>CM051823.1:40364637-41066487 GCA_028451465.1 Erethizon dorsatum
AGTTGCATTCTTTGCTAATTATTCTGTTTGAAATAATTTAGATGGGCTTATGGAGTTAAATAAAGGAGCAGCCTTATTCCTTTAATAGCACAGATCATATTATAGCTTGTATGCATTCTTGGGCTTTGTCCAAGAGAGACCAAATTTGGCCTAAGCACTTGGGCAGATCAGTGGAAATAATCAGTCCCATCAAGGCTCTGGTCCATACAGTTAGATGTATGATACGGGTGCTCCTGAAATGCCACCACTAAAATGATCACAATTAAATTGGTCTATTACTTATTGATTTTGTGTCCATCATGTAATTCTATGCTTATCATAGGTGGCATTTTCTCACAGGATAGAAATCTGATGTTGATAGAAATTAGAAAAATGTGTCAGTATTACATATGCTAAAAGACAGTGCTGTGAGTCTAGCCTAGTTTTCTAGCTTTAAATCCTATGCTCTCTCTTGCAATGAGGATAGTAGAAACATCTTGAGTTCTAGACTTTAACAAACTCCTGAAAGGGACCCTTGATGAAGCTGAGTTGTTAGCAATCAGAATAGAGCAGCAGCCCAGTCATCTTTGCATATCTTTAACTCTTAAAGAAAGCTAAGAAAAGATATGGATTGTACTGCCTCATTATTCTATCCAAAGAAATATATTTGAAAAGGTGAGTATCAGAAGTAGGTATACCTTCTAAGATTTTTGACAAAAATGGAAAGGAGAATAGGATGGTAAGGAGGTTAGTGTCCTAAGATGATCCCAACCATGCTTCTCTTTGTTTTTCTGTCAGCATGTTCTCCAGTCGCTAAGATGTGTAAAGACAATGCTACAGTCACTTAAAGTGTATCATGCACAAAAGTACTTCATATGCTACATATATGTGTGTGTATATATACACATGTATATTTGTCATAACATTTTATATGATATGTACTCTTCTTATCCACATTTTACCCTTGAGAAAAACTGAGGCAGAGAGAAGTTAAACAACTTGGCTAATGCTGTACGTAGTAAGAGGCAGAGCTGGAATTTGAAACTAGGTAAGCCGGGTTCCATGCAGCCTCTTTTTAATAACTTTTCTTCATCACCTTCCATTTCAGCTGCTTTCCTGATTTGGGACTGATCTTTCTTTATGGTACACTGAGTCATTCAGGACAAATTCCTAACTCCTCAGTTTAACTCACAAGATGTTTCCTCAGCTGGGCTAGTCTTGGTTTCAGCCTCATCTCCTAATGCTTCCTTATGTTTGTCATATCAAACTTGGCATCCCTCATAGAAACTTTCACTGTTATTTATACTTTTTTATCTTCATGTATACTATTCTGGAATGTCTTTTCTGCCCTTTTCGCTTTTCTGTGCTCCCATCTTGCACATCAGCTTGCACCCTCTTTATTATTATGTTAACTCTAACTCAGTTTTCATTCCATTCAATGATGACATCCTCTGGAAAGGTGACCCTAATTCTCCTGGGCTTCCCTATCCTTTATCACTGAGAAGTGTTGGTTTGCACATAGACTCCTCTGTTTGACTCTTTTGCTTCCAGGTCAAATGAAGCGATGTCCAGATTAACAAACAGGGTCACTTTCCTTGTGATTTCACCCACAATGTAAATTTAACTTGAGAATAAATGAGTACAGGTTGTTTGCTGGGATGATCTTGCCAGTTGGAACTGTAGTCTGTCTCCAATAGCATCTATGTGTCTATCATCTATATCTATCTATCTATCTATCTATCTATCTATCTATCTATCTATCATCTATCATCTATCTATGTATCTATCTCTACATCACTTATAGCAATACACATATATAAGAATGAAAGAAAACACCAAACTCTTCATAATCAGAAGAAAAAGATTCTTTTGATTATTGTGGAAGACTTTCAAATGATAAAGAAGGCTATCTGGTGGCTTTGATACCATCAGAAATAGTATATCAGTAGTTATTAGGAAAATACATTTTAGGATTAGGCTTAAGTTTAAATACCCACTCTGCCAATCACTCTCTATGATGTGGGCAAATTACTTACTCTTTTTGTGCCTTAGTTAACTCATCCTAAATTGGAGTTAATAGTAAAAGCCTACTACATAAAATTGCTACAGTAATTAAATGTGTTATTGTATGTAAAACACTCAGAACAATACTTTGGCACATAGTAAGTGTTTTCTACTCACCTAAACATCTTTTTTCAAATCCTTCACATTCTGCCAATTGGTGATGACATAGCACTATTTGGCTTAGAGAATATAGTGCATAGAATATTCAAAGAATTTAGAGATATGAAGCATATTCTCTAGCTGAAGGACTTTAAAGCATAAGTGAACAAATGATTTTTTAAATTCAGTTATTTTTTTGAGAAGTTTATTTATCCATCTATCACCTGTCTAATTTATTAAGAGGATATGTATTATGTGTATGCTAGAATCAGAATACCACAATTCAAATATTAGCTTTTTCTTGACTGTTATGTAGAGCAATTTACCAAATTTCTTTAGCTTTTGGTACTCTGCTTTGTAACATAGATATAATAAAAATTATGAAACTGTTGTGAGACTAGCAGTTAACATATACTGAGTTTACCACATAATCCTACATACAGTGAAGTGCTCAGTACATGTTATTCACTGGTACTATCTCTCTAGTGGAGATAGAGAGATACTATATATTATTGTCTCAGGAATAAATTTATAGAGGAATTTTAATATTTTCTGGTAGTTTCGCTATATAATGTTTATGTAATGTTTGCATAGATCAAATTACAAATTGAACTTAGATTCCATTTTATAGATTCAAATTATGAAGCAAAGCACTTCAAAATGCAATGAAAAGTTAGATTGATGGTTTCATTTTAATTATGAAACAATAATTTCACCATTCATGTTTTATAACGTGAAAAGATTCAGAGAAGATAAATTGATTTATCCAAAATTATCCAATTGATCAAAATCCTCAGACTTATACCATTCAGCTCCAGGACATCACTCTTTCCATTTTCCATGCAGAAAAGAAATATTCTTAGTAAAGACAGAGAATAGCTAGTAATTTGCAACATTTTATAAGCAGCCATTTTAATTTTGAGGGACATGTTTAGATACTGTCTCATTATTCATTTCTTTCAATAATTCTTTTCTGATTATTCTTATCCAATACTTTTTTCTTCTTTATGCCTTAAGCACACCTATGTACAGTTTATAAGATACTATTAAACATTTACATATATTTAAGCTATCACTTATAGCATGATATGTATGGGAAATTTTTCTTCTAATTCTTACCTGTGATTACAAGAATAAAAAGTTATCTGAGCCCTTTTCAAAGCAAATCAATGAAAACCTCAATATTTGTAAACTTTTCCCCTTCTTAGACCAATATAGAAAAAAAGTATTTCTCTGCATGGGTTAACCTGTCCCCATGTGTCCCTTACTGGCCAGGAAAGGGATTTTCATATACAAGTCAATGTTTAGGACTCAAACTTCCCCAGCATGATTTATAGCATGACTTGTGTGTAAGCAGGACACTGCTGTCTATTTTGTTCTCAGATACTAAAAATGATTTATTTTTAATTACACTGAGAATTTTCATCTAATTTAGAAACTGGAAACTGAGCCTTACTTTACTAAATGAAATGTTACTTTTCTAAGAGTGATGTGTATATATGTATACGTATTTTAAAAATTCACCTGAAATTTTAGATATCAGACCTCAGATTCTGACTTCTTGTTATTATCCACAGCCTCAACAATTAATTTATCTACTCAACAAATTAAGTCTTATGATTTTAAAGAGAATTTCCGAAGAGAGGAAGGAAAGGAAGAAAAGGAGAATGAGGAGGAGGATTGGGAGAAAGGAAGTGTAAGACTAAGTGGAACAAAGAGTGAAATGTGAATGAATAATGTAAGAAATTTGATGAAAAAAAATCCATAAGCCATGTTCAAGAAATAGGAAGATTTTTTTCTACTTGTTTATATCGCTTAGATAATTTGCATCACTTAGGGATTTTACATAACCATTCCTATTATGTTTGCCCATGCTTACATTGGTTATGTGTTTATTTTTACAGAGAACCAGACTGACTTCACTAGTCCTGCTGGGGTCCCATGGCAGTGACCAACAATGTCACTGAGTTTATGTTCCTTGGACTTTCCCAAGATCCTAGAATGCAATTGATGTTCTTTGCCCTGTTCCTCCTCTTCTACATCGTGATTATGGTGGGAAATTTACTCATTTTGCTCACAGTCTTTTCTGATCCCCGGCTCCATACACCCATGTATTTCTTCCTCGGTAACCTGTCCTTTGTGGACATTGCCTATTCCTCAGCCACGGCACCCAAGATGATTGCAGATTTTGTTTCTGAGAAAAAGACTATTTCCTACTGGGGCTGTATAACGCAGATGTTTACCTTTCACTTTTTTGGTTGTGCTGAGATTTTTGTTTTGACCGTTATGGCTTTCGACCGCTACGCTGCCATCTGCCACCCCCTCCGTTACACTACCATCATGAGTGTCAATGTCTGCACCACACTGGCATCGCTGTCCTGGCTGGGGGCCCTCAGTCACTCCTTTGTCCAGACTCTGCTGACCTTCCGGCTGCCCTTCTGCAGTGCGCGGACCATAGACCACTACTTTTGTGATGTCCACCCTGTCTTAAAACTTGCCTGTGCTGACACAACCCTCATAAACATGTTGGTGGTTGCCAACAGTGGTCTTATCTCCCTGGGCTGTTTCCTCATTCTTTTGGCCTCCTACGTAGTCATCCTATTTAGTCTTCAGAAACGGTCTGCAGAGAGCCGGCGCAAAGCTCTCTCTACCTGTGGATCTCACCTGACTGTAGTCACTTTCTTCTTCGTCCCTTGTATCTTTATTTATCTTCGCCCATCCACCACTTTCCCAGTGGATAAAGCTGTGTCTGTGTTTTATACCACCATCACCCCAATGCTAAACCCGCTCATCTATACTCTGAGGAATGAAGATGTAAAGAACGCCATGAAGCGACTGTGGACTCCAATTGTCTCCTTGAAGGAAAAGCAGAAGGGATAGCTCATAAAATTAGAGAGTTAGTGAATAACTTCAATGGCTCAAATCTATAAATAATTTTAAGGATTAGTCTCCAAAGCTCAACTATCTTGTACTTTTCATTTAGCAGAGAATTATTTGAGACTATTGTGTGGAAGACTATACTTAAGCTTTTTTGTAATGGCAAGGTTTATTCTCTTCCAACTAGAGTGGAAGAGTAAACTCTCAATGCCTCATTTAACTGCTTTAGATCCCTTCTATTTACAAAAAGCTCTTTTAAGTTATAATTCAATGATTTAGGACGTTGATAAAAGTGAAAGATATTCCCAAGGAATCAGACAATTTCTCTCAGAAAAAAAGTTTTACCTCCCAGGAGCTGCATTCCTGTTTCCTTCCTTCTTTATTTTTATTTTTCCTTTCCTCCATTAGTCTTTTCCCACAAATAGCCCAATATCTAGCAGAGGATTTCTCTTTAGATAATTATAATACAATATGACCCAGGTAGATACGGAAATATACTTTACACAAAATGAAGGATGTTACTACAAACTGACCAACTGTCCAAAAAATGAAAAAAAGAGGGGAGCGGAGACCATTTTGCATATTTTAAGGCAGAGTGCAATTGTTTAGAAAATCCTTTTATAGAATTTGAATACTCTCCTACTTTAGTACTATGATACTATTTTTAGTAAGATAATTTTATGGTTATTTTTTCTAATACATAACCTAGATTAGTTAAAGCAAATAAAATGAATTGACATTTGAGTTATTGAAATGACTAAGTCCAGTAGATGTAGTTCTATTATAAATTTTTAGTTAAAACTATTTTGAATTTTCAAAAAGGACAAAATGAAATAAGCAAATTTTCTTTTTGGGGTGTTAGTAAAGCGGGAGAATACCTGGTTATTCTCAATATTATGGAATATATATTTTTATTCTTAGGAATTGCTTTAGATTTAGTTTCATGACTCATAGTTCTCAAGAATTCTCTGATGTTTATTTGCAACCAACATTCATTTTCTATATGTCTAAAAGCATTCCTGTATATAATTATAAAATGTTATCAGACACTTCTATTCTTGCTTTTGTTTTTAAATCATTTTTATCTCATTTTCACAAAAAGAAGGATATGAATAATGTACATCTCTTGTTTTCTACTCTGTATTACACGGAGATGGTTTAATAGTAGGGACTTATGAGTTTGCCAATTGTCACCACAGTCTCCATTGTTCCTTCTGTTTTCTTAGTAGCAGAGGTCTGACGTTGTTTATGGCAGACCTGCAAAAATATTGCATTGTCCTGTTCTTTGTACCTGGGTGTAGACAATATAATATTAATAGTAACTGGTGGGGGCGACTTAGAAGAATTTTTTTTTTTTTTTTGTGGGTACCGGGGGGTCGACCTCAGGACCTCGCGCGCCAGCAGGCGCCCGTGCCACTGAGCGATATCACCGGCCCCTTTTTCGTATATGGGTTCCAGGAGTCGAACTCAGGCCCTCGCGCTTGCCGGGCAGGCGCTTAAGCCGCTGAGCCATCTCACCGGCCCAACTTAGGAGAATTTTTAAAAATAGATTTTCTATGCATTAGTCCTTCCATATAGAATCACCATTGACGTTTTGTTGCATTCCTTATATTTTTAATTTGCCAAACAATTATTCTATCCTTTGTGTAACACCTGATTTTTTAAAATAAAAACACATTTAAATTATATTAAAATGACAAGCTACATTAGTTTTCCTTTTCTCTCTTAAGATCTAGGAATAATAATGTAAATAACAACAGCAACTACTTTGTCATCTCAACCCCATTCAGTAAGATGCCCATCTGCTTCAGTGATTTGAAACACCATCGTTATGGTATAAGATGCTTCTATTTAGGTTTAGATTTATTTCTGGGCTTTAAATTCTATTCTAATTTTCTTTCATGGTGATCCTTGGTTGTTGATTTTCTCAGTGGCAAAATGACTGGGATCTTTTGTAGACTAAGCCTCATGGTCTGTGACAGCACTTACTCCAGATGCATTTGTGGTAAAGGCTGTGGGGTGTGTGTGGTGGCTGCAAGATGTGCTGATGTCCTCAGCACAGAAAGCCCTGGAGTCCTGGGGCACTGAAGACCACACTGGTTCCTACACATGACTGAAACTCATAGCTCTCGTCCTTCCTCTTTGTTTCTGTCCTTGCCAGACATTTAACCTGTTTCAGTTCTTTCAGGGACCTGAGTGGGGTGAGACCGAAAGCATTTGCTTGGACTTTGGCCCAGTAGGCTGGTTAAACAGATTATTACTCCAATTTCCTTTGCAGGCTGAGAGCTCATGAGCCAGATACTGTAGTTTTCTCTCCAGGAGCACTGCCAACCTGGGGGTTGAGATGATATAGGCAAAATCAAACTTTTTCTATGTTTTTATGTTTGTTCTGTTTATTTCTTCCTTCTGAATTGCTTTAGCTTTTTATGATTTTTAAATTGGGCATGTTTTTTCATTAAATGATTATTTTTGTTATTAATGTTGGTTAAATATTATAAATTCTGTAGTTCTAAATATACTTATCAGCAAACATTGATGCTTGCTATCATATTTTAGGTTTTTTTGCTTGTTTGTTTTTCCAGGCTCTCACTATGTAGCTCAGGCTGAACTTGAATTCATTATGTAGCCCAGGATGGCCTTGAACTCACTGTGACTCTCCTGCCTCAGCCTCCCCAGTGCTGGGACACTAAGCATGTGCCATCACATCCAGATTGATATTTGTTAATCAAACCTCATATGACTATTTAACCAAAGCAATAAAATGAAAGATGCTAATTTTAATAAAATTTTTATTTAAATTAACATTATTTGTATTTTTATATAGAACATTTCTAAGTGTATTGTCTTGTTAAATATATTATATGTTTTTCCTTTTGTATTGTTCTTCATTGCTTTTTTTTTTTTTACCAATTTCATGTTGTGTATTTTATTCCAACTCACTTTCAAACAATTAATCTCAAGGGGATAATTTCTGAAAGATGTGACATTGCAGTGTCTGATAGAATAAAATTGATAGAACCTAATATTATTTATTGTAGAATATTTAACTTGTTAAAATTGACTGTGAATCACTAAATGAATGTGACAGTGTGGGAATGAAGGCTGCCTATCTAGTAAAATGTAATTTAGTTGATCACACATTCACTTAATATTTACAGCAAACTATTTATTATGGTCAATTTTGTTGGGAAAGAGTGAGCCTAACAAAATCCTGCTGTTCTGTATTGATCACCTAGCTTGCAATCCACAAGATTCTTACGTAGAAGAATAATTGCCAGAGCAAGCCTATTATTTTTGCCTGAGAGATGAAGATACTACTGGTAGTCTCATAAATGGGTGAGTCAAGTGTAAGTTGATTTATGGAAATAAGGATTATTTATCACCTGTTCATCACTAGACCTGGTGTCTACTACAAGTTTGACATATAAGCAATTATTACATACATGTAGAAAACATGGAATAAAATTAGAAATATACTTTGAACAAATAAGTTAGTATGTAAAAACTTCTTTGCAAGCCTGGGTAAACTGTTTAAGCATTTTATGCAATATTGGATTAGACATATAATTATTTTCCAAAAAATCCAGAATCTTTAAGTCTTTTTATATAGTGGAACTAGAATGCACACCATAGGTTAGAGTGCATATCATACATCATAACATTTTCCACCTACAATCCTGGAAAATTAGTCATTTTCCTTACTTATCCTGTGCAAAGCAAAATAATGCTTCTTTGTTCATTGGATGAAACACACATAAACTATAAAATTATTCTCTCAGAGCTTTTATTCCTAACTGGCCTTCTCTGGCCTCAAGAGGACTGATTGTCATAGTTACAACCCATGGTGGAGTTAGCTCAGTGTTACATCAGTGTAACTGGTGTATACCAAAACAGAGAAGACAAAGCCCTATGTTGTGGATGTGGAGAGAAGTGTCTTTTTCCCACCACCACTATAGTCTCTGCTTACACCAAGGCTGGTGGAGCAATTGGTAGGTGAAAGAATGCTGGTGTTATATTTGCATAAATCACTATTTTTGTGACGATGAGATAGTTATAATGGTGAGAATAACAATGTAAAATGTTCAGAGACAAGTGGTGAGAAACATAAGTCTTCCAGTAAGGAAATCTTTTAGTGAAAGTGGTGATACACGTAAGCAGGACTTAGCTATCAAATGGCTAGACAGACTATTTCTACTGAGTTGATCCTAGCAACTAAAACATGTTTATAAAACACTTATAAAGTCATATCCAAATGGGACATTGAGAAGACCCTTACAGGATGAGTCATGCTTAGCTGTGCTCAAACTGAGAACGCTGTTTTGGTTTATGGGTACTGAGAGAGAACTTTCAAAATTTGAACCTTGTCACTCTTGGAACGAGGTCAGGAGCAACCCATAGATTTTTAGATATTTCATGTTGATTTTTCAGGGTTAGCATGGTGAATAGGGTAGTGGAGGTGGGGGTTGTGATGTTTTATTTTGAAAATATTAGAATTGGTAGTAGTAACAACTTTGAAAGTGGATAAGAAAGACAAAAAAGAAACTATCAAAGAGACTCTTGCTTGAAAGGAATGTGTGTGGAATTGGAGCTTAAAAATAGAATTTCAGGAAACAAAATCAGGACCAGGGACCAGAGTAGGAAAATACTAACTGAATTAGTAAAACAATTAGGTTTGGGAAGTATTAAAGTTGTTATCAAAGTCATTTATTTATTCACTTATTCATCTACAATCCATTTAATTATCCAACTATCCACTCTCTGTCAAAATATAAACTGAAAAATTACAATCCAATAAGATAAAATTTCTAGTGGAGGTGTGAACAGAGTACTGCTACAAAAATTTAAATGCCATCTTTGTGAAGATTATTAGAAATAACTTATACAAAATTTCAGGTACTTTGGAAAGGAGGCTTTCTGAGAGTGTTGAGGGATTAAATAGTAGTGATTTTCAGCAGTCACATAGATCTATGAGTCTGGAAAAAAAGGGGGAATGCATGGTGGTATTAAAAGTCAGATATTCTTGTTCTCCTCTCCGAACTGTTTTTTAGACATTTTTCTTTTTCTTTTATTAGTACGTGTGTGACATATTACGAATACATTCATCATGCAGAGTTGGTAATATACATACTGCATCTTAGTCCTTTTTATTTCCCTTTCTCTTCCCCTCCCTCTCTTCTTCCATTCCTGAATCCCTTTCCCATCTGCAAAAGGTCTATCTCCCTGTTTTGGCATAACCTACTTACTTATTTATTTATTTATTTTTAAATTTTGAGACAGGGTTTCACTAAGTTGCCCAGGTTGGGCTTGAACTGGTGAGCCTCCTACTTGAGTCTCTCAGAATGCTGGGATTACAAGTGTGAGCCACTACTGTCCATCATTGCTAATGTTTTAATTTACCTCTTATAGTATGTTCTTTTCCTAGGTTATGTTGTCTTGAAATACAAGGCTCTGTCAAAACAGTATATATATACTCTTGTCACTCTTGGAACGAGGTCAGGAGCAACCCATAAGATTTTTATATATTTTATGTTGATTTTTCAGGATGAGCACGGTGAATAGGGTAGTGGGGGTGGGGGTTGTGATGTCTTATTTTGAAAATATTAGAATTAGCATATATATGGTGAACATCCTTCACACAGATTTTGTGTTGTTTGCCATGTAGAAGGATAATAGCTGGAGATAGAGAAGCTTAAACAGATATTAAAGGTAATATTTTGGAAGACATATGCTGGGGTGATAGTGGAGATGATAATAGTAATAATAATTTATTCCATATGATCTGTGTGCTAGGTATTTTTCTAAGCTTTATGTGCATTCACTTATTAATCTTTACAATAGTTCTTATAAAGTAGATGGTATTATTATGCAGTTGCACTGATGGGAGTATTAAGGCAGAAAGAGGTCAGTTACCCAAGGCTATGCAGCTAGTAAGTAATTCAGCTATAGTTAGAACCCAGGCACTAAATTCCATATTTGTTACAAGAGTAATCACAATTTCCCTGCATGGTCACTCACATAATTCTCGGTTTACCTTTCTGGATTTTACTCTCAATCTAATTTTGTTATTGATAAAACCTTAGAATTTTAGAAATAGACTTTCCCATCCAATTCTAGTTAAAATCCTCTATCTTGTTAGGAAGAAATTGTTGTAGAAGTTTGAATAACGTTCTCAACATCCCAGAGACTTGGCGGCTGAGCTGTGACGTGAATGCGAGTCCCTCAGTTGTTGGTCAGTGTTCTTCCCAGCTGCCTTCCAAACTGGAGTTTGAGTCATTATTTCTTGCATGACACCCCATACTTCTTAAATTTAGTTATTTCATAAGACTCTGGAAATAATTTTTACAAAGTATAATATAGATATATACGTGTTACATACAACATTTATAGGGGTTGTAAAGACACAATAGAGGCCTTCAGTTAATGACTTTGTTTATGTAATTCCTTATCCCACTTTTAAAAATGTATTTGTTTTTAAATTGTGCCCTCTGGAATGCATCTTACTGAGGTAGGATAGTCTCTGGAAATAACACATCTCTATATTTTCTAAAAGTCCAGTACCTCACTCCTGTACTGACCTATACTCCTCCTACCTCACTCCCCACCCTGAAAGTTTCCTTTGTTCTTTCCAACAGCTTGCATATTGCAAATTCTGCACCATTTGCCTCGTGATCAGCAGGTTTGAAAGCCTGAAGTACCTTCTTTAGAACTGTCAAATTGGGATAAGTATTCTTCATGTGGTTACTAAGAGATAGGCTAGATATGTGGATGGATATTACAATGTTAGTGAGGGATTTCTGCACATGTTCTTGTTTTTCCCCAATGCAGCGGTTCTCTCGAGGAAGGTCCATTGTTCACTCACTTAGGAAGGTGGCCCCTGTACTCCTAGGTATTTTCACAATCATCCTCTAGATACTACATCCCTGCACATTAAGTAAAGAATGGGAACTCACTAGGTCTTGTTAGAAGAGGAGCAGACTTGCATCCAGAAATTTCAGAGAAATATCTGAGTAGATAAAAGATGAAGCAAAACCTCCTTGACCAACCTGTGTAGCTTGGTTAGAGTAAGCAGTAGTTTGGAATAGATACCCCTTCTGAATGGCAGCCTTGGAAAGAAAGGCCCTAACTCAGTCTCTATGGATGTTGTATTCTCCCAAGAATTCTCCATGGACATAATTCGTTTGTCTGCATTTCATTGGCACAATGCCTAGTATTTTTTAGAATGTAATAGGCCATAGCTAAATATGTATGGTAGATTCAGTCACACTTTGCCAGGGACCTGGAATGGCATTTGATAAACCTCATTTTAGACACAGAAGATATGCAGTTTTCTTTTGAAATTGCTATAATAAGCTCAAATTCCAGTTGACTTTGGAGCTATGAAAATAACGACAGGTAATCCACTATGAATAATATTACCATTTGTGTTTCCTAAATATTTCCTAATCAAATATTCATTTGTCTAAATAGCTATTGCTATATCTTTAGCTTAAATCTTATAATTTTTTTTCTGCAATCTTGTCTCACTCAAATTTTATTCACATAGCATCCACAGTGATATTTCTGAAATGTAAATCTCATTAAGCAAGTCCCTGGATTTTATACCAAAATATATTGGGAGCTATTAAGACCAAATATTCTTTTTTTTTTTTTTTTGTGGGTACCAGGGGTCGACCTCAGGACCTCTTGAGCCAGCAGGCACCCATGCCGCTGAGCGATATCACCGGCCCTTTTTTCGTATGTGGGTTCCGGGAGTCGAACTTGGGCCCTCGCGCTTGCCAGGCAGGCACTTACGCCGCTGAGCCATCTCACTGGCCCCAAGACCAAATATTCTTGCTGTGAGTTACATTACTTGATCTTTGGCTAACTCTTTATTCTACTCTTTTTCCTCTATTCGTTGCAAGATCGTCTGCAGTTCTTAGAAGATTTTCCTTGCCACAGGGCCTTTACATTTACTATTCTCCATTCCTAACAGGCTTTTCTTCTGATTTTCAGAGTTAGTTGAAATGTCAGCAAATCAGAGAAGCCTTTCTAAAACATTCTATTGCCACCACCACCACAACTTACTCTCTATCACAGTTTCCTACTACCTTCTTCTATAATCTTGTCACTACTGGTAATTTGTTTTGCTAATTTATACTTTATTTGTTTATGTAGGTACTTATTAACTGTTTATATATCCAGAAGTTCAGTTAAGTAGAAGCTCAGCCATCTTTGTTCTCTAATGTAGACTTAGCAGTTAACACACAGTGGTTACTTCCTAATTATTTCTTGAATAATCAAATGAATAATTTGTAGAAGTGACATCAATTTATGTATTTTGGGATAGAGTTTTCAATATCATGTATATCACGTTTTCAATATCAGGGATTTGTTTTGATATGTGTTAAATGACAAGTGCTGGCTGGAGTCAGAATTGTTTATGAGGCCATAGTTGACAAAGGGAACTTCCTCTTTCAGTGAGGAAGTGGCATCGTTGGATGACATATGTGCGAGTCATATATGTAGTGGCTGAATATTGTTAGCTTGGGAAACGGGGCACTACACTGGTTTCCTGACTATTGGACTGAGATGCCTCAATAAAACATTTCTTTTCAACTTGATGAATGTGAGTAGTAGAGGAGGTATGCATGTTCTGGATCTCTTAAATAATAAGTGAGATTAGCTTTTGTTCTCAAAGCAGGTTAGGTATCATTAGTTTCTAATTTTATATTGTATTTTGAACACTGAAATGCAAAAAGAAATCTCTTTGACAATTTTCTGATGAAATAATCCTTTCTGTTTATAATACCTGAAGTGTGCTGCTCTTTCCAAGATGTCAACATGCACTGAACTAAATTCTTTCTTTCTAGATCAGTGCTATCTGTTGATGGTATGGGTACAGAATAGGGTAGAAAGGAAAAAGGTGACTGATGAAAATTAGAATATTGCTGTTGCCCATGAAACTAAAAAAGAAAAAAAAAATAAAAGCTTAGGGCCTAGTAATACTGTTTACTGCTTTGAAATGTTTATCTCCTTTCAATAATAAGAAAATAATTATTTAAGTACAAATAACCTGATCATTTCCATGTATTTGTATAATAGCAAAATATCCAAACAAACTGAGTAGTCGTAACAGTCCAGATGCTCGGTAAGGAGACTTTCTTCATTGTTAGAAACTTATAGTTTACTCACCAGTGATCCTGTGAGCTTGCAATTATATATGTGTTGGATTGTTACTGCTATGAGGCTACAGGCTGCCTCCTTCAGGTAAGTTGTGAAATCATTATTTTCTGAAAATATTTCTTCCAAATAACCAAGTTTTTAAGAAAGATGAAAGTTGGATACTGGTGGCATTTTTTTTTTTTTGTGGGTACTGGGGGTTGAACTCAGGACCTCAGGTGCCAGCAGGCGCCCGTGCCACTGAGCGATATCACCGGCCCTTTTTTTGTATGTGGGTTCCAGGAGTTGAACTCAGGACCTCGAGCTTGCCAGGCAGGTGCTTATGCCGCTGAGCCGTCTCACCAGCCCCATTATTTTGTTTTTATTAAAATATCTCTAAACTGCATTTTAAATTCCCTGTCTTCCTAAGTATGATTAATTAAGGTACCGGGGCCCACACAGGGCAATTCATGAACAGGGAGATACAGCTTTGCTAAATTGTCTCATACTACAGACCTTTATGAGTGTTTTTGTTTTTCTGCCTCTTCTCTTGCTGTGAGATTCCTGGAAAACATTGGTCTTCTCTTGGTGCATCTCTTTGTATTAAGTCATCTTTTCTCCATAATACAATGCTTCTGTAGCATATTGGAAGTCATATGTATGCTAAAATTATCAAAATTGAGTCAGTAGTTTTCAAGGAATAAATATTGAATTTCTTTAGTTGACAGCATATATAGCATCCATAAGTACCTGTCTCATCTGTTTGCATTCATAAAACTTTAACTTTTGTTTTGTGTTTTCTTTTCTAAGGAACACTGATGAGAAGCAGTATTATAAGACATCACGTCAGGAGTATGAAACCAACTTTCTAGTATTGGATGTTGGTTACAAGAAATATTTAGAGTAGCAGTTTTGAATATTACCCAAAAGAAGAACAATATAGGCAAAGTGAATGATTATTTCATTTTTATGTGATAAGTTTCCTTTTCTCTAGTAATGTCAGGTTCAATACTGCGCCTTAAACAAAATTGTAAAAATAATCTTATTCCTGGTTTCTCTTTGAAATAGCAGAGGTGATCAGTATAGTACAATATACTTTTGGGAGAAGAATATTCATTTGCCGATAACTACACATTTTCCTTACCTTCATGAAACAGTGTTATGATGGGTATTGAGGATTGAGTCACAGATTTTTTGATAGACAACCTGTATTACTACCTTGGCTGTTTACCTATTACCTAGGATTCAGGTGTAATATCCGATTATTCACAACATATGAAGTCCTGGGAAAACTACTATAAAGCAAGACTAAAATACTGGTAAATCAGTACATGTGACATTGCGATATAAGTTTAAGCTTCCTAGTGGGCAAGATTTCCCTACCAAGAAGATCTAAGAAATAATAGGCTGCATTTCCCCTCACCAATCTAAATTTTGACTAATTCAGAAAGCTGCCCATATTGCTTATTAAGGCAGATATTAATAAGCATTAGTATTGAGTATCGAGTGTCATAAAAAATAGGATCTTATAGTATTAACAAACTGATATTTGGCTTTCAGATATGTGACCCACTTTATATGGTGTCAGTCTTTTTAACTGATATGGTCATTTCTTAATTGGATTTTCAAATGTAAAATGGGGAAACCAAATGTATCCTAATGCAGTCTCTTAAAGACAGGAAACATATGGCAATTATAGAAGCAGTGATATAATTATATTTCAGTGTTATTTGGAATAATTGAAATTTCATTCTTTCTCATAGCCTTTTTATGAAAAATTTTAATTGAAGAAATGGAAACTGGAAATTACACAAGAGTGACAGAATTTATTCTCACTGGCCTATCACAGACTCGGGAGGTGCAACTAGTCCTATTTGTTATATTTCTATCCTTCTATCTGGTGATTCTTCCAGGGAATATCCTTATCATTTGCACCATCAGGTTTGATCCCCATCTCACTTCTCCCATGTATTTCCTGTTGGCTAACCTGGCCTTTCTTGATATTTGGTACTCCTCCATTACAGCCCCTAAAATGCTTGTAGACTTCTTTGTGGCAAGGAAGACAATTTCCTTCGGTGGGTGCATTGCACAGCTCTTCTTTTTGCATTTTGTTGGGGCCTCAGAGATGTTCCTGCTCACAGTGATGGCCTTTGACCGCTATGCTGCTATCTGCCGCCCCCTCCACTATGCTACCATCATGAATCGACATCTCTGCTGTATCCTGGTGGCTCTCTCCTGGATAGGGGGCTTCATTCATTCCATAATACAGGTAGCTCTCATTGTTCCACTTCCTTTCTGTGGACCCAATGAATTAGACAGTTACTTCTGTGACATTACACAAGTTGTTCGGATTGCTTGTGCCAACACCTTCCTGGAGGAGTTAGTGATGATCTTTAGCAGCGGCCTGATCTCTGTGGTGTGTTTCATTGCTCTGCTAATGTCCTATGCCTTCCTTCTGGTTATGCTCAAGAAACATTCAGGCTCAGGTGAGAGTACCAAGAGGGCCACTTCTACCTGCTATTCCCATATCACCATAGTGGTGCTAATGTTTGGGCCATCCATCTACATTTATGCTCGCCCATTTGACTCTTTTTCTCTAGATAAAGTGGTATCTGTGTTTCATACCGTGATATTCCCTTTACTTAATCCCATCATCTACACATTGCGAAACAAGGAAGTAAAGACAGCCATGAGGAAGTTGATCAACATATATATATTATGTAAAGAGAAGTGAAAGATAAATAACATATTTTATATTCCTTTTCAGGATCATTGTCCTAAAGTAGGAAACATTTGCAGTGGTAATAATGTTGCTTTTGTTTCCTCTTTTTACCCAAATTTATAGGCTTTCATTATGATTTTCTTTCATTTCTATTTAGGGTAAAAAAAATACATTCAGATGGAAATAAATTTATTCACAGATTACTCCTGAAATATCTGGCAGCTCATTATTAGAATTGGAAATATAATAATGTTCTGATAAAACACATTTTTCCAATGATTATTCATTGAATAACTACCCCGGAGTGACTCTGCCTGTAAAAAGAATGTGTGTTAAGAAATAATAAAATAAGACTGTAGAGACATATATACTTTGACTATGAAGAAGCAGGTAGCACATGAATGTGACTAGCTTCATCTTACCAAAGTAAACATTGTTGTCATATTTCTTTTGTTTTTTTTTTTTTTTTTTTGGAACTGGAAATTGAACCTAGGACCTCGCGCTTGCTGGGCAGGTGCTGTGCGGCTGAGCTATATTCCCGGCCCCTGTTGTCATGTTTCAATCTTTTTTTTTTTTTTTTTTTTTGTGGGTACCGGGGGTCGACCTCAGGACCTCACGCGCCAGCAGGCACTTGTGCCTCTGAGCCATCTCACCAGCCCCATATTTCAATCTTGTCCCAGTAGGAGTATTTGTTAAATCATCTTTCTGGATGTAGAAAATAGACTGTTTTGTCTTTTATCTCTTCCTCTTCTAGTTCATGGAGCCTGAGAATGCATTTATACAAGCTATCACAACTTCTACTTCAGGTGGTAGCCATTCAACAGTACTGGCGCCAGAACTCAAGATTTTATCTCATTATCGAAACAACTGTGATGAATTCAGAACAAAGTGCAGTTTGGTTGCTTTATAACATTTATCATTTCAGATGGAACTTCTGCCAACTAGCAGTTTTTGTAGCCAGTCTCTGCTTACAGCCTTCAGAGTGAAAGGAGGCTTGGAGGAAAGGGGCTCTATCTAGGTGATTAGAAGATATCTAGATTATAGATATCTAGCTGTGTGAGTATTTTTTAAACTGTTATCTCCTTTGCTACTTGTTTGTTTTCTGTACTTGCTAATTCTTTTTCTCATGATAAATTTAAAGTACTAGAATGCTGATTTTGTTAGCACTATAACTCAGGTCTATGTTTCATAACCCATCTTTAGGCATGTGAAAGATACCGACCTAGAGGTACTGATTACTATGATAGTCTAATGAATCATTTTTTAAGGATTAATTTCCTATTTCCTGACTAAGAACTCAACTAATGACCACATTTCTAAATATAAGAAATGGATTAGAGCATTTGAATTCATAGGATAAGTGTATTTACTTCAATTTGTTTTCAATTTCAAAACTAGGGAGGCTTTGCATGAAGGGCAGAACATTTTGTGTACAATGAGCTTTAGTTTTTTATTTGATGATGTAATATGACTAGACCTTGAGGAAAACAGATTCCTATTAACATCAGGAGTAAATACACAGAAATGATAAAAATAACACTTGAGTTACTATTTATCTACAGAGATTTATTTCTTAATTGAGGTAATTCATGTCAGACAGAACAGTGGTACATAAAGTTTATTATTTGTTTTGGGAATTTTTCTTTGTGATGACCTTCCTCCAACTTCAGTGCTACATGACTTCTTTTCTAGGAACTGAAAGGCACAGCCTGGAGCTTTGATTCCTGAATTTTGAGTTTACATCTCATCACTTGAAAAAAAATAAAACAGTAGACTACTGTTTTGCAATAGAACATTAAAAAATGTAAAATACAATACATACCTGTACATAATAAAATGATGAGTTATGTTTCTAGATTTTATATTACTTTATTTTCTATACATAAACCATCCAGAACTTCTACTCATTTTGTAATTTCTGCCGCATCTAACTAGCATTAATATTCTTGGTAAAAATTCATTGGCTTGTTATGGTGTTCAAACATCAGTGAATCGCTGCTACAGAAGGCTACTTGCTGAAAACCCTGAAGCTAGCAATAAAAAGGAAAAGAGTAGTATGATAAATAATTGCTTACTTAGAAATACTAGCTGAAATTAGAAAATAATTTTGGCAAGGGATGTAAGGGAAGTGGCAAATTACTAAGTTGTAGATCATGAAAGGTTTGATTGAAATGAGGACAGGGGTAATTTTACAATTCTCACCAGGGCAAAGTCCAGAAATATTTTGGTGGGGACTGCTATTAGGCTTTTGTACTGCTAACCACTGCTAAACATCCTGCAAGGCACAGGACAGCCTCCCTGCCCCAAATATCTGACCCCAAATGACAATAGCACCAACTCTGTGAAACTCCTGACTTAGGTAATAAGCAGGATAAAGCAATCGTATTTTCAATTATATTAACTTGTGGGAAAATTTGGAACCCAAATTTTTTCTATCTCATGGCTTTCTGCTAACCTCAATATTAATAAGATGAATTTTACTATTACTTCTGATAAAAAGAAAAACTGCTTTGTTGTCTAAATATAATTACAGTTTTCCTGTGTTATAATTTCTCAAATAAAGAAATTTCAATTCATTAAAATTTTGAAGTGTACGTTCATATAAAGAAAAGGGCAAACATCACTGGCTATCTTTTTTCCCCAGAGATTTGAAGTTTTCCTTTAGCATACTTCAGAAATGAATATGTACAGGTGACTGGTAAGCTCATGAAAATAAGATGAATCACCAGGGAAATGGCTTACAACAAATGATCAAGCATTCAGGCAGAGCAGTCTTCCACCACTTTGCAGAATGCCCTGACATTTGCTTCAGCAAAGCCTGGAAGGGAAAGAAGTTGTCTGTCAAGTGCCACTAGAGACGGGACACCTTGGTATAAAATGACTCAGTTGTCCCATTGCTTATCAGTGTTGCCAAATGGATAAGACTCATCCCATGGCAGTAGAAGGTGATCACTCCTCATCCCTTTCAGAGGAGCTTTGTATGCTCTTTTCTGGACCCTGAATGCCCAGCAACATGGAGAAATATGTGTAGTGCCTGCAGGCATTCACTCCAGGCACAGACTCTCTAAACTACAAGATGGCTCTGGGAGGACTCAGCTTTTCAAGCTCCACAATTTTAAATTTGGAATCTGTGGCAATGATTGACAAAAACAACGTGTGTGTGTGTGTGTGTGTGTGTGTGTGTAGGTCCAGACACAAAGGTGCATGCTTTTTTTTTTCACTAATTTTTAAAAATCACTTAGGGTTTATTTTAATTAGCCGTGATAAGACATAAAGTCACCGATAGGGCTGTCGTAAATGAAGAAGTTTTTATATTCATAGATCTCTAGAAACAGTAGGCATGGCACATCACACTGGGGTGGGAGAAGCCCCACTGTTGGTTACATAACAGAGAGAGAGAAGAAAATGTAGACAAGAGCCTTTATCATGGTTTCTGTGGGTGAGGTAGGGCAACATTGTTAGGATTACTTAGGCTAAATAATTTCAGTGAATTTTGGAATATAGGAACTGTCCCTAGTTGTTTGGTACTTGGCTGTGGGGTGACCAGAGCAGAAGAAAAATAGCCTGGGCTGTAATAACCCTTTGAGTGCCTGATAAAAGAAGTGGTTGGAGGATGGGCTCTGGATTAGTTGTAGGCGAGGCCTTCACTATTTCTAAGAATCACTTTGCATAGAAGGGCAATTTCTCCAGTGTTGGGCAGGTCCAAGATGTTGAAACATCAGAAATACTGAAAATTTTTTAAAAAAGCATGATTGAAACAACATAAAACATTGGTGAGTTGATAGAGTAACTAAATTGAAATCTTATACACTGCTATTGGGAATTAATATATTAAACACTTAGGAGAACTGAGTGAAATTTCAGGTAACTTCAAGTAGATGTAAAGATCTATCTACCTGATGGACCAATAATCCCACTTTTAAGTTTTTAGCCAAAAATGAAAGCTTGTCTACAAAATGACTAACAGTAACCTTACACTTTTTCCCATTTGCCCACTACTCTCTTGTCACATTTGCCTCTTTCCTGCTTCTCAGTGCACCAGTTCCTTCTCGCTTCATGGCCTTTCAGCACCTCTTTAAATCTTTACAAAGTTGGCTCATTCTGGTCATACAGATCTCATTTGAGATGTCACCTCCTCAGAAAGGCCATCCCTTCACAGATCACTAGGACAGTAGTTTCTTCCTCATTTTTTTCCAGTACATCAGTCTGTTATATTTTTATAATGGCGCCCATCACAGTCTGGTGTTTTTTCTCTGGTGTGTGTGTGTGTGTTTATTGTCTGCCCCCATGCATTCAAATGTGAAAGCTCCAAGAATAAGGGCTGTCTTTTGGAATAAGGATACTACCATATAGTTTGGTTCATGGTTCAGTTTCTAAGATAATTTAAGATGCTAAATCTTTCCTGCCAAAAATAAAAGCTCAATTCTAAGGTCTGAAATTAGATCACCATACTAATTTCATTTTTAGTATTAATGTTAGTGTTTTTAAGTAATGACGTTCCCAAGTAGGTCTACAATTTTTAAAGATCACACTTTCAAGTCTTAGGTGGCAAGAGAGATAAGATGAAATATTTCTTTATGTATGTTTCTCCAAATATTTTGCTTGATTTTGGTTTGTTTTATTCTAAACATAAAAGTTCCTTTATTTGTTGAGTTTACTTTGTATAATATATAGTTTTCAAGATATACTTTTTTGTATCTCTATCTTTCCCTGTTCATTTCTTATTTTCCTATTACATTTATTTGTTCCTGCTCTTTTTCTTTTCTCTTTATATTTTTTGTAACACTGTGCATCTTTCTCTCTTTTCCTTTTTTACATTTTCCACTCCCCCCACTGTTTTCTTAACTGCACATAAATTGGAACAAAACATGTTTGATTATGCATTGTATTTATTTTTAAAAAACTATATTTAGAATTCATGAATTTTAAACACATCTTCCTCTTAAAATAAAAGCCATGCAGTATCCACTAAAACTTAAATTATGCTGCTTTTACTATTCTCAGTAATTTTTTCTGTTTAATAACATCTAGTTTAAAAAGAAATAGTACCTAACCATTGCTTTGGCAAAGCTTAGGAAACACTTATTCTTAAAATGAAAACAACAAAGTCCAAGACCACAGTGTGGTCTATTTAAGTGGACATTTCCCCTTGAGGAATTAGTTCTACAGCAAGCAGTTCTCTTCTTGAAGAATATTACACCTAGGAGTCTTTGTAAAATGGTGTTTATATTTCTTTTTGCATATCTCGTCCATAGAAATATGTTGACTCTAATATATTTACTGCCTACTTGACTACATATCTCCTTTTCTTTTTATATCAGCAATTTCTTATCAATTGTTCATTTTTTCTCTTTTAAAATTTCAGTGTAAGGGGGCCGGTGAGATAGTTCAGTGGCATAAGTGCCTGCCTGGCAAGCGTGAGGTCCTGAGTTCGACTCCTGGAACCCACATAAAAGAAAAGGGCCGGTGATATCACTCAGCAGCACAGGCGCCTGCTGGCGCATGAGGTCCTGAGGTCGACCCCCAGTACCCACAAAAAAAAAAATTTTTTTTTTCAATGTAAGAGATAATCTGCATGGCTTTCTTCCTACATAGACTTAAAAATGTTTCCATTCTGGAATCTCTGGCACTGATAGAATCTTGATTTTAGAACTCAGTGACAGAGTGTCTCTTTCCTGATGATTGAGTATTTGTATCTAGCCAATCTCTAGTCTCATTCTTTTACTGTCTTGTTGGCATTCTAACAATTCCCATTGAAAGCTTTCTGCACAGATTTTAGCCTTCAAATTCCCAAGGGATATTCTGTATGGCATCACAAATTAGTTGGGTGTGTCATAGAATAAGAGACCACCCTGTGAGAATAGATACTTAAGGACAAAGATGCCAACCTTCAATTATTGCACTTTGCATTAGAAAGAAATGATGTCTGACATGTGAGTAGTGTGGGATTGTCAGCGAGGTAAATGTTTTTGTATAAGGAATAAAAAAAAGGAAGAAATGGAAATAGAGTTCTTTAGATAGGACATTGGATGCAAAGGTAAGTAATTATTGCAGAAATAGACTAACATGTGAAGTCAGAAACTGGTACCAACAGCAGTGTTTTACCTGTTCTCAATAACGTAGCTGTAGTTTCTCGGGACATTTAAAATTACTTTATTGGGGATATATGGTGTTTGTTAAAATATTATTGGTTTGGAGAATATTAACACTTAGTCCTAAATTTAGATACAATATATTAACTGAAACAAGTGAGGGAAAAGAATTATAATCGGTGCAGAAATCTTATGCTGAGGGCTGCAGAGAAAGTCTTCAACAATTCCGTGATTTTGTGTAAGACTAGCTCTGACCTGGTTCCCATGCCCAGCACTGGTGAGAGCATGTCCTTTTACAGATGATGCTAGCAGACACCAGTTTAGTCCTTTCACAGCTGACTGAAGTGAAACTTCCATAAACGTTTATTTCATAATCTCTCAGATTTAAGCAGTTATTATTAACCCAGTGATTCAGTCCAGAGGTAGGGATGGAGAATCCATATCGCACATTTATTTCTTATAAACTAACACATTTCTCAACAGCTACATTTTTCCTGGTTTAGTTTTAATTTAATCGGACTTGAATATGCTACTTATTAATATCATTCTCATCTTATTAAATTTTCAAATCAACACAATGAGATGTGAAAAATCTCAGGATAAGGAAGATTGAGTAGCTGTAATTAAAGTTTTTCTGAGCCAAGAATGTAAACCAAGGGCCGGTGATATAGCTCAGCGGCATAAGAACCTGCCTGGCAAGCGCTAGGTCCTGAGTTTGGTTCCCGGTACCAACACAAAGAAAAAAAAGAATGTTAACCAAGATAGGCAAATATCCAAACTAGGATTTCTTCTATGACATTCATTACTTTGCCTAGAAATCATGGCATTGAAGAGCTTTAGGGGATAATAATTCAGTGTACTTGTAAAGTGCTTATTAGAGCCATCATCAACATTGATATAAGGCAAATATTTGATACTGTTTTTGAACTAGATCAACATTTCTCAGGACACTCTGAAACTGGTGATTCTGTCTGCCAGTGAGTTACAAACTGAATAACATATCACAGTACTATTTTGGAAAATTTGTAAACCATATCTTTGCTGGTAGAGAGATTTAATGAGAAATTTTATTCAAGTATAGAGGTATCTAATTTTTATTAAGATCAGTTCTAGACAGACAAAATATCTGAAGGAATGGGATATAATTTAAAATAGTTATAGTACATTTGAAGAATATTGTTTAAGAAAAATAATATTGAAAGAGAAATTAAATATTTAATTCTCAAAATATTTGAAGGAAAATAACTTCACTTATTATTCCTTATCCTGCTTCAAAAACAACAATAGTGAGGCTTCTCAGTATTCAGGGAAGATAAGCATAGCATGGGGACTAATAAAAGAGAAAAGAATACTGAAGAGAAGATGGTGAAAAAATATTGCAAACTAAAAAATATGGAAAATCAAAAGAAGATAAGGAAAAGAACACAAGTAAGATAGAGAGGAGAGAAATACAAGGGGAACAGTGAGGGAACAACCATGAGAGAGAAAAGAGAAAAGGTCAAGGGTGGAGAAAAATAACCAACTCAAATATGAAGGTGCAATTTAAGAAAAAGTATAGAAATTGGATATTTGCTGAGAAGGGAGGCAAAGATAATAAAAGAAATATCTGTATTTTAAAAGGAGGCATGAGGAAATAGAAAGAAACATAAGAAAATGAGCGGCTGTGGTTGGGGAACAAAACTTCAAATGCCCACTCCATGAATTTCCAACACCACCCTGCCTCCAAGCATGAAGAGCGCACAGTGCCTCCCACACAGCCTTAAGGTGGAATGCGTGCCAGCACCACCATCCATTGCTCCATGCTCCTGCCCCGCTCCTGCACTAACAGTACCGGATGTATTTTGGCAGCTGAAATGGAAATAGAACATGGAGGTAATGGCAAGCATTCCAGCTTCTGAGTTTCTATTTCAAATTCCACTGACAGCAGTTCTTCTCTTGATATAGTTAGAATAGAAAACTTGTGTGTGCAGAAATTTCTGTGCTTTTATTTTGCAGGTACTTACTTCATCCTATGAACATGTACATACACGAACATATGAGAATTCTAGGTGCCACAAAGAAGCACAGAGAGGGAAATACATAAAGGGAAGACAGTGCATCAAAAACAACAGATTGGGATGAGTGCCATATAGTAAAGAGTCAAGAGAAGAATAGAAATGGATGAAAGCTCACGAAACACAGAAAGCTCAATGGATGAGCCTGCAACATCTATACTCTGACACATTTATTGTATGAACAATAGGCATCTTTAATTTCTGCAAAAGTGAGAAATAACCAACTGCATGATAATGTGAAAGATTCACACAACTTAAGAGTAAGTAGATGGGCCGGTGAGATGGCTCAGCGGCGTAAGTGCCTGCCTGGCAAGCGCGAGGGCCCGAGTTGGACTCCCGGAGCCCACATACGAAAAAAGGGCCGGTGACATCGCTCAGCGGCGCGGGCGCCTGCTGGCGCACGAGGTCCTGAGGTCGACCCCCGGTACCCACAAAAAAAATAAAAAATAAAAAATAAAAGAGTAAGTAGAGGTTTCTAATTTACTTTTCTATTAGGAGTGAAAAATATTAAGGACCACAAATTGTTAAGTGCAAGAGAAAAGAAAAGGAAGGAAGGAAGGAAGGAAGGAAGGAAGGAAGGAAGGAAGGAAGGGAGGAAGAAAGGAGTAAATAAACCCAATTTTAATGGTTCAATATGTAGATTTTTGTACATGACTTTTGCTTAGGATACAGAGTCCTCTTGCATTTGTGTGCATATGAGCACATGTGCTCAGGCATGTGTTTTGTATGTACATACATGTACATATACGTTATGCAATATGCTTTTTTTGTAATTCTGAATTTTTTTTTTCTTGTGGGTACCAGGGGTCGACCTCAGGACCTCGCGTGCCAGCAGGCGCCTGTGCCGCTGAGCAATATCACCCGCCCTTTTTTTGTATGTGGGTTCCAGGAGTCGAACTCGGGCCCTCGCGCTTGCCAGGCAGGCACTTACGCCGCTGAGCCATCTCACCGGCCCTGTAATTCTGAATTTTAACCATACATGGAAATCTGTGTTATTAATTATCTATTAGGATTATAGGTACAAAGGCAAATCATTTGATGTCTCAAGTAGAAATGCTATTGTAAATACTTTGTTTTCTTAATTTGGGACTTTGTTGATTTTTTTTTCCCTTCTTTCCTACTTCTTCACTTTCTATCTCTTTTTAGTCAAAGTTTTCTTTTCTTGCTATTCTATACTTTACGTTCAACAACAATATTTAAAAACTTGTTCTGTGTAATTCAAATTATGTGAAATATTGTTCTCTGTGGAACAGATTGTAGTATTTTTCTTTAGCTCAAAAGTCTTTAGCTTTTAAAATTTTTCAGCTCAGCCATAAATCCTTTTGAGTATGTACAGCAACGTATGTATTTTATCTGTGTATTTCATATTCAATTTTACCATGATTTTATATAAACTATAAAACTCAAAACCAGAGCATCAAAGAAGAGAATACAAAAATAAACAATACCTGTGAAAATTCTACTTTATTGTTTTCATGTCCATAAATTATCATGTTCGTCCCCTGTGGCTGATACATTCCCAATTTTGAAATCACTGTAGAGATAAGCATAGAGATAAGATTTCCTTTCTTTCAAAGTGACTAAAAGTCTTTTTTAGATCAGGTTGATGACCTGATGTTCTATAGGGAAAAAAATCACGCCTCCAGAAAGCGTAGTTTTTATTTCTAGTTTTTCAGATCAATATTCCTGAGGTATAATTTATATGCAATAACTATGTATCAATTGATATACAGTTCAATAATTATGGTAAATAAATAGGCATGTTAAACCACGATATCATATTGAACATTTTTGTTACCTCAACAAGCTCTGTCATTGTTCTTTGCTGTCAATCCTCAACCTATCTGAGGAGCTCCATACCTGGGGGACAGCTTTGTCTCAATTAGAGCACGTTTTCATATTCATGCAAGTCAGGAATAAATCCAGAGCAAAATAACATCGCAGTCTATGTGAGGGAATAGTTGAATGAAGTACAGGATCTAAGCAGAAGACAGAGTGTGGCTTTAGGACCAAGCTTTTCTCAGTTATGAAATGTAGAAACATAACGAATAGAAAAGATGTCTTAAATTATGGAGAGAGATGGTGTAATAAAGATGAGGTACATCTGCCTTTAGCTAAAGAAGATCTATGATCTTGATGTAAGAGATGGTAATGAACTCTCTGATCTCTGATACGCTGTATGGACAGGAGATGCCGATAAATGACAGCACCATGGTGACAGAATTCATCCTCCTTGGTCTGACTCAGTCCCGACAGATTCAGCTCTTGGTCTTTGTGCTAATCTCAGTTTTCTACCTCATCATCCTCCCTGGAAATTTCTTCATCATCCTCACCATAAGGTCAGACTCTGGGCTCACAGCCCCCCTCTATTTCTTCCTGGGCAACTTGGCTTTCCTGGATGCATCCTACTCCTTCATTGTGGCTCCCAGGATGCTGGTGGACTTCCTGTCCGAGAAGAAGGTCATCTCCTACAGAGGCTGCATCACCCAGTTGTTTTTCTTGCACTTCCTTGGAGGAGGGGAGGGCTTACTTCTTGTTGTGATGGCCTTTGACCGCTACATCGCCATCTGCCGGCCTTTACACTATTCAACTGTCATGAGGCCTAAAGTCTGCTATGGAATGCTACTGGCTCTGTGGCTTGGAGGCTTTGTCCACTCCATTATTCAGGTGGCCCTCATACTGCGCTTGCCTTTCTGTGGTCCAAACCAGCTAGATAACTTCTTCTGTGATGTCCCGCAGGTCATCAAGCTGGCCTGCACAGATACCTTTGTGGTGGAGCTCCTGATGGTCTTCAACAGTGGTCTCATGACCCTCCTGTGCTTCCTGGGGCTTCTGGCCTCTTACGCTGTCATCTTCTGTCATGTTCGTTGGTCTTCTTCTGAGGGGAAGAACAAGGCCATGTCTACATGCACCACTCACATTATTATTATCCTTCTTATGTTTGGACCTGCGATTTTCATCTATACTCGCCCTTTCAGGGCCTTACCAGCTGATAAGGTGGTTTCTTTCTTCCACACAGTCATCTTTCCACTGATGAATCCTGTGATTTATACCCTTCGAAACAAGGAAGTAAAAAGCTCCATGAAAAAGTTATTGATTCGACATGTAGCTTGTTAATGAGTTTTATAATGAAAAGTTAGGACAAGTGAGTTCTGGCTGGAGTCCATTTATTTAACAAATGCTGTGTCTTCATAGAGTACTTCTCATTTGTCAAATACTATTGTAGGCAATGAGGGGATAGTTATCCATATAGGGAAATAAACTTGGTACATTTAAAGAACATAAAGGAAAACCAAGAGTAGTTGAAGTACAATGAATAAGTGTATGAGTCTCAAGGATGAAAATTTATGCAACAGTAAGTGTCAAATCACTAGTCTATTATGCTAAGATAAAGAGATTCATTATATTTTAATTTTATTAAAAATCCACTTTAATATTTTAGTCAAGAGACTAATATCTACAATGCTTTTCCTTATGTGTTAGAGAAACATCATCAAGTTTAATAAACTGTAGTTTATGGACTAATCTACTGTAAAACACTAAGAACAAATGACACAGTGAGCTACTTTCTTGAAGTCTCTGGCTCTACACAGCATTTAGCCTAAAAATCTAGCAAGTGTTTTCAACTTTATTCTCATCTGTCCATCCCTGGACAGGATAGTCAAATTCTTTTTTTTTCTTTAGGACATTTTTCTTGTGCCCAATTCTGCCACTCTAATTCAACTCTTCTTATCGTCTAGTATAGTAGAAAACTCTTAATTTCACAAGTATTTTCACCCCATTGTTCTACAAAATGAATATTTACAAAATCTTTCTTAAAACAAGTCTCTCTTTTGCCCCCAAATTTTTAAGTGTTTCTCCTTTTCTCTAAAACAAAAGCCAGATATACTAACCTGTAACTTAGGTGATATCATCACTTTAATGTTTCACCTTTATCACCACCACTGCTATCCAAGCAAAATTCTTCTTTCTAGCTAATCTAGGCTATGTGTAGGTCCTGGGACACATAATAAATTTGCTTGTTGGCATACCTTTGATCCTGCCTTCTGATTAGAGCTCTACTACATCTCCGTTGTGTCAGTTTTCTTTTCCCAAGAATTCTTTTACCTTTCCAGACAAAGATCAAGTTATATTTTGAGATCAAATTAATTCCACATACATTTGTTAGGCACCTATGAAACAGAATCTTATCGCCTCAGACTTTCACTTCTTAAACTACTCAGAAGAATGAGGAAGACAAGTTCTTATAATGGAGCATGAAGTAGCACTTCATGCATAGAGGTACAAAATCCTATGAAGAAAGAGATGTAGATGGGAGAATGTCTTTCTGAATTTCACCATCTAAATTGATCCTTTTTTCCATGTGGTCACCCAACCCCTGAGAAGTAGTGCTCCTCCTACTTAGTGCCCCTAAGTAGTGCTTTTAGGGGTCTGACGGTGACTACTAGATTGCTTCTTCAAATCTGAACCATATATTAGCTTTATTGCCTCTCTCAACATGTGTTCACTGACTTGTCCACACGTGCATCATTACAATTTCCAAATGAAAATTGTAGAACACATTCAATGTTCCCTCATGTTGAAGAAAAACTCAAGACTGCCGCTGACTTCTTGTAGGTAGGAAACTTAGATCTTTCTTAGACTTTTTTATGCTATTAACTTTTTCCAGATTATGTGGCTGTATTCCCTCACTCTGGCTTAATCAATCACACATATACTTCTGTTTTAAAGATTCTAGTCCGTGGTTTGTCCAGCTAGTTACTACTTCTCTTAGGCACTTGTTTATACCTTATTACTACTGAGTGGCAGGGTTTGGGGATGTTTCATTGACTCTGTCTTCTTACCCTGGCAGAATGACTTTGACACCCCTATGGTTCATTAGGTCTCATTTTCTAGAAGATCACTTGCTTTTCCTCCAGGGCCTAGTCCTCATTTTTCCTCCTCAGCACAATGGAGCAAGCTAGTAACAGTAAACAATTATTTATGAGAAACAGCACCCACTCCCCCTTCCAAAAAAGGCCCAAAGTAAGAGTACAACTATGGAGGATTATGTCTATGAACTATTTCTAATGAAGATAAATTCCTCTAAATATATCTCAGTCTTTTACTATTGCTTGTGTGATAAAGGTATTGCTTTTAGGTAATGAAAAACTTGTGGCTACGGAGTTAAACATTATGGAAGTCTAACCTACATTTTTAAAAGAAGCATGGATAGTAGTATTACTGGTGCCAAAAGTATGGCATACTATTGAATGGCATGGGTTAAGTGGACGCAAATGCTATATTTCATTTCTCCAAAAGCGGAGCCAAATTTTATGCTAACTAAAAGTCCAGAAACAAAAGAATATCTTTATGACTAGATTTATGTGAAGTCAATATCATGCAACATTAATCTATGATGATGGGAAACAGAGCAGTGCTTGAATCTCTTGGAGCATATGCAGAAGAGACATGAAGAAAAATTTGGGGTGATCAAAACAGTCTGGGTAAGCGGGGGAGGGCGGTGCGCGTCTGTAATCACAGTATTCTGAGAGGCTGTGGTAGGAGGATCACAAGTTTCAGCTCAGCCTGGGGAACTCAGCAAGATCTTGTCTAAAAAATCAAGAAACAAAACAAAAAACAAAGCTAGGGATGTAGATCAGTGCAAAAGGCCTTCGGTTCAAATCCCAGTACTGAAAAAAAATTAGTCTATGTAGTTTTTCAAGTTTGAGTTATACACATTTCTTAAAATTCTATTAAGTATTAATAAGGATGAAGAGAAAAGGGAATTTCTGGATCTTTTGGTGGGAATGTGAAATGGTACAGCTATTATGGAAAACAGTATAGAAGTTGTTCAAAAAATGAAAAATAAAATTACTATATGATCCAGCAAGCTAACTTCTTGGTATACATCTAAGGAAAATGAAATTAGCATCTCTGAGAAATATCAACATGATCATGTTCATTACAGCATTACTCAGAACACCAAGATGTGGAAAGAACTTAAGTGCCCACTGACACATGAATGGTTAATGAAAACATCAGAAGAAGAAGGAACAGCACAGATGAACCTGGGAAACATTATGTTAAATGAAATTAGCCAATCACAGACATAAAAAAAGAAATACTTTATAATATCACTTACATGTGGATTCTAAAAAAGTGGAACTCTTAGAAGCAGCATACAATAGTGATTTCCAGAGGCAAGAGGTTAGGGGGAAATGGGAGATGTTGGCTGATGTTTACAAACTTCCAGTTATAAGATGACTAATTTCTGAGGATATAATGTATAACCTAATGATAATAGTAAATAATGCTGTATTGTTTACTTGAAATTTAATGAGACAGTAGATCTTATGTGTCCTCCCTTCTCCAACCTTCCCCCCACACAATGGTAACTATGTGAGGTGAAGGATGTAATAATTTATTTGGTTGTGGCATAATATACTTTTTACACCTTGAATATATACAGTATTTATCCAATAAATATTTAAGGTCTATCAAACTGTCTTTAAGTACACAGTAACTGTATGTAAATTATTCCTTAATTATGCACAGGTTGCTTTTGATATTATTGTATCATTTAAAAAATTTAATATCGTATTTTGTATTTTTAGTACATAGAAATACAATAGATTTCATATATTTACCTGTGCCCTGTAACTTTGGTAAACTCATTTTATTTTTGATTTTTTCGTTTTTATTTCATTAAAATTTTTAACTTACAATAATTATGCATATTTACAGGGTGCAGTATGGTAATTCAATATATATGGACAATATGTAATGATCAAATTAGGGTAGTTAGCATTTCCATCGGTTCAAGCACTTATTATATCTACGCATTGAGAAATTTTAGGGTCTTCCAGTTATTTTATTTAAAATTATTTTTCCATAGGCAATTACACAGTTCATCTTTCCTTTTCAAACTACATGCCCTTCATTTTCTCTGTATGATGCTGGATAAAAACAATGAGTAGGTATTTGCATCTTGTTCTCCATCTTAGAGGGAAAGGATAATATATTAGTTGTAAACTTTTTCCACATCCATTTATAAGATTGAAGACATTTTTTTCTGTTCCAGTTTTCTAGGAGATCTTTTTATTTGTTTTGTTTTAGTCATAAGTGAATGTTATATTTTTGTCAAATCTTTATTGTGGATATCTTGAAATGATCATATAGTTTTTCTTCTCCGGTTTGTTTATAAGGTGATTACATTGATTATTTATTTCTTCTTTTTAAAATTTTTATTTTATTTAAAATTTTTATTTGTACATGTTTGCAGTACATAATAACTACAATCCTCATGGGGAGATGTACATAACATATCTCAGTTGTTTTTATTTCCCCTTACACTCCCTTGCCCTCCTTTCCTCTTTCCTACATCTCTTGGTCCCCTACTCTTTTGCAAAAGATCTGTCTCCCTGTTTTTATTATCTATCTTATATTTTGCTCTTTAACTTATTTATACTTTGGGGTTCTCATTGCTATGGCTTGTGTCTAGGTGTCCCCCCAAAGCCTCATGCACTTTGAGATGGGGCTTTTTAAGAGGTAACTGAATCTAGAGTATGTGATTGATTTATAGTGCAGTGTTGGGATTAAGGGTGCTGGGATTATGGGTTTGAGTACTGCATACAATACATGGGACAGAAAGAGGCTTGTCTCTCTCTCTTTTTTTTTTTTTTTTTTTTTGCTTTTGGTATCTTCTGCCACCATAAACGGTTGCCCTTCTGCCATGTCACCCTGCCTTAGAGCCAGCTGATTATACACTGAAATCTCTACAAACTGTGAGCTAAATAAACCTTGCCTCCTTTAAATTTGGGTGTTGGGTATTTTATCCCAGCAATGAGAAAAGTAACTAAGACACTCATATAAGAGAAACCATGTTATATTTAAATTACGTATCTGATATATCTCACTTAATATTATGGTCTCAAGGTGCATATGTTTTCTATAAATTACTCAAATTTATCCTTCTTGATGGCAGGGTAGTACTCCATTGTGTATAAATACTCCATTTTCTTTATCTATTAATTTGTTGATGGACATATAGATCACTTCCAAGATTTTGCTATTTATGAGTTGTGCTACTAGAAACATGAATACTATTATTGTCATATGATGATTTTACCTCCTTTGGAAAGATATAGAAGGGGAATAACTAGGTCCAGTGGAATTTCTATTCTTAGTTTTTTGAGGAATCTCCACACTGATTTCCATAGTGGCTGTATTAGTTTATATTCCCACCAACAATATTAAGTTCTAAATCTATCTAAAATAATAAAGCTTTCTGGAAAAGTTAAAGTCTTCATTTTGAGGATTAGCTTAGATCTGCAGTATACTTTTAGTTTGTACTTTTGTGGTGACTATTAGGAGGTGAAAGAGGTCTTGGGTTACGTCTGTAATTATGAAAAAAATTTTTAAATGTCTTTGGTGACAAGACTCTAAGCTACGTTAAAGTGCGCTGCTAGTACACCTAAGTACTTATCTGACTTCGTTCTTTTTATCTGTTTTCTTTTATGTGACTTTATCACTGAACTTTTCTGTGGCTGTGGATTTGTGGGCCATTCAGTCCTGTAGACTAGCGTCTTTCTATAGTTTCACTTTTTAAAAATTTGTGTAATTGTCTTTCCATGTATGTCTCTCCTATTCTGTCCTTTCTCCCTTCTTCTGGTCTGTTTTGATTTTTCTAACTTTTTCTCTGCTTCTTTCCTTCCTTTCTTATTTTTCTGTTTTCCTCCTCTATATATACCTTTGAGTTGAAAATAAATTGGTACAAATGTATATTTTATTGTGAATCATTATTACTTCCCAAAAGTTGGTCTCTTATTTCAATGTAAAGTGACTTGTAAGTTCAGTTTTCCCTTCAAAACAAAAATTAAAAATACATAAAAATAAAATTAAGTCTCATTTAATTTCTTCGACTTCAGTGAAGTTTTATTAATAGCCTTTAGTGGAAAAGTATTCTTAATTCTTATTTTAATTGAGCATAATAAAAGTGAATAAACTATAAATATTGGGTTCATGATATATCCCTTTATATCCTATTAAGGGGGTCACCATCTCCTGAGAAATTGCTATATCTCACACCAAGGAGTTATTTTCTCTAAGAAGAGTTGTGCCTTCAAAGTCTTCATGAGTTTTTAAAATATTCTTTCTGGCTATGTCCTTATCACTAGCAATATACTACATCTGAGAAAGACAATCATCTTTGCTGCAAAATTTAAAGGGGTGCCAAAAAATTCAAAACAGAATTATACAATATTTTAATCAATACTTTGAAAAATAAAAAAAAATTAAAAATCTCTATGAACAAAACACTAAGTTTTAAACAAAAGCAGGATCAGTACCAAGCTGAGCCATATTAGAAACCAAAGCAACAAGAAAAATCACTAATATTGGTGAAATCTTTATTGAAAAGTTTGATAGTCTGTTCGCATTTTTTCATCTAGCCCAGCTTGATGTATATCAACAATCTATTATCATTTATTTAAGTATTTTCTCTTTTGTATTTTAACATATAAATTAACTTCTCTCAACCTTCTATTTTCTTCTGAGCTGATCATAAGTTTTCTTCCAAATAGTGTTTCATCGTAGTCAATGGTAGAATTTAATTTTAGAACACAGAACTAACTCAGTGTGTTATTATGTAACACACTTAAAAAATATTTTGTCCTTTCAAAGTTCTATTTTCCTTTGCCTAATTTAGTTGATAACTAATATAGTTACTCTAATAACTCCCTTTGGATGCATTCAGTGGGTTGAGGTCATCTCAAATCCCACAAGTACTTTCTTCAAAGCAACATAAATAGGAAAGATTCAAAAATCTAAGATTTCCTATGTGACAACAAATATTTATATGCAATGGCAACAGTGGTCAGTTAATATTTTAAGAGGGGGAGGGTGGCTACTTTCTGAAAACAGCACAGGACCCTTGGATGTCCACATTTCTGGAGAATCTTCATATTTGCAAGAAGCAGGAAGCAAGGGACAAAAGAAAAATATTGCTACTGTTCTAGTTTATCTGTTGTCTTGGACTGCAATAAACTAGGGGTTAGACTTCAGATGGAATAACCAAAGGCTAAGGTCTAAATTCAGCAGTGTAGTGTTTTCTCTCTGTTCCTCCTATTGACTGTCAACTGTTTTTAGTGTTTAGGATTATTTTAATTGTAAAAAAATCTCTAATTAAGTTATCATAAGTGAAATTATTGATAGTACGGGGGAGTTGATGCGTGGTGTTAAGGATCATACAAATGACTGAAATGTGTTATTTTCTTATAATTTTGGAAAAATGGAAAGGAATATGAAGAAAGGGTAGGCCAGGGGCTCCAGATAAAAACTTAGCAGGTTTTATGATTTCAGAAAGCAGACACCCTTGACCTCTACAATTCCATACTCAGCAGGTAGGAGTATTTCTTCTGTTGCCTGTTGTCCTGTTATTCATCACAAAGCTTTGACAAAGAGACAGTTCTGGAACTGAGACAAGCTTGATATGTAAACCTCTGGCTGCACTGGCAATTTCTCTGGAAGGTTTTACTGAATCTTCAAAATTTCTCTGTTAATTCTTCACATTTTTCATCTACCATCACCCCAGGGTGTTCCCAAAGACACCGATAAAAGATGTAGTGGCATTGTGTCCATTCCATAGAGTTACCTCTTAACAACTAAACGTCTTCAAGATTGACTTTGGCTCAAGGACACTTGAATGAGTAACATATAAATACTATTACCACTTTATCTGATCCTTACGCTATCCAGTCAGACTGACTGAAAGAGTGAATACAGTAGTGCTCTGATAGAAGAAAGCCGGGGTTTCTGATGGCCAAATATTTTCCGAAACCACATGGAAGGTGAATTGCCAAGCAAAGAAATGAAAAAGAGAGATAAAAGATTCAAACACTAGTAATCTTTCTTCACTATTCCATTGTTGAAAAACCTGGCATTCAGTGGAAAATTGGAGGTGACTTAATCTAACCATTCCATTTCACTGATGAAGAAACCTTTTGGCTGAATATCTATATATTGTTAGTGCTTTATGTATTCCTCATGACCATTAGTATTAATTGAATATGTGATCATGTTCTTTGATCTGACTCATATGTTTTTAGAATGTATTAAATAATTTTAAAATGAAATAACTTATAAGCTTCAATCGGTATGTGACAATTTCATTCCTATTTTTTGGAATCTTTTTTTCAATATATTTATTTTATTAGGATGATATTAATGAGATTTATTTTTTAACAACAGGTATATTACGTCTTTTTTAAAATTTAGGGTTTTTTTTTTTTTTTTTTTTTTGTGGGTACCAGGGGTCGACCTCAGGATCTCGCGTGCCAGCAGGTGCCCGTGCCACTGAGCGATATCACCGGCCCTTTTCTTGTATGTGGATTCCGGGAGTTGAACTCAGACCCTGGTGCTTGCCAGGCAGGCACTTATGCCGCTGAGCCATCTCACCGGCCCCTAAAATTTAGTTTTACTTACAAGCAGAAAAGATATATAACGGAATGTGAAACACTTAATGAGATACTCAGATTTTGTAAATTGTAACAATGTACTATTTAAAAATAAATAGTATGGCAGGATGAGTTACATTAATTTCAGAGTGAAAGACCATGGATAAATTTTAGGAAAAAAGAAAATTATGAAGAAGAACAAGCAGTAAAGAAGCAAAATAAATAGAGAAAGGAAATGAGGGAGGAGGAAAGGAAAGGCAATAAATTAACAAGGGAAAAGAAGTTTAGAAAAATAAATTAAGCAAATAAAGGATAAACGACTTGTTTATTAAAACAAAGGAAGAGAGAAAAAAGTGGGAAAATAAGGAAGGAGGTGTGAGGGGAATATCTCAGAGGTAAGTGAGTGAGCCTTTGGCTCTCTCAACACTGAACCTCAGGACTGGCCTGACCATAGTTTGGATACCAGGCATGCAGAGGTGCCTGTTTCAGTTTTCAAGATACATGAGGCAGATGATTTCAATGTTTCTTAAAATATGTATCTCAAGATACAAGTATATAATTTTGCTATTTTTTTCTTTTCTATTTCTCTCCTCTTTTTTTTGCCCTTCCCTGTCTTTCTTTTCTAAGTATTGCCCCAGCAGCATTTTCTTGTTTTTTTTTTTTCTTTTTTTTCTCGTTGTTATTTTTGCAGTGCTAGGAATGGAACTGAGGGCCTCACGGATGCTAGGCAAAGTCTCTGCTACCAAGCTGCATCCCCAGCCCCATGGCAGCATTTTCTGTCAAAGATTTACTCTCCTGTTGTAGTCTAGGAATTGGCAAACTTTGAAAAGCAATTTGTGCCTATAATAAAATATTTTTGAGGATATATCTTAAATATAGTGGATATATACTATTGTGGTAATATATTTTATATAATAAGCACTAAGAAGTAAATTTTAAAAAATTATTTTGCTGATATTATATGTTATGATATTGTATGTTATATGTTCTTTATTTTTACATATAATACTGTAAATCACATATATAATAATATACACAAAACAAATGTGTATACAGTACTATTTTATTTCCACACCTCCAATAGATCATCATGTACACCTTTTGGAATGAACATACTCCACTAAACAGATTAAGTTTTAAATCTGAATTTTACCCACAATGCATGTCTTTTTAAATTTATATAGGGTTGAACTTCTAATTCTAAATCCAATACAGATGCTAATGTAGACTAGCAATATTGCTTTTAATTATTCAAGTACATGGAAAAGCATATCCATTGATTAAAGATGTGACTAAAATTGTCTTTATTTAAAATGAATAGGATACATGCACATTCTTCTACTATTTGTCAATTAGAGCAAAAATAAAAAGTCATTCTATGCTTGGGTAATATAATCACAGAAGTTTCATTTTCTCATCTTTGGAATGAAGGAATTGAATTACAGTATTTTATGATTACTGTTCTTCTACACTATGATTTTTTGAATTCATATAAGTATATGATTATTAATAAAATTAATGCCTGGTAGAAAGAAAGAGGTGGGTTGTAAATATGTAAGTATTTGAGATTTGAACAGTGCTCATTAAGGTGCATAAACAAGATGTGGAGTGGCCATAGGAGTAGTGTAAACCAGGGTTACAGATAGGGAACTGTCTCTAAGGTGAAAAGTGAAGTTATTGTTTGGGATTGTAGTGAACAGTTTGAGTCAGAGTATACTAGGATACCAGACTAGAGAGAGAATGACAAGATGCAGATTCATAAGAGAAGACAGAAGGCAAGGCAGCAAGTTACCAGTGATGAAGTGGCAACTCCACAGAAACTGAAGGAAGGAAATACCTAGTAAAATTTTTGTACTATATAGATGAGGCTAGAAAAAGTACAATCACAAGAGAAAAGCTAAGCTTCATGAGTAATACATCTCCAAGAACTCAGAGATCTTGATGACTTGAGTTGTGTTATATCTTCATGACACTTTTCATATGACATAAGAAGGTAGAAATCACAAAGTAGAGGATAGCAAATCTCTGAAGTGGAGAAAAGTTCTGTAGAAGCACTTGGTTGAAAGAACAAAGTTTTTGCTTTCAAAGCAGTATTTTTCTTTATTTCCTGTTTTAAATTTGGAGATATGAAGGGAATGGAGATTACCCAGGATATTGGAGAGCCTTGAGATGTGTTTTAGCTGAAATAAGAATGTTTCAAATATTTTTAGCTGGGGGAAATCTAGAATCCAGGTGGATATACAGTAGTAACAGGAAACTCTGCTTTCTGGTGTACTGCAGGGGCGGTTGATGGAGAGCCAGAACAGCACGGTGGTGACAGAATTCATCCTTCTTGGTCTGACTCAGTCCCGACAGATTCAGCTCTTGGTCTTTGTACTAATCTCAGTTTTCTACCTCATCATCCTCCCTGGAAATTTCTTCATCATCCTCACCATAAGGTCAGACCCTGGGCTCACAGCCCCCCTCTATTTCTTCCTGGGCAACTTGGCTTTCCTGGATGCATCTTACTCCTTCATTGTGGCTCCCAGGATGCTGGTGGACTTCCTGTCCGAGAAGAAGGTCATCTCCTACAGAGGCTGCATCACCCAGTTGTTTTTCTTGCACTTCCTTGGAGGAGGGGAGGGCTTACTTCTTGTTGTGATGGCCTTTGACCGCTACATCGCCATCTGCCGGCCTTTACACTATTCAACTGTCATGAGCCCTAAAGCCTGCTATGGAATGCTGCTGGTTCTGTGGCTTGGAGGCTTCGTCCACTCCATTATTCAGGTGGCCCTCATACTGCGCTTGCCTTTCTGTGGTCCAAACCAGCTAGATAACTTCTTCTGTGATGTCCCGCAGGTCATCAAGCTGGCCTGCACAGATACCTTTGTGGTGGAGCTCCTGATGGTCTTCAACAGTGGTCTCATGACCCTCCTGTGCTTCCTGGGGCTTCTGGCCTCTTACGCTGTCATCTTCTGTCATGTTCGTTGGTCTTCTTCTGAGGGGAAGAACAAGGCCATGTCCACGTGCACCACCCATATCATAGTCATATTTCTCATGTTTGGGCCTGGCATCTTCATCTATACTCGCCCTTTCAGGGCTTTCCCTGCTGACAAGGTGGTTTCTCTCTTCCACACAGTCATCTTTCCTTTGTTGAATCCTGTAATTTATACACTTCGCAACCAGGAAGTAAAAACTTCCATGAAGAAGTTGTTTAATCAGCACATAGTCTGAGAAAAGGTGAAAATGGAATAGGAAAATCAGGGCTGTGGAATAGCAACTGAAATCAATTCATTCATTTGCAAAATACTGCATTTATTGAGTATCTCCCACCAGTCAGGAGTATTCTAGACAATGAAGAAAGAATTATCAGTAAGCAGATAAAGTTATTGCTCTCTTGCCCATCATCTAGTGGGAATAGATAGCTATTAAGATAGAAAATTAACAACATGGTTTCAGGTAGATAGTCTCCTAAAGAAACTAAAAGTGAAGTGATAGATTGTGCCTCTAGTTGTGAGTAATTAATTCATTTTTCGTTTCCAAAGAAAGCTTTCTTGGGACTTGACATTTTGGTTAACATCAGGTAAATTGAAAGAACCAATCATGCAAACATCTGGGACAGCAATCTAGGCAAATGGAGCAGGTAGTGAGAAAATCTGAAGATGATAATAAAGTTGGTATATTTGAGAAACACAGAAAAGTTGAAGTTGGCTGGAATATAGTAACATATACTATTATACATTAATATGAAAATGATTAAAGTTGGAGATACTGGTAGTGTCCAAATAATATGAGGTGTACAAAGTGAATAGAGAGACTTTTAATTTTATTATAATTGCAGTAGGAGGCCATTTTAAGTCTTTAGGCAACAGAATGAGATTTCTACTGCAGGTTTCAAATAACCCAGGGCTATAAATTCAAGATTCAGAGCAGATATCACAGAGTTGGAAAGTAATTAGGAAAAAATGTTATATTTTAAAAGAAATTAAACTTCTATATTTTGTTTTATAAGACAGAAGGCAAAAAACTTATTATTTTCATTAGAAAAGAATCATATTTTCTTTTCTATTTTTTGTAGAGTTGCATGTTTACTGCTTGAAACTTTTTTATGACTTGTAGGTATTTGCTGGATATATCCTCAGGTGACTGCACCTTGGTATGATGATGATAGTTCATTGCCAGACCACTCAAGATTCTATGTCAGATAGCAGAAACCATGCTAGTTATTTTAAATAAAATATGACTTAATATAGATAATTCGTTGGTCACCAAACTGTTGGAAAGTCTGGAGGAGCAGACTATTGGCTGGGCATTGAAAGATGACTTTCTAAACAGCAAAAGACACTTAGGCTGTCAAGGGGGCAGTCTTTGCTACACTCTTACCCATCTCCCATCTGAAAAACACCACCCTTTTAGCCTGGGATCAAGATGATCCTGAATCACCGTAGACCTGTCAAATCTGCCCTAGCAAAATGGAAGCCTCTTCTGCTACTGCTTCTGTAGGTAACTTTCTCCAAATTCAAATCTTGCCTAAGTATGTTGAAGAGGCAGCATTCAAAATATATGTGGAACCCCAAATGCAAGAGAATCTAGCATTAATTAAAAAAAACCTTTATTCTTATTTTTATTTTTATTTATTTTTTTTTTTGTGGGTACCGGGGGGTCGACCTCAGGACCTCGGGTGCCTGCGCGCCCGTGCCGCTGAGCGATATCACCGGCCCCTTTTTCGTATGTGGGTTCCGGGAGTCGAACTCATGCCCTCGCGCTTGCCGCGCAGGCGCTTAAGCCGCTGAGCCATCTCACCGGCCCAACCTTTATTCTTAATATTAATCTGTGATTGAATTTCTGTGGATATAAATCAGGTACATGATAAAAATATTCAAACTCTCAATCTTCAAGTAACCCTTCCCCATTCTTACTCTCAGTTTATCTTCTTGATTCCTGTTTTACTGAGAAAAGGAGAAGAGAACCCTTCAAGGTTCTACCACAACGCCTTCCTGTATACTTGTGTCTGTGACCAAGTTCCCTTTGTCTCTCCTGAAACTGGGTGACCTGATACCACACCTAAAATAGTCACCCTCTCTACCTGTGCACCGTCCATCTCCACTTCCTACTGAACGCAATAACTCTGGTGGTTCTCCTTTCCCTTTCCTACATCATTAACTTTATCCTCCCTAGTTTTAATTTTCTACTTCATCATACTCTCTGGAAACATCTTCCCTTGGCACAAAACCACATATCTTTCATTCTAAATAAAACATGTTTGCCACTTTTCTCCCTCAAAATGTTACCCATTTTCTTCTGTCCTTCTATAGCAAAGTTCCTCAAGAGTTGTTTATACTTTTACAAAGTTAGTTAACTTTTTAAGAAAGTAACTTAAGGTTTACACAAAAACCAAGGAAAAAGTACAGAGTTCATGTATGACCTTTCTTCTCAACCTGTGGGTACATACGCACACATTTCCCTTACTATGAACATCTTACATTAATGTAGTATATTTGTTATCATTGATAAACATTGGTATTTTATTATTAAGTAAAGCCTATAATTTATATTTGAGTTCACATCTGTGTTTTGCGGTTTTGTAGATTTTTTTTAATGTGGGTACCAGGAGTCGACCTCAGGACCTAGCACTTGCCAGCAAGCGCTTGTGCAGCTGAGCGATATCACCAGCCCTTTTTTTCCTTTATGTGGGTTCTGGGAGTCGAACTCAGGACCTCATGCTTGCCAGGCAGGCGCTTATGCCACTGAGCCATCTCACCGGCCCCAGTTTTGTAGATTTTTAAAAATGCTTGTAATCTATCTTAACAAATACCTGTCAGTATTACTGTATGGTATAGAACAGTTTGCTCTAAAAATTCCCTGTACTCCACTTATTTATCCCCTTCTTCTCTGTTCCCTATCCAATCCCTGGCAACCACTGATCTTTGTACTGTCTCTATAGTTTTATATTTTCCAAAATGACATGTAGTTGGAAGTCATACATCATATAACCTTTCAGATTGGTGTGTGTGTTATGACTTTCAATTTATTTCCTCCCCAATTAACCCAATGATGCTTGTAAAACTGCTCTTGCGATTTCACATGACAGCCGGTGATCCTTATTCAGTTCTTATCATGTTTGACCTTTGAGGAGGGTTCAACACAGTGGATCATTCCTTCTTCAAGTCACAGCCTTCCAAAGATTTTCCAGTTTCCTAGATGCCCTTCCACCCAATCAGCTATTTCCTCATTCCTCTTTGAGAAATTTCTCCTTAGCTATCCAGTCCTTTAGTTTTAAATTTCACATACACATTGATAACCTCTGCACTCAGTCTTTCCTGTCAACCACTGGCTCCTGCACCTAGCGGTTTACGTCACTCCTACAGCTCCACCGTCATTTCTTCATGTGGCCTCCAGCACGGCATCCATGCTGACTCCAACCTTCATACACTGTGCCCCCTCCTTCACAACCTAATCTCGGTTCATTGTGATTCCCTCTTTCCAATCTGTGGTCCAAAGCCTTGGATTTGTAATTATGTTGGGCATATGCTTTGCATATTCCACTACTGATCTTGTAAATGTGTCTAAATTAGCTCTACCATAATACAGTTATTCATCATACAGTTAGATAATTTCTCTAATTTGCCACTAGGCTCAAACCACCACCATTTTTTGCCCATGTTAAGGCTGTAAGATCTATACTGCTTTCTGCTTCTACCCAATTATAATCTATTCTCCACAAAGTATCCAGAATTGTCTGGTTAAAATATATCATATCATCTCATTCCTCTTGTTGAAAGAGCCAAAAACTTTGTTATCTATAAATGTTCCTGTGATTCACCTGTATGTCCCCAGTCTCCGCCCTCTTCCTCTCTCTGACAGCTCACCTTACTGTAGCTATTCCCTTTACGCTCTGCACCCCTTAAACATGCACAGCTTGTGACTGCTTCAGAATCGGACTTGTGTTTTCCAGTCTGAATGTGCTTCTCTGCGATGGTGGCATAGCTCACTTCATAAGTTCAGATTTGTCCTCAAATGTCACATTCTGTGTGGGACCTTCTCTGACCACCTTATCAATATCTGCTACCAACTCCCATAATACCTGATACTTTCTTTTTGTCTCCAACACTTATCACCATTTAGCAGGCCACATATTCCACACACCTATTTTAATGCCTGTCTTTTTCCACTATATCACCTCCATTAAAAGCAGAAGTTTGCTTGTTTTGCCTGGTGTTTGACATAAAAAAAGTGCTCAGTAAGTATTTTTAAATGAATGAACGAAAAGATAATGTGACCAATTTCATCTGAATATACCGCTCAGAAATATATATTAAAATTTTATAGAACAGTAAAGGTAACTATATATCATAATAACCTGTTATATATTTTATGAATAACTAGAAGACTGATGTTTGATCTTTTCAAGCACAGAGTAATTTCCAGGACATGGAAAAGATAATTACCCTTACTTGATCAGTACACATAACATAAATTATCGAAATGTCACACTCTACCTCATAAATATGTATAATTATTACATATTAAGAAAAATTTAAAAAATATTTAAGGAGATGAAAATATTAACTACTCAGGTTAGCTCATAGTACACTGTATATATATATTAAATGCTCATACTCTATCTCATAAATATGTACAATAAAAACAATGATAAAATGAACAGTTTTGCATGTATAAAAACATTATTTTTATAGACTTAGAGCATATTATTCATGTAGTTCACATTTTGTTTTTCTCTTAATATTATGAACATGTTTAAAATCAGTAAATACAGATCAAAGTGCTTCTTTAGATTATTATGAATTATGCAATAACCGCTATTTGAAATTTTTAATTTAAATGGCAGCTATTTTTGTGTATTTAACTTTTTTTTTTTTTATGTGGGTACCGGGAGTTGACCTCAGGACTTTGCACTTGCCAGCAGGCGCTTGTGCCACTGAGCCATATCACCGGCCCTTTTTTTCCTTTATGTGGGTTCCGGGAGTCGAACTCAGGACCTCACGCTTGCCGGGTAAGGGCTTATGCCACTGAGCTATCTCACTGGCCCTTAACTTTTTATTATAGTTGTTTATACAAAAATTATAAATATAATTTTCATATTTGATAATTGGGGTAAGAATTTACTCTTGATTTGAAGTAAAATTACTAGGTTATAAGTTACTAGCATAGATAGATAGATATACATTTATCTATATATATAGTCAAATTTTACCTATTTAATTTTTTACCAAAAGTATATCTGTCTTCACTACTTTCTACCTAATTACTTCTTTTATAGGCTTGCCATCTTAAGTAAGCTTTCCTATATTTTATATTTTAATCTTTCAATTTTGACTATAACAAACCGTGTTTATTGATTAAATACATTTTTTCAGATATTCAAATTTTCTCTGATTGTTTACTGATAAATATTGTGCCCATTTTATTCATTTGACTTGTAACACCCATAGACATATGAAGTAAATTAGTTGGTATTTATGTTTCAAGTTTTTAAACAATTCTTAAAATAAAACTACTATTTCTGTGTGTGATCATGGTGGAGTAATAAGACCTGAATTTACCCTCCTGCCTGAAACAGCAATAGAAAAATGGACTAAATCTGTGAAGCAACAGATTTGAAGACATTGAATGTTAGGGAACAACTGGTGAAAGTCAGGTCAGTTCTAAAATTGCCTGACTTACTGCCCTGAGAAGTTTCAGGCCACGGTCCAGGGAGACGGCTAGGAAGAGTTCTGCTGGTAGCGCAGGCTCTGTATTAGGAGATGAATCTGGATGTCTGGGAGATCAACACTTCCAGAATTGGCAGGATAGAGAGCCAGGGAACAATTTTCTAACATGAACATGTAATGCCATGTACATTCCATAAAGTACAGATTTTCACATCCCACAATTGATGTCATAATCCTATGTTCACTCATTAGAAAATACTTACTAATTTTCCATAGTAAATTCTTCTTTCGCTCATTTGATTTTGAAATGGAGTATTTAATTTATAATTGGGATTTTTTAGGTTCCTATCTCTTCTGATTTCCAAATTCTATTATGATTTGGAAATATATTTTGTGTGATTTAAATTCTTCCGCATTTATTAAGGTGAATGTCACACAAACACTGAAAGAAAATGTTTCCTGCTGTTGTTCGGTGGCATGTCTTATATATATCAGTTGACACAAGTTGGTTGATAATGTTCAAGTCTTCCATATTCTCTCTCATTTTGTGTACTCCTTCTATTATTTACTGAGGAAGAAATGTTGAAATCTAAAACTATAGTTATAGCTTCTGTATTCTTGAGTTTTACCAGATTTAGATTAATGAATGTTAAAGGTCTGTGATTAAGTACATACACCGTCAGGACGTTATTTTCTCTTGTGTTACTGACCTCTTTATCATTGTGTATTCTTTCTTTTTGCCTCTTAAATTACTTGTATTAATGGACTTTGATGTTAATCAGAAATCTCAGAGTTCTATTTATTAGCATTTGTATGATGCAGCTTTTTCTTCTTTATATTTTAAGTCATCATATCTTTCTACTTAAAATGAGTTTCCTGTAGTTCAGGTCTAGTGGCATCTTTTTTACCTATTCTGAGCAAAGTGGCCCCTAGGCTGCATGTAGCTATTGAGCACTAAAATTCTGTCTAAGCTGAAATGAGAAGTGCTTTACTATACGCTTATCACATTTCAAAGACTTAGCATGAAAAAGAGAATGTAAAATTCTTTTATATTTACTACCTACTGAAAAAAAATTTTAACATATTTTATTGAATAAAAATTGTTTTAGTTTTACTGGTTTCTTTTTACTTTTTAAAATGTAGCTATAAGAAATTTTGAAATTACATTTGCACTCATATTTGTACTTTGCAGTATATGCTTTATTCCAGTTATATTTAAGGTACTTATAATTCAGTGCCTTGCTGTTTTTCTGTTGTCTCACTTGTCTTTAGATTCTTCTTCCCTCATTATTTTTCTTTTGGGGGGGAGGCTGACCTGCCCTCAACATCACAGACTTGTTTGTTGAAAGATTCTGAGAATATTGTTCGAGGATTCACCATGAACATAATTTCCTGGTTCTGAGCACAGCAGGTGATGACTTTATTCCAGGCAGTCAGTGGAGGATTTGTTCTCAAGGTTGCAGTCTTTGTAGCCCTGGGCTGCAAAGCCACTTGCAAAAGCTTTGCACACTGCTGACTTCCAAGAATCCACTGCAGGATCCTGCCGCCAGGACCAGAGGGCTTTTAAGTACTCCCACGAAAGAAACTAGATCAAATAAAAATAAATCTCTCTTCAAACCATGCTTTTATATCCTCAATACAATCCTTGGAAGCCTTCTTCATATAAGATTTTACAGAAAATCTGAAATGATTTTCCAGAAGCATATACTTGTGCCCTGTGTTTAACTACTTCAAAAGGAACTCGAATCAGGCAGCAACCACTTCTTCAGCAGAGGCAGCCAACATTCACTTCCTAGGCACCCATATGAAAATGAATCAGTGTGCAAAAGCTATTTCACACATTCATAGGTGAGCAAAAATGCAGCAGCATCAGGAAAGTGTCCAATAGGAGCAGAGGGCATGCCAGCAATATTCCACAAAACCCACCAGCCTTATTAAACCTCTAGGGACTCCGTAGCCTGGCTGTAATGGTATCCAAAGGAAATAATATCAATTCAACAGTGGCCCCAGCAAGACATTAGCAAGGCCATGAATCCCGACTGGTTCATCGCCCCACAGACCCGGTCAAGGCTATAGTTAGAAACTGAGTAGAAGTGGGTGACTGCCCTGTGCTCCGGGGGCTGATGGCTTTTGAATTAATTAGTTGCTATTTACAAAATTCTTCTTCTAATTCAAAGGACTCTCATGATTATAAGGAGACTCCCTAGAAAATACTGGATAATATTGCAATCTAAAGCTAGCTGATTAGCATCCTTAATTTCATCTGCAAAGCTGCTTTTGCTAATTCAGGTTACATATATTTACATGAAAATATTGTTAAGTTCTTATATATAATTATGCATGTCTTATTTTTATTCTCAAGTCACTTACATTGTCATTTCTGTATGATTTAAATATGGTTTTATAATTCTTTTGTATATTAGAAATGCCACTTCTAATTCTGGACTACTTTCATCTGATTTGTCTTCTGAAAAAATGTCACAAAGCTAACACATTTCAGATTAAGATTTTCCCTATTTACTTTATATATGTTAATATGCATAAGAATAGACCCTATTTTGCTGCATCTTAAACATCTAATTTTTTGTTTATAAGAAAGCCATTGTTTTAGTTTCTAGCCACTGTACTGCATTATCTGGTTTTGTTTTGTTTTTTAAATCATACTTTATAAATTATCTTAAAGCTTGACCTTTTTTCCTTTGGTATACAGCATATTAATTTTATTATATACATTGATTCATGTATTCACCACCACAATCAAGCTACAGTTTCATCAAAAATGCCTCCAAATTCCTTCATGGTATTTCTTTCTGAATTATCTTTTATTGTTTTATTTTTGTGGTATGTTGTCAATTCTCTTGCTTTTTCCCAGGATTATGCTAATAATAATTATATATACCTTCTCCTAGAGTTACTCTAGTGATAAACACATGCACTTAATTTTTGTTTTACAGTAGGACAGATACTTTAGAATTATTGAATTTTTGTAACTGTTGCATTTTTTAAACCTATTTTTTTCTTCTTACAGAAGAAAACATATCTTAAGACCAACTGGAGAACATAATATTAAGTGAAATAAGTCAGACAGACAAGCTTAAATATTGCATGGTCTCTGTTATATGAGAAACTCTATATATGGGGGGCAAAATAGATAAGATAGATAAGTAGGAAGTAGGAAGATCTTTTTCAAATAGATGGGGAACAAGCGATGGAGGGAGGACAGGAAAGGGGATGGAAAAATAAATCAAAGAGAAAAAATGATGATGAAAATAGAGATTTGCAAATGACAAAGGAACCAAGAATTGGAAGGAGCAGGATGGGTGGGGAGGGGAGGGTATGAAAAAAGAATTAAGGTGTATTCTGTACATGTACCAACTCTGCAATATAAATGTAATCATTATGTATGGCAAATATGTACTAATAAAAATTCATATTTTTCTTATTTCAAAGATTACTGGAAAAGAAAAAAAGAATAGAAGGAAAAAATGGAAACAAAGCCTTTGTAAATAAGGAGGTGTAGAGGTGTTGAAGGGAGTGGAAGGGAATGGGAAAAAAGAAGAATCAATATATACCACACACAGGTATAAATTCCCCATGAGGAATGTGATCATTATGTATATCTAAAATGTACTAATAAAATTAACAACAAAAAGAAAAGATTGGGGCCGGTGAGATGGCTCAGCGGCATAAGCACCTGCCTGGCAAACGCGAGGTCCTGAGTTCGACTCCCGGTACCCACATATGAAAAAAGGGCTGGTGATATCGCTCAGTGGCACAGGTGCCTGCTGGCATGCGAGATCCAAGAGTTCGACCCCCGGTACCCACAAAAAAAAAAAAAAAAAAAAGAAAGAAAGAAAAAGAAAGAAAAGATTGCTAGAAATGTGGTCAGGTGGGGATTTTGTTGGGTTGTATTGCTAGTCCTTTAGGGAATGTTGGATTGGCATGATAGTTGTGAATAATTTGAACTGCTGAGGCTTTTGGAAGAAGATAGCGTTTATAGAGAGTCAGTCGCAGATGAAGATTGTCCTGCAGACACACATGGCAAGGCCCTTGATTTATGGTTTCAGATTGTGAATCCACATCTCATATCTTCCTGAATAATGCATCGTGGACACTTCAAAAAATAATGTTAACAATTATAACTGTTAACGTTATTCCTTCTGCTACATTTTGTCGGATTCTTTCTTTGTATAGGAGGTACGCTGAATATTTCACATTTATTTTTTATTTTAATTTTTATAGCATATCTTAAGGTACTTACATCCTATCTGCTTTCACATCTAGGAACACTAGATTTTCCAGTGTTCCCCTCCCTAGACTTCACCTACCCAGGAAGCCAGTTATCATTACACTTATTAGTTTGTGCTAATTTTTAATGTTTTTTTCAGAAACTTTAATTCATTATCCTTTTTCATATAAGTTTCCAGTAAGCAAGTTTTGCTGGAGGTAAATTGCCATTCCCTGAAATAATAATTTCCATCTTTAGGATTTTGAACACCAGGACATAAATATGGGAGTGTCTCTATATTTTAAGAAGTAACTTTTTGCTCTTAATTTGTTTGTTAGAGGACTGTGTGAACATCTTCCTTGCCTGGGCCAGTCCCACCTGTAATCTTCTCTCTAGTGAACACTTGTTTCGTCATGAGCATGCAACCTCACTTGAAAAAGCAAAGACACTGCACAGTTCTTGTTGCAACTTGAGAATCTCAGAAGATGTGGTGTTTTGATCCTGGCTCACAGCTGGTAGGTTAAAGACCGAGTATGATACAAGGATCTTGAGAAGCAGCTGAGGCTGTGCTCTACATGTATCAGTGGTAATATTTATTTAATAATTATATTAAAATAAGGGTGCAGTAGCAAAAAAAGTGTATTTAATGGGAATACACAAAGATTAATGGTTCCTTTAGAGATTAAAGCTGCCTTTCAGAGATGAAAAAGAGAAAACAAAATCCTGACAAATGTTTATTCAATTACACTGGTATAAAAATAGTTTCCAGTAATAATGAAATTATTGTCAAGAAATAAGGGAAATAGTGAAATGTGTAAACTTGAGAATTTTTAGTGTACTTAATATGAAAGGAACTCATATCATTTTCATACGAAAAGAAGTAATTTAACTTTAAAACAGTTGAAATTGTTTTGGTAGCATATAATCTTTTTCTAAATCCCTGCATTGCAGCTAGATAAAATATGTTATTGTGTGGATTATTATTACCAATGAAATAAAACAAGTTGATATTTCTGAGCAAAATTCTTAAATTTGGATTTTGAAATCTAGAAAATTTCTTGGATGTTGCCCAGGAGCTTTATATGTACTATTTAATTTAATTTTCAAAAATAAGAGGTGAACAGAGAGGCTACTGAGATACAGTGAAGATAAAGATGATTTTAACCATTCTTAACGACTGGGTAATAATTCTCTTTTATGAGTTCTAGAATGGTGTTCTCTGGTACATTTTAAAAGTATGTATCAAGATTGCAAAACAGTTTAGATATGTGCAAAAGTGAGGATGGAACTAAACTTTTCTCCCCTTGGGAAAACATGAGATCACTTAATGAAAAATACTATTCAAAGTAATTGTTAAAATTCACATATTTAGTCACAGAGTTAAGCATGGAAAAATGAGGTAAACAGTAATTTAGAGCATATAATACATGTCCAAGACATTTCGTTCTGCACAGCACCATGAAAAATATGAATCACGATTTTTCTACTACATTATCTTTCCATTTCTAACATGACTGTAAGTAAAATTTGCCACAACAGAACAATTGGTATATTTTTACCCTAAAGTCAGAGTGTGGAATCTATGAGAAAGTTCTGATATTTATTCAAAAAGAAGCAACAATATTTTTGAATATTTGTTTCACTTTTCGCTGCAAATCAGCAAAATTTTATTCTTTAGCCTAGAAAGCATGCTGCTACTTTTAACTGAAAATATCCAACTGATCCGGAGATAATCCGTGCTGTTAATTCAGAGAAAAGAGAGCATGTAGTCATTAAACTTATCCTTTCCCTGAATTGGAGTCTTTGGTACTGTCAGAGCACTTAAATTTGTATGTTCATCGATCCATAATCTAAACAAAATGATTTCAATAGTCAGTAGTCTCGTTTGCACAATGTGGAATGTTCATTTTTATTGCTATTATTTTAAGTACTTTTCAAGGAATCATTGGGAATAAATGAATGGAAGGGAAATGGAGGAGATGGAAGTAACAGAGTTAACTTATTGATTTTTCTTTCCACTTGATCAATCTTTGAATTTGTTATAATGATTTCATTCTTTCCTATTTGTATTAATATCAACTGTAACTTAAGTGTTAGTGTATTGACTTTTAACATTTTGGACATTGGTCCACTTTGTTTTGTTAGCATATTTAAATTTTAATCATTTCTGATGTGCTTAGAAAAATTTATATGAATTAAGGAATAAAAAATCATGTTTTCAAAGATGAATAATTGATAACAGTACCACATATATTATCTATTAATTAAATTATTATTAAAATAGATGAAACACTCAAGTGCAGTTCTCAAATGATTTAATATAACATGAAAACTCAATTTTATAGGTGAAAAAGATGTTTAATTGAAAAAAGGAAGAAACAATTTTGGTAGCACATAGATATTTTAGAAATAACTGATCTGAAACAATATTAGTCTTTTTAAACTTAATTTTAGTCTGACAAAAGTTTCTTATAACATGAACAATTATCAAAAAAGACTTATATAGCCAAAAGCTTAAATTTCATGAGGTGATGGGAAGAGTAAAATCCTTGTGGACACAAAATTAGCTTTCATTTACCAGAACTAATTTTGATTTGCTTTGTACCACCCTTTTGACTATTTGGTAGACACATGAGAAATAAAGTTTGGAAACTTAAGAAACACTCAAAATAGAAAAAGTAAATTTGAAAAATGACTCTGAGTCATTTTCTCCCCCACCCAGTTTAAAATAATAGCTTCCTTTAAGTGGCTTGAAGATAATCAAAAGAGATATATTTTTATAGACCTGAGATTATAAAATAACAAAAGTTGAGAATAACTCAACTGAAAATGAGTCAAGAATGTTACAAGCATGCTTTTTGTCACCAATAGTTTTATGGACTTAAGAATTATCAGCCTCAAAGGATAATTGGAAATTATCCTTATATTTGTACGTTCATTGATCTATAATTTAAGGATCTTTGAAAATGATCTTATTAATGTTAATTAAATCCACTGTTCAACAATAGTTAACTCAGTAAATTGCATTTGTTTGCTTGAGAGAAACTTTTGAGACTAGAAATCTTACTTTTATTGTTATTTATATGTCTCATTCTTTATAGCCCATGAACTTAATATAATCTTCTATACAGATGCATTAAGTAACTCAGGTATATTTAAGTAAGTGTATTAAGTGTGGGGATGTGATAAGCATAGCCCCATGGGTACAGATGCTGGACAAAACCAAGATTGTCTTTCTCAAATGTTATACAAATTGTTACAAAAAGAAAAATCTTTATAGTAAGGATTTTAAATGATTTCTAGGTATAACTGATATGGCTAAAGTGACTCCATTTTCTTTTTAGACTCCAGTTTGTCTTCACTTAACCCCTACATGCACTCACTCCCCAACTCTGTTAGATATTAAGGCACTAACCCATAGATAAACTCACTTCTCAGACCCCTTCCCAGTTAACCAAAAAACCCATAAAATGAGGAACAAATAGCTACAGCAAACAGACCAGATGTTTGGAGAGGGCCTATGATAAACCTAGTGATATTCCTGTGAAATTCCAGAACGATGATGTGGTGTAATATGGTTACTAAGGTTATGGGTGGGGGGGTTATGGGGAACTTGTAACATATAAAAACCCTTGAGAACAAAGACTGGGTGATTGATGCTTTAGCAAAAAGCTGGGACATCATCCTGCTGGCCAATAAATCTCCTTGTGTCCTCACTCAGCCTCTGTGAGTGAATCTTGCGATTTTGCCGTAACATAACCAACACTCAAGCAAATTATTAAGTGATAGCATAAAGTCCTTCACATATAATTGTAGAAATATCACATGATGGTAGCTGTGTAATTTTGTTTCTTTTAAGATTATACAGCAAAGCCTGAAGATCCATGGAGGGATCCAACCATTCCAGAGTATCTGAATTTGTGTTACTTGGACTTACTGATTCCCTTGAGCTCCAGCTATTCTTCTTCGTTGTATTTTCCATTTTCTATTTAATGACCATGTTTGGCAACTGCTTGATTTTGCTCACTGTCCTGTCCACCTCAAACCTCCACTCCCCCATGTACTTCCTGATCAGCAACCTGTCTCTGATTGATATGTGCCTGTCTTCCTTTGCCACACCAAAGATGATCATGGACCTTTTTGCTCAGCACAAGACCATTTCCTTTGAGGGATGCATTTCTCAGATCTTCTTTTTGCACCTCTTCACTGGGACTGAGATTGTACTGCTGATCTCCATGTCTTTTGACAGGTATACTGCCATATGTAAACCTCTCCATTACTCAAAAATTATGAGCCAAAACATGTGCATTGGGCTTGTGGTAACTTCTTGGACAGTGGGTTTCCTGCATACACTAAGCCAGTTAGCTTTTACCCTCTATTTGCCCTTCTGTGGTCCTAATGTTGTAGACAGTTTCTTCTGTGACCTTCCTTTGGTCATGCAATTGGCTTGTATAGATATATATGTTCTTGGGATCTTCATGATCTCCACAAGTGGTGTGATTGCTCTTACAAGCTTTCTGATTTTGCTCACTTCTTACATCATTGTTCTTGTCACTATCAGGGGCCGTTCCTCCACAGGCTCTTCCAAAGCTCTTTCTACCTGTACCGCACATTTCATAGTTGTGCTAATGTTCTTTGGGCCTTGCATATTCATATATGTGTGGCCTTTCACAAGCTTCCTGGTAGACAAAATTCTTTCTGTGTTTTACACCATCTTCACCCCTTTTCTGAATCCTCTTATTTATACTTTGAGAAACCAGGATGTAAAGGCAGCAGTGAAGAAGAAACTACGTTGCCAATATTTAAATTTTGGGTAAACTAACCCACAACATCCAGGGCAGTGAATGGTGATATTCTACCTGAGATTTAGATAATCAATTTTGCTTATAGACTTACAGAAAATTGAAGTTAGAATTTGCCTTTTAAGTCATACAGTCTAAATCACTAAAATAAGAAGCCAGGGTTGAGAGATGTACAACATTTTGTCTAAAAGTTAATACAGTGCTTGCAAACCTTTTGAGAGCATGGATCCTTTCACTAATCCATTGAACTATAATGTTTAGTTTTACAGGAAAATCCATATGTTATCAAAACTGTGAACATAAATTCAGAGCTTCATGTGAATCCTATAAACGTACCTCAGAGACTACTTAAAGAAGACTGAGATAAAATGTTGTTCTCTTGGGCCAGTGAGACAGCTCAGTGGCATAAGCACCTGCCTGGCAAGTATGAGGTCCTGAGTTCAGTTCCTGGTACCCACGTAAAGAAAAAAAAAAAGTTGCTCTTTTTCCATATAACCTAGAACATTTCCACTTTTATGCATAGCCTTCAGGTACAATAATAGTATCCACTCTAATGTAGAATGTTAATTAGGAATTTGGAGCATGACAGGTTTTTTAAAATAACATTAGAAATATTTTCATGGAAAGTTGATATTCTGAAAAGATTCTTTTTAATAATTTTGAAAATTTTGATTCAGTGGTTGAAATTGTTTGTATTCTGAGTCAACCTTACCTGTAAGCAGATAGTTCAGAGAATCTCAAATATAATAGTACAGTTTCTTAATATGTACACATAACACTGTCACTTGATAATTAATATAAAATAATTAGTCAAGTGGTAATTTGTAAAATTCAAATGATAGAAAGTATAGTACTTAAACCTGATTGCCTTTTAACACCTGGCTGAAAAATCATAGATATGATGAATTCATTGCCAAGACTAAATACTTAGGGAAATTATTAACAAATTAATTGTAAATTTTTAATTTTATTTTAAAGAGAAAAATAAAACTGTCCCTCAGATAAAGGACTTCTATCTAGAACATATAAAGAATTGAAAAAACTCAGACCCCTCAAATTCAAAGACCCAATCCAAAAATGGGCATCTGAGATGAATACACACTTCTCAGATGAAGAAATATGAATGGCAAATTTTTCATTTTTAAAATAAAATATTCAAAAATAATATTATCTTTGGTATAAGTTTTGTGTCTAATTTCTAATATAATTTGGCTGTAGGAAGAAAAGACAAAAATAATTGAAGAATTATATTGTACAGTTCTCCCTAATTTGCTTTATTACAAAATAGTACAGAAATCAGCTGGCTAATCTATTGTTCTAACACCTAAACTACAAAATATCCTAGGATTCATAGAAATAGCTCCAAGCCGAATCACTAGAAAGGACAATGAACATTGCTCTAGTCTAGACTAACATCTTGCATCTTTTATTTCTCAGTTGTGTTTTATGTGGGGATTCACTGTACCTCTCTATCCATTTTTCATTTCTGATATGAAGGTGATGAAAAGTAGATTAAATGGTTGCTGTGACTATTTCTTTGGAAAGCAAATAGAATGGATTCTAAAAAACATCACTTCTATTTCCCAAGGACTTCAACCTCAAATATATCTTATTTTTAAATAGTATGCCTTTGAAGAATAACTTTAATCTGGGCAAGCTACTAGCATGTAAATCTGACATTCCAGTTTTTGGATGTCTCTAAGATGGTGTCTTAAGACATGTGACAGAAAAACAAGTAGGATACTCTTCAGTTTCCATTACTAATATGGGAAGTGACAAAATTAGGTTAGATGATCTGATGTTTTGCAGTAGTAATAGACTGTGTCTCTTTGAATTGACTGAGGTATGGAAAGAGTTCTGGGTGCAATCTGTCACCAAGAATTCAGATGTGAGTATCATGAGAAACAGCATTAATGGTTTCTTACATTATCTTGGACTTTTAGGGTCTCAACATACCTCACCACTAAAATCCCCATGCCAAATGTTTATCATCTGTAAGTGAATAGTATGGAGAAGTTTATGAAAAAATGTAGTGTTGGAGCTAGGTGTAAAACCACACTTTTGGGGCCAGTGAGATGGCTCAGCGGCTTAAGCGCCTGCCTGGCAAGCGCAAGGGCCCGAGTTCGACTCCCGGAACCCACATACGAAAAAGGGGCCGGTGATATCGCTCAGCGGCACGGGCGCCTGCTGGCGCGCGAGGTCCTGAGGTCGACCCCCGGCACCCACAAAAAAAAAAAAAAAAAAAAAAAAAAAAAAAAAAACCACACTTTTGATTTGAAGCTTCATTCATTTTTAACCAAATCATTGTCCTTTTTGCCTCATCACTCAAATGAATACAAAAAGTAAAGGTAGAAATGTACTCTTGTGTCATTTCCATTTTTCAGCAAGTTACTATCTTTGTTTTTACACTTGAAATCCTGCTTCTGAAATGTTAATCTTTGTTTCAGTGGTTGTTTGTTGAACACCTGCTTTGCTTCAACCTTCGATAGTTAGTAGAGATCGACCTGTTTTTATGTTTTGGAGCGATATTTATCCAGCAATTAGCAAGGATCAGTCCCTCATAGGTCTGAATTAAATCCCACTCCTTTATTGTGCAAACCTGAGCAATGGAAAAAAGCAATAGTTTATTTACCTATAATATGTAATAATAGTAGTTAATTACTATTAGTGATGTTGTGAAAATTAAACAAAAGTACATATAACATATTTAGCAATACTTGGTATTCATTAAAGGCTTAGTAAATACTAATGTTATGATTTGTTAAAAAATGTAATTGCAGGTATGAGCATTGAAATAGAGGTGTTTACTTGAACTTAAATGGTACGGTTTTATGTTATAGTACAATGTTATAGTCAATTTACCTAATATTGGATTTATGCCAAAAATTATTAGCCTTTGGTGGATGTCTGTAGTTTATCTTGTCCTTGATATACTTGTAGGTTTTTGAATGAAGTATTATATTTTGGATGTTTCTTATTTTAAATTGAAATTTATTCCAAGATTACATGAAAGGGAAAAAATGTATATTATGTTTGATAAGTCAATATCCCATTTTATTACAATAATATTTTAAAATAAAGAAAACTGGGTTAAAAATTTTGAAGTATTATTCGGGTATTTTATCTCTCAACTTTTACCCATTTAAAAGTAGTAAAAAAAATCCTCTAAGTTTTAAATAACTTATTAACTGGGAAATGAATGTTGACTTCTTATCTATTCACTTTCTGTAAAGTTTATTATTAACAAGCTTCCACTGTGAAGGAAAGAATGTTGGCTAGGCATCATGGTGCATGCTTGCAATCCCAGCACTTAGGAGACTGAGGCAGGAAGATTGCTGCAAGTTCAAGGCCAGCCTGGGCAATGAGTGATTTCAAGGCCAACCTTAACTGCATAGCAAAACCCTGTCTCAAACAAAACAAAACAAAACAAAACAAAACAAAACAAAACAAAAAAAAGTCTAGATTTCTGAAAATACAAAATAATTGTTTTGAGACATGGTAAAAAGTACTATTCAGGAAATTGTTCCAAATTAGAGCTATAACATCATAGAATCAAATAATTTTCTCTGGAAAATAAGTCTCTGAAGCTGTAGAATAAATGTCTGTTCTTTACCTGAGACTTTCTGATAGAAGCACCTATTCCTAGGGAAAAAAATTAAGCCCTGAAAGGCACCTTCACAGACTCACTTGTCGAGCTGGTTAAGGGTTCTGCACCAGTATGCACGTCAGGTTAGCCATTCCCAGGACGTTACACATCCCAGTATCCTAAGACAGCTCTTGCCTTTGCACTAGACGTTGCTCCATGCTCACTTCTCCAAAGATGAAGTGTACTGATTTGATTTGTTTTCACATTCTTCACTACTGATGAGGATAATGTATCTGTTTATTCTCAAATGTGTGTTACTAAAAGTTTATAGCACGACAGGTATTGTCCTGTGGCTCACAGAAACAATACCAGTGGACTCTGGGAATACACAGTAACAAATTGCTGCTGTGTAGGGTCCTGCTTATCTCCTCAGTTCTCTCTTGCATTCCTCTTTCCCTGGAACAGTGACATTCCTTTTCCTTCAATATGCCAGTTTCTACACTAGTGGGGCCTTTGTGCAAGCTGTCTGTGATATGAGGTGTGATAAAAAACAAAGAATGTTTAAAATTTAAAAATTTTGTTGCAGTAAAAAACACACTGCCTTTTCCCTTTTTTTGCCTTTTCCTTTCTTTCTTTTTTTTTTTTTTTTTTGTGGGTACCGGGGGGTCGACCTCAGGACCTCACGCGCCAGCAGGCGCCCGTGCCGCTGAGCAATATCACCGGCCCCTTTTTCGTATGTGGGTTCCGGGAGTCGAACTCGGGCCCTCGCGCTTGCCAGGCAGGCGCTTAAGCCGCTGAGCCATCTCACCGGCCCATTGCCTTTTCCTTTCTTAATGAATGTGATCATTATATATATATCTAAAATGTACCAATAAAATTAATTAAAAAAAGACGCATTGCCATTAATGTCCCTCAAAATACTCCCCTGTGGTTTGAATACGTTGTTCTTGTTATTGTATGAAGCAGTTCTGGAAGTCCTCTTTTGTGAGTGTCTAGTTGCTCTCTTATCGCTGTCTTGATATACTGGATTGATTAAAAATGTTTACCTTAAGGAAAAGCCAGAAGTCACATGGTGACAGATCCAGTGAATAAAGTGGATGAGAACACACAGTAATGTTTTCGTGAGGCTGCCTTTCCATTGAATAGCACTAGGCAGCAAAAATCAGTGAATTTTTATCATATCTTGAAAAAGTACTCACAAAAGATGACTTCCAGAATTGCCGCAGAAAGTGGCAAGAATGATGGGATAAGTGTTTGAAGTCAAGGGGATAATTTTGATGGGGAATAAGAATAATATGTCTTTCACTGTAATTTTTTTTTACTTAAACATTATTTATTTACTTACTTATTTATTTATTTATTTATTTTTGAGACAAAGTCTTACTATGTAATCCAGGCTGGCCCTGTATTTACAGTGATCCTCCTGCCTAAGCCTCCTCAGTGCTGGGTTTACAGGTGTGCACCACTGTGCCCAGCTATTTTTTTTTTTTTTTTTGGTAGTACGTGTTTGCAATACATAATGATCACATTATTTGTAGGGAGCTTTTCCATGTACAAAACACATCTTAATTCCTTTTTCATCCCCTTTGTCTCTTGTTCCTCTCCACTCGCTCCAGCTCTTGGTCCCCTTCCTTTTTGCAAAAGACCTATCTCTGTATTTCCTACCATATTTAATTTAATTTATTATTTGTATTTTGGATTTCTCATCTAAGAGGAACCACATAGTTTTTAAGATTGTGTGTCTGGGGCTGGTGATATCGCTCAGTGGCACAAGCGCCTGCTGGCAAGCGCGAGGTCCTGAGGTCGACTCCTGGTACCCACATTAAAAAAAAAAAAAGATTGTGTGTCTGGTTTATTTCATTTAACATTATGGTTTCAAGGTGCATCCATTTTCCTACAAGTGACTCAAGTTTACCCTTCTTTATGGCAGAGACATTCCCCTATATTTTGATCATATCTTATATCTGCTTAAAAATAACCTCCTGTGAGCAGGACACTACCTGCTCACCCTGTCCAGATCCTACCCATTCCTCAGAACCAACCTTGATCTAATTATTCCAAAAAGTTTTTCAATAAGCACTGTAACTACGGAAGGTATCGGCATTCTGGTTCTTTTCTTATGCTATACATCTTCCTCGTGGTGCCAATCCAATTATAATAAGAAGTGATTATGCCATAATTTATTGAACACCATTATTTCCTTTCTAGACTGTAATTCCATGAATATAAATCTGTATATTTCACTTTTGTTCTTTATTCCCAACTAGAAGCACTGCTTAGCACACACAGACACTCGATGAACATCTTGAAAGATTAAATGAGATCCAATAATGGAATTATGTATCTGCAGGTTAGTTTTAAAGAAGGGATTGACCAGTTATGATAGAATGAAAGGAAGTTAATATATTTAACACAAAGTGGTGTTACTTTCGTTACAGTTTAAAGTAGGAATAGCAAGCTGCTAGGAAGACAAGTGTGAGGGGAGGAAATTCCAGACAAAAGGAAGAATTATGTGAAATTCTGAGGTGTAAAGCAACATGTTTGTTGAGAAATGGAACTCATATTGATTGAATGTGTGGGCTTCGGGCATTCAAAAAAATGAATAGGTCATCACACTGATATATAATTTCTAAGTTATATTGCACATGGATAGGTTGTATGGTGCAATTATGGGTAAACAAGAACATTTATGTATTTGCTTTTGGTAAATGTGAATACTCTTTGAAAAAAATCCTACTACCGAGGATTTATCCTATAAATATGCCTGCATACATAAGAAATAATATGTTCAACAGTATTTATTGAAGCACAGATTTAATAAGATAAACAAAAGAACACTCAACGTGTTGATGAGATAGAAGTTAAATAAATTTTCCATTCTCTGAAATAATATTGAGTGGTAAAAATAATTGAAAGCCTCTGTACTGATATGAAAGGCTTGTCTTGACACTAAGAAAATGAAAAAAATAATAAAAAGGTTCACATATGTAAAAAAGAAATTGAAATAACAAGGGTGTTAAAGTATAAATCTATATTTGAATGTACTTGTAGTTAAGAAGCCACAGGGCTGGTGAGATGGCTCAGCAGCATAAGTGCCTGCCTGGCAAGTGCAAGGCCCTGAGTTCAACCCCCGGTACCCACTTAAAAAAAAAAAAGCCACAGATACAGCTATAGATAGTGATAAAGTAGATTCTTGAGTGTGCATTTGTGTGTGCACATGTGATAAGAACAGGGCAGAGGGAAGTAAGGAGGGGACTCTGCTGTCAACTGCAAATCACTTAAAATTACACTGATTTTTGAAAGATGGGAACATATTATTTATTTAAAACATATTGCAATTATAAAATGGAAAAAGAAGGAATGAGGGAGGGAAGAAGAAAAGCCTGGATTAAATCCTGGCTCCACCATTTATTAGTGGTATGATGTTAGTGAAATCACTTAAACTGTTTGTCGATTTCTGCATGTCCAAAATGGTGATCATGAGGATATATTCTTCATAAAATTGTTGAAAATTAGATAATGGCTATCACACATTTAATTAATTAAAACATGTTATTAGTATAAAATTGATTAAGCATTTCTGGCAGAATGCAATGCATATTAAATTTTAATCAAATGTTAAATATTAATATGATCAACTTCCATCCTGGAGCAGTTCGTTCTTCTGCCTTGTCAGCAGCTTCCCAGAGCGTTTCCTCGCCAAGTTCCCTGTCACTGATGAGACCTAGGGTGGATTGATCTTCGGAGTTTCTAGGATCATCTGAGGGAGATGCAACCAGAGTTTCTTTTCCTGTGTTCATAGATGATAGAATCTGCTTGAATTCTACTTAATGCACTTCACTCCATGACACGGGATGTGCAAAATATATCTAGATAGGTTTGCTCTGTGCTAGAAAACAAGGAGTTGTGGGCCGCTTTTAGCATTGAAACATAGAAAAAGGTATAAAATATCTGTGTGCAGTCTTTCTTTTTCCTATAGAAGCCTGGTTGAAAAAGACATGGTGATGGGGTTTCTGAGAAGCACAGATCCAAGACCACCTATTTGTATGGTCTTTCACGTACTGTAATAATGGAGATCTCATTAGCTTCCATTTTTCTGACCTCCTCACCATCTTCTTCCTATTTACATGCCTTATGTACCTTCAGTGAATGATTCTTTTCTTTTTATTTGTGGGTACCGGGGGTCGAATTCAGGACCTCGTGCGCCAGTAGGCGCCCGTGCCACTGAGCCATATCACCGGCCCCTTTTTCGTATGTGGGTTCCGGGAGTCGAACTCAGGCCCTCGCGCTTGCCAGGCGGGCGCTCATGCCGTTGAGCCATCTCACTGGTCCCAGTGAATGATTCTTAATTCAAGTTCCCTCCCAGAACTTTTATGCTTGAACTGCCATGGAACAAAAAGAACTGGAAATCGGAAGTCCTATAAAATAGATTAAGCTTGAAGAGACCTCAGAGACTGGGCCGGTGATATAGCTCAGCGGCATAAGCACCTGCCTGGCAAGCGCAAGGTCCTAAGTTCGGTTCCCGGTACCCACATAAAAGGGGAAAAAATAACCTCAGACACAATCTAATCAAAGAGATTTATAGCCACCACAGTTACTTGTGGAATCTGACAGGAACATTTGACTATGTCTGAAATTCTCCCCACCTTAGCACTTCTATGATTACTATGACACTCTATAGTCATCTAATAGTGAGCTAGAAGTAAGGACATTATGAAAGGACACTTATTTAGAAAAAAGATAATTTCTTCAAAATGTGCAAAATGTCACTGACTGTATCATGCATCATGTACTGTGACAGATACTAAATACCAAACAAAACAAAACAAAACAAATCACCAGCCCTAATTTTTAAGAATTACAGTATTTCAATTTTATGAATTAAACATTTTCCTACATGTACCTCTCAGAACAACAATGACCAAAATTTTCTTGAAGATAGCCTGGCCCAAGCTCAAGAGAGAGGAAGGCAGAGATCAAGATAGAGCTGGAGACAGATAGCAATAGAGATGGATGGAGTTAGGAAGCAGGAGAGGGAGAAGGAGAGAGAGAAAAGAAGGGAAGGAATGGGGAGTGCAAGGGGAGAGAGAGAAAGACAGAGAGAGAGAAAGAAAAAGAGAAAGAGAGACCGAGAGAATGAACCTTCTAGGCTAGACTCTTATCAAATAGCTCTATGAATTGGGGAAAGTAATATTATTCCCTGTTTCTCAATTTCATCATCTATAAAAGAAATAGATTTTACTAGGTGATTTCTGTTTTCTAAAGTCTCCAGTTATTAGTTACATCAAATATATTAGAGAATCACTGTTTCTTCAGATCCTTAAATCAAACACTGTGTTTAACCAGGAGAAAATGGCTCAGATTTATTAGAACCTCACTATTTACATAGTGGCTTTGAATACAAAATGATATAGTAAGCATTATTGTACCACAACAATGCATTACTGCTTAGAAAATAAAGAAATTTCCATATGTGTACGTGAACAATTTGGATGCTGCCTGTAAATAGCATGACACTAGAAAATCTACTCTATCCTTGGGTCTTGGGTCTTAGTTTCTTTTACAGAATAGGACTGTGGATAGATTTGATGTTCATAACTGGAGGGTCCTTTGACTGTTTAATAGTCTATTTAAGGCAATAAGAATTTTCTTGGAGTTTACTATATTGTTTGCAAACTATGGAATGTAGAAACTGAAGATGGAGAAGATTTATTCTTGTTCTTACCAAAGATGAACATATTAGTTAGCAAATATTCTTCATTACCATTGCTTTCCGATGTTGCAATTAAAAAATCATGCATCAGCATAAGCTATAAAAATATTATTGCTGTAGTTCACAAAACACTATACCAAGTGTTGATGCTTTCCCACTTGCCTGTTTTCTTGGTGACTATTGCAAGAAGCTGGGAGAGAGCTTACTCTGTCTCTTAAAATGCGTGAGTGTTTCAAGGGAAAGAATGCTCTTTAGAACTGACAAATTTGTGCATTTTAAAATGTGAGTCCTTGAAAACCAAAATGTTGAGTATGAGTTTGATGATGACCTTTAGTAAACCTTGTGTTATGTGAGGAACAACTAATATGACCAGAACTCAGTGACTGCTGAGTTAATTATAAAAATAATTTTGCCATGAACTGATTGATTTAATGCAATGGAGTCACGATGCTGGCCAGTTGAATGACAGCAATAAGTTTTGAACAAGTATTTCATTTTTGTGTGAGGAAACAAGGTGCGTGATGAGTTTTCCTAGATTTAAAGATACAGTTGCTTAGTTTCCTCATAGAATCCTTGACATCTTTATTTCTAAGAGTATAGATTACTGGATTCAAGAGGGGGGTAAATATGGTATAGAATACTGAGAGTGCTTTGTCTATTGGGAAATTTGTGAAAGGCCACACATAGATGAAAATGCATGGGCCAAAGAAAAGAGTTACAACAGTGAAGTGGGCACTGCAGGTGGAAAGAGCTTTGGACAACCCACCAGAGGAACGCTGCCTGACAGTGACCAGAATGACAGTGTAGGAGATCACCAGGAGGATGAAGCATACGAGGGCAATCATGCCACTGGTGGAGATCATGAATACCCCCAAAACGTACGTGTCTACACACGCGAGTTTAATCACCAAAGGGAGATCACAAAAGAAGCTATCTACTTCATTGGGCCCACAGAAGGGCAGATTCACAGTAAATGCTAACTGACTCAGAGCATGAAAGATGCCTGCAACCCAGGAAAGTATCACAAGCCCAATACACATCCACCTGCTCATGATAGTTAAGTAGTGTAGAGGCTTACATATAGCCACATACCTATCAAAGGACATGGAGATCAGCAGAACAATCTCAGCACCTCCTAAGAGATGTAGGAAGAATATCTGGGTTATGCAGCCTTCGAAAGAGATGACTTTATGTTCACTGAGGAAGTCTGCAATCATTTTGGGGGTGGCAAATGAGGCCAGGGACATATCAATGAAGGAGAGATTGCCCAACAGGAAGTACATAGGAGAATGAAGTCGAGGTTCTAACACGATGGTGAGCACTATAAAGAGGTTCCCCAGCACAGTGGCTGCATAGACTATGGAAAAAAATAGGAAGTAAAAGATGTGAAGTTCCAAAGAGCCAGACAGACCCAGGAGTATAAATTCTGTCACTACAGACTGATTGCTCCAGGCCATTCACTCTGATTTCTGGAAGAATTCTGACATTTCCAGATGAACGAAGAGCTCTGAAAATATACAGCAATAAAATTCAGTCATATTTTTTGCATAGAATGATTTAGTAACAGCCCACCACCAGATAAGCCCTTCTTGTCCCCTTGTCCAACACACAGTGACTAAATATTCCCCCCAAAGGCCTTTTGAGATATTTTAAATGATACAATTAAAGATTTCTTCTTATGACCTAACAATTTATCTTAGAAACAAAAAATTCAAAAAGAAATAAAAGCAAGGTATTCAAATATCTGCTCTTGAGTTTGAGAAATATTTTTTTAAATTTCATAGCTAGCTTCTAATAGGTTTTGGAAAGGAAGTGGTAACCTTTCCATAACATTATGATAGATGAAAGGTTGATTGATTATTAGTGGAAACACAATAGTGGAAATGCCTGTGAGTTCTGTTCTCTTGTGGTGGCCAGAAAATAAAAATCAGAGGAAGGAAAATGGCTACAGAGAAGCAGAATCTGATTCAATTTTCTAGAGGAGATTGTCCAAAAAAAAAAAAAAAAAGATATAATCTCTCATTCTCAGTTCTTAACTTCAGTTATGTAGATATTATGAATGACCTTTGTTGTATGTCAGCAATGTGATACATTTTTTAAAAGGCTAATGAATATATACTGTTTCAAGCCTGTAGGAATTATACTTTTCCAAATATATTTAAATAAGTAAACACTTTTTATTTGCTGGAGTTGACTTTCAGTAAGGTATTTGAAACATAAAACTCTTTCCGTTTTCTGAGTTCGCCTGAAGCAAATGTGAAACATTTTATACCGACAAAAGGGGTAATGCTGACCCTAGGAAAAGTTATGTAACATAAGATGTTTCAAACATTATAATAAGACAGGTTAGTGAAAGCCTCTCTGACAGAGATCTGAGGCTTTACAAAGTGCACTGGCAAGCATAATGAAATAATGTGCGTTCCAAATTTATAACAGAATTCCTTTTGTCTTACCGCTGAAAACTTGCCAACCAAGATTTTGCATGTCTTTTTTTCTCAAAACTATTCTGTAAATATATATTCTAAGCAAAATATCGCAAAGCTAAATTCAGCTTACATGTGCAACTACCTACTACTTGTTGACTTTTCGTTTAAGTTTGTTGCATTTTCTTTACATTGTTCTCCTGGGTTTAGCTATCCCGGAAAAGTATAGATGTCTTTTGTATCCCTTACCTGTTGTTAAAATAGGAACCTCTGGTACAACGCTTGCTTAAATTGATGCTGCAGAAATAAGGAGTAGCTTGGGATATAGGAAATGTGTATTCAAATCTCCTAAAAATGTGCAGTTGGGTAATTTACTGAGTCAATCAATGACTGATTCTTTATATGTAAATTAAGTGGATTAATTTATATGATTTTAAGATCCTTTCCATTAGGCTCTGAAAGAAGTGATGACTTTCCCCCTAGAGTGAACTTGGTTGAATCCTATGCCTAATATCTGTGGGAAGGGAGATCACAGTCTTGGGAGCCCTTGCATTTATAACATCCACCCAGACATGAGCTGATTCAGTGAATTACATGAGTGGCATGACAAAGACCAGCTGCTACTTGGGGAATAAACAATTGTTCCAAGTTTCAGTGGGAGCTGTTAAAACATTCAAGTTGGTTTGGCCAGAGTTAAAGATGGGTTACAGAATGCACAAATGCTCTTAATTGCTTTATGTACAGGGCTTGGATATGGTGAGATGGGGAGGAAATAAGGAATAATCTTTACTTGGATCACAGCAAAGATACAATACACAGGATTTATTATTTAACTTGTGGCCTGTAAATATAATCTCAGTTCTTCTATTAATAAATCAGGATAAGGCCCATCTCTCCCTATCATATTTAAATATTTCTGTATTAAAAGAAATGTTTGACTATTTACATTGTTCTCATCTTGTACTTAATGGAAAGTGCTAATAATTCTCTAAAGAGAAGGAGATAGTGGATAATAGGATTGAAGGGTGAGGAATAAAATCAAAACTTCTTTAACATATCCACACTGTAAATTTTAGTTTTAACTTAGATTAGGAAACAGAGTTCAAATTGGAAACCTACTATGCATTGTGGAATAAAGAATTTACTATAGGAATTAGACCTTGAAAAATTGTAAGAGGACCTAGGCAAGTGAAGATACCAAATGGGACATTGCAGAATCAGGGGCAGCACTAACCAGTCAATCTAACAAGAAACCAAGTACATCTAGCAAAGAAGAGATCTTGAAAGGGGGCCTGATAGGATAAAAGAGTCAGTGTGAAACTTTTACACCCTCAGATCTTGAGCCAAGCAGCCTGAGATTACTGGTGACTCTGATCAGCAGTGAGGAAAAAATTCCAGAATGAAGTGGCAGAGAGCCAGACAAGATGGAAACTTTTGGCCCCGTGACATCTGTGTAACCCAAAGATCAGAGCTTATTGGCTGCTGCTTTATGCTCCCTCTAACATTCTAAATAAATTTATTTTTAGACAACTCTAAACCAGGATGAAAACTGTAGCTTAGCCATAATAACGTGACAATAGAAAGATGCAGCACATGCCACTCCACTGGAGAGATTCATGCAGCTGCATTACCTGGGAGCTCAGCTGGTGCTGCAACCTCCAAGATGCTCTCCCTACGCTGGCACCTCACCTGGAGTGGACAAAATGGTTCGGGTCTAGATGTTTCTCTTTATTTGCACATCCGTGGTCTGGCCTAAGCTTCCTTAAACAAAGGATGCATCTCAACAGGGTGAAAGTAAAGTTGCAAATCTCTTAAGGACTCAACTCTATAATGTACCCCACCTTTTAGCCACATTCTATTGGTCAACACAATCCACAAGGCAACAAATCTTCAAGGATTTGAATGAGATGCAAACTATTCTAGTCATGATTTTCAATCTATCACAATACATATTTATATTCTACCTACATGTAACATATGCTCACTTAATTTCAAGATACCAAAAATCCTACTCAATTACAGCATGTAGCTAGAAATCTAGGATAGTTTCTGCTCTAGACATATATGAAGTTCCTTGGGTACAGATCTTTATATTATGCATAACTCTAAACCTGGAAGATGTTAGCTGCTCTTTTCCACACATCCAACATGCAAATTCAGAAAAAAAGGGAAAAAAAGGTGACAAACAGAAGTTTCTGGCCTATAACTATTCTGATATATTTCTGGACATATTTCATCAGTTTCCCTGCCTCCAGCAGCAGGGAGTGTTTCTGCCCTCTGGCATGGTCCTTTACTCCACTGATGTTAGTTGCTCAAAGTTCCATCCTCTGAATCACTCTCCTTTTTCGATTAAAACAGTCTTTTCTGACGGGTAGTTTCATCCGTCTACTTCAGTCTACAAAATTTTGAGCACTAGAAGTCACTGTCTGTCCAGGTGGGCTTTCAATATGGTGGATAGTATAAGATACACAAAGGGAGAAAAACAATAGTTTGGATGTTGATAGCATTAACAAATGTGGGAGAGGAAGAGTAGGCAGCTATAAGTCCCATCCTCTGAATCATCCCTTCTTTTCCATAAGAACTGACTTTTTCTGGTGAGTACTTCCCACAAGTCTTCTGTTTACAAAATTTTGGGCATCAGAAGTCACTTTCACTTCATAAATAGCTGTATTTCCCAAAACATTTCATAAAGATCAAAATTACAAAAATATAAAAATTCATTCAGAAATTGTATCTGATGTAATTTAACCCCAGTTCTGAAAGTAGTTGCATGCTTTTGATTACAACTAATTACAAATACAGTGGTCCCAAAGAATTTTTTTAGAAAAGAAGAATCTAGTATTAACACCAAACTATCAAAATGTTTACCTTTCTTCCTCTATAACATATTATATTATATATTTGAATTATTTTAACATTTATATTTAAATTTCTAAAATATGAAATGTCTGGCTTTTTAAAACTTAGAATAATATTTTCAAGGTTCATCTAAGTTGAAACACAAATGAATAATTCATTCTATTTCATGCATAAATACTATTTCATTATGTGAATATACCACATATTGTTTGTACTTTCATCAGATGATAGATGTTTCTAACTTACCGACATTGTGAATAGTGCTGCAGTGAGCATTTGTGTACAATGTTCATACTTTATTATAGCATTTATGTAAACTGTCCTGAATAAGGAAAGTTATAGAGAGAAAGAATTTTAATGGTGATAAAAATAATCTGGAACTAGATGGTAGTAGTGGTGGTTATTCAATCAGTGAATGCACTAAACGATATTAGTGGTAAACTTTATGTATGTTTTACCACAGTAAAAAAAGTAAGTGAAACTATCCAAACACATATTAAGAAAATAAATCACCTACTTCATCCTTATCCTCACTCCTTGAGATAACCAATATTTTAACAGTCTGATCTGCTTTGCTATTTTTTAATTTTACAAACAAGATCAAATAACATACATTACCTATGAATTTTTTTATTTGACAGTATTCTGTGGACACCTTTTAAAGTCAATATACTAAAATCAAAGTAGTTCTTTTGGGGATGAGGGCTTTTAAAATAGATGTTTGTAACTTTTCCAATTTCTTCTTTGATAGACAAACTCTTACTTGGGTAAAATTAAAAAAAAACCCTCTTACAGTAGTCTATAAATAGTCTACAAACTGTTTTTCAAAAGAAAGACTTAGGAAGTCAGCAAGATGGCAGACTAGAGGTGCCTGTCATATTTCTCTCCACAAGGAAAGGACCACAATAAAGGGAAAAAACAATAGCCTTTCCACTGCAGGTTTGTGAGAGTGCCAGCATACAATGGGAGTGTAGCAGGGATGTTGTGGATTAGGGAGACATACAGTGGTCTTATAAAGAAAGGAAGTAGATGTAAATTATCTACCATTCTGTATCTCCAGAGATCAACCCTGAACCAAGCAGGATTTCACTTGGCAAAGAATGGGTAGACAGAAGGCCCCCACAGTGTCCACCAACTCAATGCCATGACACCTGAAATATTTGAGGTTGAACAATTCTTCAGCCTTTATAGGCCCTGAGCCCACTGTGGGGAGTGCAGGAGATTACACACAACTGTATTTCTCCAGAAAAGGAGCTTACCCCACATTGCTGTTCCTCACCCAGGATCCTTCTGGGTAGCATCATCTTGAGACTTCAAACACCCAGAGGCCTGAGAAGCAGTCAAGTAGTTTCTCTTAGCAGCTCAGCTATCCCAGGTCTACAAACCATCCAGGTGTCCCAATCACACATTTTCAGCCCAGGAAGCAGCTGAGAAGCCTACCATAAGGCCCCAGGATGGCCCTGCCAAATGCTTCTTGGTGCTAAGAGATAACTGGACAGCACATTTTGAAAAGGTCAGGTCCCTGAAACCCCATGAAGGCACTCGCAAATCCCTGAAGTTACTAACGGGTACTCTACCTAAGCTCGCTTGTGCAGCCCAGCACCCAATTGTAACTTAGATGCTGAAAGGTGTCCCAATCCTACATTGTGCATTGGGCACAATGCACTGAAGCCACCTGGGCTTGCCAGTGCTTTTTCTGCTGTGCAGACCTTCAAAACTGATGAGTGTCTCATTTTTGCTGTCGTGGCAGCTGTGACTTATCTGCCCTAGTCCATGAGAACAGCTCTGCTCCCATGCAAACCACAGAAACTGATGAATGTTCTGTACTCACAGCCAGATTCACTTTGGTCAGAGCTACTGGTAAACCCACCAAACCTGAGAGCTATAGCCTAGCTTGTCAAACAATTTCACGGACATGTTGCAGTTTATGCCACTGAAGCACCTTCAGGCATCATTGGTGTTGATTACAGCTAAAGAATCTACATGGATGCTATAATACTGGAACCAAAAAGTCAACATAACCTACTCAAGTGACATTCGAGGAAACATCTCTAGGAGAAAGTCTTTTACTATAAAAACCACCCTATAAATTTGGTAGAGGCAACTGATTCACCAGATGTGAAAATATCAACATAGGGGCATGAGAAGTATTAAAAAGCAAAGTAGTAGGAGGCCTGCAAAGGAATACAGTAACTCTAGCAACGGGTTTCAAAGAAAAAGAAATGCATGAATTTCCTAAAAAAGCATTCAAAATAATGATTTTGAATTTTGGGGAAACTCAATGCAATGCAAAAAATAGACAATGCATGACATTTAACATTCAACAAGAAAGGGAACCTAATGCACGATCTCAATAAAAATTCAACAGAGATAGGGATCATGAAAAGAACTGAATAGAATCCTTGGAAGTAAAGAACTCAAAAAATAAAATGCTTAGAATTTTTTGACTACTTTTAAAAACTTGATAAGTGTGTGAACAAAAAAAAACCATAGCAATGAGTTAAAATTGTTTAAAAGATACATCAATCATAAAGATTCTTTTGACATTAGTTTTAGCTAAGATAAAGTGTCTCTTTAAAACATAGTGACAGGATCCAACCTAATTAAATTGAAAAGCTGGTGGGAATGAACAAAATCCCTAGACAAAGTCACAATCATGACTGGAAAACTGGTTCCAACTAAAGAAATTTGCATATCAACAGCAATCTCTCCTCACTCTATTGGCCCTCAACCCTCATCACAAAAGAAAGAAAAAAATATATATATACAGAAATACACACAGGAACATGAAAAAACAAGGCAAACAAAAGGCCCCAAAGACTCCCAAATCTCTCTTGTTGTCTTTTATGTCATTTTAAGTATTTTAGAATGATATTCTTTCTCTTTGACAACTCTAATTGAATATTTTGCTTTATTAAAAATAAGTTGCCATGTTTTTCTAAAAAAGCACTTTTTTCTCCTGCCACTCAAAATTGTAGCTTACATTGTATGACAGGTCAATGATAATTCTCCTGTAAGTTCACTTTCTAGATGTGCTTGGCATATTATTAGTTTTCATTTAAGAAAGTTCGGTTCACTCATGATGTCTGACAACTAGTTGCACACCAGGTTTATTTGATTGTATTCTTCACCAATTGTTTTATTTATGGGTATTCAATATCTCTAACGAACTTGAACATTTTTGAAACAGAGGTATCTTCTCTTTGTGAACTCACTGATATCTTCTTTCTTGTTTAATAAATCCCATTGCAAGATTATTTCTTGGTCAATTCCCAAGTCCCTGCAACAACCATTTTATTTACATCTGCTGAAGGACTAATGATTCAGCTAGGTCATTTAAGTTTAAAATGACCTCTTCAGATCTCTGTTAGAAGCCTACTTAACACTAAATAATCTAAAGACCTGATTCTGCTGTAGGCCTGGTAAGTAAAGGTGTTTTATAACTGATTTCCAATGAAATATTTTAAGTGCTTTCCCTTTCCATAGCCACTGTCTAATCCTTATGCCATGGAGCTGAGTTTAGTAAAACAGTTTTACAAATTTTGACAGATAATAGAAAAGAATTCAAGGAAGTTGAATCAAAGAGATTAATTTTCTCATATATATATAATATAAATATATTTTTTTCTTTAAGAAACAAGGGTAAAACTTTAATTTGTAAAATTACTAATATTGGTAGGAGACTTATATTTTAATGAAAAGGAAATTGTCACCCATAAAAGTTAAATAAATGTCTTTTCTTTAGCTGTACATCTATATTTTAGTAATCTTAACCAATCTTCCATAATCATTTGCAAAACTAATTTTCTCCATGTTTCTGCTGGTTTTCAACTGGGAAACTTTTTATCTGTAATCATGTTAACAGTTCTTCTGTGGTAATGTACAAATTTTCTACAACTGTTCTTTGATGTCTCACTGTAATATTTAACAGCCTTTACATGTGGAGTAACTACTATATGCCTTTACATCAAGGTTAGCTTTGTGGGTGAATTCTAAATGACTGAACATGTGTGTACACATGTGTGTGTTTAACACTTTGTCACCATAAAATAAGTGATTACTGTCAGGGCTATAGCTCAGCACACAGTGCCTGCCTGGCAAGCACGATGTGAGTTCAATTCCTGGTACGAATAATAATAATAATAATAATAATAATAATAAATGCTTACTAATCCTTAGGATTATATAGAAGAATAGAAGGACAAATATCTGGGTAGATTTGTTCACAATATTATTTTCATTTGAATGCCATTTAGTGCCAGAAAGGTATTATTTTTGATATATATGATTTACGGGCTATGTTGCTACATCTCTATTATTCTGTAGATTCCCTTCAAACCAATATAAGAAATGAGAAGGGTAAAAAGAAGAGTAAGGATAAGTTTTCAAGAGGAAACCAAGTATGTGAAAGTAGCTTCTTGGAAATAGAGCTTGTGTTTCAGTTAAACCACACTTATCTTAATTTTTCTTTTTTTTTTTTTTTCAGGCTTCTTCCTATGAATGTTGACAATGGATATGGACAATAAGTCTACTGTGTCTGAATTTGTTTTGCTGGGGCTCTGTAGATCCTGGGAACTACAGATGTTTTTCTTTATGATGTTTTCATTGTCCTATGTGGCAACAATGGTGGGTAATAGCCTCATAATCATCACAGTTACAGCTGATTCTCATCTACACTCTCCTATGTACTTCCTGCTTTCCAACCTCTCTATCATTGATATGTCTCTTGCTTCCTTTGCTACTCCCAAAATGATTACAGACTACCTAACTGGTCACAAAACCATCTCTTTCAATGGCTGCATCACCCAGATATTCTTTCTACACCTTTTCACTGGTACTGAGATTATTTTGCTAATGGCTATGTCCTTTGATAGATATACTGCAATTTGTAAGCCTCTTCGCTACACTTCAATCATTAGTCCCCAGCTGTGTGTTGCCCTTGTGGTGGCTTCCTGGATTGTGGGAATCGTGCATTCAATGAGCCAGGTCATATTTGCCCTCACGTTGCCATTCTGTGGTCCAAATAAGGTAGATAGCTTTTTCTGTGACCTTCCCGTGGTGTTCCAGCTGGCTTGTGTGGAAACTTATGTTCTGGGACTCTTTATGATCTCAACAAGTGGCATAATTGCTTTATCCTGCTTTATTCTTTTATTTAACTCATATGTTATTGTCCTGGTTGCTATCAAGCATCATTCATGTGGAGGATCATCTAAGGCCCTTTCTACATGTACAGCTCATTTTATTGTTGTCTTCATGTTCTTTGGGCCATGCATCTTCATCTATATGTGGCCACAAAACAGCTTTCTGATAGAAAAGATTCTGTCTGTGTTTTATACTATCTTTACTCCTATTCTGAATCCAGTAATTTACACTTTGAGGAATCAAGAAATAAGAACAGCCATGAGGAAACTGAAGAAGAAGTTTCTAAATTCCAACAAGGCAAGTCCTCTTCATTATTTTTAATTTCCTAGAGATTAAGCATCATATTTTTTGTGACACCTGACACTGGTCATGATGCTGTGCTCAGCCTCTGTTTCTGGACTTATCAAATTGTAATTGCCAAGAATTTGTAGGTGTACATTTTGTCAGGTGCGTTTCAAATTTTTATGAATATATTAAATATACATTAGAAATTGCAGAAAAGCAAGTTAATGAAAATAATTTCATCCAGAATCAAAGACTATCTATAAAATATTGGGAACGATTGTTCAGTTAGGGCATTCAATATTAATTATCAACTCATTGGAAAAGAGGAACAAAGAATGAAAAGACCAAGTGCAGATTAAAGGCACACTACAAGATAATGATAATTATATACAGTTAGCAACTGAGTTCCTCAGAGTGTTGCCCCTAAGTCATGATAAGTTAGCAAGATTTCTATACTTAGTAATCCCTAACTACTGTAGGAAATTAACTTCTGCCCACAAGGATAATGATTTTGTACATACATCCCTAAGCTGCTCCTAATTAATATTTAAAGCAATTCGTCGTCTCTTTTATTAAAGAAAACCCTGAATATATTTCATTGTAAATGATGAAGAGATAGAGAGAATGGTGTAAGAATAAAGGCTCCACCAACCACTTTTAACTAATAAGCAAAGCAATACTTCTGCTACACCGCCTCTGATAATGCAGAGTACATTCAGAAGTAAAAGAATTCTGTAAACCAGAAAATATTATGAAATGATTTGTAAAGCAGAGCAATCTGTTTCATATAGGTATTAGAATTAAATTAAGAAATATAGTTTAAGATAATAATTGAATTTATGGAGAACTTGTACTTTAATTTTAAAGTGTTATATTGCTTTACATTTTTGGTTAAAGAAATTTTTCCTCTTAGTGCTTGAATAAAAATAAGTTTGTGTTTAGTAACACACTGTGAATGTTCTGAGTATATTTTTGTATATAAATAGGTTTTGTTACTGTTTTGAATACTAGCTTTCAGATGCACAAAGTATCACTACTACCTGGTGATAGTTACTCAGATTGGAAGTATTAAAAGTCATGAAGCTGCTGTAATTCTTCTGGTTACTTTGCTTTGCAAAGTATCTTTGTAAAATGACGACAAACACTAAAACTTATTAACTAAATGACATTTAAATATTGTTAAATATTTTATTCATCTTGTACCTACAAAAGGAAAGATATGTTGCCATCATAGTATTTAATAAATATCAAGTTGTTACTCTTTACTGGAATGATTGAGTAAATGGGGAAAGCCAATAATTATATATACATTAAGTATAATTTATGAGAAATAAATTAAGAAAAAGAAATTCCTAACTTTTTATTCTAGTTCAAATTATAAAATATTTTTCTTTATCAGTATGTGGTTTTCATTAATGTGTTAAACAATTAAAGAAGCAAATTCAATTTAAAAGCATAGAATATTATGTTTAAAACATAAGCAGTTTTGAAATCATTGAATAAAATTGTTCACAGTATTCACACAAGGATAAAACATATTCATAGAAGCAAAATAATATCACAATTCCATTTGAAACAAGGATACAATGGATCTGTTTAGGTTGTATTTCTGAATTTTCTCTTGACTGAAGTTATACGTCAAAATACTCTCAGATTCAAGGACCTAATTTATGTCATATCCTTTAGCTGGTGTTTTAGTAATATCCTAAATAACTCTTTCATGAAACATCTTCATTTGTTTAGGAAGTATTTTCAAAAATGAAGTGTCTTTTTGCACTATAAAACTGTGATGTCTTTTGAAAGGCATTCCATCAAGCATCGGTGCTTATGTGGAGAATTCTAAAATTCAAGAACATTTGCCAAAAATCCTCAAAGGTGTATCTGATCAGCAGACAACTCCATAAGGCAAGTCAATAATAAAACCAAGACTGCTGATGTCTGGAAGACTTTCATATACAAAGAGAACTACCTACCATCTCCTGCTGGATCAGCTTGAGCACTCAGCATTCAAGATGAGAACTTTTGTGCATACTATACCAACTTAACAATCTTAAATATGAACTATGGTGGGTGGTTTTATCACTGTCTCTTTGACAAGTGGTTGGATGTCCTTTACTCAGGGTAAACAATGTGATACGTCCTTAGGCAACTGAAATTGTGCCATTTATCACCAGAGTATCCAAAGGCAGAAATGATATTTCCCAAAACATGCTAGAAATCAGCCACTATAAACACACGAGGCCAAAGGTAGTTTTAAATGGTCTGACTATTTCCATTAACACAATTAAGGCAATGTAGAGACATGGAGGATATATAAGGATATAATGTTAACAAGAAATTTCATTTTCCCTTCTGTATATGAGAAGCAATAACGCTTGGCAATACTAAATAAATGAATCTTTTAAAATTATAAAAAGCCAATTTTAAAAAGGCTTGTAAAATTAAGTAGAATTATTGAATGTAGAGGGAAAACCTATTAAAATCAGGTAGAGCTGAAAGATAAAATATAAATGGAAATATATGAGGAAGTCAGATATATGTAGTGACAGTAAGAATTGTAAATTATGTTTATTTCTAAAAATATTTGAGAATTTTAAAATACTATGTAATTTTATAATAGTGGACTTACCAATAAACTAGTGAAACTTAAATTTCACATCTCTTCCTTTGCATGGACTTTCTCTAAGGCCCTAGAATGAGCCTAACCATCTTTTATTAATAATTTTGACTTTTTCTTGAAAAAGTTCCCTAAGGTTTATAGACTTTAGTCTCTGCAGAGCCTGGGTCCACCCTGAGAGGATTAAATTCTTAGACTCTGGATCTTTTCATGAGTGCTTAATGACATTTCTACTATTAGTGGTGTAAACCTGAGCAAGATACGTGAAATCTCTAAGTCTCAGTTTCTACATCTGTAAAAGGATATAATGGTGCCAACACCATACAATTATTTTAGGAATAAAGGAAGTAAACCGTATAAACATATAGTTGTATTCAATGAGTGTTAGTTTATATTGTTCTGGGTAATGAACTCTAGACATCTTTGTTTAAGGAACATGATATTGTCTTGAACAACAATAGATTTGTTTAATTCAAAAGGTGAAATTTTATTGTATTAGATGTTAATATTCATGCCTGCACATGGATGAGTAAAATTAATGTGTATCTGAACTAATTTGGAAAATTAAAAGTGACTTCTATTGGAAAATTACCTTGGTTTTTGCGTTAGTTCTAGCTTCTGAAAACTCTGTCTTGATAATAAGTTCTTTGCATGGCTTTAGTAGTTATGAATACATGCATGTACTCAGGTATACACTGTGAGGCAAAGTAATTTATTCTCAACCACTTTGTATCTTTTTATTTTAATATACAAGTCTCCTATTACCATCTCTTCCATTTCTGTACAATTTATCTTTTGGAAAAATCAGAGGCATTTTCCCTATAGGACCTCATACAATCTGGGATATGCTAATTCCATTGTTATAGTACAGTTCAACAGGTACCTTCATCTTCTGTATTTTCTACAATTGCAAATACAGGTACTTGATCATATTCAGTTAGAAACCTTTTATAAGACAAACTATAGATAGTGTTATATTCTTTTCTCTGAAAGACTTTGATATCTTCTTATTTCTCTTTTTGAAATCATAGTGGCCACCACTGATAGTTCATGTTTTTAGTTATTTCTGTTGTCTGAAGGCTTCTTAAGGATCATATTCTCTGAATTCTGCCAGTGGACAAGTTTCTTTAGTTCTTCATACTTAACGATCAGTTTGCTGTCAGCTCCTTGGCTATCATTTTATTTCCTTAAGTATCTTAAATTTAAATTGTTTGTCAACATTTGTACTTTAATGTATGCTAGCACATTACAACCTGAGGAGTTTAGGACTGAGCTTTAATTTTTGGAGGAATTCATTACTATCCTTTCCTGGTGTTATTGCTTAAATAAGTTGGTTTTCTCAGGTATTCGGTCACAACAATGAAAAGTAGACCTGATATTTATATTAGTAGTTTCTCTAAAGTAATTCAGTAGGATTTCATCACATCCAACAGATTTTTAAGAACTTTTCATTCTCTGAAAGTCCTTTAAAATACTAAAATCTACTTAAATTGTCCTTTGAGTGACGTATAATTGAATTTCAGTATACCAGTTTAACTTTTCTAACATTTTAACAGAAGGGTACATATCTTGCAGCTACATTGCTTCATCAAATGAATTAGAATCTTTATTTGCATTTGTTTTGCATCTGTTCTCTTCATCTCTCATTCACAAAGGCTTCACACATGCAGTAAAGAATTAGTGACTTACTGAGACTCTGTCTCAAAACAAAAATGGAGGAGCACAGACAGAGAGAGACAGAGACCGAGACAGAGACAGAGAGGCAGAGAATCTACACTGAGAGAGCAAGAATGCCACTGATAAAAGAGGTGACTTGGTGCGGGTTGGGTGCCGCGTCTGCGGCGAGGAAGGGGGCGAAGCTCTGGGGTCCCAGGGAGGGGGCTGAAAAGAAGGAAGGAGTGAGGGAAGAAATGCAAGGAAGGAAGGAAGGAAGGAGGGAGAAGGAGGTCCCTGTTTTGGCCCAGCCGTCGCTGCTCTAAGTAGGGCTGGAGGGAGAAGCCTGACGTTGCCCCGGGTGGGAGGACCCGGCTTCCCGCGGAGGCCAGGAGCAGCCCTTCAGCCGCTCCCCTGGGTGGGGCTGCTGTTAACCCTGAGGAGGCGGCGGGCGTGGAAGATGGTGTCTGCTCCTCTCCTAGGCCTCTGGGCTGGGAGGCTTTCCTCATAAATATGGACCCCAGGGGGCTGTGTAGATCCTTCAGTGTTTGAAAGGATGAAGCAGTGCCAGATGACTAGTGTCGAGGAAGCAACACAGAAACCTCAGGAGGATCATGCTCCTAATGGTCCAGAACAGCTGAAAAAAAAAACATACAACTTTAGCTGAAAGAAATTCTTGTCAGCTTTATATTCAGACTGATCATCTCTTCTATAAATATTACGGGACGCGAGAAGCTGTGATTGCCCAGATATCCAATCATGCTAATGCAACTGATAACGTTTACCAGACCACAGACTTTGGAATCCGAAATGTCAGTTTCATGGTGAGACGCGTAAGAATCAATACAACTACTAATGAGAAGGACCCTACAAATCCTTTCCGTTTCCTAAGTATTGGCATGGAGAAGTGTCTGGGGTTGAATTCCAAGCAGAATCATGATGACTCCTGTTTGGCCTGTCTTCACAGACCGAGATTCAACGGTGTTCTTGGGCTGGCTTAGGTTGGAACACCTTCAGGAAGCTCTAGAGGAATCTGTGAAAAACCTAAGCTCTATTCAGATGGTAAGAAGAAGCCCTCAAACACTGGAATGGTTACTGTCCAGAATTATGGGTGTCATGCACCTCTCAAAGTCTCTCACATAACTTCTGCTCATAAAGTTGGACATGACTTTGGATCTCCACATGATTCTGGAACAGAATACACACCAGGAGTACACACCTGTAATACACACCTGGAACAGAGTACACACCAGATGTTCTTTTGGGACAAAAAGAAAATGGCAGTTACATCATTTATGCAAGAGCAACATCTGGGGACAAACTTAACTACAATAAATTCTCACGCTAGGGTATTAGAAATATAAGCCAAGTTCTTGAGCAGAAGAGAAACAACTGTTTTGTTGAATTTGGCCAGCTCATCTGTGGAAATTGAACGGTGGAACAGGATGAAGAGTGCGACTGTGGCTACAGTGACCAGTGCAAGGATGAGTGTTGCTTTAACGCAAACCAGCCTGTGGGGAAGAATTGCAAACTGAAGCTTGGAAAACAGTGCTGCCTGAGTCAGGGTCCCTGTTGTATGGCACAATGTACGTTCAGTCCAAGTCTGAGAGGTGTCTGGACAATTCCGACTGTGCGAGAGAAGGGATATGTAATAGTGTCACTGCTCTCTGCCAGGTGTCTGATCATAAACCAAACTTCACAGACTGTAACAGGCATAAACAAGTGTGCATTAACGGGCAATGTGCAGGCTCCATCTGTGAGAAGTACAACTTGGAGGAGTGCACCTGCACCAATCCTGATGGCAAAGATGATAAGGAATTATGTCATGTCTACTGTATGAAGAAAATGGAGTCTTCAACCTGAGACAGGGTTTGCACAGTGGAGCAAGCATTTCAGTGGTCACACCATCACCTCCAACCCAGGACTCCTTGCAATGATTTCAGGAGCTACTGTGATGTTTCATGCAGAGTAGATTAGTAGATACTGATGATCCTCTAGCTAGGCTTAAAAATGCAATTTTTGGCCTACAGCTTTATGGAAACATTGCTGACTGGACTGTGGCCCATTGGTAGGCGGTGTTACTGTGGGAATGCCCTGATCATGCTGATGGCCAGGTTCATTAGGGTGTGCAGCGTTCACACTCCCAGCAGTCATCCAAAGTTTCCTCTTCCTAAATCACTGTCAGGTGCTTTAAAGAGGAGATCTCCACAGCCCTTTCAGCAGCCCCAGCGCTAGAAGCCATGGGAGAGTTACCAGACAGGGCACATGAGACACTAACCGCAGCTTTGCCTTGGTTCTTCCTTGTGCCTACAATGGAAAAACTTCACTCAAAAGAGAAACCTGTTAAATCACCGTCTCCAAACTAAACCCTCAGAAATAGTAGTTGAGGACAAAAATGGCAAGAGATCATGTCCTCACACCAGGTGGGATGACTTAAATCTTAAAGCCTGAAAGTTCCAGTTTGGGGGGTGGGATAGAAAAGGAACCTAATTTTCTTATGGACAGATATTTTTAACCTACTGGCACAAAGTCTTAAAATTGCCCTGTGCTCCCTGTTCTTGGTTGCTGCATTTTCTTCACTTGCATTCCAACTTGGCTCTGTATAAACTTTTATCAAAGTTGAAATATATGTATTCTTTCAACTGCCAGTTAAGGCATGGAGGCTGGACCACCTCAACATTGGAGACATCACTTGCCGATGTACACACCTTGTTACATGCAGACACATATTTCTTATATGCACAGTACTTCTGTGTGCCATGGTAAACAGCAATTGCAATCTTTGTATTGTAAAGATCTCTCTGTGTTTAATGAAAAATTACTGTTTACATACTCAGTATAACAGAGAATGGTGGTATTTAGTGGGCCAAGATTCTATTTGAAACGAGAATCATTGTACCTTCTTCTAACGACAGAGTTGGTGTTTGGTTTGTTTTTCCTTTATACAATGGCTGATGTGGGCAGGAGGAGCCCAGCTGAAGAACGGGACCACACACCATGCAAACTGTGTGCAGCAGCATATGCCTTTGAAATATTTGTTCTCCTAGTAGTTACAGTTGTAGATAGGCATCTGACATTGTTTTCCTCTAAAATATTTTAACCACAGTGACAGTGAAACAGCACAATGGCCCATTCCAAGTTTATTTTTTAAGCAGATGTAAATAATTGACATTTTTAAAGAAAGAGAAAGCAAAATACTAACAACCTTATTGCTATGCAGAAAATGGAAGGAGGGCATTACAAAACAATTTAAGCTTGTGACGTGCTTATTGCTTCTGTTTTCCAACTACATTACTTAAATTAGAAGTAAACAGTTATGATTTTCCTGGCTTCACATAAGAGGCAAATTCAGGGAAAGTTGAAATGATTTACATGTTTTGGGGTTTTTTTGCTTTTTTCTTAAGAGTTTAAGGTTTACACAATCATTTTCATGTGATGCAACCCAGCAAAGCCAAAAATGATTGAAAAAATAATGGGATCTCCTCCTTGTAAACTTGTGCAGTATGTGGTGACTTTTTCAAAATACAGCTTTTTGAACATGATTTAGAGACAAATTTTGTACACGAATGCCCAGATAGACTTTAAATAATTCTAAACAAACATACAGAAATGTATGAAGTTGCTTTTAAATCACTTGAATGCCTTTGTTTTTGGACTGTGCAAAGGTTGGAAGTGAGTTTGCCTTTCTAAAATGATGACTTTTATTCTGCAAGAGTTCTTAGTAACTTGAGTGTGGTAGACTTCGGAACATATAAATTTTTTGCTTGTAATGTTATACTGTGGTAGGGTTTTGGCAGGTGTACACTGCCTTATTTTATTTTGAGTCTAAATTAAATGTTTTCTGAAAAGAGATACGTGCACTGAATTCTCCACTGCAAATCAAGATGTAGTAAAAATGAAAATATAAGACAAATGAGGGCCGGTGAGATGGCTCAGCGGCGTAAGCGCCTGCCTGGCAAGCGCGAGGGCCTGAGTTCGACTCCCGGAACCCACATACGAAAAAAGGGCCGGTGATATCGCTCAGCGGCACGGGCGCCTGCTGGCGCGCGAGGTCCTGAGGTCGACCCCTGGTATCCACAAAAAAAAAAAAAAGGCAAATGTGACAGTAATCCTACTGTCAGTTTAATGTCCACTGTGTTTTGTACAGTATCTTTTTGTTCACTTTGGAAATTTTTACTAAAAATTGCAAAAAATTTTGTGCAAAGTTATAAGGTTTTTTGAAACTTGCATTAGACTTGAAATAAAAAAAGAAAGAAGTGAACTGACTCTCTTTACTTTAAAGGAAAAGTAACATACTGTGAAGTAGCCCAAATAAATAAAACTCATTAGTAAAGTACACACTCAAAAAGAAAGGAAAAAAAAAATTACACAAACCCTGGCATGCTCCTGAACTAGATCATTAGTTCTTTGTCTCTATTTGAGGATGGCTGTCTCTTGCGAATTAGAATAGGTAATCTGTTCACACCCCAGGATTTGCCTGTTGGGCTAATACCTAATACTCATTAGCAGTAAAAATTTTTTTACAAGGAAAGTGATTCAAATATTGAATTTGATTAATGTTGTAACCTAATTGATTTTGTTTTTTCTTTTCTTTCTTTTTTTTTTTTTTTGATACCGGCAGTCCACTTGCCAGGCAGGCTCTGTGCTGCTGAGCTATATCCCTGACCCTGTTGATTTTCAATCTCAAAAATACCTTCTTTTAATCCAGTTAAAATGCACAAAAGACATGAACAACATACAAATAGTCAGCAGGTATATCAGTAAATACTGAAAATCTCTAGCCATCAGGCAAGTGGAAATATTAACAATAATATAACACTTCAATCTATTAGAACAGCTATTATGAAAAGGGCCACAAACAAGTATTGGTGAAGTTATAGAAAAAAGGCAAAGTGTATGCTCCTTTGAAAACAATATATACTAGTAAATTTATTAAGAATTTAGCAGTTCCTCAAAAAATTTAAAATAGAACTATCATATGATAAAAGCACCCCACTATTAGGTATATATTAAAAAGAATTAAAATCGATATACTGATGGGTGGATCATCTCTGTGTTCACAGTTTCATTATTCACATTACCCAAATGATGAAATAAAAATAAGTGTCCATTGATAGAAGAATAGATGAAGAAAAATATATATATACATACATAAATTATATACATATGTACATGGATATATACATATATATGAATACTAGTGTTGAACTTTTACAAAGAAGGAATTCCTGTCATTTACAATAACACTGAAAATCTGGAGGATATTATATTAAGTGAAAGAAAATGTACAGAAAGCACAGAAAGAAAAGCACATCAGGATCCTACATTTGTGGAGTATAAAATTCAAACTCAGAAACAATAAAATGGTGGTCATCAGAGAATAGGATGGTGGTAGGTGCTGAGGAGTTAGTCAAAGAACACAAAATTTCAGTTAGGAATATAAATTCAAGAGCTCTCCCATACATCACGGTGACTACCGATATATTGTTAGTAACAATATATTTTTGTTTACTATATATTTGAAATTTTCTAAGACTATATCTTACATGTTCTTACCTTAAAATATCTATAAATATGTGGGGTAATGCATATGATAAATAATTTGATTTAGACACTCTATAATGTGTACATAAACCAAAACATCATGTTGTACACCATAAATATATACAATTTTTACTTAACAATTTAAAATTCTTAGAATAAAAAACAATACACTTGTGTGGTTAGTAATGAAATCAAAATATGGCTGCTGGAAGAGAGATGGGGAGAACAAAGAGAGAGAAAGGGAGGAAAATCAAATTAAAAATGGTCTATACAATTAATCATTGGAGTTTAGAAAATGGTTATAAGTACATATGTTGAGGGGATTAACTAAATAATGTTATATAAAACAGAAGGTTATAGATTCATCCATATGAATTTTTAATTTTTTAATAAAGCATAATTGAGAAATATCATTAAGGAGAAAAAAAGAAGTTTCTTGTAGCTATTAAATATATTGAAAAAAGGCTATCCCCATAAAACCCACAAGACACATTCAAATCTACTCATAATTTCTTCTAAACTATCAAAAGACATATAATTACAGAATATAGAAATGCTTTTCATGAACATTCATGTTATTTTTTTGCTCTATCTTTGACCACCAAAATTGAAAATGAATATCATTGTAACTTAAACATCCTACACATCAATTTCACTTGTGAGCCACTTTAAAAAATCCTAAATAAAACCTTGTACATCAAACCCATCATGATATTCTCATATACTACATTATAATTAAGTGAAGTTTAAGAATGCAAATATTTTTGCAATGTATCAATAATCACTATTTACTGTAAACATGTACTAATAAAAATAAAAATAAAAAACTGATAAACTTTCAAAGATTTTTTATTTATTCAGATATAAATCAACAATAAAAAGAAAAAAATACCAAAAATTAATTTAAAAGAGGAATTTATTATAGATTCCTATTGTAAAAGACCAGGTCTTCTTCAGTGGCTTTTTCCATTTTTCTACATAGGTAAGGAATATCACTAAAGATTCATTCAATTCTTCCTAAAATATTCAGGAACCTCTATATGCAAAAGTGTCTTACATTTATCAGAAACAGTGAATGGAATCAACAGTAGCTAAGACTCAGGGGAAGAACTCTGAGACATGAAAAAGCTGAAGGTGGTTTTGGTATTCTGGACAGAAGCCATTTTCCTTACTCAATAAATCAGCCAACATCTAATGACAAGGAATTGCCATGGGATGCATTTGTCCTCCCATGATCCCTGTTCTGTCCCTAGTCCTAGATTAAATGGAGAAATAAAATGGGGAAAAGGATACAATATAGAGCTGAGAGGGTAAGTTTGCCTAAGTCAATGTTTATCCTAGTTGTGATGTCCAGGTTTAAAGATATGTACATGATTGATGTAGCTCTCTTAGAGGACCACTTTATCTGACAGAAGCCACATTTATTTCAACTTTCTCAAAATCTGTTGATAATTGACTCAGGTATATTTATGTCAATGATTTGCTTGAAAGATTTCTTCAGAAAATGATATTAAGACCTTTAAGCAGTGAAGAATCTTGGCTAGTAATATTTGAATTTTAAATTTTGTTCAAATTCACTTGACTCATTCTCAAAAAACTTACTTTTATGTTGGTCTGGCGCATAAGATTTCAACTTTAGTGTGGTAGAAAATTGTTTCAGGATAAATTTCTATAATATTTGAGCTTTTGGGTTTTTTGCTTGTTTCTAAGGTTTTTCTTCTGAAATTCTTAACAGAGGAGACTGAGTGGAGGAGATTTAACAGAAGAAGCATGCTAAAATCATTTTATTTTATCATAGTTTATCACAGTCCAGCCTAGCACCAGGATAAGAAACGCATTCAGTAGGCAGGTACAGGATTTCTGGCATTGGTTTCCCCACAATCCCCATTCATAGCACATTTAATTGTAATTTATTTTTATTAAAAGATAGTTGTCTTTTCATAGGTAAGTGATGAATTAAAACATATCATCAAGAACACTTTTATTTCCCAAATAATTTTTAATTCATGCATGCTTATTTTGGGTTAAAATCTCCTTCCCAACAGCACACCCCAGGAGACACGCCTTTACTCACCAAGTGCTAATTATTGACCTGAATATCTTTTGTAATAATTTCATTTTAGTTATTTTGTGACAGCTTGCATTATTTACTCACTTGATCACTTTGTTATGCTCTATTTTTGAAAGAAAATTTTCAAGAGTAATATCACATTAGCTCATTTAGCTGATATTGTCAGGGGATAAAGTTTTACAGCCTAATGAATAATTAAAATATATGAACCATTTTTTGGAAAACAAAATATACATCATTTTTTAAATATGAAAGAGCTACTATTATGAAGTTCATTTATAGGACTTTTAGTAATATTTAATGAGATTTTTACATCAACTGTCTATACCAATCTCATCATTTCTCCATGTGGATGATTCTATTTGTTGCAATACTTTTAAACCATACCTTTAAAGTTTCATTAGAGACTCTACTATTGAAGATTATAGAAGAATTATAGAAGACTAGGAATGAAGTTCTGGATTTTTCACTTGCTTGTTATGTCATATTGAGTATATTAGTTAACATTTTGAGTTTAAAATTTCTTATATGAAAAATAAGGACAATAAACTCTTCCTCACTATATTGTTGCAAAGAATTTAATATGCATGTGTGCATGCACTTAGAAACACTCCCTCACTCAACGGTTATGAAAATTAATATATTCTATTTTTTATAATCTTTCACAGAAACTGAAATAACTTCTAATTACAATGTAGAAAAATGTAATGTGGAGGCCTTCTTTCTTAAACAACAACACTAAACAAAAACTCATTATTAACAAAAAGATTCTTACACTTTTAAACAATTTTAAAGAATTATCAAGTTATTTTTTATTTACTTTCAACCTTTTTCTGCATTGTTCCAGAGAAGTACACAAACAGAATGATTATAATTTATTTGCATTTTTTATTATATAAATTATTTAATACTATAATTGCTATTTATTGTCTGAATTTTTACCTGATAACAAGGCACTATATTGCTGGATATTTTTAGGACTTCACTTTATTTTATTAGGTCAGGTAATTTTAATCAAAGCCTACAAATTCTATAATCTAGATTACAATTATTTATCTTGTAATGTTTCTGTACTGATCAGTGAACTGCTATAGTTAACCCTCAAATAATATACTTTTCAAATATTCTAATTAAATCAGGTCTTATTTCATGGTTACTATCACCTTATCTATTGATATTCTGTACAGACATATTAGCCATGTCTATTTATTCTTAACATGTTACAATGTTAGTTGCAAGGCATTTTGCTTTGAACCAAGCAAGTTACTATAAATTCAGAAATAATATGTACCATACATTTTTAATGGTATGATTGTAGGAGTTAAATAATAGAAAGCAGAAATAGGCAAGAGAAGATATTTTGTGTGTGTGTGTAAATATGGCCTTTTGAGAGTTCTCTAAGAATTGAAGCTGCCTGTAGATAATATCAAGTGGAAAATGAAATGCATCTCAGCAAGGACAGTAGTATAACTGTCTGGATACTTTAGAATCATCTCTTAATGTCTGTGTGATGCACATATGCTATTTATCATCACGTTTAACGTATAAATTTATAAAATGGAGTTGTTGACTTACTATTTTGCACCTCGTGGTTAGCCTTCATAGTGAGGACAACTGAGAGGAAAACATATGTGTCAAAATTATAGACACTCTCTGGTAGCATAATTCTAGAGCGTTTTAAGTTAATATTGAGAACACTTTGGGATTGTGGTCTACTTTTCTTGTTTTTCATAATAACCCATAAATGTTTCTCTTCGTAGGCATGTCTCTTATAGCCTAAGACCATGGATCAGCAAAATTATTCTAGAGTGGCTGAGTTTGTGCTGCTGGGACTCTCCAGTTCCTGGGGGCTCCAGTGCTTTTTCTTGGTGTGTTTTAACCTCTTGTACATAGGCATTGTACTGGGAAACTTCCTCATTGTCTTCACAGTGATTTCTGACCCTGCCCTGCACACACCCATGTACATCATGCTCAGTAATCTCTCTGTTCTTGATGTTCTTCTGGCCACTTATGCAACTCCAAAGATGATCCATGATTTCCTTCATGAGCCCAAGATCATCTCCTTTGAGGGTTGCATGACACAGATATTCTTGTTGCATGTCTTTGTAGGTGGTGAAATGGTGCTCCTTGTAGCCATGGCATATGACAGGTATGTAGCTATATGCAAACCTCTTCACTACGCAAGCATCATGAACTTGTGCAAGTGCACAGGCATGGTGGTAGCCTCTTGGGTCACTGGGGTTTTGCACTCTTTGAGTCAGTTAGCTTTCACTGTAAACTTGCCCTTCTGTGGCCCAAATATAGTGGACAGTTATTACTGTGACCTTACTTTGGTTATCAAACTTGCCTGTACAGATACTTTTATTCCTGAAGTGTTGATGCTTTTGGACAGTGGTCTAATGGGTGTGACTTCGTTCGTGCTTCTGCTGATCTCCTACATGGTCATCCTGGTTACTGTGCGGCGTCATTCCTCAGCAGGCATGGCCAAGGCCCGCAGCACTTTGACTGCCCACATCACTGTGGTGACCCTCTTCTTTGGGCCTTGTATCTTCATTTATGTCTGGCCTTTTGGCAACTTCCCAGTGGATAAAGTCTTTTCTGTGTTCTCTACAGTTTTCACACCTATGTTGAACCCCATCATCTACACACTGAGAAACAAAGAGGTCAAATTTGCAATGTACAAACTGAAGACTCGGTATGTTACACACAGGTTGCCTTTTCTCTTTCACACTTCGAGTTGTTTCGAAGAACTGGATTTGTTTCATAAATAAGAGGAAAATCGAGGAGACATAGACTACATTTTTGTTATGACCACTACTGTTTTTAAAAGTTACTTTGCTTATTTAAAACAATAAATGCAGTGCATGTTCTTAGTTAAATATCTGTAAAGCAGCCTAAATGTGATTATGCATTCGCTAGTCGTACTTATCTTTGCTCTAATGTTATGGTTAATTTACTTATATTTGCTACTTAGTGACAAGATGTTTCACAAATGATTAAGAAATAATATAATCATATAAAATTAATTTCATAAAATTTTAAGTGCATTTTCTTATTGGCTTAACTAAAAATGCTGTTTCCTTTTTTATCAAAACTTCTTTGAATAACCTATATCTTTCAATATTTATTCTAACACTAAAACCTATCCTATTACTATCTTTTTAAAAATACATTTTGTGTTAAAATAGTTTGTGCCCTTTAAAAAATGATCTATAGATTAATTCAGCATGTAAAAAATAATTTATAAAAATCCAAGATAATATTTTTCAAGCTCACCTTTATTTTACTTTTCCCTTCTTACATATAACATTTAAGAGATGACATATCACATTTTTTTTTGTGTGTGGGTACTGGGAGTCGACCTCAGGACCTCACGCACCAGCAGGCACCTGTGCCACTGAGCGATATCACCGGCCCCTTTTTCGTATGTGGGTTCTGGGAGTCGAACTCAGGACCTCATGCTTGCCAGGCAGGCGCTTATGCCGCTGAGCCATCACACCAGCCTGACATATCACATTTTTAAAGCTCTGTAAAATTGTATCATGTGACACAGGAACCATTTATTCTCTGGCCACTCCTCCCCCAAACTGTGTTGATATAAAAAATGACAATTTTATTTCCATAAAATAATTACATAACACAGCACATGAAGATTGAGACACTTGCAGGTAGAATGGCATAATAATAGAATAAGAACTGATGGCACATGCTCATTACTGGTCCCTGAAATGGTGTCCAGCCATTTATTTGAAAGGCAGTAGATTCAAGGCAGGTCCTGCAGAAAACAATGAACATAAAGATCTGAAACATTATGATGTCATGCCAGTGGTATAGTCTAAATTCTTATGTCTTGTTAATATACTGCAATCCTTACCTGCAAGATGATGGTGATTAGGTCATGAGGGTGGAGCTTTAATGAATAGGATTAGTCTCTTATAAAATAAAACCTTGCTTTGAGCTCCTTTATCCCTTTTGTCGCATGAGGCTACAGTGAAAAAAAGCTATCTATGAGGAAGTAAGTCCCTACCTGACACTAAATCTGCTCAAATAGTGGACTTCCCAGGCTCCAGAACTGTTGAAAAAATTTATGTCGCTAAGCTATCCAGTGTACAGCATTTTGCAATGGCAATGAACAGAAATGTACTATAGGAATTAACTTAGACACCAGTGTTTTATATCACTGCAAATTTCTCTAAAGTGATCTCACTTTAGAAGGTCAGTTTCCCTGATATAAAATGAAGACAGCAGCACAACATTTACTGCATGGAGCTATCCTACTCATGCTGTTTACTCACTGTATTCTTAAGCATAATACATTCTACAAACTTGTTACCATCATCCTGTTATTTTTTTTTTGTTGTTGTTTTTATTCTTATTGAGTTTATTGGTACAATTTAGATATATATAATGATCACATTCATCATAGGGAATTTGTACCTATACATGATGTATCCTGACAGCTCTTTTTTCCCAATCCCCTCCCCTCCCTTCAACCCCCTTCCCCTCCTTATTTACAAAGCTTTGTTTCCATTTTATCCTTCTTTATCATTTTTTTAAAGCTGGATGATACCTCAATCTTGCTTGTTCTTTTGTTTCTTTTCTTTCTTTCTTTCTTTTTCTTTTTAAGCAGTGGCAAAGTTTATTCAAGAAAGTAAAAGTGAAGAGTAGGAGAGAAACTGGCTCTGCAGAGCAAGCTTGGGCAGAGTAAATAGAAAAAGAGGGTAAGAGGAAAGGTAAAAGTACATGCTGCATCTAGGAAACACAGCATGGGCTATCATGGAAAGCTATGATAGCCTGTTTCTTTTCTTTTATTGGGATTATGATCAAAGATTATTTCAGGAGCAACAAATGCTATAGATACCCCACATGCAGTTTTTCATGAATTTTCTTTAGAGTTTTGTTTTCAGTTCTTTGATACAAAGGCTTGTACATAAATAAGCAGCTGTATTCCCAATAGCCAAAAAGTAGACACGATAAAGAAGTTTATCATTATGTGAATGGATCAATATGCTCAATATACCCATAAAATGGAACATGACTCAGAAATATAAATAAAAATAATACAGTTGATTCTCCATATCTTTAGGTTCTGCATCCGTGGATTTAACCAATTGAAGATAAAATATATGCTGGAATATACAGATTTTTCTTGTACAGTAAAATGTAGTATAAGGACTAAATACATAGCATTTATATTACACTAGGTATCATAAGTAATCTAGTTTTGCTTGAAAGTATACAGGAGGGAGATGTGCATGAATTATGTGCAAATCTTATGGTATTTTGCATAAGGAACTTGCACATCTGCAGGTTTTTGTATGTGTTGGGATGTTGGAACCAAAATTTCATATATGCTGAGGAACAACTGTATTTATATATGTATAAAAGTTGATAAAATTAAAATAATTAGGCTGATTGAAAGAAACTAGACCAAGGAAAAACAAAAGAATGTTTGGATGTTTGGGTAGGGGTAGGAGAAAACTTTTGACATGGATACATTGATTACTTTGAATGGGGTAACAGTTTCATAGAATATTATATATTATATATTTTATATATATGTGTGTGTCAAAACATCTAATTGTGTACTTCAAATATATTCAGTTTATTTATCATATATCAATTATTCTTTGGTAAATGTGTCTTTCTAAAAATGACTAAGTGAAATAAACCAGATACCAAAAGACAAATACCACATGTTTTATATTCATATGTAGAAGCTTCAAAAGTTGGTTTCATAGAAGTAGAGGACAAAATAGTGGTCACTAGACACAAGGAAGGGTAGAAGGAAAAGGAGGATAGAGGGAAGTTGAATAACAGGTAGCCAAATGCAGTTATTATATAGTTACATAATAGTGTTATAGTACAGTGGGTGATTGTCATTTATAACAATTTATTATACATTTTATAAAGAGCTAGAAGAGAAGTTGAAAGGTATTCAACAAAAAGAAATGATAACTGTTTAGGGAAATGGAAATTCTAATTACACTTATTTGGTTATTACACACTATCTACATAGAAGAAATTACCACACTGTGCCCTACAAATATGTACAATTAAAAATACAATTACAATGAGACTCACTTATCTCACTCTTTTTCCTCATGAAAAGTGAAAAAAGGTTTACACAAAGACATACAGAGTTTTCTGTAGCAACCTCTTTCATGACTGCCCCAAACTAGAAAACACTCAAGTCTTCAACTGGTAAATGAAATAATAAACTGTGGGACATCCACACAATCCAATACCATTCATTGATAAAAAGAATAAAATAGTGATGGACATAACAAAATGAGTGCGTTTTAAGTAACTTTGTTACAATACCAGAAAGAAAGCAGATCTCAAAGAACTGTAATGTGTTATGTACATGTACCAACTCCCCATGATGAATGTAATCATTTTATACTGCTAACATGTACTAATCAAAATTTAAAAAAAGGACTAAAGTGTATGACTAAAATCTGCTACAGGGTTTTTTCTTTGAGTCTTACATGAACATCATATTTATAACAATCAATTTTAAGATGATAACAATTTAACTTTGACCACATACAAATACTCAACACTATAACTTTTCTTCTACCCACACGTTATGTTATGATAGCTATGATAGCACAGTTTACTTTTTTTTTTTTTTTGTGGGTACCGGGGGGACGACCTCAGGACCTCGCGCGCCAGCAGGCGCCCGTGCCGCTGAGCGATATCACCGGCCCCTTTTTCGTATGTGGGATCCGGGAGTCGAACTCGGGCCCTCGCGCTTGCAAGGCAGGCGCTTACACCCCTGAGCCATCTCACCGGCCCACAGTTTACTTTTTTTAACATCTGGTTTATTTATTAACTCTTTATTATAGCTATAGTTACTTTTGTCTTTGACACAGAGGTAAAAGTGATTTACGTGCCACTAATATTGTATTAGTGTTCTGAATATGACTATATTCTCATCCTTACAATGTTTTAAAATTTTTTAATTTATTTCATAAAAATAAAATTTCATAACAAAATAATAACAGAATAACAATAGTTAATAAACTGTATATCATCTTCAAAATAGAGTACATTGACAAAAATATTCTTTTACGAAGAAGAAACATACTAGCACAAAACTTTCTTTTCAATGAACTAAAAGAAACTAGTAGTATAAATAAAACAAATTAGCATATATATTAAAATGTTTTTGAAACAACAGAATAGGTCATTTGGGGACAATTTTAACCTCTCTCCATTTCCTGTTTTTCTATCTTCCTTAAGCTCCAGATTTCCATATCCATTGTCACTCGGATACCTACGATCTGTCTCAAACTTTTATGCCCACCCAAAATTGTAATCCCTTAAATACCTACATCCCCCGTTAATGGAGAAACTCATCTCAATGAATATAATATTCATCCTTCCAACTGACCTGAAGGCTTTGAAATTAGCCATGTCTTACAGGGTCAGTTAAATCTCTCAGAAAGGCCTTGTGACTCAATCTTCAAAATATACTGTATGAATCGAGCAACATCGCACAGATTTTACTCTTATTGCCTGATCCAAGCATTAATCTTGTGTGTATTATTAGAACAGACTGCTAGAAAGCATCAATGCTTCTGGTGTTGTAAAAAATTAATTGAAAAATAAAAAACCATAAATTCACCAAATATAACATTTTGTTTTGAAATATTTATTTCTTATGAAATGGCTAAATGAAGCTACTTAACATGTGCATTCCCTCACATACTTGGTTAATGCATTTTTTTTTTTTTGTGGGTACCGGGGGGGTCGACCTCAGGACCTCGCGTGCCAACAGGCACCCGTGCCGCTGAGTGATATCACCGGCCCCTTTTTCATATGTGGGATCCGGGAGTCGAACTCGGGCCCTCGCGCTTGCAAGGCAGGCGCTTACGCCGCTGAGCCATCTCACCGGCCCGGTTAATGCATTTTTATGGTGAAAACATTTAAAATTTATCCAATTAACAATTTTCAAACATATAATGCATTTGTATTAATTATGCTCACCATGTTCTGCAGTAAATCTCTTAAACTTATTCCTTCTACCCAAGCAAAAGTTTGGATCCTTTGACCAACATCTTCCCAACACGGGTCTCCCATTCCCCTCGTAACCACCATTCTGTTCTTTTTAAGTTAAATTATTTTAAATTCCATATATAAGGGAGATCATGCTGTATTTGCTCTTCTGTGCCTGGTTAAGTCTACCACCAGTGAATTGTCTAATAGAGAAGCTAAAGACATCCTAATAAAATACATGATGTCATGTCACTCCTCTGACTAAAACCTCCCAAAGAATTCAGCCATGTCATACGCAGTGGAACTAAAGTTGCAATAACCTATATTTTTGAATGCCTTTTGAGTCCTTTTACTTTTCTGATATGAACTTTAACATTTCTAACCCTTGCCCACATTGTTTGTCCCAGTCAGCCTGGTTTTGTTACTGTTTCTGTTAAATTCTAGGTACAAAGAAGCTGTTTTCATTTGAAACCCATCTTATTGAAATTTCCCTTCTTTGGATTATTTTTATGGCTTATTTATTCAACCCCTATATTATTTTCTTAAGGTAACCTCAGTGAAGACATTTCTGAAAACTCCATTTAAAATTACAAAAATGTCAACAATCTTTGTCACTCTTCCTTGCTTTATATTGTGTTCCATAATATTAATACTATCGAATATACTATGAAATGTATTTATTTATTTTTCATTTTCTTCTCCTCCCAACCACCCAATAAAAGCTCCATTAATGCCATGGGCTGTGTTGGTTTCATTCACTGATATATCCAATAAGCTTAAAAATTCTGTGGTGCATGGTATGCATAATACTACTATATGAACAGAATTTTAATAATAGATTAAAGCCAAAGCCACTCTCTGCATATAATGGAACTAAAAGGCACTCAGTCCATGTCTATTTGTTTCCTTAATCTATAGAAAGTTTCTGTCAACAGTGTCTCCCCATAAGGTAATATAAAAACAGTCACTAATGATCACCTAAGGCATCTGCCAAATATCCTTAATGTAAGGGGTACACTTACGATATTGCCACTGATCTAATAAATCTGCCCACTCACAGAAAGGGTTAAGGTTTCAATCAGAAGGCCTATTTTTCAGTCTCAAATCTGTTTCACAGTTCAAATACCTTGGATTCTATTTCTTTATGTACAGAAGAAACAGACTTAGTTAAATAAACTTTCTTCTTAAACTACAAAAAATGTGTTTAGATGATTTTTTGCAATATGGGATTGTGGAAACTTACTATTTAAACAGGTAAATGTAAGGCTGCTCTGGTCCTCGCACATATGAGAGGGTAAGCTCTTGAGCTGCTGCCTCTTCCAGGGGAATAGAGGGTGCTCCACAACACCCCAGGGCTCCATGGATCAGTTAGAAATCTGAACTAGAAAATTCCTTTTGTCCTTTCCAAGTCTTATATCTTCTATGTTTTCTATTCTTTCTGATTTTTCTCCCTTTCTTGACTTTTGCTTCCCCTCAGTTGATCAATTAAGAGTATCCTATATCTGAAATGTTAATTCCTTTTTTTCTGCTTTGTGTACATTCAGTGTCATTGCATCTACTCCTCTCTTGCCTCTTTTATCCTCCAGTTAATTCCACAACTCTCAGATGTATATTCCTAGAGCACATTCCCTACACCAAAATCATGACTAACATTTTATTTCCAACAAATTAATTACAGATCCTAAGGACTGTATTTAAGACCCTCCAATATATGGTCTAGTAAAACTCTCTGACATATGCTATGATCCAGCCAAGCCGGAGCAGTTAGTCTTGGGTCACTTAGGTTTGTTGTGTTTCACTCATTCATTGGTTTATTTCATTCTATATGTATTGTGTAATCTTCCTTCACTCATTATCTCTGCCTTTTAAACGTCGTGCTTCATTTAAGGCCCTCCTTTTCCTTCACCCTCTTCTTCCTTCTTGTATTTTTTTTTCACATCCTCCCAACAGAATACAATGTTTTGCAATGTTAAATACTTTTGTTTGTACTTATAATATTTACTTTTTTATTTTCCTTTTATGTTAAATTTTATCTTTTTTAATTGCCATTCTAAATTGCAAACTACTTATAAACATTTTGTCTTAATACATTTTGAATTCTGTGGTTTTACATGTAGTTGTCCTTCAATTATAAATTCTTGAATTAAATTTGATTGAGAGAGGCAGAAAAAGATATATTGCTTTGTCTAAGTGATTTATAGTTTTGCAATATTTAACTCATTTGTTTCACCTATTGTTCAAGTAGTTTGTGGCTTGAAACACTGTATTTCACAGAGATCTTAACAGTAGTGATCAGGACTTGGTTGAGCCTATAGAGAGAATAAAGTCACTTTATGAGAATCCAAATACAATGTTAAAAACAGAAGTCTTTCCTTTGAATAAATTTTCTTAGGCAATGAAGGCTAAACTAACTATAAGAGGTCTTTAAAATAACTAATGTATACATATAATGGGAATGTGAAATTAAATATGTGAATCCATAGAGACAAATGATATTTACTAGTCTATATATTTTTTTAAAAGCCTGTGAACAATGGCCCCATTGGGACAAAATTACTCATGAATAAGAAATACTTTCCAGCTTTCCTTCCTGTTAAGAAAGAATGTAGGAAGCAACACAGTAATATGAGAAGAACACATCTGACATTATCATACTTCAAGTTGTTCGTGTGGACTTCTGGAATTAAAAGAGTTTAAAAAATCCAACTCTTTTAGAGCCTATATGGCACTTCATCTATAACTCATGTAAGTTTTAATACTTCTCCAATTTCAAATAGTTCTCTGTAGACCAACTATATTAAAATATAATTTTATATTGCTTTTGAGGATGCAAATGAGTTTGAATTTGTGTCTGCATATCTGAATAATCTCCAGATGAGCTCATTTTTTCCATATGTCAGTAAACTTGCTACCCTCTTCTGCAAACTCAGACACTTTGCCTCTGAGTTTATTATTAGAGTTATATGGTAAGTGATGTGTTGCCACTGTAAGTGGTCAATCTACTCACTTAAATTTCTTCTTTATACAGTGGCATATGCTGTATATTTTTTAGTTGTTGCATTAATCTTCTCACACATAACTACTCCAGCATACTATTTTAGAATTCTTAACCTAAAGTTTCTACAGTGAAAATTTCAGCTTTGTCTCTTATTTGCTACATGGCTGGAGCAATTAACTTGAGATTTTGTAATATAAGGGTTGAATGATACTTGAAGTGTTACTGTGAGTTATTTCTCTATATGTAGAGATGTTGCCCATGACTGTGTGTGTATATATAGTCTAGGTATACATATAAAAATATGCTTATATATCTATTGTACCTATATCTACAGCCTTGTATAATTCTTAGTACACAGTGTACAAGAAATGGCAAATAAATCCCTCATCCAAAAGTCATAGGAGTGATACAATACAATTATACCCTGTATTTAATAACTACTAGATTTTTACAAATTGTTCCTTAGACATGGCTGAATCTAGCCTTATAAATGTGTGTGTTGTGTATACACACATACACAGCATCATTTCTAAGTAACTGAAGTCAGAGTTTTGTAAGTAAATGAATTAGTCAGTGAAATATGATTGTATTTGTTCAATTATTTTAATGCTATTTTTCTTATTGTAACTAAAATTATTGATGAGTAATTTAAACATTTATGGTACTCTGTGCTGTGCTTAATTCAGAATGAATTACAGAGATAATTTCTGGCTCTATTCTTTCAGACATCACACTTTCTTTACTTATAACTTAATTATCTCTTTGGTTTGATCTTTGTCTATAAACAAGAGCACAGATGATAATCTAATAATTTTGTTTCATCAGTCGTTTGTCTGCCTACTAAAATGTCACTGCGTTGGTCACTCATGTACATAGTCATTTATATGACCCTTCATGACAGTGTTCACTAATTTGGCCTATCTTTTGAGGCCTTTTACAGAGAGACCCTTTGTGACACACAAACTTAACTGTGTTGTGACAAAGACTTGATTCCTTCTCTCACAGAGCTTCTAATTAAATTCTATCACTTGAGAAATTATAATTTCAGCTTCTTTATCTTATAATAAATAGGAATTGAATGAAAAGTAAAGAAAAATTTTGTAAAGTTAAATTTTGGTTGAATAAGTTGGTGTTCAGTCCTCTCTTAGATAATAAGAAATTCATAAGCTATCCTCTCATGAATGAAATCTCTGAGATTTTTGTCTTTTCTTCAAATTCATTGTAGTAATGCCTGTTTTGTTTTAGAAAATTAAAGGTAGGAATTATACATGTTGAATTGTAAGGAACATGTAAAAGAGATTAGAGCTAAATAAAATAGAAATTTTGTGGAGTGAAAAACCTCATGCTGAAGAACCTCGTTCCTTACATTTCTGGAATCTTAGCTGGTAGTTGTCACTTCTACAAGGTGATTTCACATGTTATTTAAGGCTTTTATTGCCATAGAAATACCATTCTTCAAAAACATCCTTATTCAACATTGGCACTCCTACTTTGTCTAATAAAGGTAGCATTTGTAGCCGTAATTTCTTAAAACTTCACCACTAGAAACTCACTTACTATACTTTGTCCATCTTACTACCATTTAGTGCATTAATTTATTACATTAATTACAAAGTACTGAATGTATTAACTAAGAATGCTTTTCACTAGTGTTTTTTAACTAGGTAACACAATTCATTGTACTGAAATGTTTTAGGTAAAATCAATTGGGAAAACACATTAATTTATTTAAATATTTTAAGTAATTTTATTTAAAATAAAACACTAATGACATTAAAAGGAAATTAAGATATTAGTGGAGTATTTGTCAAAATATAATCCCTTAATATGTAAAATACCTTCACAAATACATATTAAAAGGTGAAGATCTCAGTAGAAAAATGGGCAAATTCTTTAAATCAAAGAACTTAAAAAATACAAATTATAATCTCATATATGAATAAATGGTGATCTTCACTGTTTTCATTAAAACATCAACGACATCTTTTCAGCTGGCAAATAAGTAACAATGAAAGTATAATAGACCGTAATGTCAGAAAGAGTGACAAAAGGAATGGGCATTTTTAGATATAACTTCAGTGAAATAAATTTGGTATAATGAATCAAAATTTAAAGTATATAATTATAATACAGTACCATAAATAAAGTATACCCATAAATTTTAGGTAAAGTTAAATCAAGTTTACTCTGTATTAATTATAGGGAAAATTGAAAACAACCATATAATAAAATAACACAGATACATAAAAAGTTGTTATGAAAATACTGGAGAGATGGGACATATTCATATGCTATTGAGTGATGTGTTATTAAATAGTATACACTGTGCATATAATGATCCTCCATACTCGCATTAATATTTATCATCTGTGTGATCTCATGTAAGATAACCTTTTATTCATCTTGTTATGTGACGGTTTCCCTAAATTAAAACATAGAAATTTGTCAATTAGAAAGGGCTTTACTTCGTTTCTGAGTAAAGAAACAAAAAATTAGTGAGACACTAAAGGCAGAAATCATTTGGGGAAAAATATACCTTAGTTTCCGTAAATATTTTACCTCAATGCAGAACTAAAATTTTTAGTAAAAACATAAATGTTTAAGGGATTAAAGTATTGCTTCCTCTCACTCAGAGATAACTACTGTTAGTACTCTGGGTTAGGTGTGTGTTTGTGCACTGAAGCAAGGGTAGCGAGAGATCCACATACAGGTGATTTTAGCACATGGGTTTCACACTGCTGTAGTACTTTTCCTTAATTCCAAGTAAAGAAATAGAGTTTAGAACAGTTGAGAATGGTTACTTTCTCTGACTGCAGATTTCACAGATGCCTGGCAAAAAGGACATAATGACTTTATATTTCTAAGATGGAGCAGTCAAAAGGAGAAAGCCCATTGAGTTGGTGAACAAAAGAAACTTAGACAAGAAAACTAAAGATAGACTTTATCATGATGATCATTTTGCCCATGGTAAGAAAGCATCTTTCTGTCTCACCCGGATTTCCTAGCTCTCTTTCCTGGCTCTCTTCCAGACCTAGGATGCTACATGTAATGAATTAAGTCCACCTGCCTTTCTCAGGACCAACATATGTGCACATACCCAAGAAGGTGAGGTGCTCAGTGTGAAAAAAAAATTTAGAGTTCTCTTCAAATATATGAAAAATAATTCTTTCCCAAATGCGAATTGTATTTTATATTTCATATATTAGTGAAATGCTATTTTTATATAATTTACAGGCTATAAAATATATGGTCACAACCTTTTGCTGGTAGAGAGTGCAATGATAAAAAGTGTGGAGACCACTTTTTATAGGTAAGTTTTCATATGGTTTTATATTCAGGTATTCTTTACTATGCATCCTGTTTAATTTCTTCATATTTATTTTTAGTGAATTAATTTTCATACTCAATTCAAACTTTGCAGTTTATCAAAATAGAATTATTTCTTACAAAAAAGAGTCAAAACCTCTTAAACAGTATTTTATTTTTTTCCATTCCTCTACCCTCCCTAACAAATCACGTTGTATCATATACAGGTACAAATTCCCTATTATGAATGTGATCATTATGTATACCTGAAATGTACCAATAAACTAAATTATTAAAAAAGTTTTTAAAAAAGCATTTTCTCTAAAGTACAGGGGGAAATTGATCTTTAAAATAAAATCAGTTCCCTTTTAGCTAATATCAAACTAAAAATACATTTATATCAATAAATATTACTTAACACCATCTATGAGCAGTGGATTATAAATAAAATAAAACACTTCTTTAGAATTATGCAATGTATTTATATAAAATGATGGAGAAGATATATTAATAGTAGAAAATCTGGGCCAGTGAGATAGCTCAGTGGCATAAGCGCCTGCCTGGCAAGCGCGAGGTCCTGAGTTCGACTCCCAGTACCCACATAAAGAAAAAAAAATAGTAGAAAATCGGATATCCTGTTTTCTGTTTGATACGGACTGAAGATTACATATTAAATTCACACAAATCCTGTTACTGAGTGAAGAAGAACCATTATGGATTTACAAAGAGCCTCAATTAGGAACTGTTTAATTAAAAATGTAAAAATGGGGGCCGGTAAGATGGCTCAGTGGCTTAAGCGCCTGCCCAGCAAGCGCGAGGGCCCGAGTTCAACTCCCGGAACCCACATACGAAAAAGGGGCCGGTGATATCGCTCAGCGGCATGGGCGCCTGCTGGCGCACGAGGTCCTGAGGTCGACCCCCCAGTACCCACACACAAAAAAAATAAAAATGTTATATTATTAACTTACTCTTAATGAAAATAATTTCACTAGTATATACAAAATAACTACTCTCTTTAAAAAGCATGAGGATACACTTTGATATTTTTATTTAGCATGTTATCTTACATATGCAAATATTTTCATCATAGATGAGAAAAGATATTGTAACTAACATTTATTGCATACCTGCTATAGGTCAGGAATTGTCTTATGTATTTCAATTATTATAATTCTTTTAATCCTCATGACAATCTTGTGAAGCACATATCGTTATTCCATCCAAATTGCACATTCAAAAACTAAAGCAGATAGTTTATTTAACTCGCTCAAGGGCACTTCACTAGGGCACATCACTAGGAATTACAAGCAGTGGAATCTAAAACCTGTCACTACGATTCCAAAGCATTACTGTATTATTTATCAGGAATTTCAAAGTTGTGAAGGTAAGTTCATAAACTGGTATTTTTAGAATATGCCTCTCATGTTGGGGTTCGGCAATGAAAGCCATGAATCCACAGTCTCTACAAAAGAAATGTTTGCATGCAACATGAATTTTACATGGTTATGAGGATCTAAAGCAAATGTTGAGTGGAATTTGATGCCAAGCTTGGCTTTTCTCATGCACTCTCACAATCTTACAATATTATTTTCATTTCCATTTCCATTTCATTTTACAGGAAAATGTCTGATGCGATCTCAGAAATTTGAAATCATGGACCAAAGCAATAAATCAGGGGTTACTGAATTTGAATTGCACAGTCTTTCAGGTTCTCGAGAGTTACAACTTTTCTATTTTGCATTTTTCACACTTTTCTATGTATCCATTGTATTGGGAAATGTCCTCATTGTGCTCACAGTCATTTCTGAACCAGTGCTCCATACACCCATGTACTTCCTACTTAGTAATCTCTCTTTCATTGATGTATGTCTATCTACATTTGCTACCCCTAAAATGATTATTGACTTCCTTATGGAGCATAAGACTATCTCTTTCAAGGGGTGCATGGCTCAGATATTCTTTCTGCATGTCTTTGCTGGTTGTGAAATGATGCTTCTTGTTGCCATGGCGTATGACAGATATATAGCCATATGTCGACCCCTACATTATGCAGCCATAATGAGTGCACACAAGTGCATAGGCCTCGTGGTGGGCTCCTGGCTCATTGGGGTTCTGCACTCCATAAGTCAGTTGGTCTTCACAGTTAATCTTCCATTCTGTGGCCCAAATAAAGTGGACAGTTTTTTCTGTGACCTTCCTCTGGTTATCAAACTTGCTTGCACTGATACCTATATTCTTCAGGTACTGATGCTTTCAGACAGTGGTCTAATGGCCATGTTGTCCTTTGTGCTCTTGCTCATTTCGTACGTGGTCATCCTGATGACCATGCGATATCATTCCTCATCCAATATGGCCAAGGCGCGGGCCACTCTGACTGCCCACATCACTGTGGTGACCCTCTTCTTTGGGCCCTGCATCTTCATTTATGTTTGGCCTTTTAGTGACTTACCAGTGGATAAGCTTCTCTCAATATTTTATACTGTTTTTACCCCTCTGTTAAACCCCCTGATCTACACCTTAAGAAATAGGGAGGTGATAATAGCAGTGCAGAAACTAAGGAGTCGGCAAGTGAGTTCGTAATTGTCTTCCGACTCTTTCTTGAGATGAATGATGGCCCATGACAAAAACTAGATTGGTGTACTTTCTTCAATGAATTACTGTTATGTGTGAAATAACGTAAGACCCATTTTTCTTTTTTTCGTTTTTTTTTCTTTCTTTCTTTCTTTCTTTTTTTTTGTGGGTACCAGGGTCGAACTCAGGACCTCGTGCACCAGCAGGCTCCCGTGCTGCTGAGCGATATCACCGGCCCTTTTATCCCATGTGGGTACCGGGAGTCGAACTCAGGACCTCACGCTTGCCAGGCAGGCGCTTATGCCGCTGAGCTATCTCACTGACCCTTTCCTGTTTTCATAAAAGTAAATAGTAAACAAAACAGGTACAGATAACTGTATTGGGACTCCCTACTTTATGAAAGAATTGTTACTTAATTCAAAATAAAATTCTTGTAAATAATGAAATTCTTTTCTTTTCATATAAAATGTGTCTGCTTTCTTTCAATTAACTTGATAAATATGAACACATAAAATGCAAAAGTTATCTAAGATATTTAAATCATATTTATTCTTAAAGTTTTAGAATAATAATTAAAGGGCATGGGTGGCTACCTCAGTGGTAAAGCATGTGCCTAGAAGGCATGAGAGCCTGGGTTTGATCCCCAGCTCTGTAAGTATATATGTATAGATAATATATATAATAATTTATTTACAGTTATTTTGGTATCACAAATTAGAAGCAGGTATTGGTGTAAATTGTACAGATGAAAAATTTAGCACAATTCTAGCCATCATAGGCCACAGAATATGCTTATTTTAATAACAGATCTCATTCTTTGTCTTCCTTCTCTCTCTCTCTCTCTCTAGGTATATATATACATATATATATATGCATATCTTACTATCCAAACTATTTCTATCTGAACTAAAGAAGTCAATATATTGAGATAATTCCTTTGTATATTACAATAACATTTCTTAAAATCTAAAATCTTACTATAAACTATCCAAATTTAACAACTAAAAAGTGAACATATTATGATGCTCATTTTATTACCTGAATTCAGAAATCAAATAGATTTATATTTACATTAACTAAGCTATAAATAACAAAACCTAAAATTCAAACTTAATGTTTCTTTACATCAGTATATTTGAAATTCAGAGTTGATCCTCAATCTTCTTGGTTCAATGACCACAACAAAAGTGGATATTTTTCCATATGAAAGTGGATGGTTTTAAACAACATGATTAAATACACATTTTTGTTCTATGTATTCTCCTGCCTATCTCCAGGTCATGACCTCTAATCTACATTAACAACAACAACAACAACAACAACAACAACAACAACAATACAGTTGAGAATACACTTTTTCGAAGATCTCTAAAGATATAAAACTTCTGTTTTCATCTTTAAAAAAAGGCTACTCTGTCACACTTAAAAATATTTTATTACCCATAGTAGAACTCCATTATCAACAACTAGGAAACAGAGTCAAGTATTGTTACATTCTATGGGTCTGGGGGCCTAGGGGTACCCAGACTCACCCTTGCTGGGTTTGTTTCTCTCTCCCATGTAGAAAAAGGAAGAGAAGTTAGAGAAGACCAGTGCAAAGCAAAAACTTTATTGCAAGAAGCAGTACAAAGCCACTCTAGGGGAGACATGGGGGTCCTCAGAGCTGAGACACTGCTGAGTGAGGGCCAGCAATCCTGTTCTTATAGAGTTAGGGTTCCATTACCACCCCCCTTGGAGGGTCACTATTGATCAGTTATTAGACTTTCTGCTAGGGGCCAAGTTAGGTGGCCCAATAGGGGAATTTGAAGGGGAAACGTTGAGAAGTAAGTAACCTACTTAACGAGGGACTTAGGTGGGACAGTGTAGCTACACAGAAGAGGATATCAAAATGACAGGCTCTGGGGTCTGCTGCCTGCTGCTTGCTGAAAGGCAGAGGCCTCTTCCTTTCCACTTCTTAAAGGAGCCCAATTCCCCTAATCTAATCCTAACTAAGGATCTCAACTGTCCCTACTGTATCATTCAAGGTAAGTGAGTTGTACACTGCTATTGATTGAATATGTGTCCTTCTTAAGGTTACTGGTTGAAACAATTTGCAATGTTTAGTACTTGGGAGTCTGGACTTTAGTGATAATTAGACCAAGAGGGTTGAACCTTCAGGAATGTATTAGTGAATTTGTAATTGCAGTCCCAGAGAGCACTTTCCCTTTTTCTACCAAGCGAAGTTACTGAGAAAAAAATGGCTATTTATGAACCAGAAAGTAGTTTCTCACCAGATCCAGATACTTATCTACTGTGCTTTGAACTTGGACTTCCCAGCCTTCATAATGTAGAGAATAGATTTCTTTGTTTACAGACTATCAAGTCTAAGGTATTTTGTTATAGCAGCTTCAATGGACTAAGGCACAGCTAATAAATTATTTTTAGAAAGGAAATTGACAGAGTCTACAATCTAGATGAATCTCCAGAAAAGTGTGCTGAGTGAAAAAAACTAATCTCAAAAGTTATGTACTATATGATTATGTTTGTATAACATTCATGAAATGTTTAATGATTGCCAGAAGTTAAAGAAAGTGTAAATAGAAAAAAATTGGCAATAGCTAAAAGAGAGGCCAAAATTAGAGGTCTTTATGTTGAAGGAAATGCCTTATATTTTTGCCCTGTTAGTTATCAATGTTACCATCCTGGTTGTGACATTGTACTACAGATTTGCAAGATATTATTTTGGGGGGAAGTTGGATAAAATGAACACATGATCTTTCTATATTATTACTTTTAACTGTGCATGGATCTACATTAGTCACAGAATAAAAAATTTTAATTTTAAAATGGATAACAATCTAAAATGGCATGAAGTCAAATTCCTAAAAATGAAAATTGTAGTTGTTGATAATAAATGAGTTAAAGAACTACTAAACCGGGGACGGTGAGATGGCTCAGCGGCGTAAGCACCTGCCTGGCAAGCACGAGGGCCCGAGTTCGACTCCTGGAAGCCACATATGAAAAAAGGGCCGGTGATATCGCTCAGCGGCATGGGCGCCTGCTGGCACGCAAGGTCCTGAGGTTGACCCCGGGTACCCACAAAAAAAAAAAAAGAACTACTAAACCTAATTTAATAACAGTGATTTTGAGAAAAGATATGCAGTATTTGAATAAAAACATCACTTATCTTTTAGTGATCACTTTATCTTTTTTTTCTAAAAATGAGGAGAAATTTAAAAATGCTAAGGATAGCATTAAATGGTCCAACATAAGAAATGTATACAAAATATATACAAAATGTATACAAAATGTTTACAAAAATATATACAGGAAGGAGTAATTTCCAAAAGAAAAAACTGAATATTTTTCAGCATTAAATTTTTAAATTCCAAGTTTATGAAAAATATGTAATATTGAGCTGGAGAAGTTTAATAATACATGCCTAGATTCACAATAGTGAAAAGGCATAACACTATACTACACACACACACACACACACACACAAAATCATCAAAACAACCAGAGAGAAAATACTATTTAACTACAAAATAGTAAATAATCCCAACCCTAACTTTAACCCTAACCTTGAGTTATGGTCAGCATAATAAAAGTAAGAACTCAGGCTATTAAAAATCAGACTTAAGCCAGTCTCTTGTGTTAGCTTAGCTACAAAGAAAGGGGTTGTTTTAAGCACTCAAAAAGAGACTTATCAGTAGAAATAGACAATATTGTCATTTAGGATGGGGAAAATAATATATATCCTGTATTTCTATAACCTATTCAATCAGTCAAGGTGAGAAAAATACCAATAAATTTTCAGACAAAATGCTGAAAGTTAACTACTTAAAGATCTTTGTTTACTAAAATAATATTATGCATTTCCTCATCAAATAAATTGTTTGGAAGGAAAAGCATTATGGAAAAAAGGAATGCTGAACATAGAATTTGGTACACGTGAATAAGACAAGGTGGGTGAGCAACAGTATAAAAAAATAGTATCACAGAACAAGATAGAATAAAACTACCAAAGAGACAGGAGGAGAAAGAGATTAAAACAGATGGTCTGTTATTCATTTGCTAATTTAGTATGGGACAGGGTCAGGTGAAAAGACATGATTTGTGCTAATGTAAATACACTGTTAACTGGACCACCTGCTAAGTAGCTTAGTGACATCTACTGAGAAGAAAATTCTTATATCTGCAATACTGAAATATTCTTAATATGATTCTTTATAGTAACCGAACCCAGAAATTACAAGTTTATGAGGCACAGGTCCCTAACATAGGATATAAAACAAAAATGTTTCATAGACGGACATTAAGCTGAGCAGTTACTACTTCAAAAGTTCAATTTGAAGAATGTGCTTATTATTCTGGCCCAGAGAGTTTTGAAAGACCTATATATCCATTTGCAATATTCCAGATCTCTTTGCTTTGCCAATACCTCTTGATTATTCATATCTTTGAAAGTTCAGTAAATCATAATTCTGAGACAGGGTTAGCATAACAAAGATAAGATCTCAGATAAATTAAAGTCGGACTTCACATGCCAGTCTCTTTTGTTAGCTTAACTACAAAGGAAAGGGTTTTATTAAGCACTTAAAAAGTGACTTATCTATAGAAATAAAAATTTCAGAAGATACTGAGATAGTATTGTCATTTAGCAAGAGGAAAATAATATACATCTTGTATTTCTAATGATTCGTGATTTCAAGGTGTTATAGTTTAGATCTAAAATGTTCCCTAAAGTCCTATGTGTTTGGAAGGTGATTGGATCATGGGTGCACTATACCCATCAGTGAATTCACCCACTTTTGAGTCCAGTAGCTGAATAGGCTGTTAGGAGTGGGGCTCGATTGAAAAAAGTGAGTTCCCAGGGTGGGGAGATCTAACAGGGTATTTTTTGTTCACAGCTCTTCCCTTTCTCTGTGTTTCCTGGTCATAATTTGGTGAGTAGCTTTTCAGGCATGCTGTCTACTATGCTGTTTCTGACTTGGAGCCAGCCATTCTTAGAATTCACTGCAACTGTAAGCCAAAATAAATCTCTCATTTAAATTTTCAGTGTCAAGTATTACATCCCAGCTAAGTGAATATACAGAAAATTGGTATTGGAAGTGGGGGCCTTGTTGTGACTGTACCTGATCATATGGTTTAGAAGCCTTTGGAACTGGTTTAAAGGAGGAGATTGGAAATATTTGGAGAAGTTGGGCAGAGAAGCCCTAGAGTGTTGTGAGCAGTGCTTGATGTATGATAGTGGTCAGAGCTCAGAAGACCTGACTGGTGATAGGAATGTGGAAAATAAAGGGTAGGTTTAGGAAGTTTCACTCGGAAAGAAGGACTCCATTGGCAGTTGGACTACCTGCCATTTTCTTATGCTTTGACAGAGAATGTGTCTACATTTTGCCCATGTCCTGTGACTTTGTGGGAACTTAAGTTAAAGCCATGAACTAATTAATCTCATGCAGGAAATTTCAAGGTAACCCAATGCTCAGGGTATGCAATGGGTACTAATGGCTGCTTAGTCAGATCTCCAAGAAAATCAGGAGCAAAATGTACAGCTCGATAATGTAAAGCTTGGCCAGAAAGGAAGTACCTGTAATGTTGGGGTAAAGGGAAGTATGCTTGCTGAAAAGATTAGCACTAAAAAGAAGCCAAGTACTTGGAATCAAGACAATAGGAAATTTTGCTTGAATACATCATAGGAATTGGCCAGACACAACTCTATAACCCTTTGCAGGCTAAAAGGTGCAAAACTGTAAAGTTTTAATTTGAAAAGAGGTATCCTTTTTTCCTTGGGATCTCTGTTCAAGAAGGGTCTCTTAAAGAGTTGGTCCCTGGAAATTCCTCTCAGTGTCCTGAGCCACCCAGGCACAGAGAGGCCTCTGCAGCTATGATCAAAGGGGGCCAGGCTACTGCTTGAGCTAGTAACAAAACTAGGCATCATCCATGTTGTGCCAGTTTTTCATGCATGCAGAATACAAGAGTTGTGGGGTCACGAAGGCTGCCAGCCAGACATTAGAAGAAAACCTGGGAGTCCAGGCAGAATACCATTGAGGGGGCAGTTCATGAAGATATGAGAGTGAAGCCAGAAGATCAGTGGAGAACACAGGAAGTTGGAAAAGTCAGGAATGTGGGCCAGTGAGATGGCTCAGCGGAGTAAGCGCCTGCCTGGCAAGCGCGAGGGCCCGAGTTCGACTCCCAGAACCCACATACGAAAAAAGGGCCGGTGATATCGCTCAGCGGCACGGGCGCCTGCTGGCACACGAGGTCGTGAGGTCAACCCCCGGTACCCACAAAAAAAAAAAAAAAAAGAAAAGTCAGGAATGTGGAATGCCTGTAGAGGAAATCTCTAGGCAGTGAACAGAGGAAACCCAAGAAACAGGCCATGTGTGCTGGGAGCTGTAAGGCCATAGGTGAGGGCCTGTCCAAATTCTTTGGATCTCACATCTTACCACAGCATTTACTCGATGCTGGACATAGAACTACAGTATTTAATGTTTGCTCTGCTGGGTTTCAGTCTTCCTTTAGTCTGATTGCTTTCTATCCCACTGTTACTCCTCTCTGGAATGGGAATATTTACCTACCTTTTAATATTTACAGGGGCTCACAGCCAAGAGTTTGCCTTGAGTCTCAGAGGTGCCTTTCAACTTGGACCTTTCAGCAATGCTGGAACCATTAAGTCCTTGACATCTCTTAGAGATGAACTAAATTGCATTTTGCAAGACGAGATGAGCCTTTTGGAGGCCATAGCCAGAATGTTATTCTTTATGTTTAAAATGTGCCCCCAAATGTTTGGAAGGTGATTTGATCATGGGGTGCTATACACATCAGTGAGTTCAATACCTGAATGCACTGTTAAGAGGTGGGGCCTAGTCAGGGGAGGTGAATCACTGAGGGTATAACCTGAAAGGATTGATTTCTATCCTTGGCTACTCTCTTCCTTCTCTGCTTCCTGATTGCCTAGAGGTGAATAGCTTTCCTGCACCATTACACCTTCCATGTCATTTATCCCCCTCGAGCTAGCTGCCTGCTGCAACCTGCATGGGAAACAGGGTCCTGAGAGGGGGTGATGGTAGATTAAGAAAAAACTATAGACACAAGCTAAAAGGAAAGCTGGAGGGAGGTGGGACCTCACCTCTTTGATGTAGAGGCCATGACAATATCCCAGCCTCAGGATCTTTATTTATACAAAGTAAAAAAAGGGGAAAGCACGTGATGGGGTTGAAAGTGCAAGGTCTTAGTATTTTGCTGATTACATTGAAAGTGAAAACATTCTCACAGCTATCTGTGCTATAGTTAACAAGGAAGAACACCAAGGCCAGACACCTGCTGATATGCAACTGAGCTAGGGATCAGCTTGTTTACACAATCTGCCTCTGGCATTCCTTGTCCTTGGGACTGGCTTTGCTCTATTCTCAAGGAGTTTGCAGACCTTAACCACTCCCCACATCTGCCCATGTATTGAATCTACTGAAACCATGAGCTGAAATAAACCTTTCCTCCTTTCAGGTTGTCAGAGTCAGATATATTGTCCCAGTGCTGGGAAAGTGACAAATACAAATGGGGAGAATAAGGATATGATTAATTTGGACTTACGTTAAAAATGTGAGGACACTATTAAAATAAGAATAGGATATATGATTTCCGTACCAGTAGAGGAAATAAAATTGAAACAAAACTCAATCCACTTAATAGAAGGCAAGGATGAAGGGTAAAAACATAATAAAAACAGAGCATAAGGTAGTGAAAATAAGACCAAATTGAAAAGAGAAAGAGAATTATTAAGTGAGATTTAATTTACTGGCTTTTATTTTTGATGTTAAATTTTTAAAAATAATTTAACCATAATTTGGGTTTCTTATATAAAAGAACCCATGCAATATTTAAGCTTGTATGTCTGATTCATTTCACTTAACATTATGGTCTCAAGGTACATTCAGGTTCCTACAAATGACTCAAGTTTATCTTTCTTTATGGCAGAGTCATACTCCATTGTGTATAAATATCACATTTTCTTTATCAATTCATCTGTTGATTGTTCTAAGATTTAGCTGTAAACATGGGTATGTATGTAAGTAGGAAAATAGATCTTTCTCAAATGGGAAGGGGATCAAGAGATAGAGGGAGGAGGAAGAGCGGGAAGGTAAAGGGAATAAAAAAAAGGAATTAAGATGTGTTACATGCACATACATACTGCACACAAGGAAAATAAGCATTATCTACTGCATACATGTAGTATTAAAAAAAATCCATACTGAGCAATATGGTAATGGAACGCTGAAAAGAATTCATAAAGAAAGATAATGGAAGAAAATAAGCCTTACTAATAACAACCTGAAGGCATTTTTCATGCAAAAACCATTCTTAGATGTAATTTAGATGACATATGTTGTTAAAAGTGTTCTCCAAGATTATATCATTTTCCTGAACTTATAAAAGTACTTCTTGATTTACAATGTGGTCACATCCCGAAATTCATCAGAAATCAAAGCACATTTAACACACCCCAACCTACCTGACATCATAACTTAGCAACACATAAGCTATGAAATATCAGGTGGTTTTCCTCTTGATTGCATGGCTGGTTTTGAGCTGAGGCTGGCTGTCATTGCCTAGTATGGCAGGAGAGTGTGGCACATGTCACTAGTCTGGAAAAACACCAAAATTTGAAGTATGATTTCTAGTGAGCATATACTACTTTCCCCTTATAAATTCCATGAATCATTAATTTAACTTTCATAAGCTGCAGACTGTCTATGTAAATCTAATGAGAACCTCAAAATGCATGTACAGAATTATAAGGAAAGATACAGAAATCCCCAAATCATATTTGTTATTTGAAAGTATCACTAAACAAAAATATCACTAAACAAAAGTATCACTAAACAAAATTTACTAAATACATAAAAATAGAAAGTAGAATAAAAATCACTAGAGAACTGAAGATGAGTGAGTGGTTTGATTAGGGAGAAAGTACCTAATGGGAGTCAAATCATAGTTAGAGGAGGGAGAAGTACACCTAGTGTTATATGGCACAATAGGAATACAATCTACAAAAATTATACACTTTGATATAATTACAGGAAAATAGCTTAAGTTTGCCAATAGATAGAAATGAAAATATTTAATAAGGCAATGAAAATGTTAATTATCTAAGTTGATCATTATATGCTAGATACATGTGTAAAATTACAACACCATGCTCCATAAATAAGAACACTAGTATATTAAAATGCTAAGTCAATAGAATAATGGAGACACAATAATCTGATTCTAATGAACATAAGGGAGAAAGATGTGGTGTAATTACCTTAGTTAGTGTTTACTTTTCATAAACAAGCATACTTCTGCCTGAGCAAAGTCAACTGAGGTTCTGTAAATGAAGAAGGGAGAAATAGTTGTTAGATCACTATTAATATTTTCTGCCACTGTTCAAAACATCATTTCATAGAAGAAACCTAAATGTAAAAAAGTTTTGCTGAGACAAGTTATCCCTCACTAATAAAAAATGAGATATCTATAATAACTAGTATACAAATGCTTTGAACAAGTACTTAATTGATAAAAGCTAATATATCTTATGCAATTAATTACTCACTAGTAAATATAAAAACAGGAACTTTCATACACCATTGCTATAAGAGTCGACCTGGGTCTAATTGGGAGGCAGAAACCAGGCAGCTGATTAGAAAGCGTAGTATAAAGAATTATTAACTGTAATAAAAGAGTAACTGTGAGCTATAAAAAAGTACGTGGTTCTCTAGGGCAGTGCAAGGGTACCTAAGGAAGAACAGTCTTGAAAGATATTCAAATTTCAATGGAGAAAGTGTGGTTCATCTCATTGGTTGGTAAAGAAATTCACTGGTTTGGTCAGGTCAGAGTGGGCCTCCAAGTTCTGGGCAAGCAATACACCCCCAATTGTGCAAGCTGGAGAACAGGTGATCAGAAACTAGCATATTGGGAGTGCAAAAGATGTTTAGGTACTGGCACCTGCAGGGACCCTTCAGAGTAGGGAGCCCTGGTTTCTACAGTAAGGGGGAGTGCAGAGAGGTTATGAACAGACCTTGGCTTCAGGGTCACACAAGGACTATGTTTTGCATCCTTTCATAGCTAGGGCAGGCATTATTGGATATAGTCACACCTACATTCATTGCTGATTGTAACACATGCTTGAACTAGTAAGAGCCTTTTCCTTTTGCAATGTGCCTCTAACATACTCCATTGAGAAAACTTAGAACTGTGCTCCTTTAAAGGAAAAGAACTGAAAGGAATTCAGTTGCTCATCACAGAGTATATACCGAAGGGTGCATTCATAACTGAGAGACAGTAAATTCATAAGCTAAGCACAAACTCGGTAATGGTTGTGTAGTATAATATGAAAATATCTAGTAATATTGAAAGTTTGAATTCTTTATGATGACTTAGCCTTTACTCATCTAGGAGTATGTTGTGGAGAACATTTAGCTCACATTTATTCATGTACATGCTTATCTTATTGTTCATAATTGCAAGAGCTATAAATGACCCAGATGTCTGTTTACTAAATGGACAATATGTGGTGTATTTATACAATGGAAAAGCTAACAGCATTAAAATGAATGGGCTAAAGTTATGTGTGCTACTAGTGATAACTCTTCAAAAGAAATTACAGACTGGAAAACCAGTCAATTGTAAAAGAGCCCATAGAGAATGATGCAACTTTAATGAAATTAAATAAACAAACAAATGCAGACTATATATTTCTTTATAGTTACATCCCTATATAGGGAAACCACTAATAAAATCATAGCATATTAAATACCAAACTCATTTTATGTGTAACTCTTGATTGTTGTGGGGTATTATATAATATATTTTCACTTATCATATTTTATTCCCAATAAGAAATAATCCAAACATAGCAAAATATTAAAATTTGGCAATAATGACCACTTTATACAAAAATATTTATGTCACAGCTTTCTTGATTGTGTCTTTGAAATATTAACATTAATGTTATGCAAGCGTAAATTGAAGTTTAAGAGGGAAAATGGTTCGCTCAATAACTTACTTTTAGTTACCAGTAGAATTGAGAAAAGTACCCATATGCTCTATGTTGCAGTTAATGAAACTTTCTTCCATGTCATCAGGTGAACATGTAGCAGGGGTACTGTATTAGTTTGCATTCCCAAAGTCAAGGCATTTCTCAATTAAGTAAAAGAATGTACTTTTCCACACATTTTCCCTGGAGAATCCGGTTCACAAATACAAAGTTGCCAGAAGGTACTTTATTCCACTTGCTGCCTAAGGGTAAATGACCCTTCCTTTTTCACCTATGGTCTGATGGTCCTTGTCATAATTGTCAAAAATATGGGCTGTTATTTACTGTGTTCCAAAGGGAATGTCTAATGGTAGTTATTAATAATCCCCATTGAAAGATGAACCTTGGATATTTGTTGCTAAATTTAAAAAGTCTCAAGTGGTCACTTAGCAAAATCCACATATTCTTCCAATTTGACAGAAGCAGGAGACACCTTTAAATGACTGTTTGGAAGACATTAACACCACATTACAAAAATTGAGGAATTCTGTTTACATCTCTGATATGCATTGTAACAGGTAGGATCTTCTGACAAAGATGTATATTAAAAATACAGTAGATTGTGTCTACTTACATATTCTATTCAACCATTACATTGTACCCCCATAGGGGAGAAAAGTATACTGTAAGTACTACAAAGTGAATCAGGATGACCATGTTCACACTAGGAAGACTCTATGAGACATGATTTAAGATGGTAAAGTATTCTTTGAGTGAGCAGGAAAGATAATTAAATAAATCATGATGCTCTTGCCCATTACCTAAAAAAATGCAAATCAAGGCCATGTCTATATGTATATATCATTTATATCTATCTTGTAGTGTAAAACTGTTTTAAAATCATGGAAATGTTTAAATGTCAAGTTTGGCTAATACGTTTGGACTTATACTATGTTTATATTAGAAATTTAGTTTGCTTTGCAGTTATAAGTAGACAAAACATTTTATTTTACTTTATAGAAAGAGTGCACTTTTTAAAAAAATCTCATAATTTCTATCACCTTAAAAACTTTGATAACCTAAATATGGTTCATTTCCAATACAAGAAGCTCAACTCTTTTTTCTATCCTGATATTCAAACAGATTTTTTTATTCCCTTTGCATCTGCAAACTGATTATTGGCACTGGTACTAATGACTTAAGTATGACCTTGTTTTACCAATGAGATGAAATATTTTTTGTTTCTTGTAAAGATTTTATTCCTTGTAAAGTTTGTGTAAGTAGTTAACAGGTTTTAGAATTCAGAATCATTCACTAGGAAGGATTCTGGGCACAGAAAGATAAGAAGGTGGAAACACTGAATGAGTGACAGAGATGAAGTGAAATATATTTCAACTGACACTAAGACACATTTATGGAGCGTTTACTCCATACACATCTTTGCACCAAATCCTGAGAGTGATACATAAGGAACATGAGAATTCATGGAGCTCTCAATGTTGTAAAGAAATTATATGCGCAAGAAAACTTATTTTGGGATGGTATATAATATATGTATAAGCAAAGTGCTATAGCAACATTAGGAGAAAGAAATTTCAGTGTAAGCACTTAGAAAACTTTTTGGAAGATATAGCAGCTGTGAAGGATGTGAAAAAACTTACAAAAAAGTGTTTAAAGCTTAATAAATGTTTAATTGCCTGGATTTGATTAGGAAGTAGTGTATTGTAGAGGGAAAACCAGATCATATATGCTTAGCTAACACAGTTTTACTTTAAGTAATAATAAGGTATTACAAGAGAGAGAATGGGAGGAGGTTTTTCCTGAGATTTACAGGATTCAGAAAAAAGTTTAAAGGAAAAATAATAAAACTGAATTAAGGAGAGAAGTTGTAAGTTGAGATCTGAGATCTACATTTAAATCTACTAGATCTACTCACTTCTACAAAACCTTCAGAAACATGTTTGTAATATTGGAGTGTGGTGAGAAATGTAGCTGAGAAATTAGGTGTCATCACACAGAACTTATAATTCATACCACAGAGGTGAATGGAATGCCCAAGGAAGAGAAAAATAAAAAAGAGAGAGAAAAAGATAGACTGATAAGACATAAACCAGGAGGTAAATAAAAATAGAAAAAATATAGAGGGCAAAGGTAAAAACAAAATAGAAAACCCAGAAGCAAGAACCACAGTGGAGATCTACTTGCTAAGATCAGTAGCCTGTACAAATATCTGCTAATATTAAATATCCAGAGAGGAAAACCAGGCTTGGTTTCAGTTACAAGTATAACAAAATTAGCTATCATACCATTTCTTTGAAAACATTTGATGAAATAATTTCCCTGGCAGTGACAGTAAAATGTTAAGTGTGTGAAAGGGCTGAGTAATGGAAAAGAGTTGGATGGGGAAACAACTGCAGTTACTGATATGTGGAATAGTTGATAAAATAATTTATGCTATATTTTAGAATCTACTTCCTTAATAATGCTCTCATATAATGTTATAAAGAGATTGTCATTAATGTATTCATACAATTATGGGACACCTTTATTTTTTGTTCTAGTTTCAGTTTCCACAATAATGTATATTTAAAATGTGGGCCAGTTAAGTACTTCTCTAAACATAATCTTCCAGTGAAAGTACATGAAATGATTCTTTACCTGAGGGCTTCTCTGTGTGATTTGCAATTGCCTCCAAGTAAATGAGGGGCTAGGGCTATATCCTAGACACATAGGGCTTGGGCTTCTTACATGCAAAATAAATAGACTGTGGAAGATATTTGTTCTCGTTTGTGGGGCTAGAATCACATCACTCTTCTAGGTTTTTTGTTATTATTTTGTTAGCTGTTGATTTCAGAACTAGTACAGTTTACTAAAATAAGGCTTCTTGAAAGTAGTGTCAGCTCATTCAATAGATTTATATGACAGAGGGTACCATTATGGGGGTGACAGGTGCAAATTTAAATTAAATATGAAGACTATTCTGATTCCAAACTAAAGATACTTTTAGGGACATAAGTTTATAATTTAACCATTTTACCTTTCCATGCAAACAAAATTCTGGAACAACTCCACTATTCCTTTGACAATTGCAAAGATGTGGAAGACTAGAAAACACTGATCGGAGGATAATAAGATGGTCTAAATCTAAATTTTGAGGCAGGGAAAATGGAAAATTTAGATATTCTGCTTGGATAATCAATCAAGCAAAAATGAGTTTGACATAATTATGGTAAGTCATTATATATATTATATATATATATGTATTATATGAAATTATATGGATGAGTAATGGACACAGTGTATTGGCACTATAGACCTGGATAATATGGATTCAACAGTATCGTCTTAGTCAGAATTGTCGAAATTGTGAATGATTCCTGCAGCAGCAGTAAGGTAAATTATTGTACAGATATTATACAGATAAAAAGTTCTATTATAATTTGACTACTTTCATAGTAGAATGCCATGAATTATCCCTGTAAAGTATGTAGTTTTACACATTCTATCTTTTTTAAGATGAAAAACTGAAGCTCAGAAAAAACAATTAGCCTAAAGTTAACTGATTAGTGTGACTTTATACAATAAACCTCAAGCAGCACATATCTTCCAGAGAGTTAAAGACAATGTTGTACTTAAAGATTTGTTTAAATTAATGATGGAAAATGACCACAAGACCAACAGATCTGAATTGACTTTACCATTCTACAAAGCCTATGGAATTGTAATTTTAAGTCATTTGTTTAGTCTAATTCCAAAATAGCTTATGAGCAAAGTTGTTTATGACTGTGTAACAGATAAAGATTATCTAGAAAGTCAAGGGGTTCTGCTGAGACTGGTCATATTATTAAACATTATCTAGACATTCTTGTAAGTGTCTTCCTGTTGTCCAGATATATTATCATGGTCTTTTAAAATCTCCCCTTCCTTTTCTATTAGCATATGTTTATGATATAATAAATACCTTCATTGAGGGTATGGGTGCTTATGCATATCACATATGATCCCTTTCCATTCCCCTCCCTCTAATCTCTCCTATTTTCAAAGCCCTGTCATAAATACACAGTATATCTTATATCTCATAATCCTTAATATTGCTGTTGGTTTATAGCCCTAATCCATTTTTATTTTTCCTCCTTTAGGGTCATTTCACAGCAAGTCTGTAGCCCGAATCCATGGAGAAGACCAATTCTTCAGCGGTGTCTGAATTTGTGTTGCTGGGACTCTCTAGTTCTCAGGAACTCCAATTTTTCTTTTTTATTTTCTTCTCTGTGTCGTATGTGGTCATTGTGTTAGGGAACCTTCTCATTATCATCACAGTGACTTCTGATGCCAGCCTGCACTCCCCCATGTATTTCCTCCTAGGAAACCTTTCTTTTGTTGATATCTGTCAGGCTTCTTTTGCTACACCTAAGATGATTGCAGATTTTCTGAGTGAACACAAGACCATATCATTCAGTGGATGCATAGCCCAAATTTTCTTCATTCACCTTTTTACAGGAGGGGAGATGGTGATACTGGTCTCCATGGCCTATGACAGGTATGTGGCCATATGTAAACCCCTACACTATCTACTCATCATGAACCGAAGGACATGCACTGTCTTGGTAATAATATCCTGGGCTGTGGGCTTGGTGCACACCTTAAGCCAGTTATCATTTACTGTCAACCTGCCTTTTTGTGGCCCCAATGTAGTAGACAGCTTTTTCTGTGACCTTCCTCGAGTGACCAAACTTGCTTGTCTGGACTCTTCTGTCATTGAAATACTAATTGTGGTTAATAGTGGCATTCTTTCCCTAAGCACTTTCTTGGTCTTGGTCAGCTCTTACATCACTATTCTTGTCACAGTCTGGTTCAAGTCTTCAGCTGCAATGGCCAAGGCATTTTCTACACTGGCTGTCCACATCACAGTAGTAATATTATTCTTTGGACCATGCATCTTCATCTATGTGTGGCCTTTCACTACGTATCCTGTGGATAAAGTTCTTGCCGTTTTCTACACTGTTTTCACTCCTGCCCTAAACCCCATTGTTTACACCCTAAGGAATAGAGATATGAGGGCTGTCATGAGGAAAATTGCAACCCATTATCTGAGCCCCTCCAAATTTCTGAAATGCCACTAGTAGTGAGGAATTCCCTTTATTAAGATGAAAGTCCTTCAAATTCCTCCAATCAGTAAGCTTCAAATATCTTCATTGTATTTTGGTGTTATATCTCAAATGTGGGAAAAGTGATAAAGTATTTATGGGTACTGACAAGTTGTTATCCCCCGCCAGGTATCACTTAAGCACATTTCAATAGTGAAAATTGAAAAAAAGAATCCATGGTGTATATCATTACTAGTTATATAAGTAACATTTTGAAAAATTACATGAGATAGCCAGGTGTGGTGGCACATGCCTGTAATCCCAGAACTCGGGGGGCTGAGTCAGGAGGATCGCCGTGAGTTTGAGGCCAGCCTGGGCTACATAAGTGAGTTCAAGGCCAGTCTGAACTACATAGTGAGACCCTGTCTCAAAAAAAAAAAAAAAATCACATGAGAAGTATATATGCATTCACAGCTATGGTTGCAGGTAAATATTAATGTGATGGGAACAAAGAAACAGGGACCCAATTTTTGGTGGGCATAAATTTAGGCTTTTTTTCTGTTTTTTGTCTTATGAGTTTCTTTGCTGACTTCCCTGAAAAATCTATATACATGCGTAGTGTGTAAGAATCTGAAACTTAATTTTCTAAAGTTTAGTGTATAGCTAATCCATTGATTTAAAATAGATGGAAATTGTCAGTTTATGAGATCTCTTACCCAACATCAATTTTACCCTTCTTACATAGTTGCTAGCACTAGCAGTGCTTTCAAATATGGAATAATACATAATCATGAGCTTCTAGCTCAAACATTTGGAATTAATAGGCTTTCTCTGATTAGTTAGGATAATTCCAGTTTCCTTTGAAATGTAAGTTGTAGTAGAAAAGAGACAAAAACTTAGTTGAGCTATTTCAACACAATGTTTTAATCTGTGATATTAATGAGTTGTTTCACTACTTTGAATTTGGGCCAAATGTGAAGAACTTAGCAAAGAAGAACTAGTGTTAAATATTCAACTAGTTGGTGACCTGGAACTCATAGCAAGATCTCTATCTTGTATTTATGGATGATTAGGGAATTCATTAATGTTGAATAAAGCTTTTTACATTTATGTTTCCAAATCCTTCAACCAATAAAAGGCAAATAGACTAATCCACACATTAGTCTTCCTTTCTGCAAATAGTAAAAACACCAGCTTTGTGATTTATTATTGGCCTTCTCATCCTCTCAACTCCAGTTAATTTTTTCTGAATTCATCCCTAACAAAATAAACATTAAATAAAATATTAAAGAAAACTTGGAGATTTCCTTTTATGCCACATCATTTACTTTTTGCTGCCTCTGTAGTATTTTAGTTCTTCTAAGATTTGATATGTCTTTTTTTTCTTATTCTCAGAAGGTACTTTAGAGTAAGGTTGGAGTTACACTAATTTAAACCTAGTATAAATTTATATCCATCAGCTACATCTCCAAGGAACTTAAACACATTCATTTCTTTCTAATTTTGGAATTTCTTCGATAGTAAGAGAGGAAATTTGGCAGACCGAATCTAAAACAGGGGCAAGAAGACCCCGTTGTGGACCTGGTTGGCTGCCTCATACTCAATTCATGGATTGAAACTTTTCTTGAATAAAAGAACATGTACTGTATGATTTATTCTAGCCAATTTAGAACACCGAAGAATTACAGAAGGGGATTTATTTCAATGCTAAGTGAATTACTTCCTCTAATTTGGGATTAGCTTTCTTTGTGGGTGTTTCCTAAAAAGGTTATATTAAATTTATTAAACAATGAGAATCAATGTCCTAAGAAGTCCAGAAATTATGTAATCTTGTGCACTGTGCTATTATTTACTACTCAGGCACTCATAACATTTTTTTTTTTTGTGGGTACCGGGGGGTCGACCTCAGGACCTCGCGCGCCAACAGGCACCCGTGCCACTGAGCGATATCACCGGCCCCTTTTTCGTATGTGGGATCCGGGAGTTGAACTCGGGCCCTTGCGCTTGCAAGGCAGGCGCTTACGCCGCTGAGCCATCTCACCGGCCCACTCATAACATTTTTTGGTTCAGCCATTTTTTGAAAATATGACAACTGTCATAGCTGTCATTCTCAAGAAACAGCATAACCACATATGATTCTCTATATAGTATATTTATGATTCAAAAAATTATTTTCTTCACATTAATCAAATATAAACAATTTTTTTGTTTTTAAGAATGTTCTATAAAATTAAAATTTGGTGAAAGACAAATATCGAAAAAGGTGATAGTAGTAATTATAGTATTGTTCAGTTGTACATTTTAAGGTGAAGACAGATATTTTTAGTTTGAATAAGATGACATTGGACAGTGATCTTGGCAATGAAAATGCAAATGCTGATAGTGAATTAATCGTAAGTCTTCATTTTAGCTGAGTGATAGAAATATAATAAACGTTAAACAGTCCTATAGACAACGTTGACAAAGAGGGAAATATTTGGTTCTAAGAACTCCAAATTTTCCCAGATTCTTTGAATTATTTTCATATGTCCTCACTCAGGTTTCTTCTAAGCAAATGAATCCCCTTTTGCAAGGTATAATTTATTTATATTGTAAATAATTTGTATTTTTATATTTTCATGAAAAGATTGTTATCTACATTTTAATAAAGTTCTTCTAAAGACTATCTAAAATGCTGGCAAGTTTTTGTGTAATAGAGAAAAACACATTTTATTCTTAATTTTTTTTTTAACATGGGTACCGGGAATCGACCTCAGGACCTTGTGCTTGCCAGCAGGTGCTTGTGCCACTAAGCCATCTCACTGGCCCTTACTCTTAATAAGGCCAAAACTTCTTGACAAAGTAGATTCAAGCCACAACATGTAGAAATGTCAACTGCTTTCCCAGCAGGTGGCACAATTTCGGGGCTGTTAGAAGAATTTCTAATCAATGCATGCCAACAGGAAGAGCAACAGGCATAGAAACATGTGGAGTTTCCCTTCATCAGCATAACAACAGATATGTTGCAGAAAATTACAAGTATCTCACTTAATACCAAGTATCAGTTTTTCCTTTTATTGTTTCTTAACCAAAAAGCTATTGTCAGTTATCAATTCATTGTCTCTTGGCACCAAATCCACCATCTATGGTACTGGAGCTAGACTTTGTAAAGCTTTCCACTTTGTTACTTGTTTTGAGAGGATGTTGAATGAACATCACTGAAGGAAGAATCTCTTCTTCAACTTGATTGTCTTGGGAGCCACTGAGGAGACCAGTAAAGCATATTTTTCTGTGTGTATCTTGGTAGGTAATGAAGGTGTGACATTCAGTACTATATCTGGTGCTTCTCTCCTGCCTCCCTGGCACTGTTCCCCTGTTCTGCTTCTCTGCCACCATGAGCTGAACATCTTTGTTCTGCTGTACCATCCTGCCATGATGTTCTTGCCTTTATACCCACTAAAAATGGACCGAATCCCCTGAAACCATAAGCCAAATTAAACCTCTTCTGTAAATTGTGAATTTTGGCTATTGTGTCTCTGTGACAGAAAAGCTAATGCATGGTTCCCATGTGATTCTTCTCTTTTTGTTCTTACATTACAGCTGCCAGTGACTTTTGTTCAAGCTGCCCTATGGCATTCACCCTGCAGCAAACTTTGTTTCCTTAAATTCCCTGTTTCCATTTCAACTATCCATCTTTGGAGCAGTGTGGCCCAGGGTGACTCAGAGAACCTCTCAACACATAAAAGAGTCCACATTCATACACTCCCCAAAAAGTTCTGAGATTTACACTAGGGCAGCATATCCTCCTTTCAAGCTTATTCCTTTCTGGGGTTGTCTCCTGTCAATGCAGTTATTATTTTTTTCTTTTTTAAATGTGAGTACCGAGAGTCTACCTCAGGACCTCACACTTGCCAGCAAGCATTTGTGCCGCTGAGCGATATCACCGGCCCATTTTTTCCTTTATGTGGGTACCGGGAATCGAACTCAGGACCTTGTGCTTGCCAGGCAGGTGCTTATACCACTGAGCTATCTCACCGGCCCTATGCAGTTGTTCTTTAGAGTTCTCTAATAAATGACTAAATATTTATTACCAGTTACTAATTTTTTATATTAAATAGTTCCTCTTCAAATTACCATTGTGGTTTCTTACTGGACTCTAACAGATGTAAGTCTTTTGAAGATAAAAACATCTAAAAGAGTTTCTTAAAATGTATATGTAACAAGGAAAATTAGTAGCTGGCAGAACAAAACAAGCTCAGTGTTTTATCTATTTATAAATCAAAGTTAAAGTTATCTATGGCATACTTTAAAGTAGAAGACATCTAGCATTTATAAACCGGATGCTATAATTTGGTAAACTTAATGTTTAAAATTTTCTTTGTTCTAAGTTGATGAGCTTGATTGACCAAAGGTTTTTTTTATATTGTATATGATTCAAGTGTGTATTACAATACACAGGTTTTTATAAAATTGTAATTAAAAATCAAAAAATCAAGGAGCAATTTTAAATAAGGAGGTAAAAGATCTCTACAACAAAAACTGTAAAAAATTGTTAATATAAGTAGAAGATGACATACAAAAACTGGAAAGATATATTATGTTCTTGGGTTGAAAGAACTGATACTGCTATAATGCCCATACTACTCAAGACAGATTTACAGATTCAATGCAATATCTATGAACACCAGTGGCTTTCATCAAACAAATAGAAAAACAATCATAAAATTCATGTTAAACTACAAAAAAATTCCAAATAGTCAAATCAATCTTTAACACAAAGAACAAAACAAGATAGATTATACTATCTGACTTCAAAATATGTTACAAAGCTATAATGATCAAAACAGTATGTTATTGGCACAAATGCAGACACATGGGCCAAGGAACAGAAAAGAGAGAACCTTAAAATTAACCCATGCTTCTACAATCAATTGATTTTCTTTTTTTTTTTTTTTTTTTTTTTTTTGTGGGTACCAGGGTGTCGACCTCAGGACCTCACGCGCCAACAGGCACCCATGCCGCTGAGCGATATCACCGGCCCCTTTTTCGTATGTGGGATCCGGGAGTCAAACTCGGGCCCTCGCGCTTGCAAGGCAGGCGCTTACGCTGCTGAGCCATCTCACCGGCCCAATCAATTGATTTTCAATGAAGAACTAGAGTTAATAAAGGGTAATCCTTTTCAATAAAGGATGCCTGCAAAATTGGATATGCACAAGCAGTAGAATGATACTTGATTCCTTTCTTTAATTATAAAAATCAACTCTAGGTAGATTAAATGCTTAAATGTAAGAACTGAAAGTATGCAAACTACTAGTAAACATACAGGGGAAATGCTTTAGGACACTGGAATGAGTAAGGATTTATTTTTAGAGAAGATCCCCCAAAGCAAAAGAAATAAAAGCAAACATAGACAAATTGGATTTCAATAACTTAAATATCTTCTTCATAACAAAGGAAATAATTAACAGAGTGCAGGAACAACCTGCATAATGAAAGAAAAGAGTTGCAAACTGTACATCTAACAAAGTATGCCAGAAAATATAAAGAAATCTAGCAAATATATATCTGACATGGATTTGATGTCAAAAATATATGAAGAATGAAAAGTCTTAACAGCAAAAATAAAAACAAAAAGACCACACCAAATAATCCAATAAAAGTGGGATATAGATTTAGACATTTCTCAAAAGAATACATACAAATGGCCAACAGGAATATTTAAAAAAATTCTCAACATCAGTAACTATCAAGGAAATTCAAATTAAAACCACAAGAAGATACATTCCCCTGCACCATTAGAATTGCAGTTATTAAAAAGACATACTAAATGCTGGTGATGACACAGAAAAAGCGAAAGTCTGGCACAAAGTTAATAGAAATGAAAATTAGTACCACCACTATAGAAAATATTATGGAGGTTCCTCAAAAAGCTAAAAGTAAAACTACCGTATGATAAAGCAATCAATTTATAGGTACATATCCAAAGGAAATAAAATCACTATTCTGAACACACATCTACACTCCCATGTTTATTGTAGCATTATTCACCGTAACCAAGAAACAGAAACAGTGTCCATTATTTGATGAATGGATAAAGAAAATGTGCACCATACATATCATAAAATACTATCTAGCCATAAAAAGGATGAAATGCTGTAATTTGTAACAACACAGATGGAAGTAGAGGTCATTTTATTAAGTGAAATAAATTAGACATAAAACAAGTACTGCATAAAATCGCACATTAATAATTTTAAAGAAGTGATCTGAAAGAAGTTGAGGGTAAAGTGATGGTTACTAGAGGTTGGGGAGAGAAAAGAGGAGGAAGGGAAGGGACAGACAGATCAATGAATAGCACATTACAGTTAGGCGCAATACGTTTTGATGTGCTGTTGCACTGTAGGGCGACTACAGACAGCAACACTAGCGTACTTCCTTTCAGAAGGCCGGAAGGAAGGGTTTTCACTGTAAAGAAATGATTAACACAGTCAGGATCACACAAAAACAGATGTTTACTGACACCGAGTCTTCTCTGAATCGCTGCTGTTGAAATCCACCTTTGTGTTACTGTTGTGATGGTTTCATAACTGTCTCTGACATTGCCGATCTCCCTTCAGAGTCGAAGAAGTCCTGTGTAATATCACCTGGCGATGCGTATACGCCTACACTCTCTCTGCCTGGCTTGGGGAGGGGGGACAGTTTTAGATTTCTTTTCTTCAGCAAAGAAGATTTCCGAGATCTAACTCAGAGTTACAGGGTGGAGATGGAGAATGTCCCCAGATAAAAAAAAGGGTTCAAGGTTTCTGCAATTCTCAAACCGCTACCAGTATTTCTGTAGGTATAGGCAGATACATACCAAAATATAATTTTGTCAACCTCTATAAATCATCGTTGTTTTCTGTAAGATGTTGCACTATATTTGTATTACCTTCATAGTTTAAATTAAAAATTTTGAATTTAATTTTTTGAAAAGTTAGTCTCTAATTTACTAAAACTACGTGCTTCTCAATGTTTTTCAGTCCTTTTTAATATTTTAAAACTTTTCACTGTTCAGTATTTGCATATTTAAGAATAACTTTTCTAGGTACTTTGCATTTTATCTATTTTGTGTCTGTTTTAGTAGTATCCTTTTTCCATTATTTCTCCTCTGAACGCTTATAAATGTTTTCCTTTTAAGATGTATTATATATAATTTTTGAGTATTACTTGAAATAACAAATGAAGATACAAAGAGTACAGAATAAAAATTTAAAAAATATATTCTAAATTTACCATTATGTACATAATAACCATTTATATTTTCCTAAAATGCCCATACTACTCAAGACAGATTTACAGATTCAATGCAATATCTATGAACACCAGTGGTATTCATAAGACAAATAGAAAAAAAATCACAAAATTCATGTTAAACTATACAAAAATTCCAAACAGTCAAAGCAATCTTTAACATAAAGAATGAAACAGGATAGATTATACTACTTGACTTCAAAATATGCTACAAAGCTGTGGTGATCAAAACAGTAGGTTATTGGCACAAATACAGACACATGGACCAAGGAACAGAAAAGAAATAGCTTTAAAATTAACCATGCAATTGGTTGAATTGCTGAATTAGACTTTACACTATTGAGAATTTATACTAGTCCTATAGATATTTTTGTATTTTTATTTCACAAGTGTTTCTCGTTTTTTGTTTATAAAAACATGTTCATAATTTTACCAATCTCCAATTTTTCTCTAAGCATATTTTAATTTATATATTTATATTAGGCAGTTTTAGTCATTGAATGTATTCCAAAATTCTAAAATATTTTATCTCTCCACTTTCAAATTTATAGCTACTTAGGTTTTTTTCCAGACTCTCTCAACTGATGCTGCAATTTATGCCATTGTTAGGGAATCTTATTTTTTCTTCTTTAAAGTCAACTACTTGAAATTTATACTAGAAATGTTGGAGATACAGAAAATATATTATGTAAAATATAGTTCAAATAACTTTTGATGCATTTTGGGAGAAAAAACAGATGATTTGTCATGGAGAAAAAATTGAAAGCATCCTGAAATACAGGAAGAACCATGAAACTGAAGTGGAGATAGATTTTTTTCTTCAAACAACATATGGTAGACCCAAACAATATATTAAACTGCCTTAGGAAATAAAGAGCATCTTGGTATTGGAAGAAACCACTCTGGTGCCAGATGATTATTTGAAAGATTGTGTGATTTCCTTGTGGACAGAAAGTTAGAAGTTAAAAAATTATTTTTTCTTACTAACAGTTAAAATCAAGTAATCTTTTCTCTCATATATATCCATTAGTTGGGAGAAAATGTTCCTTTTCCATTCCTGGAAAAAAATATTTTGTAAAGTATAATTACTCCCCCTGCAAGGTGACCTCAGATGTCTAAAGGGTAACTTCTTACTTCCCCAATGCAATCAATTTCCCAGAATAAGGGGAGAAGGCTTTATATTGCATTGCTTGATGATACTGTCATTGTATAGTTATGGCAGTAGGCACAGGGCCCTTCTTACCTCAGGGCAGGGCCTGAGTGGCTTGCGTCTGCACAGGTTAGTGCAGCTGCCGAGTCAAAATGCATTAAGTCAAGATTCTGTTACAAATATTTTCAGTATAAGGACTCATAGAAGAAAGTGAGAAGCTTGCAAACAAGCCGGGGATGCCAAATTTGGAGAAAATAAGAAAGAAATAAAGAAGTTATTAAAAGTGTAAGTATTATCCATGCATTGTGAACATATTGTTGGACCGGGGAAAGAATCGATAAACTCTTTGAAAGGCAAAGTCAGCAACTAGAAGACAATAAAGGGAAAATTATTGTTGTCTAAATTAAAGTGGAAACTCAATCTGGAAAAGGCCAATTCCTGTTCTCTACTTCTCTGTATGACTCTTCCCCCACACTGGTTTTGGGAACCCTAATAGGAATTGGCGCATAATCTGATAAACAGAGGGAAGTATGTTATAACCATCATCTCTCCCTTCTTATTCTCTTTTATACTTTCTATACAGAGAATATTTAGTTAGCCATTAGTTAAACATTTATGTTTTAACTTTCATATTTGCTTTTAATAAATAAAGGAAGAGCTATGCAAAGTGGGGTAGTGGTCTATAGGCTGTCTTTTATTGTTTTTTGCTTCTGGGCTTATAAAGAATCAAGTATTATACATTAAGACCCAGAAAAATCATTCATGCTTATGGTTTCAGAGTTCTAGTGACACATTTTAGAGAAGAATATTAATATAAGATCAAATGTATCTAACTTGGTTTTACACCAAGAATGGGGAAATTCTTTTGAGATATTCTGAGATCTGAAGTTAGGTGGCAACGAAACAGTGAATGATCAATTAATTGAGAAGCTTCATAGCCCAAGGAATTGTATTTTGTAGACACTGTGTGTTTCTAAACGTAACTTTGTCTGCCCTTATAATTTTAAAGATAAAATAGCTTTAGGAATATCTATTTTCTAAGCTTAATCACATAGCTAGTAAGTGACAAATGTTATTCATCGTCACAGTGGATATCCACCTTAATTATTAAAAAATGAGATAAAATATTGAACCTGATATGTTTTACTTGAATTAAGAAATCATGAGAAGTTAGCAGGTGAGGATTTTCTACTTTTTCCTGTATTTTGTAAAATGAAGACTGAGAGACATTATCACATTCTAGGTATCAGAAAGATGGAATTTGTAGGAAAGTTGGATAATTTCAGAAAATCTTGTTTTCAAATGTTAAATGATTTAAAAAAATGTATAGTACTACTAACTTTAACATATAAACGTACTTTATTCTTTCTTCCCTAATTCTTTCTTCTTTCTTGTCTTTCTCTCCCCATTACCTCTATCTTTGTCTGTATCTCTTTCCTCATTCCTTACATAAATGGCTGATATGGCTCCTCATGAAATGTAGCAAGTGAGGTCACCATTTTACATTTTTAGAAAAGAAGTTGAAAAAGGTTAAGGAAATGTTTCTTCCATTACAATGTTTAGGAGCTGAGATTGAACTCGAGTCTGTTCTACACTACCACTCTGAAGATTTAGCTTTAATTATTTGTTCAAAACTTTTTCCTAATTTATGGCAGGAATCATCGCTCTAACCATGTGACTTATTAGTTGTGTAAAGTCAGGAAATGTACTAGTCTAAGTTTTTCTGTGCCTCAGCTCCCTCAATTTTAAAATATATATGTTAATGGCAGCTACTTTTGCAGTGTTATTGTGAGGATTGAGTTAATGTAGTTTAATATGTTTAGGGGAGTGCCTAGAACATAGAGAGTACTATACTCATAAAAGTTATTAATATTATAATATCGTCATTTTAAAATATTTGTTATGATAGAAGTACATAGAAAATATTTTGTGATTTATTTAAGTGGTGTATCCTATCACAAGATAAAATTTGAAATATTTTTTCAAGTAACAATATTTTATTATTAATAATTATAACATAACTTCAAAATGTACCTCCATGTTCTGTAACAAGAACAGTGCTTTCCTTACTAGCATTCCATCACTGTGCTACATCCTATCCCTTGAGTTTTTTTTTTTTTTTTTTTTTTTTAATTTTGAGACAGGATCTTGGTAAATTGCTCAGGCCAGCCTTGATGTTGAAATCCTCCTCCCTCAATTTACTAAATAGCTGGGATTATAGGCATGTGCCACTATGCCTGGTCCTTAAATTCTTTTTAACAGCTGCGATCATAAAGAAATGTAGAGATGGAAGTCCCTAGAAAATAGCATTTAGTTTTTAAACATCAAGACTAAAATTACATAATGAACACTTATGAACAGTTTAAGTAACATTAGTTGGTTTACAGTTAGTAATCTAATTTTCACTTTTAACACTATTTATTATTTAGTCGAATCTAAATAACTTGGTCCAAACAAATAGCTGAAGTATATGAAATACAGAACATCAATCAGTACATGACAAATAAATATCTGTTATGTACCCTTGGGTACACAGAGCTAAAGCCAAATGTTTCCAAAGGCATTTCAGGGAGATTAGTTTTCTTCTGGGATCAGCAAAATGTCAAAAAGAATTTAAGAGACAATTTACACATTGCTTAGTTTTTCTCTTTTGAAAACTTTTCTTTTTTAAGAATTGAGTTAGATGTGTACAGAGATAAAAGACAAAAGAAAAAGTCTAATTGATGTCATTAGTTCATTTGTAATTACTGGCCTTTATGTGACAAAGATGAATTTTGATTAATTATTATTAAAAAGGATCAAGGTAAGTGTTCTTGGCCTTCAAAAAAACTTTCAAAAAAACTCCAAGAGTGTCGTGTCACTCTTGACTCTTTTCCATAATATAGAAAATTGTCTCTACTAAACTTCTTATAATACTTTCATACATTTTCTGATTCTAATTTGAACATCAATGTAGCCCATTGCATTTAAGTCTTTTGCATCCATAATTTGCTCTGAGCAAACATTTTTAATTTAATTTTTATTATTCTGTGGCCTGCCCTCTCCTCCTTTAGACCATGCAATTTATGGGTCCCTAATTTTGTTTCCTAGTTGACCTTCGTATCTTTATTACTGATATCCCTTCTGCCAGAAACAGTCTTGGCTTAAATTTTTGGGTTGCAAATTTCAAACTTAAAATATTTTTAAAACTTTAGATGAGTTTATTTAACCCAAAATTTGCCTTATTACTTTGGGATCTTTTATTCTACTGATATTTATGGTATTAATATACCACTCACTTATATTTGCCTATTTCTCATTTTGTATTTTGCTTTTTAAAGGGCAGACATTCCTAATTATGATAGCATTCATGTCTAATTACTTTCCTCACACTCCTCCATTTTAGCAATCATGGGGATTAAATAAGAGCACATTGATTTTTAATATATATTTCATTAAACTAAATTGAATCAAAAGCTAATCGTATTTCTTTCACTTATGAAATAGGTATATTTTGATGTTAGTATGGTGATATTTCCCTGATTTCTTTTATTTAGGTAACTGTGGATTGGATACATGGCTCACATTAATGAATCAGTGGTGTCTGAGTTTGTGCTTCTGGGACTCTCTAATTCTCGGGAACTTCAGCTTTTCTTTTTTGCCATCTTCTCTATCGTTTATGTGACATCAGTGCTAGGAAATGTCATGATTATTGTCATAGTTTTCTGTGACTCTCATCTGAACTCTCCTATGTACTTCCTGCTCAGTAACCTTTCTTTCATTGATATTTGCCAGTCTAACTTTGCTACTCCCAAGATGCTTGTGGACTTTTTTGTTGAGCTCAAGACTATCTCTTTTGAGGGCTGCATGGCCCAAATATTTCTTCTTCATAGTTTTGTTGGGAGTGAGATGATGCTACTTGTAGCGATGGCATATGACAGATTCATAGCTATATGTAAGCCCTTGTACTATGGTACAATTATGAATCGGAGGCTTTGTATAATTTTTGTGTCTATTTCCTGGGCAGTGGGTATTTTTCACTCTGTGAGCCACTTGGCTTTTACAGTGGATCTGCCATTTTGTGGTCCCAATGAGATAGATAGCTTCTTCTGTGACCTTCCCCTAGTGATAAAGTTAGCTTGTATGGATACATATAGGATGGAAATTATAACTCTAACTAACAGTGGCCTGATATCACTGAGCTGTTTCCTGGCTTTACTTATTTCCTATACTGTCATTTTGGTCACAGTTCAGCACCAGTCCTCCAGGGGGTCATCTAAGGCACTTTCTACATTAACTGCCCATATCACAGTGGTCATTCTTTTCTTTGGGCCTTGCATTTATTTCTATATATGGCCATTTAGCAGACTTTCTGTGGATAAGTTCCTTTCCATCTTCTACACTGTTTGTACACCCTTGTTGAATCCCATTATCTACTGTCTGAGGAATGAAGATGTTAAATCAGCCATGCGGAAATTGAGAAGCAGTCATGTAAACTGGAAAGACTAAGGATTAACATAAGAAAACAATCATGAAGTGTGATAAAGAGCATCTCATGGATCAGGGCATCATGACAGCTGTCTTTGCTACTGATAAGGGTTATTGAGTTATAGAAATGACTTTCACCCTGAAAACAAGGGAATTGCATAAATAGAACCATTCTTGGTTCTACTGAAATACAATTTATGTGAATTTTACTTATTGTTTATAATTCTAAAGTGCAATTTGTCATGAAAATACTTTGTAACATTTCAAATATTTTATAAACGCTTTTGAGAATGTAATGCACATAAAATGTTATTCGTGAATTAAAATATGATCCTCTTCAACTGAACATGTTATTTTTATACTTTGCAATAGAATATGCAAATTGAAATTTCTATTATCTTCACTCAACTTATTTATAACATTATTCCATATTTTGATACAGTAAAAAATTACTATATTTTACAACATGGATTTCACCTCATTAGTTAACATTTGTTAGCTGAGCTTTTCCTTGTGTATTGAATATTATAATTTAGTTATGTAGTTTGCTGTGTATAATCTTTGTTCACCATTTTTTTCCTATAAGTTGTTTCTGTTTTGTCTTAAATTATTTGATGCACATTCCTATTTATAATCAAACTTTTCTTAGATATATGTTGTCATCAGTGACATGTATATCTATTTTCCAACTTTATTTAGTATAAATGTAGGATAAATTAATTTTAATGAATTTTACCTTATTCAAAGAAATTGTACGTGTATTTGAAGTTGTTTGCAAATATGACAGATGCTAAGTATTTAAATTCAAAGAAAAAGCTAATTCCATGTGTATCTAAAACACACAAATTGGGCTGGTGAGATGGCTCAGCGGCGTAAGCACCTGCCTGGCAAGCGCGAAGGCCCAAGTTTGACTCCCAGAACCCAGATACGATAAAAGGGCCAGTGATATTGCTCAGTGGCACGGGCGCCTCATGGCGCACAAGGTCCTGAGGTCGACCCCTGGTACCCACCAAAAATAAAAAAAAAAAATAAATAAATAAAACACACAAATTCACAAAATAACATTAATTATCTGTAACTGAGGAGCAAATCTATTCTTTAATTTTATCTTTGGAAAAAGAAGAGGAAAAGTAAAATTCATATGTATCCAAAAATGAAGATGCAAAGCATCTATCAGGTATTGTTTCACATTCTGGCCAAACATTTTCTGATGTATTTCTTCCTGAGATTTGGATTATAAAAAAGGGCTTGTACCAGAGACCAAATGAATTCTAAAAATGAAAAACAGAACTATTAATAACAGAAATTTAGAAGCTTGTAATTGTTATCACTCCATATTCAGTATTTCACTTATATTTTAGGATATAAGTTACTGGTTATGTGCATACAAATTATCTGCATGCCAAGTCTTAGGACAGGAGGATTTTAGACTTAGGCATACAGTCTTGTTGTGAACCACCATATTATTTAGACTTTATTGTTAACTTTGTAACCTTGTCCAACTTCACTTGTACAATGCCAAACATGGTAATGATCTTTGAAACTTTTCTTCTTATATATTTTTATACAGTGCTGAAAACAGTTTTGATGTATAATAAAAATGAAAGGAGTCATAACATTGTTTGTAATTTTTCCCCCCTCTGTCCTACTGGAGCAAGGCATTGACTATACACTTGAAAAATCAGGACTTTTTACTGCTACATCTTCAGTATTCTCATACGTAAGTTGAAGTTGTTAATAACTATTTCCCATTTTATGAAATATAAAACATTAGATAATTTTAGCATTACTACTTTTTGTAAAAGAAACCCCACAGACTTCAAGTTGTGTATGAATTTAGTAAGTGACCAAACAGTGAAAAGATAAGGCTGAAAATACCTAAAATATAATTGGCAAAAACTCAGTAAGGAGACTGAATTTTATTCCTGGAGGAATGGGTCAATACTTATAATTTTAAAGTTGTTGACTCATTCTGATTTATTTATTTTATTTTAAAGATTGTTCTGCTCACTTACTCTGGAGGAATTGTTTAGAGAAAGTCACTGCTAGATAATGGGAAGATCATTAGAAGAAGGTCTTTACACATTTAAGGAGAAAGATGGTAAAGGTTTAGGCAAGGGGAGTTGCAATGGAAAGAATTTGATAAATTGGAAATATTTTAGGGGAAGGTACAGTAGGACTGAATGGAATGTTTGTTTCACGTAAGTAAAAAGTGTCATTTTTCTTACTCATTTATTAAGGAATAAAACAAAAGGATAATACTAACAAGACAGAAAATTTGGAAACATGGAAGCTCTAATCAAACGAAAATTACTGAACAATTTTCAGAAAGCAATTTGGTACATCTACCAAAATATATCCATATTCATGACATTATAATAGATTTCTAGAAGTTGCTCTTCAGTAATTTATTTTTCAATTCTATAAAACAAAATTAAATGTTTACATATGTCGAACATCATGAATTTCAAAAAGTAGAGTTCCCATGAGTAATTGGTGAAAGCAAGAAAACAAACAGTGTGATTCTGAATGCAGGAGTGCCATCTGAAATAGACATATTTCTTTCCCTTTCTGGAGAATATTTCTCCATTTGATTAGCCAGAATATACTCAATTGCAAAATTTGGGCATGATCATTAATAAGGGAAAATTATAGGTACTTCACTCAAAAAGATGTATAAAAAATAACAAAAACAGCAATGTGAATCAAGGAACAGAATGATAAATCATTGTGTAGTTAAGGTTAGCTGGAAATGCAAAAATTAAATGATTTTCCAGTCATTTAATATAACTCATTGCATTAACAGAATGAAAGAAAAATATATGAGTATTTTCTTAGGTACAGAAACTGTTTAATAGAAGTTAATAATCATTGTTGGAAAACAAACTTTCATAAACTAAGAATAAAAAAAAGTGTATAAGGCTGAAAACTTTAATGAGACAGAATCACATAATGAGATTTAGAAATGAAATGGTTCTCTCCTACACTGACCTGAAATACCAGCCCAGAAGGCAAAAAAGAAATTTAATAAAAAATAAGTGCAGTGGGACACACTGTATTACCTGATTTCAAGACACACTACAGAGCCATAGTAACCAAAGCAGCATGCTACTAGCACAAAAACAGACACAAAGACTAGTGGAATGGAGGAAAGTTCCCAGAAATAAACCCCCACATCTAAAGCCAACTGATTTGTTGATAGAGACAGCAAAAACATACATTGACGCCATCAGTCGAGGAAGAAGAACACAGGCAAAACCCAGCAGTCTCCATTAGACTGACAGAATAATATGAGAGTCCAGGGAGGACAAGGAGGCTGTTCGTTTATAGTAGAGAATGATATACTGGAAAGACCACACAAAGAAAGCAACTCCAGAAACCCATAGCATATCACTTCAGTTTACTTTTAAATCCTGAGTGGAACATTGTGTGAAGAAAGTACTTGACCTAGGGAAAAAACTAAAAGAAAAAAAGCAGATAGGAAAAAACCACCAGCGTTCACACATAATCAGGAAATGTCTGTGTTACCACCAACGAGAGTGGAATACCTTGTAGTTCATGAAGTAGTGCAAAAAGAACCCTGAAGAGTACTGACTCAACAATGAGATAAAATCTATTCTGATGCCACCTGACAAAGCTAAACATCTGGTCTTGAGAGTATAAGAAGTTTGGTAAAAGGGAACAGGAAGAGCAGAAGAAAAGTCAATAATATTCTTAAAATAAGAAGTATTTTATTATTTTATTGTTATTATTAAGTTAATAATAACTATTATTATTCCCTAATTATTTTGTTATGAAATTTTGTTTTATCTCTTCATAGAAGTGAGGAGTGTTGTTTATATTTTCTTTATTAATATCTACTTGTATTACATTAAAATAAAAAAGACTACAAAAAGCCAGTACACAATGATTTAAATTCACAATATTTGTCTTCAAATAAAGATTTATTAAGATTCAAAGATCAGAAAATTCGATCCATAGTGAGAAGAATGTTTAAAAATAGAAATAGACATAGAAATTAAAAATGATGGAAACAACTATTAGACATACTTTACGTAAGGATGCATATAAAAGATTAAGTTAGAGGCAAATAGATGCAAAACTGAGGCAAAACAAAGATCTAGATATGAAAAATGCCATGTCTGGGATGAACACTATACTGGATAGGATAAAAAGCAGACAAGACATTGCAGGAAAATAAAATTGGTGAACTTCAATACATGGTCATAGCAATTGTCCAAAATGAACGCAGAAAATAACAGGTATTCAAGTGGCTTAGAATATGTACGTATTTAGCTGGCATTCACGAAGGAGAGACTGTCTGTTTTATTTTATTTTTTTTTTGAGACAGAGTCTTACTGTGTTGTTTAGGCTGGCCTTGAACTCACTGTATAGCCCCGGCTGGCCTTGAACTCATAGTGATCCTCCTGCTTCAGCCTCCCAAGTGCTGATATTACAGCCATGCATCACCACACCTAGCACCAGGGAAAAACTGTTGAAAAAACAAAAATGTAAGAAATAATCTTTGAAAACATTTCAAATTTACTGAGAATTATACACTCATAGACCAAAAATATCAAAAACAACAAAATTCAAGCACAAGAATCACAAAAGCTACATCAAAATACATCATAATAATTTATTACAACCAGTGATAAAGAGAGAATCATAAAAGCATTTACAAGTAAAAGATACATGTTTTGAATAAAAAAAATGAAGATTACACCTGACTTCTCATAGAACACAATGAAAGCCAGACGACTATCAAGAAATATAATAAGTAATTGTCATCCCAGAATCCTACATAAACCAAAAATATTATTCTAAAATAAAGACAAAATAAGTCTTTTTAGGGTACAAAATCTTAAGGAATTCATTATAGCTGACTCACAGTATGAGAATTTTTAAAGAAATTCCTTAATGAAAAGAAAAAATAATACTGAGTGAAAATATGGATTTCTATTAAAGAATTAGGAGCACCAAAAAAGATAGATATGTAAGTATAAAGTATTTCATTATTATATATACATATGTGTGCATGTAATCTTTCTAAATTTTTATTGAATGTTTAAAGAAAAATAGAAACATTACTTTGTGGCATTTAAGAAAAAACACACATGTGCCAAGTCCCCAGGATGAATGTGATCAGTATGTTCTGCACATACATTCTAATAAAATTTAAATTTAAATTTAAATAGATGATGGACTTAATCTTATCACATCAATAATTGAATGTAAATGGTCTAAACACACATAAAAATTCAGATATTGTCAGATTGTATTTAGAAAGCAAGAAAGTAAAGTGGCAGAAGAAAACGAATAATGGAAATAACATGGGAAACTGAAAGAAAAAACAATGAAACAAACCCATATAAAGGTGGAAGAACAGTGACACAGACAAAATAAGACAATAGAAAAATATAATATGGTAAATATAAACCCATCATATAGATTGTTACATGTAAATGATCTAAGGATTCTTCTAAAAGGCAGATATTTTCAGAATGAACAAAACAAACAAGATCTAACGATTTGTTGCCTACAAGGAATCCACTTTAAATATAAAAACACTATTATGTAAAACTAAGAGGATGGAAAAAAGACGTACATGGGACCAGTGAGATGGCTCAGCGGCGTAAGCGCCTGCCTGGCAAGCACGAGGGCCCAAGTTCCACTCTGGATCCCACACACGAAAAAAGGGGCCGGTGATATCGCTCAGCGGCAGGGGCGCCTGCTGGCGCGCGAGGCTCTGAGGTTGACCCCCGGTACCCACAAAAAAAAAAAAAAAAAAAAAAAAAAAAAAAAAAAAGACGTACAAGGCAAATAATAGTTACAAGGTAGTTGAAGCAGTCATATTAATATCTGATTCTGTACACTTCAGAACATGGATAAGGAGTAAAGGGAAATATAAAAGTAAGGGGTATATTCCATCCAGAAGACATGCCAATCCAAATTTGTTTGAAGATAATTTCAAGGCTTTAAAATAGAGGGAATTATATGCAGCACTTGCTAATTTAGACTATGTCTTTGGTACTGGGCAAGGTGACGATCGAGGGAATAGTTCTCAAATCCCAGGAAGAGCTCTTGTCGTTTCTGCAGTTTCAGTTCCCAGTCTGTTAAGTGCATCTACAGAGAAGTCTGCAATCCTGAAAGAAATAAACGGTGTTTTCTGTTGTGCAGCCACCTTCAGTAATGCATATATGTCACTGGGATAAAATACCTGACACCCACAACTTGTAGGAAGAAATATTTAGCTTGGCTCATGGTTTCAGAGTTTTAGACCATAGTTGGTAGGCTAAGGTGAGAACATCGTGATAGGAAGGTGTAGTGGAACAAATCAGCTCACTTCACAGCAGCTGTAAGATTGTCCAATAGACATATACCCTCCAATGGCACACCCCAGTAATCCGCTTCCTCTACCTGGGCCCCACTTCCTGTCAGCACATTTAGCTGTGAAAATCAGTGGACTTATCTACCGGTGAGTATGGTGGCCACAGGTTTCAATCACCTCTCTCCAAGTCTCTTCATCCAGTCAAGATGATGGTTAGGATTAACTGGCACAGTATACTTCTTCCACTAATGCTAGCAACCATGTTTTTTAGACCTGGCCCAATGTGTGCTTTTGCACAGACACAACCTGCTTCTTTGAGGTACTTCCTCCACTTGGAGGTATATTCCACAAAGCCATTTGCTATTGCTGTTGGTCCTTCTGTTGTATAGTCTACAGATCCATTGCAGAACAATGCCAGAGAAGCAACAGTGACAAATTTTGGTTCTGCATCCATAAGCATACCTGTACAGTTTGGCACACCTGATTCCTTCAGTCTTCCCACCTGCTACAGAGGCAGTTTCAAGCAACCTGTGTTCTCCAGCCCAAGCAGCTTTCTCTGAACACACAGCTATTCCTCAATAGCCTCATGGCGCAGGTTCTGTAGAATTTGTGCAAACAAAGCCAGTGATAACCACTTTGAGTCAAGTTGCAGCTCCTGTAGTATCTAGTAATCTTTTTATGATTGGTGTACCAATAGGACAATTTCCAACAGGAATCTCATCAACCAATGCTTTCTAATAGCCTTACGTAGACACTTCAATGAAATAGTTTCGTGAGGTCACATTACATTTCTCATTCTCTTGCACTTTTGTCTCATTTCTTTGCTCTTAGTTCAAACAGAAGAGAAGTCTTTAAAAGGCCTGAATTGTGCATTAAATACCACATAACATGTGCAAAACACAGGATTCCAGTAACAACCTTTAAGTGTGAATTGTCATAAAAAGGTGGTGGTATTATGTGTACTTAAAATGAGTTTCTATGCTCCAGTATATTATTATGCTCTAGATATACTTTTCTTATAAATAACTATCTATTTTTCATATCAGTATTTGTAACTGTAACACATTATTATGTGGGAAATATTACTGCGGTAATACATCAGCTATTTTAAAAATACTGTTATGTATCTTGGAATGCATAATATAAAATCATTTTAAAAATTGCCACTGGAAAGTTATAAGGTCAAAATGAAAGGTATTATTCTTCTTGAATTTTTCCTATCAAAAGAGCTATTCTATTTACACCTGTCTATATTCTTTACAAATAAAGAAGTATATAATTGTCCACAGAATAAAGGTAACAATGTTTTGTTAATGTTTAAAGGTGAACCAAAAATTTCTTCCTAGCAAATTAAATTTCCTGATTTAAAAACCACGTAAACATAAAAACTCGAGCACAAATATTTATAGAAGTGTCCTTCATAATTGCCAAATGTAAATAAATAAATAAATGGAAGAAACCAAGGTGTTCTTCAATAGATAAACAGATAAACAAGATATGGAACACAATACAATGGGATACTATTTGATGACAAAAAGGAATGAACTACTAATACATGCAACACCAATAAGTGAATATTAAATGTATAATGTATAGTTAGAAATAACAAGAAATAATTCAAAGGCTACATATTGTAGAAATCTGTTTATATAATATTGGGGAAAAAAGCAAATCTGTATGCATAAAAAAGACACTCGTGGTTGCTGGAAGTTTGAAGAGGGAGAAGTAGTCAGTTGCAAAAAGGATGCATACAGGAATTTATGAGAGTACAAAGCTAGGCTATATAGTACCGTTGCTGTAGGGCATGGTGTCTGAAGATTTGAGGCTTTTTCTTTCCACCCAAAGAATTGGCCAGACAACGAAGGAACAGATAAACACAACATTTATTTAACATTAGGAAAAAAAAAGGAGGAGGTGAAGAAATGAGAAGAAAGGAAAAAAGGAAAAAAGCAAGAAAATATACACCCTGCCTGTACGAAGGGCCACTGCAGAAACAGTGACACAGCAGAACAAGATTGCAGTGGTGACAAAGTCAGTGGCCACTGTCTTTTTATATCCTCCCTGACCTAGTCTGCCAGAAGCTGCTCTGCCCACCTATCTTGGATGCGACTGACAGGTCTCATCTGTTCTAGATCGGGTTACATGCTTACATCCTGTTCCCAGCCCTCAGGATCTTCATGACTGACAGGATCCATCCTGTCTCTTAGCCAGTCTGCCATGCCCTAATCTCCTACCTCAGGGTCAGAGTCTGAAGTTCTATGTCATATATCCAGAGACCTACTAATTTGCAAATCTTTCATTTCAGTCATTGCATTTTCAAGAACTTATCTCAAAAAAGAATTTGGAAATGTGAAAGATGATTTCTTTACATTATTTTCAATTATACTGATCATCAATTAGAAAACCTAAATTTTTTACAATGTGAAAGCAGTTATTTTGTTATATTTAATTGAACTATACGTGACTATAAAAACCAAGCTTATAAGTTATATGTAACAACTTGGTACAATGTTTCATGCATGTTTGGAGCAAATAAACATAGAAATTATACAAAAGTATAAATCATTTACTAAAAACTATTTAGAAATTAAATATACAAATATTAGAGAAATAGACATCACTTTTTATGATTCAGACTAGATGTTTCAGAGTTTGATGGTGATGAAATGGGCATACTTGACATTTGTTAAAAAACAAAATTTGGGCAAATTTAGTTAATTTAGAGGTGCTTTTTGAAGATTACTTGCATACAGGGCAATAGAAAAAGATATTTCAAGGAAGGATACTGGGATGCATTGGTCAAAAAGATATACAGAAGTGTTTTAATGAGATTATCTGGGAAGATCAGAAAAATCTCTATATTCTACCCTTGGAAAGAGGTATTGTTATTGAATAGGATGAGCATAAGATAAGAAATTGGAAGATGTGGACCGCATGAGGCTTTGTGGGGACATCCAGACACAAACCATAACACATGGTTATAAACTTGACAGTACATTCTGGGTCCCAGAAAAATTCATTCAACTTATCTATAGATTTAGCATGTTGAACCTATTGATTTCTAGTCATACCTTCATCAAAATTCTATGATGTTATAAGGAGAACTTGCACTTTTCTCATTTTTCACTCTATTATTGAATAAAGAATAATCTTAGAGGAGGAAAAATCAAAGTTTCAGTTAACAACATTTTTTTGTAAGTATTTGAATTAAGAAGTTAAATTATTTTGCAAACTAATTTCGTCCCTTTACTAGAATATCTTCTGTAGGAGGTGGCGTTTCTATTAGAAAACAGCTCCCCTGCCCAAACCTGAAATCTTTGCTGTTAAAAAGCAAGCATTTGGGCTGGACATGGTAGTGCATGCCTGTAATCCCAACATGTGAGACGCTGAGGCAGTAGGATCTCTGTGAGTTCAAGCCCAGCCTGAATTACATGGTGAGACCCTGTATCAAAAAAACAGCCAGCATTTGTATTGCCATGAGGTATGCAGGGTCACACAATGGCTTCTCAACTTTAGACAATTTTGCTGCTTTCCTAAAGCTCCTCTGAAATAGAATGAACTAGCCAACAAATCATTCACTGTATTTCTCGCAACCACATTACATGTTCTTCAACAGGATAAAGCATGGTACTAGTAGAAAAGTTGTCATGCAGACCAATGGAGTAGAACGGATGCCACAGAAACAACTCTATGCACCTTCAGTCATTGGGTCTTTCACAAAGGTTCCAAAAGATGTTGTAGAAAAGATAGACCCTTTAGGAAATGGTCCTGGGAAAACTGGATATCCACATGCAGAAGATTAAAACTAGATTCCTATCCTTCTATATTAAAATTAAGTCAAAATGGATCAAAGCCCTAGATACAAAAACAGAAATGTTGAAACTGCTGGCATGTAGGGGAAATACTTGAAGGCATGGGTTCAGGTAAAAATTTCCTGAACAGAACTCCAATAGCATAGGAAATAATACTGAAAATCAAGAAATGTGATTACAGTATGTCAAATTAAAATGTTTCTGCAAAGTATAGAAAACAATCAACATAATGAAAAGGCAATAGGTAGGAAGAAAAAAAATTGCTAGCTACTTTTCAGAATCAGGACTATTATCTAGAATCTATGAAGAATCAAAGAAATGAACACCCAAAAGAAAAATAACCCAATCAAAAATGAGTAAATGAACTAAATAGGTACTTCTCAGAAGAAAAATTACAAATGACCGATAAATAGATGGGAAAAATGTCCAGCATTTTTAGCCATTAGGGAAAGCAAAACAACTCTGAGATCCAAGTTTACTCAAGTCAAAATGGTGATCATCAAGAACACAGAAAAACAACAAATGTTGGTGAAGATATGGGGAAAGTGGAACACTTCTACAGTGTTGGTGGGAATGTAAACTAGTACAACCACAAAAAAATAAGTATGGAATTTCCTCAAAGAACTAAAAATAGAAACTCCATTTAACCTAGGTATACCTCTACTGTTTATATTTTTGAAGGAATTAAAGACATGGTACTGTAGTGATATGTAATTAGCAGCACCATTTAATGAGTAAGCTCTGGAAATAGTTTAGATACCCGTCAACAGATGAATGGATAAAAAATGTGACATATATACACAGTGGAATATTATTCACCCATAAAAGAGAATGAAATCATGTATTTGCAGGGAAAATGGACAGAACTTGAGACCATAGTGTTAACTGAAATAAGCACAGAAAATCAAATATCATAATTTTTGTATGAGAAACCTTAAATATAAATAAATGAGTAAGGTAAAAATGGTAGGAAACAAAAAAGTAGATGTTTTGGAAATGGAAAAGAGGACCAGGGAAAAGTAAGGAAGGTGAGATACGAGGATCAAAAATGAACAAGATATGTTATATGCATGTACCAGTTTCCCGAAATGAACATGATTATTACGTATTGCAAACATACACTTATAAAAAGGAGAGTTGAAACTAAAAAACAAACAAACAAAAAAAAAAACACAAAAAAACACATTTGTCCTGCTGTTTTGTCCATTTGTGAAATCCCCAAGGTAATGCACTATAATTCTTGCACACAAACTCTCTCATGCAATTATCCCTAATGAAGGCAATTTCTGCCATCACCACTCACTATCCTCTGGGTTTCTTGGTCACTACAGTCCAGAAACGTCAAAGCCCTAATGAGTTTCTAATCACTGTGATGGGTTTTCTTATATCTCTATGTTGGAGATATTGACACTTTGAATCTTGAAGGGTGAAGACCAAACTTTAGAAAGGCATCGGTTTCGTGCTTTTTACCCAGTCCAATGGTTCCAGAAGAATTTTTTTCTCCCAGTAGGAGCTGATATTGTAAAGCAAAGGACCGAATAGTGCTGCTTCCCAGAGCAGTGAGATGAGAATAACTTGGATGGTAGCATTTTCCTAGGACAAATGAGTGAATACTTTGTGCTTAAGCTGACCAGGAGAGAATTCTTTTAATGTTACTATTAACCTTAGTGACATATGATTGTTGTCAATTTCTAGAAGTTTCTGAAAGTTATTTGTGATTATCTAATTTACTGCTAATTATTAACAAAAGTAATATAGTACGGTTAGGTTAAATTCTTTGAAAAATTGCAAAACAGAATATTTGTTTGCAAAACATTTTATTTCTTCCTCTTAATCTACTTTCTCTCTTTCAGATTCCTGACTACTCCAACAGCTCCCTCAGCTACTTCAGACTTGGATTAGGATTCAGCATCTGGTCCCATCTCATCTCCTTGAAAACAGCTCATCTTCTGAGCAAATACTTTGAATCTATTTTCCTTTGTAAAAAGTAAACCTTATGACTTATCTCCATAGAGCTAATAAGAGATGTGCAGGAACCAAATCCTTCTCAAGCATTAATGACTGTAGATTAAAAGATATCTCCACAATTTCCATTTTATTTTAGGTAAGTGAAAGTGTTTTGTTGGTATTATTTGAAGGCTACACACCAACATTTATCTTCAATATACTGATAACAGTGACTCTTATATCTCTGATGTGGATTTGAGGAGGGAAGATGTGGTGAGTGGCAATGCTCAAAAGCTTGTGAAAGATGCATCTTTAATATAGTAGAGTTTGGGGGCACCTGTGTGCTATACTTTCGTTTGCTTCACTTCCTCTCTCATGTGTAATATCTAAGTTATAAGCATTGGGGAGATACCCCTGATAGAATTTCAAAAAGGAGGTGCCTGAGAATCACATAGCAAAATCTTATAAGCACGCATTAATTTATCTTCCAATATTACAAGAAATGAAAAGGTTGTATTTACATGAACATTAACCTTATTCTCATATGGATCAGAGCGTACCATTTAAAATTATAAGAAAAATATTTATTCTGGCCTGAAATAATATATTATTAACAATGTCTACATGTACTTATTACAATTGATTACAGAGTTCTCACCTACGTATTCTTTTAAAGTCTTTTTAGTGTCTCTTTGAGGGTAGTATTCTAAATATTTTATGGTGATGAGCTTCAGTAGCTGTTCAGTGTCATAAACATGTACAATAACACAGCTGCGATTTTTAACTGTGATTTTTTATTCTAATGACTTTGTTTTCCCTATATTAAACTGATTTGAGGAAGGGGCATAAAATATAGTCCATGTCATTTAAATAATCCATGTGCTAGGGAGAGAAGGGAGAGAATTCATCAGTTTGTGTGAATGGACTGGAATTACTAATAATAGTAATAATAATTATTAATAATAGTAAATAACCTTTGAGGCATAAGTTATGAACCTAAGTACTCTTACTAGTGAATAGCAAGTGCCTTGGGAAAAACAAGGCTTTTAACATAGATAAATTAAATAACAGGAAACTAATTTAAATAGGAAATAAATTTAAAGTTCATATTGCTCGCTGCTTTCATCTTACAAACCAAGAAACTCAGTTCTTGATTGTTATCAATTTTCCTAATTTTTCCTTCATGGAAACAATCCTTTCTTTTTCTGAGCACACCAAGAAGCCAAGTTATAGTGAAAGAAAAGCTTTGCAGAAGACTCAGAAAAGCCAGTGAGAGGATGATTCCTGTGATGACTTCCTCACATAGTTGGACTAGGAGTTTTATTCTAAAGTTATCTCTGCTTGCAACTGGCCTCATGCCACACTCTTTTCTGATGAAAACCTAGAAATCTTCCCAGGATACTCATTTGCTGTGCTTAATGCTTTGTTCTTTCTGATGGGGGATATTTGAAACTCTATTGTCAGGTTTTTGGGGGATATTATTCCCTTTCCTGCCTTAGGAATTCAGTGCAGTATTTATATCAAGGGATCTAAGAGTCAGGACGCCTGAGAAAAGAGGAGGCGAAAAAGAAACAGAAGAGAATGTCCTGGCGTCTCAAAGTCAGACTTGATCCCTTGATTAATTTTTCTTGCAGTCCGTTGTACCTTCCAACCCCACTTGTTAAACTTTCTGAAACTACAGAAGTCGTGATTTGGATAAAATCTGTGGTAATGTATGACACGGAGATTTGAAATATAAAAGTGAGTCCCTGAACTTGGGTTATGGGAATTCAAACTATTCATCACATTCCCTGTTCTTCTCTGGAGACATGAGACAATTTTAAGTTATGATCAAAGAAGGTATCAGAATCAAAAATTTCAAGTGGTTACCAATCAGTAAAGTAAAAGATAAACTCTCACAAGACCTGATTTGACATGGAGAAAGATACTTCAAATTCAGATAATCAGATGCTCCTTTACAATTTGTTTTTTTATTTTTCTTATTGTAATATAACTTTTGTGAAGTTCTAGTTAGCATGTGTAAGTATAACATGAAGAGAAATAAATTCTGATAAAATAGGACATAAAATAATTGAATAAGAAAAAACCCTTTTTCTCATAGGCTGAGTTCCTCACTATAAAAACTCACCCTTTACAAATACAATTTTTAAAAGACTCACTAAATCAAATCAAATATTATTCATAATCCTATAAAATGTCCATGGTTATTAACACCAGTACCTGAGTATAAAGAAGCTTAATATTTTCAGAGATTGATTGCAAGGAACTAATGCATCAGAATTCTTCAAAAAGAAGAACTCCTTGGGGAGCTGAATTACAAGCTGGGGGGGTTGTAGAAACTCAGTTTCGCAAAGATTTTATATTTTAGTCTACAGAATGTGTTATTGGAGAGAAGAAAAGGTATAGTCAAAGTAATGGTTCCTCCTATGTTCTTACACAAATGCTATGCTATTTCTCCCCTGTTTTAATCTTTATAAATATGTAACATATGTTCACAAAAGTGCAAAAAACACATTTTGGTAAGTTTTGACAAAGTGAATATTCTTATGTAACATCAACAATACCATGAACCAGTATTGCCAGCAGTTCATTCCCCTTCTTTTTAAGTTCCTCATTCGATGGTAAACCTATTAGGCTTTTAAACAACATATATTATGTTGATCTGCTTTTGAACTTTACTTAACTGGGTTCACAGCATTTATTGTGCACTCAATATCATTTCTAATGATTCAGGAAAACCCAGGAACATAAATATATAGAATTTTGAAAACCTGAAGTGTAATTGGAAAAGGAAGCCATACGCCCTTTGTTTATTGATCTCTGTTTCTCTCCTACTCAGGTAACTGGAGATATCTCTTCCAAAGTCAATGAATGAGACGAATCATTCTCGGGTGATGGAATTTGTGTTGCTGGGACTCTCTAGTTCCAAGGAGCTACAACCTTTCTTGTTTCTCATATTTTCACTGCTCTACTTAGCAATACTCCTGGGGAACTTTCTCATCATCCTCACAGTGAACTCAGACCCCCGCCTTCATACCCCCATGTACTTTCTGCTTGCAAACCTGTCTTTCATAGATGTTTGTGTTGCCTCTTTTGCTACACCCAAAATGATTGCAGACCTTCTTGCTGAGCGCAAGACTATTTCATTTGATGCCTGCCTGGCACAGATTTTCTTTGTTCACCTCTTCACTGGTGGTGAAATGGTGCTTCTTGTATCCATGGCCTATGATCGCTATGTGGCCATATGCAAGCCTCTCCACTACATGACAATCATGAGCCGCCGCGTATGCGTTATTCTTGTCGTCATCTCCTGGTGTGTGGGCTTCATTCATACTAGTAGCCAGTTGGCATTTACTGTCAACTTACCTTTTTGTGGTCCTAATCAAGTTGACAGCTTTTTCTGTGACCTCCCTCTAGTGACCAAGCTAGCCTGTACAGATACTTATGTTATCAGCTTACTAATAGTCGCAGACAGTGGCTTTCTTTCCCTGAGTTCCTTTCTCCTCTTGGTTGTCTCCTACACTGTGATACTTGTTACAGTCAGGAAACGCTCCTCTGCGAGCATGGCAAAGGCCCGCTCCACCCTGACTGCTCACATCACGGTGGTCACACTCTTCTTTGGGCCATGCATTTTCATCTATGTGTGGCCCTTCAGCAGTTATTCAGTGGACAAAGTCCTTGCTGTGTTCTATACCATATTTACTCCCATTTTAAATCCAGTTATCTACACTCTGAGGAACAAAGAAGTGAAGGCAGCTATGTCGAAACTAAAGAGTCGGTATCTAAAGCCTGGCCAGGTTTCTGCACTCATAAGGAATGTTCTTTTTCTGGAAACGAAGTAAACTTACAGGACTATGACCATTTTAGGCTATCTCTAGTCACTTTAAAATGGAATTGCTGTGATGTTAAAGCCAATCATTTTGACCTGTGTGGTTGACTAAACTTAAATTACAGGTTAATTTTTTAATAAAAAGTACAATGGATGCTAGCAAATTTAATCTTCTTTTTGTCATTTGTTCTTCTTTGATTCCCTCTTCTTATTTTAAATGTAACATGGTTTCTATAGAATGTGACATTGTCATTCAAGTCAATGTTTTTTTTTTTAAATGTATCAATATGTTGGACATTGTATAGGTGTAAAATGTATTATTCATACTCCAACAAATAAAATCATTTTTATTGTATGTAAAGAAAGGAATTTTATAAAACAATTTTTGAAACTGGAAGAACAGTGATAAGTAGTTATGGTGTTGCCCAGCTCTGTGTTCATTTTCCTCCAAATGTGTCATTCTTATGCATATAGCTCTGACTGTTATTAGGTCATTCATGGGACTTTTAGTTCAATACACCAACTCCATTTTTCAGTACGAGGTACTCTAATATTTTGGGTTATACATAAAAGGAAATCCAATTAAACGAAGATATTCAAGATCAAAATGACACTATATAGGTTCATTAGAAGGCCAAAGTGATGAGTAACAATACTAACTCTTCAAGTTCTAGAATAAAGCAAGTGTTTTTGTTTGTTTGTTTGTTTTGCAGCAAGTATTACTACTGCGTTTATTTGTCTGTTTGGTTTGCTTTTATTTGTATTTTCTTGAGACAAGAGCTCACTCTCTTGAACCAAAACTCATGATCCTACTGTCTCAGGCTTCCAAGTGCTACAGTTACAGGTGTGTGCTACCATGCTTGGCTCTCTACAATGTTTGATAGGCAGATTCTAGGATGCCATTGGTTTTAATAGGGACTGAGTTCTGACAACGTGTCACCTAGTGATCATGTTGCTAGCACCCATCATTTCACAAGTCATAATTTCCATCAGTAAGTACAACAAACCCTATGTTTTAATTGATGATGGAGTTAGGTTGAAGCATTTCCAAAGTTCCCATTAAGTTGCATAAACAGGTATTCCCGGTCCCCTCATCATGTACTTCTGTCACCACCTTTCCTTCAAGTGAAAAATTTTGGAGTCATGATAAGATTGCCATAGCCAGCTGACAGAAAAGAAAACACTTTGGCTTACAGAAAGGATATTTACCCATATTTGTGTATGCCAACAAATGGGCTACTACTGCTGCATTAAAGCCCCACTCCTGGTGACCAGTAATTATGCTGGTGAGGGAAATTTTGTTTAGTGCTGTTAACCATGAACTTTTTACTTGATTGTAGAATCTGGATATAGAATTGTACTAGATAAAAATAAACAGGAATGGGCCGATGAGATGGCTCAGAGGCATAAGCGCCTGCCTGGCAAGTGCGAGGTCCTGAGTTCGACCCCCGGTAACCACAAAAAAAATAATAAATAAATAAATAAAAATAAATGGGAATTCCAGGACAATAGAAAATGGCTTGACTGGCTCAATAGGGGCAATAGCAGAATAACTTTGGAAAATCAAAGAAAAGAACTAGGCAGAAGAAAAATGAAAGAAGAACAATATGAATCAGCACGATGTTTTGGGATGGTTGGTTATCATATCAATTTCTACTATATATCATCTTCAGGAGAGAAGACCAGAGAACAGGATTATATGTCAACTAATTTTTGTTCTCTATCACAGAGGGGATCTACAATGAGCCCAAGAATAAAATAACCATGGAAGCTGTAATTTAGGCTGTGATTGTCCCTAAAGCATTAGACTCTCTCTAATTAAGGTTCATTTCTCTTCTGCTACTACTGATCCTAAATATTTGACTTGTGAGCAGAAGTGATTGATGCTCTCAACTTGCCACTCATCATGTCAGTTACAGCATGTTAATTATTCCACAGAGTTTGTAACAATGTCTTTATTAAAATTAATTCTGATTTCCACTCCAGAGATGAGTTTTTCCTCTCTGCTTGTGGTCCTCACTATTCTAGGACTTACAAAGCTCTTATTTATGGACACTGCATTCCTCAAAGATTGGCTTTTGCAGGAAATACATTTTACAGTGAAAAAGATTGTGATAATAGGCACAGGACCATTGGATTTGCTCTTCCTGGATGGGCCAGCTTCAAGAAATAATCAAATGCCCTAATAGAAATCAGAAAAGCAGGTAGGATTGTAATTGTATGCTGTATATGATGACCTCCAAAATATAATATATGCACTGAAGTAATAATTAACATATGGTATGATGTTATAAATACCTAAAATACTCAGTTACAGGAAATAAGAAAAATAATTAAGTTTGGCTTCTCTGTCCATTATCTTTAGTGATTACTTATAGATTTTCTTTTTTTCTTTCATCATAGTTCCAGGTTTTGCTGGAATGAAATCTTGATTCTCAGAAGAACAACATTTTTATTAGATAATACACTGTCACTTCCACTGAGCAAATTTTTTAATTATAGTATAGATATGATATAATATTTCACTATGATTTTTATTTGCATTTCCCTGATGGTTAGGGCGGTTGATCACATTTTTATTAACTATTGACCATTTCTATGTTTTTCTTGAGGGAAATGTTTTCTCCAGTATTTTACCCATGTTTTAGTCAGATTAATGGAAATTTTTGCTACAGAATTGAGTTTCTATATTTTGCAGATGTATTAACTCCTTACCTGATGTATAGCTTCAAATATTCTCTCCAATACCGTATGTTGTTTCTTTTCTCTTGTTTATTTTCTTTGCTGTGTGGAAGTTTTTAGTCTGATGAAATCCCATGTGTCTATTTTTCCTTTTGCTATCTGTACTGTGGGTCATATAAAAAAAATACAATGCCAAAACTAATTTCATGGAGTTTTATACTATATTTTCATCTATTGGTTTTTCAGCTTCAGGACTTAGGTTTAGATTTTTAATCTACATTCAGTTGATATTTTAACATAGTGTTGATATGGTCCAATTTCACACTTCTGCATGTGTATATCCATATTTCTAAGTACCACATATTTAAGTGATTGTCTTTTCAACATTGTATATTGTGACAGTTTTGTTCAAAATTTATTGCCCATGAATGTGTGGGTTTATTTCTATATTCTCTGTTCTGTTCCTTCAACCAATATGTCTATTTTATGCCCATGCCACGCTATTTTGATTACTGTAGCTTTGTGGTACATTTTGAAATCAAGTAACTTGATGTCTGTAGTTTTGTTCTTTTTGTTCCACATTGCTTTAACTATTCTGAATTCTTTAGGGTTCCATATTCATTTTAGGATTGTTTTTTTCTATTTCTGTAAAAAAGCTCATTGAAATTTTGACAGAAATTGCATCAGATCTGTAGATTGCTTTGGATAGCATGAATATTAGTATTATTTCTTCCACTCTTGAATTCTTAATGTATTTCTATTTATTTATGTCTTCTTCAATTTCTCAGGAATATTTATAATTTTCAGTGTATACATTTTTCATGTCCTTTGTTAAAAATTATCCCTAAGCAATTTTGAAGCTTTGTAAATAGGATTATTTTCTTGATTTTTGCTTTAGAACATATTTTCTTGTGTATAAAATTGATACATGTATTTTTTTGTATGTCAGTTTTTATCCTGCAAATGTCCTTGTTTATTAGTTCTAAAAGGTTTTTTTTTTTTTTTTTTTTTTTTTTTCTTTTGGACTTTCTATATATAATAGCTTGGCAAATGCAAACAGAAACAGTTTAAGTTTTCCTTTCTGATTTGTATTATTCCTCCTCTTCTTCCTCCTTTTTTCTCCTGCTCCTCTTTCTCCTCTTCTTCCTCTTCTTGCTCTTCTTTTTCTTCTCTTCACCCCCCTTCTCCTATTTTTTTTGTTACCTAATTGCTTTGTCTGGGATTTAAGCACTATACTGAATGAAAATGCTGAGAGTGAGTATCCTTGTCTTATTTCAGATCTTAGAGAAAAAGCTTTTACCTTTTCACCATTGAGTATGATACTTTTTCCTTTAAATATATGCACTTATTATTTTATAGTATGTTCTTCTTATACCTGATTTGTTAGTAGTTTTCTTTTTATCATGAAAGAATGTTTAATTTTGTCTGAGTTTGGTAGGTATTGTTAATTGGGGCACAAATACACACGGTTCCTCCTTAGTCCCTTGGGAGACAGAGCTGTTGGCAGAGCCACAGAGAAGTAGGACTGGAGCAGTTCTCAAAAGGACATGGGACTGCTTCAGGTTCACAATGAGACCATGGTCAGTGGTCTTGCCATTATTGCATTTGTCTGTCTTCCCAAAGTGACCCTCCTCAGTCTCAGGTTCAACCACAATTTTAAAACCTCCTTGGATACAAAACTCACCAAAAAGGCACCTTTCCATGTGAATGGCTACTAAATGTTTGTTGATGGGACATGTGAGGTGGCTTTCTTATGCCATCAATCTGACATCACTATTAACAGATTGTTTTAACAGATTTGGTATCCAGTTTTTGCATTCCAGCAGGGATGCCCTGACGTACTGATTAATACATGACTTCTTTTCATGTTTGTTAGACGAAGTTTTCCATTCATGTTACAGTTTTGTGATTTCTGTATCTATGGCTTTAACATGCATAGAGTTATCTATCCACTGACCTTGTCTCATGCAGAATAGTATCATTTAATTTTAAGAGTTTTATATATAAAGAAAAGAATAAGGTGAAAATTGTAAATAATTTCCTACATTTTCTTCCAAAGAAAGCACATATCAGCATTTTACCATGGCTACTTTAGAGCTTTAAAAATAGATGTACTATCATTCATGCTGTGATAGTACCTGTCATAACTTTTTGATGCCTTCTCTTAGCTTCTTTTCTTATACTACTTTCAAATTTTTATTACTCACTGGGTATTTTTGAAATTTTATTTCATAAAAGTATATCCCTATTTGACTAGTCATTCAAGGAATGATTATTTGTATTTACATTTCCCCTCAATATTATGGTTTCTAAAATTTTTTTAATATTCACACATGAAATCCAATATTAACTTTTATTGCATTATATTGAATAACTTATTTCTTCATTCCTTAATATATGTTATATTAAAAAAGCTGGGTATGCTGAGCTTTGCAGAATCCCATCTTTAATTTCTTTATAGATGAGCATTTGTAACTTATAGGTGAACTTCTGGATACAATCAGAAATGAGCATCTAAAAATCTCATTATGTAAATTATAGTTTATGGGCCAGTGAGATAGCTCAGTGGCATAAGCGCCTTCCTGGCAAGCGCGAGGTCTTGAGTTCGACTCCCGGTACCCACATAAAAAAATATTATAGTTTAAAAGACTGTTGATTTATTTACTTAGAAACTGGAAGATATGCCATGAAGAATCAATGAAAATACCTTAAAGTATTTGAAAAGCCATTGTGTTGAAGGAGTAGATTTGTTCTATCAGACTAAAGAAGAGAGAAACAGATGAGAGCACTTGGTAATAGATTACAATTATGCTGGCTTGTCAAATAGTGGGGTTCCTTTAATTGGCAGAAACTGCCCTGAGGCTTAGTGATCATTTTCAGCACTGGATAATTGTTGTAATTACAGAAATGTTGATGTAAAAAATTACTCACTAAGTTTTAGTATAGTCAAATAATATTTTGCTTTCAGGTGTACTAACTAGTCGGTAAAAGTGGCTTTTTTCTTATCCTTGAAAAAATTATCATATGTAATTATTCCCACTGCACTGTGACCTCACAGGTCTCTAAAGGATGGTTTTCCATTTCTCCAATAGGATCAGTTCCCTGGCATCAGGGTATAAAACTTTATATTGTATTATCTTTGCATATTGCAGTTGTATGATTGAAAGAAAGAGAACAATCCTCACTATCTCAAGGCAAAGCCTGAAGGGCTCATGCTAGCATAGGGCCAAGTTAAAGTGCATGAGGTTAGGAGAATATAGAAAATTTATTCATTATAAAAATTTCCACCTGAGTTGGAAGTTTAAGACAGCGATCATTGTCTCAGTCATATTGGAAACTCCATTTAGAACAGGTAAATTTCTGTTTTCCACTTCTCTGCCTAAATGATTCTTCTGCTGCCCTGCTTATAGGTAATTCTGATAGGAGTAGGATTAGAATCTGAAAGAGGGACACTCCTCACCAGCAGCATTTGTCCTTTCTCTGCTTTTTGTTTGTTTGTTTGTTTTTTGTTTTTGTTTGTTTTTGTTTTTGAGACAAAGTCTTGCTATGTAGTTCAGGCTGGTCTTGAACTCACTATGTAGCCCAAGATGGCCTCAGACTTGCTGTGCTCCTCCTGTTTCAACCTCCCTAGGGCCAGGATTACAGGTGCATTTCACCACCTTTCTCTGCTACTTAATAATATTTTTTCTTGGATATTTAGACACTTGTAAAACTTCTCGTCTATCTATTATCAAATTGTGGCTAGAATGAAGACAAGAAATACTATACTAAGCAAAATAATGATCAGTTGGATGTCATTTATTGTTGTATTTAATTAGATAATAGAAAGATAGACTTATTGGGATTTTATTGTATATTAGGATTTTTTCTAGAAAAGACCATCTGTGTATTAGACTAATACATAATTATGCTACTTTGTCCAATATCAAATAAAAGCTGTTTTGTCCTCTATTTTCAGCCTCTTCTCAAACCACCTGTACAATAAGTATGTATCATGTCCCATGCATAGATATATCAGCATTTATACTCATTACTGCAGTCTGCTGAAGTCTGTCCCATGTAGCTTCCAACCATCGTCATGGTTTTCCTTCTGTCTCTGCTGAGGACATTCGTACACTGGAAGGTATAATGTTAGATGTGTATTCTCTACTTGTGCCCTTCATCCAATGCATTCTGAAAAAAAGTTGTTTTCTTGGCAAGTGTAGATATTATAAGGTATGGCACAAACCACATGCAGATATTAGGCTTTTTATTCAGTCAGAAGAAAATGGAGAGGGGCACTTGCTCCACCCCAGTGCTACTTTTCAAAAAGTCTTTTCATGTCTTCTATTCATATTGCCTATTACAGTTTCCCCATACAGGACACTGAAGAGTAAGTGATGCTTGAGTTTCTTTGATAAACCAGGATACATTTGCCTGTTTGATTATATATGCTGTTTTGGTTAGGGTGACCGGATGCATTAGTTCTTTTATATTCAATTGATTTGCTTTGTGGAATTATATTTTTTAAAGCACAGAGAATCATAGAATAGTATAGCTAAAGAAAAGGAATATTTAATCATTCCACTTTTAAAAGAGAAACTGTGCCTGGCACTGTGTGTGATTTGCCAAAAATTTACGAAGCTATTTAGTGAGATATAGACATGTAATTAAGATTTCCTACATCTTATGTGAAAGCACTGTCTGTAAAACCTGACGCCATTGGGCATCATTCCTTGACTTGTACTTCAGAGTGTTTCAAAACTTATACATAATTTAGAAAGTTCTGTTTACAAAAGACAGGATAATATTATAAAATTATTACCTCTATTGTTAATTAAATTACTAGTTTACATTTTATTAATTTTATAAGAGGGATTTTAATAATCTTTGCAAAATATATTAAGCAATACATTTTAATTTCCAGTGGAGTAATTTTAATTAAAAAGAGGAACTGTTCATTAATTTACACTTATTTATATTCAATGGTTAAAGAGGTTCACTTCTGGAAAAAGTAACATTTCTATAATATGAATATGCTTACTACTAAATTGTACACTTAAAATTCTCAGTATGATAAATTTCATATCCTGTGATTTTTACCATACTAAAAATAATTAGTGAAAACCAAGAATCTCTTGTACACAAACATGTGATAAAAGTGTGCCTTTTGCATAATACCCACCTTTGAGAAACATAGCACAAATGTGATTAAATCTATTATATTATTATAGGAAAAAGTGATCGGCTTAATTATACGATGATCGTATACAGTGTGTCTCCAAGAAGAAAAGTCCATCTGAACTTTAAAATTTAGAGAAAGTAAGATAAAGAAATTTAAAAGACTAAACCTTTTAAAAGCATTATTCTGACAAAATGATTAAATTTCCAGGGACCTTACAGAATTTAAATTATGTCTGCTACTATTACTGGTTGTAATTCTTAAAAAAAATATTTTGAATCCTTTTGACTAATATTTTTGACTAAAACTTGATCAGAAAAAAAGGTTCATTTTTAAAAAAGTCCTAGCTGAAATTTTGTAGTACCCTCTTGTGATCAATCTGAAGAATTCTGTCCATATTTCTGGAGGTTACATGGGGAGGTTCCAGTTTTGTCAGATACTTAATGGATGGTGGGTGGGAATCTATCCTCTGCATGGGATTTTAGTGAGGTATGGTGGGTTTTAATTCCTAGAGTTCTTTTTAGCTACTGTGATTGGCAACATATGTGATCTCCTACTTCTACAAAAACAGAAGCGATATAGGACAATTTGGCTCAGTTTTATGTGACATTTGCAAATTTGTTTTCAGCATTCTTTGTTTTTCCTCCCTAACCTTTCTTCCTCTTTCAGATTCCTGAGAACTCTGGTGCTCCCCAGATATTAAGCACTTCCGTTGGGCCACTGCCTACAGCCCTTTCCAATCTGCTGGATGACAGCCCATCTTTGCCTCAAATCCAAGACCCTGGGTCTGACTCTTCCTTTAAAAGTAAATCTGTTTTATGGCTCATGTCCTCAAGATCATACTAATGTCTTTTGTCCCTGTCAACTATACCTAAAAATAAAACCCTACTTAGAAGCTCAAAGACCAGGGAATAAAGGATTTGTGGACATTATCCTTCTTAGGTGAAAGCATTTTGTCAGTTTATCCCTTAGGATTACGCACCAGCACTTGTCTTTGTCCACAGTGACTGTGGGCAACAGGTACGTGTAGGATGGAGAAACAAGCAAAGAAAGTTTTTGAATGGTCTAACTTTGAAATAGTGGATTTCTGGCACCTGCAGTTACACTCACACCTACTTTTCCCACCAGGCACCAAGTGCACAATTTTAGAAATAAAGACACTTAGGGGAGGCCAGTTTTTTAAGACTTACATATAAGTGAAACCTAAAACTCATGTAGCAAAATTCCATATGCTTGTGTTAACTTCTCCAGAACAAGAAAGGAAACACTAAATTTACTTGAGCTTATCCAATAATGAGAAACTCATTTTTCTGTAGGTCGGAAGAGCAGGAATAATTATCAGAAGCAAAAATACTTATTATATGGTGAAATAATGCATTATGAAAATGTTTCCATATGTTTTTAATTGCCTTAGATAAAAGATTGCTCACTTATATAATTTCCAGGAAATATTTCTAGTTTTCTATTTGTGAGTAATATTATTCTTAATATTTTATACTTGCCCACAGTGTGGTTTGAAAGATTAAAGCGCTGCTGAATGTTACACAGTTGCCTGAAGACAGAAATTAGGTTTAGCCTTGAGTTTTTTTCAATAGATTTATATTTCCACTGTGGCATAGTGATTATATTGGGTGTAGAAGAACAGTCATCCTTTTGTTAAGTAATAAAAATATTAATTAAATTATTTCTTGAGTAAGGAACATGGTGCTGTGTGCAGGGGAAAAGGGCTTATTATGCAAACATAGGACAAGGGTTATATTTTTGGATGATCTTCTTGGGTCAAAGGTTTAAACCTTTAACACTAGTTCTCTGCACAGAGTTCTGTGTGAAGGAGACATTTAAATTCTCACAGAGTGAATTAACTCAAAACGAATTCATTTATATTGCAAAAATCTTAGAGTTTGGCTGAACCAACATCCTCATCTCATATACTTGTCTTGGTTTAAAAGATTTACCCATTGCTAGTCAATGACAAAAGAACAAGAGATTAGGTGTGTTTTTTAATTCTATGTAGCAGTTTTTCTTCAAGTAAAAATGAGAGATAACCTTTCCTCTTGCTATAGAACTTTAGCATAAGGGAGAAACTTCAAGTGTGGAAATAAAATATTTGCATATATTTACCAAATCTCAATTTTTTGGTGTGTGGATAATAATTTCATTAATAACGAGCTATGCAAGGAAGTTTCTGAGAAGGAACAAATGCATGAAATGGCCTGAATAGCAGTGAAAAAAGACCTTCATGCATTACAGCAGGAGGAGCTTTCCAGAACCTATGAAATAAAAGGTACTGTTGTTCTTTTCTTAAATACCTAAAAGAGCAATAACTATCAGTCACATCAAGAAACTCAGAAAGCTCAAATCAGCACTCCAAAAGTGCCTTCCACAATTCGCCCTCTCTCATTTCCTTCAATGATAATCATCATCCTGACTTCTAATTCCAGCCGATTTTTCTTGTATGTTTTTGAATTTCTTTTCACTGAAATGATATGCCATATGCACTTTTTCTGATAGCCCTTGCACAATACTAATTTTGTCAAAGTGTGTTTCCCTCTGGTAGCTGTTCACATTTTTTCTTGACTTCTTATTTGATTCTGTGAAGAAAACAATGACAGATTTTTGTGTTTATAGTCTGTAACATTTGATTTGTGTGATGTCAGACAATCTGTTATGTATTCTTTTTTTCAAATTAGTTGATTTAACTTCTCAAATTTATGTAACTAAGTGAATGAATTAGCTTTAATTCTCTCTACCGACTGCACAACTAACATCCTCCTCTTATACAAAGATGTATTCAATATCTCACTTTTTCCCTATTACTTTTCTTTTGATTGCTACCGTGCTATCTGTATTGAAAGAGGCTGCAAATGCAACGTATATGTTGTAGTATAAATTAGAATTCTTAAAGACTGGGGCAGAAGTAGGATATTGATTCTATACTCAGGTCATTCACTGTTTTCTATTTCTCTTCTGTTCAGGTAACTGGAGATATCTCTTTCAAGGTGAATGACTGTGACAAATCATTCTCGGGTGATGGAATTTGTATTGCTGGGACTCTCTAGTTCCAAGGAGCTACAACCTTTCTTGTTTCTCATATTTTCACTGCTCTACTTAGCAATACTCCTGGGGAACTTTCTCATCATCCTCACAGTGAACTCAGACCCCCGCCTTCATACCCCCATGTACTTTCTGCTTGCAAACCTGTCTTTCATAGATGTGTGTGTTGCCTCTTTTGCTACACCCAAAATGATTGCAGACTTTCTGGTTGAGCATAAGACAATTTCTTTTGAAGGTTGCTTAGCCCAGATTTTCTGTGTTCATCTTTTTGCAGGTGGTGAAATGGTTATGCTTGTATCCATGGCCTATGATCGTTATGTGGCTATATGCAAGCCTCTTCACTACATGACAATCATGAGCCGCCGCGTATGCATTATTCTTGTTATTATTCCATGGAGTGTGGGCTTCATTCATACTATGAGCCAGTTGGCATTTACTGTCGACTTGCCTTTTTGTGGTCCTAATCAAGTTGACAACTTTTTCTGTGACCTCCCTCTAGTGACCAAGCTAGCCTGTACAGATACTTATGTTATCAGCTTACTAATAGTCGCAGACAGTGGCTTTCTTTCCCTGAGTTCCTTTCTCCTCTTGGTTGTCTCCTACACTGTGATACTTGTTACAGTCAGGAAACGCTCCTCTGTGAGCATGGCAAAGGCCCGCTCCACCCTGACTGCTCACATCACTGTGGTCATACTCTTCTTTGGACCATGCATTTTTATTTATGTGTGGCCCTTCAGTGGTTATTCAGTGGACAAAGTCCTTGCTGTGTTCTATACTGTCTTTACTCCCATTTTAAATCCAGTTATCTACACTCTGAGGAACAAAGAAGTGAAGGCAGCTATGTTGAAACTGAAGAGCCAGTGTTTGAAGACTGGCCAGGTTCCGCACTCATAAGGAATGTTCTTTTCCTGGAGACATAATAAACTTAATGACTTTCCTCCTTCTTTAGTTTTTCACTTATTAATTTTCAAATGGAGTCATTGTAATATTAAAGGAAATCATTTTGAGGCATGTGAAAGATAATTAACTTGAAGTAAAATGTATCTGTGATAATAAAATAGTCATAAAATGAACCTTAGCAATTTCATTATCTTTTCCTTTTCTATATATTTTCATATTTCATTTTATATATCCTAATTTCTACTCTTTATTTTAAAACTTTCCAAAAAGTTCACCCTTCTCTCTCAAAACAGTGCTGCTCAGATTTTAACTCTAAATATTAGATACACTTCTCTATACCAAGGAGATGATAGCTCTATTTAGACATGTGATGTAATATATAATATTTGATATGTCTTGATAACATTGCATTTCACACCGTATTTTGCAGCTGATGGCACGCAGAGATAATTCTATGATTAGTGTTAGTGATAAGGTAAATTGCAAACGTATGTAGATATCTAGAAGAAAACATTTCATTCAACACTTTCATAAATCCTCCTCAATGTGGCTACTAAATAAAATATTCTTCATGGAAAACAAGTACTGAACACTTTATTTATTGGGGTTTTGTATTTGGTTTTGTTAATTTTTCATAGTAACAATGAAATAGCTTTGGGAATTTCAGAGGTGGCATAATTCTCTACTACTTTTCTTTATGGTGAGTGAGGCCTGAATCTTAGTATAGAACATACTCTCTTGTTCTAGATTTATTGTCATCTTCTACATTAGGGTTTATTTTCATATCTTTATGTGATAACATCTTTTATTTTTCTATATATATTTTAATTAAAGTGATATATTTTAATTGCCTAGTGTAGGCCCAAAAAGTGACAGAACAAATTTGAAGAACTTAGGAATAGTTGAACTTATCCCTCCATGATCATTTACAAGACCAAGAGCTTTTAGGATTCCACACTACAAGGTTCTTTTAGGGTTTCTCTCTTTTATTCCATTTAAAATACAAAAATTAAGAAAAAGCCAAACAAAAGCACAATAATGTGCTGTATATGTAAAGAATATATTATTGCTAAATGCAACAGAATATATGTATTCCAAAGTGACCATGTAAGACAAACCAAATATTGAGAATACAAAAAAAAAGAATTAAATGACTGTTATTAACATTATAAAACTTTGTTAGCCCAGGAATTTTTACTTTTGTAAGCTTATTTTTACTGCATTGATGACATTCATATGCCACCAAATATGCATTAGGGACTAATGTAATTATAATATATACATAACTAGTGTAATGTATATTAATTCATTTAATCCTCTTAGGTAATTATAAGGCAAGTATAATTAATTTTTATAATAGATACATTGAAGCAAAGACAAATGAAATAATTTGTTGGAAGTCTTACAGCTGGTAGGGGTAGAGCTAGTGCTTGAGCTCTGGTAATCTGAGTGCCAAGGTGTTTTCCTAAACACGACTTCACTCCGCTTATACATTTTTAGCTTGAGTAAGAAATGAGGAGCTATTTCAATATAGACTTAATATTCTACTTTATGAAAATGCTTTGGGGCCAGTGAGATGGCTCAGTGGCATAAGCGCCTGCCTGGCAAGTGCAAGGGCCTGAGTTCGACTCCCGGTACCCACATATCAAAAAGGGGCCGGTGATACTGCTCAGCGGCACGGGCGCCTGCTGGTGTGCAAGGTCCTGAGGTCGACCCCTGGTACCCACAAAAAAATTGCTTTCACCAGAAGACTATTGGGAAGATGAGACAACTTTATTTTTCTTACCTATCTAAATTTTTTTAATAGAGAGGGACAATAGAGACTCCAAATTTAGATGCTCAGTCAACACTTATCTGGAAAAGGCAAGGAAACAGATTCTCCCCTAAAGTTTCCAAGAAATAACACAGTTCTGTGTATAACTTGATTTTTTCCAGTAGGACTCAAATTGGACTTCTTACCTATAGAATTGAAAGATAATAAAGTTACATTTTTAAGCTGCTAAGTTTATAAAAATTGATTATAGCAGAAACGAAGCTAATACACAATAGAATTCTGCTCAGCAATAAAAAGAATATATTTCTGCGAAATGCAACAGAACGTATGCATTCCAAAATGACTATGTAACCTGAAAAGATGGATAAAAAAGAATGTTTAGTGTATTATTCTATTTATATAAAGTTCTACGGGACACAAACTAATCTAAAATGAGAGAAAGTAGATCAGTAATTGCCTAAAGAGAGGCTAGAGAGAAGCAATACTCTAGTAAGACAAGGAATGTTGGGAATGATTCACTTGTTACATAGTGTGATGGTTTTATTTTGGTTTAACATCGATGTATTGTTTACTTTCTGTGTCTCCCACTATAACTTACAGTCTACAACAGAAGTTGGCAAATTATGGCTCCCATAACAAAATCTGGGTGATATTGTATTTATGGATTGTCTATGAGCTAAGAGGATTTTATATTTTTAGGGGGATGTTAAAAACATAAGGAAAAATATGCAACAGAGACTATACGGGTCTCATAATGTCTAAATGTTTAATGTCTAGACCGTTACAGAAAAAGTTTGTCAGTCTCTTTACTATTTGACCAAGTGTCCAGTTTATTTTATTCATGTGGGCATGGTAGACCTAAGAACAGTTTGACATGTAAAAAGTTCGCAGTGAAATTTAGATGGGTGTATATGTATGTGTGTATATATGTATTTAATGACTGTCAGTGAGAATGAGAAAAACTTTTGGATGATCTTTGTAGTTATGTATTCAGTTTTTCATCAAGTTTAAGTATTTTTGTAATTTCCTTTTATTAAACTGAGGAAGATTCTTGTTTCCTCACTTTTAGCTTTTAAATAATTCTTTATTCTTGTATTCCTTTATTTTTTATTAGTACATGTTTGCAACACATAATGAATACATTCATCATGGGGAATGCATATTGCATTTTCATCATTTTTAGTTTCCCTCATATTCCTCCATTTTTCAATTACCTGTCAATCTACCTAAGGCCTACTTCACCATGTCTTATCACCTCTCTTTCATATTACAATTTCAATTACTTATACTTTTGATATCTCATGTAACAGAAACAATACAATGTTTAACCTTCTGTGTCTGATTTATTTCATTTAGCGTTATTGTCTCAAGATGCATCCATTTTCCTAAAAATGACTATGCTTTATTCTTCTTTATGGCTGAATAGTCTCCATTGTGTCAATTCATTTGTTTTGGATCTTTTACCAGAAGTGGAGGTTGAATTTTATATGCTTTGGGAGAAGAGTATTGAAATGCCTGATTATAAATGGAGGTTGGTCTATTTCTCCTTTTGATTCTATAAATTCTTACATTATATAGTTTGAAGCTTTGTTTTTAGGTGCATGAATGTTTAGAATGCTATATTCTTTTGATACCTTTAAATTTTTCTTTAAATGCTTATATCGGTGACAATTTTTAGATTCCAAGCCTACTAATTTCAAAATCTGTGTCATTTCTCTATTTTATTGATTCTTGCTATGAACAGTGTTAACATTTCTGCTTTTGTGTGCTTTTGAGAAATTAATTTTGTCATTATAATAGCTAACATGCAGTAAATAGTTTCAGAAAAAACTGTACGAGTCAAATAATATATCACTTGTATATCGACATTTTCTATTTTTTTCTATTCATCATTTGCCTTTTACAGCGAGCTACAACAAAAGATCAGATTATCAAATTGTACATGAATGCATTATCTTACCCACTGAAAATGTTTAATAAAAAATTTATGGACTATAGGTAACTAACAAGTTCAGTAGAAAAAGATAAATTTTTGAAGCATTAAATTTAGTTCTTCAAGTCTGTTCCTGAAAGAAAAACAACTTATTTTCCAAATTCAGAAAACCTTCTCTGACTCAGAATAAATTAGTGCACTAATTGGATTTCATAGAATTGCTCATACAAATAAAAGCATTTAATTTGGTGAAAATTTTTCATTGTAAATTCCCAAGAGTTGTATAACTTACAAGAAATTGTCCAAAGAGTCATGATTCATGAATCCTATATTCTATTTATTATGAGTAAATTGTTAGCTAGCAGATTCTGCTAAAGGAAATTTAAGAGCTAGTGTCTATTCCTTCCAGCAAATATCTTTGGTGATCCAGTTGGTGATTTTAATGTAGATCCGTTCTGATTTTTTCTTTCCACCAGGGGATGTTCTCCCAGTAAAGGGAAAGAATGAATAGCAGACCAACTCATTTACTTTCACACAAAATGTATTGTTTTCTGCAAATTGACTCCATCAAAAGCACCCCTATAACAATATTTTAACTGTATTAACATATCACTAATTCTTAAAAAGAAAAACCTGTAACAGTAATGTGGAACAATAAAGGAACACCAATTTAACTCAACACATCAGAAATAGTTGTATTTGAAAGTGAGAAAACTATCCATTATATAGAAACAAAAGCAAAGAAAAAATCATGAACATAAAAGTTGAAGACATTTAATTCTTTTTTCTATATATGTCTTCTTCATAATTGTTTTACAGAAGAAAATTTCATTGTATTATTATAACTTTATAAATAATTTCAGTACCTCCACTCTTCCTTTTACTTCATATTCCACAATTTTTCCATTTCTTTTTTTCAACAATTTATTTCTCATTCTCTACCTTTATATTGAATCAGTGGTTTAAATGTCTGATAAATATTATCTGCTAAGAAATTGTATGATAACTTACATGATAAAGATTAGATCAAGATTCAACTATCTTAGGAAAATAATCAGGTAGGTTGCTCTTGAAAATGTTTAGTGTGACACAATGTATTTAGGAATAATAAAAATTCATAATAAGAAATGATGATTATGAAGTGATTTGCAGGTCTCGTAAATTGTGCAACTTTTGAATATTCCATAAAATTATTTGCATTTTTTATTTCAAAACAATTATTTTTAAACTTGCATTTGATTACTATCCTAACAAATTCCTGGTAAAAAAAAAAAAAAACAAATGAACATCTGAGTGTAATGGTACACACCTGTAAAACCAACTATTCAGAGGCTATAGGGAAGAAGGTTCACAAGTTCAAAGCCATTCTGGGTGAAACTCTGACTCAAAATAAAATTTAAAAAGGGCTGGAGATGTAGCTCAGTCATACAGCACATGTTGAACACATGCAAGTCTCTGGATTCAGTCCCTAGCACAGTAATTAAACACTCACACACACACAAATCCAAAAATATACATTTAAAATAACGGTATAAGCAAACATCTGAGCAATTTTTGTGACTTTGGATTAGGTGATGATTTCTTAGTTAGAGCAACAAAAACAAGTGACAAAAATTAGATAAATTAGACTTCAGCAAAGGTTCAAAACTTCAAAGAACAGAAGAAAGTACAAAGGCAAGCCACAGGCTGGAAAAAATACAACAAAGTTAAAATGGTCAAAAGAATTGACTATATATTTCTAGTACTCCAGGGAAGCCAATCAGATGGCCAAGAATCACATGAAAAAAATGATCAATGTCATTAGTCATTAGGAAAATGCAAATGAAAATAACAATGAGATACAACTTCACACCACCTAGAATGGCTACAGTAAGATAGACTATAGCAAGAATTCATAAGGATGTGGGGAAATAGAAATCCTAATACATCACATGTAATATTGGTGTGACTGAAAAAGGTAGCACAGCCCCTTTGGAAAACAGTTTGACAGCTAATCAAAGTGCTAAACATAGAGGTAACACAAAACCCAATAATTTCACTCCTAAGTATATATAGAAGGAAAGTGAAAACCTAGTTCATGTACGAAGTTATTCATGGCTGTTCATAGCAGCATTACTCATAGTAGTTTCAAAATGGAAACAATCCGAATGATTATCACAGATGAATGGACAAACAAAAGTGATGCAACCATACAAAGAAATGCTACCTGATAAAACATAAACAAATCTTATCAACCTTATACTGAGTGAAAGAATCCCACATATTCTATTATTACATTCATACAAAATGTCTAAATTAGGTAAATCTATAGAAATGATATACAGGGGCAAGAGAGATAAGGAAGTAGATATTATTTACTAATGGATACAGATTTTCCTTGTGGGATGAGGAACTTTCTAGTTGAGAATTTTAGATATAAGTATTTTTCTTCGATATGAGTTTTCTTGAGAGAGTTGGAATAAGGCCCACCTAACATCTTTCATAGAAGCAACATTTCCTGGGAGTCATAGCCATTTTCTTTAAACTTGCTGCTGCTACAAGTAACATGTCAGGAGAAGGAAATATCTGGTTCAACCTAAATAGATCTCATTTCAAAGATAGTTCTTAAACTGAATATAGTATGGAAAAATGTAATGGTAATAATATGGACTTAATAGTAAGAATACTTGGTGAGAAATTGGGAAGAAATATTTTTATAATGATTTTCATAAGAAAGTAAATATCTTTCTTTCTCTTCTTTTTCTTCCATCCCTCCCTCCTCTCTTCTCTCTTGCCTTCTTTCCTTCTTTCTTTCTTTCTTTCCTTCCTTCCTCCCTCTTTCCATCTTCCCCCTCCTCTTTTTTCTTTTTTTTGTGGTACTGAGGATTGAATGAACCCAGAGACCTTGCACTGAATTATATCAGCTAAGTTGCTAAATTGCCCAGTTGCATTTGAACCTGTGAGCCTCCTCCTCCAGATTACCAGAGTGTTAGAACTATAGGTGTATACCACCACACCAGCCTTCTTAACATATTATTAATGTTAAAATATGAATTGGGATTTAAATATTGCTTTGAAAATTTGGCCTACATAATTTTTGACTAACCAAAGAAACTTTAAACTATAAGTAAAATATAAGATTTACCTATGTATGTATGTATGCAAATGTAGACAATAAAATATTAATTGTGTCAGCCCTAAATCCCAACAAGATAAATGACCCTTTCTTATTTTTACTTTGAAAATTTTATAGAGAACATGAATTTCTCTCTGGTAATAAAAAAATTCACATACAATAGATATAGCTAAATATATAATCATTTTGCTTGAATGTTATTTTTCTTCAATAACGATATTTTTCTAATTCAGTTAAGAATTCAATTAATTCTTAACTGAACACCTAATTAAATACCAATAATTTAGTTAATTATTTCCCATGCTTCATTTCAGTTTGAATACAGGTTATTCAAATATTTCTTCCATGCCTTTGACTAAACTTCACAGTCTTGAATAATTTTCTAAGGACCTCCTTTATCTTCTTATTTTGAAGACTATAGATCAAGAGGTTGAGAATAGAATACAACAAATTCAGAATTTCCTGGACCTCTCCTGGATTTCTTTCCATGGGGCTCACGCATACAACCATGATGGAACTGTAAAAGAGCGACACGATGGCCAGATGGAAGCCACATTCAGAGAAAGCCTTCCTCTGTCCTTCTGCTGAGGGGACGCTGAGCATAGCCCTGGTCACCAAATTGTAAAAGCTGTGGAAAGAGGAAGAAGAAAGTGGAAAAACATAATAGCTCTACAGTAATTGATAGTTGCTTCAACAGTTACTTCAATCCACTCTCAATAATGAAAATAAAAAAAATTGAGGATGAGGAAATAGAATATTAGATCTAGTTGGCTTAAAATATATATAATATATTCAGAATATACAAGCAAGAGTGACAGCATACATATTCTTCTCAAGTGCACATGTGACATTTTTCAAAATTATGGCATATGTTAGGTAAAAAATTAAATGTCTATAGATGTAAAAGATATTATAGAAAGTATCTTCTCTTATTGCAGCAACATGAAATTTAGAATTCAAGAAGAGAAGGAAGGGCCAGTGAGATGGCTCAGTGGCGTAAGCGCCTGCCTGGCAAATGTGAGGGCCCGAGTTCAACTCCCAGAACCCACATACGAGAAAAGGGTCAGTGATATCGCTCAGCGGCATGGGTGCCTGCTGGCGCGCGAGGTCCTGAGGTCGACTCCCAGTACCCACAAAAAAAAAAAAAAAAGAGAAAGAAAACTTGAAAATTAACAAAATTATGGAGATTAAATCACACCATTCTTTACTAACATGTAGGTTAAAGGAATAAGAAAATATTTAGCAACTAAAGAAAATGACAGCACCACATACAAAAATTTCAGGATAAATAAAAGCAGCATGGAGGGCAATTTATAGCTACCAATGTTGCATTAAAAAATAAGAAAGTTTTCAAACAACCTAACTTTACAATTTAAGAACTTGAAAAAGAACAAACTAAACCCAAATCTAACAGAAGGAAGGAAATAGTAAAGATTACAACAGAATAAATCAAATAGCAGGAAAACAGTAGATAAAATCAATGAAATAAAACATTGATTACTTGAAAATACCAAAATATTGATAGACATTTAGCTAGATAAACTAAGAAAAAAAGAGAATACTCAGATTACTGAAATCAGTAGTGAAAATGGGGATCCTACTCCCAGTTTTAGAGAAATAAAGGATTATTGAAAAGTTTTATGAACAATTGTACTCCAACAAATTGGTTATCATAGATGAAATATATAAATTCCTGTGAACACAACACCTACACATAGCAAGTAACAAAGAAATAAAAATGTGGATACACCCATAACTTACAAAGAAATTGCATCATTAATAAAAATCTCCCAACAAGGATAAAAACCTCTCTAGTCTCCTCTTGGTGGTATGGAGGTGTAAGTGGAGGAAAACGGAGACATACTTTATATATTTCTGGAATATTTGAAAAAATAAAATAAAATGTAAAGTAAAAATTCTTATGAAAAAGTGACTGTAGATGCATAAAGTGGCACAAGCCAAGGTGTAATGGCAGGAGAAATACAAAGAACATGCAGCCAAATTGTCCTTAATGTCCCTTTATCCTGATCAGACTCAATCTTAGGGGACACAGCACTCACCTCTTAGTTATATGCAGTTGACACTCTTGAAACTATCATATATATTTTTCTCTATGCATTGACTTTTATCCTAACACCTTATTATTATTACCCCAATACATATATTTTTTGTATTCCACAGTTTCTGGCACAAGGTCGTAATTAAAATTTTTAATGATCCCCTTTGCAATTTTACGATATGTACCTGAATCCCTAAATCCCTAAACATCAAAAAATCCTAATGCTGGCCAGTGTAATCAGGGGTTTATATCTTCATTTATTTATCTTTGTGTTTCCGCAACATCTAGGCTGGGTCTATAGCGTTAATGTGCCAAGATCTAACCATTTGTCTTCTATGGACACAAGGTATGTGATTTGACTTCAAGTTTACTACATGAAAATCTTTCTTCATATTCAAGTTATTACTAACTGCCTTCAAGATCAGCTTTTATTTCTAACTGTTGTCTTTTCAGTAGAGTATCATACTGCATATGGAAAATTATAACACTTGTGAAAATCAAACTGCATTTTAAAAAGATTTAAAGATATAAGACTTGGCAAAGTAAACAGTTTCTGCTCCTTGGTATTGAGAAGAATATTTGCTCATGCTTTTTATGGTTACAAATTTTAGCACTAAGTGTTCAAAAATGTTTAAACATAAAAAATGAATAGTGAAAATTTTTCACAAAGTAAATCCATCATTAAAAACTTGTTTTTAATAAAACCTGTGGTTATTTAAGATTCCTGCAAGTGGAAATAAGGTCTGTAGAGGACTTACTGTGGAAAGGGAAATCCCTGGTTTTTATTTTTTTCTTTTGTTTTCTATCAATATATCTCTTCTAGGAATCTAAACTGTAGAAGCAAAGGGAAAAGATTACATATCATTTGATATTAAATCCTAATTAACACCATTATTTTCAAAACTATTTAATTGTTTTAATAAGTGAAATTTTCACCTGTAGTTGAAATAAACTGTTAAATAATAATTAACTTGCAAAAAGAGGAAAAATTCAAATATAAGAAGTTATTGTGTAAAAATAAAATGTAAATGTGCATGGCCACAAAAATTCACAGAAAGTTTATACGTTTATTATAAATATAACTGAGTTCACTTCAGAAAACTAGAAACTCAGTAACTAAGAAGAAAATCCAAGTTGTCAAGTTCAACTTCTATAAATATTTTATTATCTTTGCATTTAATCTAATTATGTGGTTTAGTTTTCTGTATGTATATATTTTAATATATTTTAAATATAGCATTGTATGTTTTTTTGATTTATTGTATAAGTATTTTCTTAGGTTAGATCTTTTTGTAAACATCATTTTAATAAAATGGCACTTAACACATTGTGTTTTACTTCATAAGATTTCTTAATATTTTTGATTAACATAAAATTGATAAACTATATTTACATAATTGCCTTGATTAGGAGTAAGTAGATCTTATTAATTTATTTAAACTAAATTTCACTTAGTTTAAGATTAATTTTTTAGGGCCAGTGAGATGGCTCAGCGGCTTAAGCACCTGCCCGGCAAGCGTGAGGGCCTGAGTTCGACTCCCGGAACCCACATACGAAAAAGGGGCCAGTGATATCACTCAGTGGCACGGGCGCCTGCTGGCGTGCGAGGTCCTGAGGTCGACCCCCCGATACCCACAAAAAAAAAAAAAGATTAATTTTTTAAAAAAAATTTGTTTATTCTTGTTGATTTGTTTAAAAGGAAAGTATACTATTCATAAATTTAGAGGGAGCATAAAGTATAAGATAGAAAAGAGTCTCTAGTATCTATACTTTAAATTATTACATCTTAGTTCTTTGAAATGTCACTGGATGTATAGCAGAACTGAATGGGGTTAATAGCAGCTGTCATGAACCTCAAGTTTTTCATCTCATGCAGTAGCATCTTCCAGTCATTGCTCACACAAATAAGTAAAATACACACACACATGGACTCACACCAAATTGCAATGTTATTAATCTCAGAGAAATATTTTCTTCTTATTCAATTTGATAATATAGTCAAAAGAGAGTCATTTGAATGCCTGAGTAATCATTTTATGATGCTACTTAGATCATTATAAGGATGTGTGCTCATGTACACACAGAAATGACATAAACAGAAATATAGATAATAATAAATCAGACAATAATGCATTATGGGCAATAATAAGCTTGACAGACATTCTGGAAACATGCATAGAGATCAATGACTAGATACAAACACAAAGTGAAGTACGATCCTTTTCCTTCACTTGCGCAGTTTAGATTCCTACAGGTGTTACCTCGATAGAAAAAAACACAGACATTTTCTTTCCAGTTAAACCTCCTATAGAACTTGCTGGGCATGGTGGCACAGGCCAGTAATCCCAGCACTAGGTGGAGGCAGGAGGACCACTGTGAATTCAAGGCCAGCTTGGGCTACATAGAGAGACCCTGTCTCAAAAAAAAAAAAAAATCTTCCAAAGATCTCAATGCCTAACAGTCACTGGAATACTAAATGCTGCCTTCAAGGGTTTTTGTTTTGTTTTGTTTTGCTTTGTTTTTCCTGAAGATTTTTATTTTGAAAATGTAATGCCTCCAGGAAATGTAACGTGTTTCTTGAGACTGAGTGTCAAAAAAGAGTGGTAAGTAATGTACTGATGGATGAAATGGAGAAAAACCATCATTGAATGTAAAGGTGATTTTATTCTCCAAAAGTCTTGGCTACTTCATGATGCCTCAAAGTCGGAGCTGTTTGGAGTATACGTATTTCTATCAGCTATGGAGAAGATAACTTCATCCACTTAATCAACTCAAGTGTACCTTAGAGAATATTAGTATACTGCTGTATTTGATGTGACATCCTATCTAATTTTAATGTTACTAACAGCTCTACTGTTTAATATCTTCCACAGAACCAAGTCAAATGGATGAAAATCAGACCGAAGGGGTGAAAGAGTTTATCCTGTCAGGTTTCTCACACACATCATCTATTGAAGCAGCACTATTTGCATTATTTCTTTTCTTCTATGTGTCCACTTGGGTAGGCAATGTCCTCATCATGGTAACAGTGGCTTCTGATAGGTACCTAAATTCATCACCTATGTATTTCCTTCTTGGCAACCTGTCATTCCTGGACCTATGCTACTCAACTATAACTACCCCCAAGCTTCTGGCTGACTTCCTTCAAAATGAAAAGCTCATTCCTTATGACCAATGCATTGTGCAGCTCTTCTTTCTGCATTTTGTAGGGGCTGCTGAAATGTTCCTGCTCACAGTGATGGCTTATGATCGCTATGTTGCAATCTGCCGTCCACTGTACTACACCACTGTCATGAGTCGGGAACTGTGCAGTCTGTTTGTAGCTGCTTCGTGGATAGGAGGATTTACGCACTCCATTGTCCAGACTATTCTCACTATCTGTCTGCCCTTTTGTGGGCCAAACCAGGTGGACAACTTCTTTTGTGATGTTCCCCCTATCATCAAACTTGCCTGTGCAGACACCTTTGTCATCGACTTGCTCATGGTATCTAACAGTGGGTTGATATCTACCAGCTCCTTTGTGGTGCTGGTTTCTTCCTATACTACTATCTTGGTTAAAATTCGCTCCAAGGAGGGTAGGCGAAAGGCACTCTCCACTTGTGCTTCTCATCTCATGGTGGTAACACTCTTTTTTGGACCCTGCATTTTCATCTATGCTCGTCCCTTCTCCACTTTTTCTGTGGACAAGATGGTGTCTGTACTCTACAATGTCATTACCCCCATGTTAAATCCCCTCATCTACACACTTCGGAACAAAGAGGTCAAGTCAGCCATGCAAAAGCTGTGGGACAGAAGTGGACTTGGGAAAAATCAGGAGACATGAGGCAGGGAAGTTTCTAAGAGCAGAAAAGATGAGGTTACAAAAATTAATTCTTGACAGATAAGAGGTGAGCCTAAGTGCTTAATTTTCTTCTGTAAATCATAATACCTCTGTTTCTGACTATATGAAAATTATGCAATTTTACTGAATTGTGCTGACTGCTGCTTTTTTTTTTTGGCTAAAGCAAATCTGTTTTATGTTTTTCTATTAACTTGTATGCTTTCATTTTATCCTAATTCCCTCATCTGCTGCATGACTAGAATGATGCCTACTTCTCAATGCTGTTATAAGAATGAAAAAAGATGATAGAGGTGAATGTGTCTAGCATGTCTGGCTCAAAACAGAGTGAATAATTATTTATTCATTAATATTTTTCTCAATGATAAGGATACATGATGAAATTCTAAACTCGTTGATTTATTTTAATGTAAAACAGTTCAATTTCTTGTCACTAGCTTGTGGAGGACACTGTAAAGTATATGGAAATGACTTCATGGCATTTTTACCTTCCTCAATTATTGTGACCAATTTATATTACTGTCACCAGTTGTATCCTTAGAGCTATATTAAGACAAATTTGCTAGCTTAACTGCTTCCTGATACTTTATAATCAAAGATAAGAAAATTAAACTGACATTCCAGTTGAGAAGAAATTTGATACAAATAAAATATAAACCTGTAATGCAAATGAACTGTGAAGTATTTTCATTCTTGCAGCATTTTTAGTCAGTGGATGGTAGAAGCAATTTTAGCAACCAATCTGTATGATAAACAGAGATGGAAGCCAAGAATATTTGGTAATTTCATGAAAGATTGAGATTTTGTTGCTGTCATACTTACATTCCTAAAACTTACAACATGCATAAAATAAAATGAATAAAATAACAGATTAAATAAATGTGTTGAACAAATACAAGAAGCTTTTTGTATCTTTTCTGATCAATAAGATATTGAGTAGGGAAAATAGTTTAAAGCTATTTTCTTTCCCTATATAACTTGTATGTAAATTTTTCATTGAGACATCAGAAACTTGAGAGATCCCATAAAAGTGAGAATTAATCAAACTCAAAAAATTTAAACTTAATAACAAACACCAAACCACTTATGTGGATGTACCAACACGTGGTGTCATCAGAAAACTCAGATAGATATCTCAATATCTGGCAGATAACTAAGTAATTTAATCAATAATAGAAGAGACTATAAAAAATGTGAATTTATCTATAGAAAGTTGAGTATGGAATCGGATAGATCTATATTTGAATGTAGTCAATATTCTAATACTTATACTACGAACACAGAGGTAAGTGAAGTTTACACTTCAGCAGCTTGAAACACTTATCATGGACACAATCCAGTAGATATTTTTTTCTTTTTTTTTTTGTGGGTACCGGGGGGTCGACCTCAGGACCTCGCGCGCCAGCAGGCGCCCGTGCCGCTGAGCTATATCACCGGCACCTTTTTCGTATGTGGGTTCCGGGAGTCGAACTCGGGCCCTCGCGCTTGCCGGGCAGGCGCTTAAGCCGCTGAGCCATCTCACCGGCCCACAACCCAGTAGATTTTAAAGTAGATTAATAGAGGCTCTCTTGGGGCTGGTGAGATGGCTCAGTGGCGTAAGCGCCTGCCTGGCAAGCGCGAGGGCCCGAGTTCGACTCCCAGAACCCACATACGAAAAAAGGGCCGGTGATATCGCTCAGCGGCACGGGCGCCTGCTGGCGTGCAAGGTCCTGAGGTCGACCCCCGGTACCCACAAAAAAAAAAAAAAAAAAAATAGAGGCTCTCTACTGCCGCCAGACATTTCCATCTAAGTAGAGATATATGGAAAAAGTGATATTTTGAAATTAAAAACTATTCAACATTTCAGAGTAGAAAATGATAAAAAGTTTATTGGACAAATCTACTATTCTTAAGAAATCTATAATAAACCTTATTTATTATTTATCTGTTTATTATTTAGCATTAGGAAATGTAAAATAAAATGTATAAAGAAACAGATAAAACTATAAATTGTACAGGACAATTTAGAATACACATCTAAATGTAAATATAAATATTCGGGAAATTTTTCAAGAAAATAGACAATCAAAAAGGATTGCTTCTGTGTATATAAACAAATATTCAGAAATTGTGAACTATGCTAATGATATAAACTGTATTTTTAAAAGATCCTTTTCAAAGGCTTCTTTCATTTATAACATATTAAATGCTATGAAAAAAGCAAAGAATCTTCATAGTAATAGAGTACTGAGACATAGTTAAGAATTTTTCAATGACAGCTATAATATGTCATTTAAAAATTAAAATAAATACATAATTAAATAATAAAAGTAAGGTAGAGTAATTGTATTAATATCATATACATTCAGAGAAGAGAAAATTATCAAGGGCAGTGTAAGACAGAGCACACTTATAAAAGGGTGGTCCATCAAGAATACATAAAAATCTTAAATATGTGTACTAAACAAAAGAGCTGTATGCCACGTGAAATAAAACCCAATAGGACTGAAGAAACTAGAAAATCTCCAACAATAGTCATAGATTTCAACACCCTTCTCTCAACAATGGGAAAAACTAGACAAAAAGTCTTTAGTATATAAAAGGATTCAACAATACCATCAACCAAGACTTAATTGAGATTTGTAGAGCACTACATCTAACTATAGCAGAATACATATTCTTTTCAAACATGTAAAGAACATTTATTAAGAAAGACTATCCCAAACCATAAAGCAAATCTCAAGGAATTTAGAATATTTTAAATCATGAAAAAGATGTTCTCTAACTATGAGTTACTGAAACAAGAAGGATAAAAATAATATTTCCAAATTCTTAGGCTAAACAAAATATTTATAAATAATATATGGATTATAGAGAAAATTTCAAGTGAAATAAAAATCAAATTAAATACAAAGGCATTATAAACACAAGTGCCTGCCTGGCAAGGGCAAGGTCCTGAGTTCAATTCCCAGTACCAAAAATAAATAAATAAATAAAAATAAAAAGGTAATATATCAAAATTTGTGGGCCAAAGGCAAAGGAGTGCAAAGAGGAATATATATAGCATAAAGTGCTTAGATTAGAAATAGGAAAAGTACCAAATCAATAACTGTGCATTTACTTAAGCATGTTCTATGGGCTGGTGTGTGGTCTAACTTAAAGAACATCCACGCACAGCTGAAAAGAATGTGTTGTTGGGTGGAACACTCTGTAAACATCTAATAAGTCCATTTTTTCACAGGTTTGGTTCAGTTCTGATATTTCTTTGCTGAATTTTGTCTGGTTTATCTATTTGTGACAGTGGGGTATTGAGGTCCCCCATTACAACTGTGTTAGTGCTTATTTGATTTTTCACTTCCATTAATATTTTTAATATAGTTGGATGCTCCTGTATTTGGTGCATCCGTATTTGTGATCATTATCTCTTTTCTTGTAGTTTTTCTCTAACAAGTATGTAGTAACCTTCTTTATCTCGTTTGATCATTCTTGTTTTGAAATTCATATTGTCTGCAAATAGCTACCCCTGTTTTATTTCTGGGTTCCTGTCACATGGAGTATCTTGATTATTATATGCCTTGGTGTAGATTTATTTTGGTCATGGCTAATTGGGGTTCTATATGCCTCACTTATCTGTATGTCAGGTTCTTTTCCCATGCTTGGGAAGTTTTCTGCTGTTACTTCTGCAAATATTCTTTTTATGTCATTTGTGTTGACTCTTGCTTTTTGACACCAAACAACTTTATATTGTTCTTCTTTGCATCACCTTGCAGTTGTTGAATTGTATTTTCCTTCTCCATTTGTTACTTTTCAGAGATCTTTCCTTTCATGATCACTAGCTGTGATCCTGTCTTCTAGGTCTGATAGTCTATCTTCACTTTCATTCATGCAGTTTTTCAAACTTTCAATGGAATTTTTAATTTTCTCAATATCTGTTTGAATCTGTTTCATGCATTCCTTTTCTTTCCTATTTTGGGCATTCATTATTTCCATCATTTCCCTATGCTCTTGTATTTTTTTACCTATAAAAAGTCTATTTTGTTATCTATAACAAATCTATTTTTTTTAACCTACTCTAGATTTGCTGAGCAAGTCCAGACCTCCAACTCTTAAAGAAATCTCAAACTAAATATCTGACAAAGTATTTGGGATATGTCAAAAATTTTCAAAGATCAAATGAAAAAATATATACAGTTAGAAAAAAGTATGAATATATGAATAAGATGGTTTGTATTACTGGTGTCCACTATCACAAATAGATCAATTGGACAACAAATTAGCAAAGAAATATCAAAGTTGAATCACACCTGTGAATAAAAGGACTTACTAGATATCTATAGACTGTTCCATTTAGGGAAATTCATGAAGAGATATTGCTACATGCCTATCAGAAGAGCTAAAATAAAAAAAAGAGAGAATAATGAATTCTGGTGAGGATGGAGAGAAACTACATTTCTCATGTATTGCAGTGCAAACGTAAAATGATTTAGTCAGTCTGCAAAATTGTTTGGCAATTTCTTCATTTTGTTTGTTTGGCAATTTCTTAAAAAAGAAGCAAGCAAAACAAACAAAAAATGTGTCCCAGCAACAACAATCTCCAGAGAGATGAAAATTTATATCCATACAAATTTACATCCATACAAATTTACATCCATACGATTTATATCCATAAAAAATGTACCCTACAAATAATACTCTCCAGAGAGATGTATATTTATATCCATAGAAGTTTATATCCATCCCAATTTAGAACTAAAGAAAATACCTGTCAGTAAATACACGATTGTACATACTCTTCTATGATATTCTTATCAATGAAAAAGAATTAGGCATTGATACTGCAAAAACTTGTGTGGGTCTCAAAAGCATTATGTTAAGTGGACAAAAATCTCAACCTCAAAGTATGACACTGTGTGATTTTACTTACATAATTTTCTAAAAGTGACAAAATTGTACAAATGGAAAAGAAATTAGTGATTGCCAGAGTTTAGAATAGGGATGAGAGTTGTCACTCTGGTGATAAAATATTTGCACAACTTATTCAATTAAAAATTACATAAAATTAGAAAGTAAGAAAATTGTGAAAAAATGTACATTGTTCACATGTTAGTTTCCTGATTTTGATCCTATAATATAGCTATATAAAAAATAAGTATTAAGGGAATTTGGATGAGACATACACAGAACTCCTTTAGTATATTGGGCAACATCCTGTAATTTGTATTTTAAAACAAAAATGCTGTTAAAAGTCAATCATGGGCTGGTGAGATGGCTCAGCGGCATAAGCACCTGCCTGGCAAGTGCAAGGGCCTGAGTTCAACTCCCGGTACCCACATACGAAAAAAGGGCCAGTGATATCGCTCAGCGGCACGGGTGCCCGCTGGCGCGCGAGGTCCTGAGGTCAACCCCCAGTACCCACACACACAAAAAAAGGTCAATCATATAGAGTCAACTATCTAAAGACCAAAAAAAGAGTTAAAAACAACATATTACAGTGATACATGAATACTCATGTTTATAGCAGCACAATTCATAATAGCTAAATATTAGAAGCAGTCTATATGTCCATCGACAGATAAATGGATAAAGAAAATGTGGTATTTATACACAGTGGATTACTAATCTGGCATAAAGAAGGATAAACTTGAGTCATTTGTTGGAAGATGGATGCATCTTGAGACCACAATGTTAAGTGACATAAATCAGATACACAAACTTAAATATTGTATGGTTTCTCTTATATGAGAACACCAATATATAAATAAAGTGCAAAATAAAGAATAAATAGTAGGAAAAAGCAAGATAGATCTTTGGCCTGTGGGAAGGGAACTGAAAGACAGAAGGGAGGTGAGTGAGGTATAGGAAAGAAGATTATTAAAAAGGGGAATTGTGAAGCACTGTGTATAGGAAACAAGTCCCTACAAGGACTGTGATCATCATGTATTACAAACATATATGCATATGAGTCTAAGACATGCAGGAACAGAGATAAAGGGAGAAGGGGAGAGAGTTTAAAAAAGAACTGAGAAATGTCATGTACATGTACCAACTCCTCATAATGGATGTAATCATAATGTACTACAAACATGCACCAAAAAATATATAAAACTTAAAAAATCTCAAGTGCATATCTATATACTGGAAATACAAAAGTAAAAATGCAATTCAAAGAAAATCACTAAAAATATGAAACATGGAATAGCACCAAAAAAGAATAAATTTAAAATAAAAATAGTGAACTTTTCAATTCCGTATATAGAGAAAAATTTATTAGATGAAATTTATCAGTCATTCATAATAAAATATTTTCTAAAAAACTAAGGATAGCAGGAAATTCCTGAATCTTATAGAGTATAACAACAAAGTTCTACTGGGAACATCGTGCTTTGTGTGAATTTTCAAGAGCTTTCCCCATGAGACTGGAAATGAGTGAAGGATTCCAATACTGACATTCAACATTTTGTTAGAGTTCCTGTCAAGGCAACAGGGAGAGTAAAGGAAATACAAGCTATACATGTTAGAAACAAAGAGGCAAAATGATCCTTTACCAAAAAAAATGATTATGGCACAAGAGTACAAACCGTATAATTTGCATTATATAGGTCCAAAAAGGAAAAAAAAATAATGCATGCACTAAAAGTTTTGACAATAGTTACTCTCAGTGAATAGAGATGAAAAGGGTGGCAAGGGATCTTCTGGTGTACTAGTGACTCTTCTGAAAGTGCTGGTGATATGATGCACTCATTCTGAAATTTTCAGAAATTTCTGTGTCTACTTCTTCTATGGAAAGGTTTACATATAAATGGCAGAAACAATAAAATGTTATTTATTTGAATAATAATGAAATAAATTCCAGCAAGATAAAAACACAAATATGGCAAACTAAAACTTATTTTGGTAGCAATATTTTGTTTCCTTTAATTCCTCTCACAATGTACCAGGATGTTAAAGCTCTCTAAGTGATCATGCCATGTGTTTTGAGAAATAATTTTCAGTGTTACAGAAATAAAAAGAGAAATGATATAAGGTGTCTATCAAAAGAAGAAAAGTGAAATAAAGTTATTAACCAATCTCACTAATTACTATAGAAGATACAAAAAATAATACTTTTACAAACTCAAACTATCATTGTACTTGAGATGTATCTTGAACAAATGAATTTTGTTTCAAGATGATTAATCCAAGAATGATTCAACCTTAGAGAATTTCTGAGTATAGTATATATTGACAGATAAAAACAGAAAAACTCCTGTTATCTTCCCAAAACACAGAGAAAAAGTCACTCAACAAAATGTAGAGAGATTAATGTACTGCTTATTGTTCTCAAATTTGGCACTGGAACTGCACTCTACTGTTTAGTATCAAGGCTTCCAGACTATAATCCAGCAAAATTATGAAAGTCATCAGGATGAGTTTCATGATCAACTTTTAATTTCTACTCAATAACTCTACCAGTGTCAGTGTAATTTTATACTTCCTTTATCTAATTTTAAAGCTAATTCTAAAAAAGCAAAAAAATTATGTCAACCACGTGTTCTGCTTCTTCCTAAATGGAATTAATGCATTAATCTTACTCATTTATCTAAAATTACTGTTTTTCATTTATGTACTATGTTTATTAGTACATGTTTCCAGCACATAATAACTACATTTGTTGTGGGGAGTTTGCACATGTATGTAACACCCTTTGATTCCTTTTTATCCCCTACTCCTTTCATCCCTTCTTGTTCCTTGTAACTGTTAGTCCTCATCCCATCTGCAAAAGCTCTATTTCTATTCTTCTATTATTTTTCCCTTTCATTCCCCACCTCCTCCTTCCCTCCAGCTTTTGTTCCTTTTCCCATTTGAAAAAGATTTCCCTACTTTCTATTATCTGTCTTTTATTTTGTTCTTTATTTTTTTGGATTACTCATATGAGAGAAACCATCTGATGTTTGAGTTTACATATACGATTTATTTCTCTTAATATTATGGTCTCAAAGTGCATTCATTTGCCTACAAATACCTCAAGTTTACCCTTCTTTGTAGAAGAGTTTTCTCAGCAATGTGAATGTCAGACAGTGAAGAACAACAATAATCCTAAGAGTCAGGAAACCAATGAAAGTGAGCCCTATAATTGGCCTGATTTTTCTTTTGAGAGAGTTTCAGGACTGTAGAACAGAAAGGGGAACCGGGGCAGAACATTCTGAATTCTCAAAGTTCACTAGGTGAAGCGATGAATCCGTTGAGACTGAGTGATTAGCCTTCGTGGAAGACTGCAAGACAGAGAAACATGAAAAACCATTTTAAAGTCTCCAGATTAATTATTAAAATGTCTTGATTTAAGACTCCATGGGGTTTTGGAAAATGGGAAAGGACATTATTTGATAAAGAAAGAGGTGAACGCCCTTCTAATTAAATGGTCCATCAAAATTAAGTATTAAAATTATGTAATTCAAGCACAGAGAAAAAAATCAGATTCTAGATATTGGAAATTAAAAGAATAAATAGAAACTTAGAGTTGTAGAATTGAGTCAGAGTTGTGACCTTGAGCAAGATGCCCAAGTTATTCCTGGTGCATGGAGAACAAGATGCCAGGAGACCCAATATTTGTAGTTACATTTTATTATATTGAAAAGACAATTTCCTCATATTTACAAATGAAGTTTTACTTCAAATAAATGTCTTTAAGTTTGGGAGCCTCCTGTGAGAATTTAGTATATAGGAATTACTTAGATTAATAAGATTCTTCAGAAAATTAATTTGATTTGGAACTTATGTTAATATTCACATTGACAAAGAACATTCATGTATCACAGAGGGAGAGGAATCAATCTCTGAATGATTACAGTAAAAGACAAAACTAAATTTTCTCACTGACTTGGTCTTCTAACCATAAGCAATGTATTTTAGAAGGCTGCATATTTTATTTTTTTTTATTTTAAAGAGAAGAAAAAACAAAACAAATCAAAAAAGAAAAAATTTTCAAAGCAACATAATAGGAGGGTAATAATGGTTAATGCATTATGTATTGTTATCTTTAAGTTAGTTATTCAGGATACCAGATATTAGCATTCAATTGTCCAAACATTATTGGCACAAACCTTACTCTTCAATGAACTAAGTAAAATCAGTAGTGTATCTATCTTAATCATCTTTTATATAAATACAATTTTTTTCCTTTCCCTTCTTTCTTTTCCCTATTCCCCCATCCCAGTCTCTCTTTCCTTTTGACCAGTTTCTTTTCGATTCACCATGTCTATTGTACACTTTGGATCTTATTTACTCTTTCAGTTTCTCATACTAGAGAGATAATACGATGCTTACACATGTGTGTCCAGTTTATTTCACTTATGAGTATTTTCTCGAGTTGTATCCATTTACCTATAAACGTCTCCAATTTATCCTTCTTTATGGCTGAATAGTACTCCATTGTATAAAAATACCACATCTTTCTTATCCATTCCTCAGTTGATGGGCATTTGGGTTGTTTCCAAGATCAGGCTGTTACAAATTGTGCTGCTATAAACATGGGTGCACATATATCGTTGTGGTACGATGTTTTTAATTCTTCTGGGAAGATACCCAGAAGAAGAACAGCTGGGTCAAATGGGACCTCCAATCCTAGTTTTTTGAGGAATCTCCACACTGATTTCCACAGTGGCTGTACCAGTCGACACTCCCACCAACAGTGAAGAAGGGTTCCTTTTTCCCCACAGCCCCTCCAGCATTTGTTATTAGTTGATTTCTTGATAGTAGCCATTCTTTCTGGGGTGAGATGGTATCTCAGTGTTGTTTTAATTTGCATCTCTTGAATGACTAGCGATGTTGCACATTTTTTTGTATATTTATTTGCCATTTGTATTTCTTCATCTGAGAAATGTGTATTCATCTCAGATGCCCATTTTTGGAGTGGGTCTTTAAATTTGGGAGGTCTGATTTTTTTGAGTTCTTTATATGTTCTCGATAGTAATCCTTTGTCTGAGGAACAGCTGGCAAACATTTTTTCCCACATTGTGGGTTGTCTCTTCACTCTGTTGGTGTTTTCTCTTGCTGTGCAAAAGCTTTTTAATAAGATGAGATCCCAGTTATTGATTCTTTGGGATAGTTCCCGTGTGGTTGAGTTTTTATTCATAAAGTCTTTGCCTACACCAATGTCTTCAAGGGTTTTACCTATCCTACCTTCCAGCAGATTTAATGTTTCTGTTTTAATATTTAGATCTCTAATCCACCCTGAATTTAGTTTAGTGCATGGTGAAAGATATGGGTCTAGTTTTAATCTTCGGCATGTATAGAGCCAGTTTTTCCAGCACCGTTTATTAAAGAGGCTATCTTTCTTCCAGTGAATGTGTTTGGCACCTTTGTCAAAGATAAGGTGGCTTAGTATGTCTGGGGTTGTTTCACATCTTCTAATCTGTTCCATGGATCTTCAGGTCTATTTTTTTTGCCAGTACCACACTGTTTTTATCACAGTAGCTTTATAGTATAATTTCAAGTCGGGGATTGTGATGCCCCCTGGAAGGCTGCATATTTTAAAATTAGTATATCCTAAGGATGTACTTCTGAGGACACATTCTGGTTATTAGTAAAGACTTCTGTCTTAAGAAAAACCTTCCAACTAATTCTTAATAGGGATTAGTTCTGCAGATGGATAATATCAGCAATTATTCATTAGTTTTTAAAACATAATAGTGAATATAAGTCACTGGAAGTAGCTTATAATGAAAAGCAGATTTATGGCATTAATTCCTAAAATTCAAATTCAGCAGGTCAATTATGGAACCATGTTGCTTGTGTTTTTCAAAGCATTCATTGTATTATGTACTTAATTTACTTCATTTTAAAAAGGAAACAAGTCTCATGAACACTGCCTCAAAATTCAATTCCTCTTATTTTAATTTTTGGCTTTCTATTAACTGACAATCACAAGTTCCCTGCAAGAGCCCATAATTTGGAGAAAACAGGAAGAGATAACTTTTTTTTTTTTCACTCAAGTTTTATTAGCACATCAAATGGGTGTGCATATAGACATGCACATTTAATTAAACCCAAGGATGCTCACACTGATAATGCAATGATTCATATCCATAGGTGAGGCTCTGGACAAGGCAAGATGACAGGGGTCCAGAGCTTAGAAATTAAGCATGAGTCATTGGTTAGTTCTAAAAAGCCAGAAATATCTTATGAGAGCTCATTTTTTGCCACTTTCTATTATGATTGGTTCTCTCTCTGTGTCTCTCTGTCTCTATCTCTGTCTCTGTCTATCTCTGTCTCTCTGTCTCTCTTTCTCTTGGTCTCTCTCCCTGTATATAATTTAGTAGGTCAAAATTCTAAGAAATTGGGCCGGTGAGACGGCTCAGCGGCTTAAGCGCCTGCCTTGCAAGCGCGAAGGCCCGAGTTCGACTCCCGGATCCCACATACGAAAAAGGGGCCGGTGATATCGCTCAGCGGCACGGGCGCCTGTTGGCGCGTGAGGTCCTGAGGTCGTCCCCCCGGTACCCACAAAAAAAAAAAAAAAAAAAAAAAAAATTCTAAGAAATTGGAGAAAAGTTGGAGTTTTAAAGGAAGTCTTTCCTAAATATAAGGACTGGCTTAAATTTCCATTTCTTGTGCTCTTAGAGCATATCTTATTTATTCCTATTGTAGTATATTTGTGATTGTATATTTGTTTTTATCCCACTAAAAGATCTGTGAGTCTCGGAAAGCATGTTCTTAAATTATCTATCTCTAATACTTTTTGGTGCCTGAAATCTGTCCTGTAGGAGAAAGATATTGGAAGATATTTATCCATTGAATAAATAAATTTATAAATAGCATATGTTATATCTTGATGATAAAATGGCACATTATGGAGAACAATATGAAGTTTCCTCAAAAAATAATAGAAGTAGCATATAACCCAGCTGTTCCACATTTGGACATATATTCAAAGATAATGAAATTGGTATACTGAAGAAATACCTGCAAACCTTTATTACAAAACTATTTACAATAGCTAAGATATGGAATCAACCTATGTACTCATCAATGAAGGAATAAAATGTACTACATACACACAGTGAAATATTATTCAGCCATAAAGAAGGATGAAATCCTACCATTTATAAGAAAGTCAATGGAGCAGAAGAACATTATGTTAAGGGAAATAAACCAGACACAGAAAGATATAGACCATTTCTCCCTCATTTGTGGAAATTTAAAATAAAAGACAATCTTATTGAAGAATAGAGATTACTAGTGTTTGGGAAGGGTGTATAAACAAAGAATGGATTTGAGTAGTGCATAGTATACACATGTATTAAAACATCAAACTGAATTTCATTAGTATGTACAATTGACACATGTTAATTAACAGTAAAATAAGTTAATAAAGCTATATTTAAAGTCTATAAGTAGTTAGTAATCAGTATTACCTCAAAAACAACTAAGGAAATTAATACTAAAACAAATGTTGATTTTCTTCTAAGTTCTTTTAATGTACATATATATGATTTTAATTGATCCTAGTACTATGTCCAAAGTACATAAAATAAAAGAAACAATATTATCATAATAACAGGCAGCAACATTATCCTAAGACAGAAGTTATTTTTCTTTCATGACCTTTCATGTTCATGTATATATTCAGGATTGCTGTCATAGGTATTAGAGATAACCAAAGGAAGCTTCCTTTGATAAAGTCAATGTCCAAGATTATTGGGAAGTTCACCCAGTTATTTCAATAACTCATTCATTATCTAATCATCCCTTTTAGTTTCATGATCAGAATCAATCAGTCTGAACATTTATTTAGTCAAAGTCAAATTTAACACTTGTTACCACTGTCTTTTTAGGATGCAGAAATATTTGACAGCACAGCATAAGATCTGAATTTGTGGTATTGAATCACAAACTTCCAAAAAATGACTCTTCAACTGGTCTAAATCAACTGAGTAGGAGATGTAGTGTTTATTGACTCTACTCTGTGTGAAAATGTATTAATTTAATACTACAATACATATTAAATATAATACAATAAGTATTAAATATAATACTACAATACATATTAAATATAATTAATTTAATACTACAATACATATTAAATATAATACATATTAAATATAATTAAATATATTTATATATTAAATATAATGACATATATACCACAAAATCGCCAGAAAGTATAGTTTTTCCTATGTTAACTTCTATGATTGAATGTAACTGGCATGTGTTTCTGCTTTAGATAAAAATATTAAATATAATATAAGGTATGTATATTTTAAAAAGTCAATAGAGTATCTAATTTGTAGACTTTTTTTTTTTTTTGCCTCTTTTCAAGCTTTTAAAAATCAGGCCAAAGATGCAGCATGTATTTATTACTTTATTCCTGTCTAGCTTCCCTGTGTCAAATATCCCATATCTCAAACACCTCCCTTTTGCTGTGTTGGACAATGACTATGACATGAAAATTCATTTTTGTATCACCTTTTACATAAAAATAAGCTAGTAAAATAAAGCTATTTTTAAAAAAGAAAGAAAATCATAGGGTTTATTCCAAAATGTGTTTGAGGGTTTTTGAAATCAACTATGTGCAACACAATGCACTACAATTACAAATGTAATGTCAGAAGGAGATCTTTGAACAGAATCATATTAAAGAAACTATATTCCCTGAATAAGTAGGAACATGTAGCACTGTGGAAAGCGGGAATTCAGTGAAAAGTCACACGTCCGTTCCACAGTTTCTTCATAGCTGATTTCATCTCCTCGTTTCTTAATGTATAGATAAGAGGGTTCAAGAGTGGAGTAAAAATAGTGTAAAACACAGACAGGAGTTTGTCCACGGAGAACCTACTGAAAGGCCACACATAAATGAAAATGCAAGGCCCGAAGAAGAGCGTGACTACCATGATGTATGCAGAGCAAGTTGAGAGCGCTTTGGCTACACCACCTGCTACGCGCTGCTGGACGGTGAGAAAGATAACAGCATAGGATATCAGTAGGAGAAGAAAACAGCTGGTGGAAAGCAACCCACTGTCTGAAATCATAAGTATACCCAAGACATAGGTGTCCATGCAGGCAAGTTTGATAACCAGCGGGAGGTCACAGAAGAAGTTGTCCACCTCGTTGGGGCCACAGTAAGGTAGATTCACAGTAAAAGCTACTTGACTGATAGAGTGCAGAAATCCAATGACCCATGAAATCAACACCAGCTTTATGCAAGTCTGCCGGCTCATCATTGTCATATAATGCAAGGGTTTGCATATAGCCACGTATCTGTCATAGGCCATGGTAACTAGCAACACCATCTCAGCCCCACCAGTAAAGTGCAAGAGAAAGATCTGAACCATGCATCCTTCAAAGGAGATGAGCTTTCGATCACTAAGGAAATCTCTAATCATCTTAGGGGTGGCAAACGAGGCCAGCCACATGTCCAAGAAAGACAGGTTCCCCAGCAGGAAGTACATGGGAGAGGAATACAAGTTGGGGGCAGAAATTACAGTGATGACAATGAGGACGTTACCCAACATAATAGCTACATAGATACTAGAGAAAAATATAAAGAAAAAGTTTTGTAGATATCGTGAAGAACAGAGTCCATGCAATACAAATTCTGACACCAAAGAATAATTCTGTAGATCCATTGTCTTGGGTTTCAGATTCTGTTCTGTATCTATATAAAGAAAAGAAAACCCTGTCATTTGTGTCAGGGTGGATGAATCTGAAAGTCATTAAGTGAGATAAGTACACACAAAAAGACAAATATTGCATGATCTTACTAATATGTGGGAAATAAAGTTGTCACATTTATAGAAATGAAGTAAAATGGTAGTTACCGGAGTTTTGGGGTGGAGAATTGAGGTAAAGATGGTCAAAGGGCACAATGTTTTTGTTAAGAAAGAAGAATAAATTCAAGAAATCTATTCTACATCATAGTGAATATAGCTAGTTATAATTTTTATAAGTGAAAATTGATAAGAGAGATTTTAAGAGTACTCACAATAAAAATTGCTAAGTGTATACAATAATGCATATGTCAAATATTATGATTTAGCAATTCCATACTATATACATATATAAAAACAATATGTTGTAAACCACAAATATATACAATTTTGTCAATTACAAAACAGAAAGGAAGGATGAAAAAGAAAAGAAAAGAGATGTTAAGTTGTAAGTAACTGTCACATGTGCCAGGCACATGAAAATAATCCATTAGGTATTACATCAATATAATTTCTAATATATAAGAGATAATCTAAAATACAATATATAAGATTATAACCAAGTTGATACCAAAATGTGTATTTGTCCATTTTAGACATCATTATTTCCTTAGGGTCAGTTGGACATTCTGGAATGCTTCAGCATAAGTGTGAAATGTAGAAACACTTTTTTCCTCCCCTCTTTGCTCTTTGTTCCTGGGAAAACAAGGAAACAAACAAGTGCAAAGCGTGAGCCAATAATCCTTAGGAGAACTGAGAATATTCAGATTTTCTGAATGATATTTTATTTTACTCTCTGTTTTTACCCAGTGGTTACTCATTATTGTCCAATGTGTAATTGTTTTAAAGCATCAGAACTAAAATTGAATTTAAGGCACAGTTTAAAAAATAATATCATAAGGTAAAACACAGAAAATGCATGTACAGTATCATCTCTCCTCTGCTGCTTTTTTTAATTTTGCATACAAACAAAATATTGTCAAGTGAAAGTGTTTTTGTGGGTGGCTGTACTGCAGTATCTAAACACCAGTCAGCATGTCTCTCTCTTGCAGAGGAAATGAGAACTAGTTGATGACAAAGTTTAGTGGAGAAAGATTCCTTTAAGCTAGGAAAGAAATGTTTAGAATGTAGAAGTCTCCTGGCAGTGATGTATAAATACAGGAGAGCTCCTAAGCTTTGAATGCAAGTTATGTGTATTGTTTACTAATTTTATGGAAATGTCCCTAGGGTGTTATCTAGGAGTTATAGAATAGTATATATCATATTCTCAGGAAATATCTTTGAAGAAATGTTGATCTAAATGATAACACAGTTACATAAAGATTTTTCTTTACTTTCTTTTTAAAAAGTAATATTTAATAAAGTTTGAATCTAAAATGATAATACATTCCATTAAGGATGACAGCGTATAACTGAAGAAACTCTCTCATCCTCCTTGCTTTTCATCAACATGAATAAGATATAATTACCAAATTTACAAATAAAACAAACAGAACAAGTTTACTTTGAGCATATTTTGAAAAGTCAAAAATATTGGCTGTTACCAAATACCATACAGAGTGGTGTGTAGGTCTATTATACATCTATTAATAGGTTTCTTTATGATTTAAAAACAAGGAAAACATTTGGTTCCTTGAAAAAAGAAAATTAATTATTGTGTATTTGGTCGTAATACTTTTTTTTTTTTTTTGCCTTTGTGTGGGTACCGGGAACCAAACTCAAGACCTTGTGCTTGCCAGGCAGACGTTTATGCCCCTGAGCGATGTCACCAGCCCAGTTGTAATAGTTTTGATTAAAGTCAACAGAAGGAAGAATTGGTTCTGGAAATTCATGATTTATTATGAATTAAAGTTCAGTTCAGAGTATTGGTTCCTAAAGAACAATGAGATTGGGATTTCTCCTATGTTAAGACTTACCGTCTTTCCTTTGGTGGCTTTATGCCTCTTTATTTAGTTATAATTTATCTACCATAAAATTCACTTATTTTAAGCATAAGACTCAACAATTTTTAGTAATTTTATCAAGTTGTGTAACCATCTCCTTAAAGAGTGATTTGGAATCTTGACAACTTCAGTTCTTCCTACCCAGGCTCACTTACAAGCCCACTCACTCAGAGGCTATCTGTATAACAGTACAATTTTCTACTTCACTGTAGAAATGAATCAACATAACATAATAAATCAATGAACCTAGGACTTATACAATTTCCCAGCCCATAAATCTTTATTCTTGTTCCTGTCATTTTCTTTCATTTGGGATTAAAAATCCATTTATCTAATTCATTTACAGATTTATTATTTCTAAACTTACTACCCCTGAGAGGATTTTAGGATGACTTCCACTGAAAGAGATGTTTTTCAGGGTATTTCAACAAGCACCTGAACATAAAATATCTGCAGTAAGTTTTGTGGATTTTTAATATACGTGAGTGACTGATAAATTCAGCATGTTATTTACAAATAATTAATTCTTTGGATTTCCAGATGAAGTAGAATAAGATATGTAGATCTTATTCATTTATAATTTCTTTCGCTAAGAGTAAGATATTGTACAAACCTTTTATGAAAAATCTTCAAAAGCAATTTTACAAAAAAATACAGAACTTTCATATGAACTTAGTGTGTTGACTCTTTAAAAACTGAAGAATATAACATGAGAAAATAGTTTCATAAGGTTTATACAGGCATGAAGTAATATATCAGTGTGAAATATTCTAATAATGTGAACTTGACATGGTGATAGAATTTAAAATCTAAAGGAATTTTTGGCAATTATATCTGTTTTAGACTTTTAAAAGAATCATGAGAACTGAAAATTCCTTTTGTTCCTCTTGAACTTTCATAAATATATTACATTAAAAAACTTAATTCCAAGGCCCTTTTTTTGGGGGGGGGGTAATAGATGCTACTTCTCTACAGATTGGATTTCAAATCCGAAGCTAAAAGCCTTGGCAGATACAGCAGACATAATCACAAATGGAGAACTCCTAATCATTTGGTTATATCTGTATTACTCTGATATCCTTCCTAATAAATCTATTACATGCAATAGGGCTATACCTTTACTAGTATTCCTTTCCTTCTTTGTGACTATGAAAAGTTTCACATGTAAATCTAAAATATAATTTAATTTAATTTAGGGTTTTATAAATATTAAATGAAGAGAAAAGTGGAATAATCAAATGGAAAACTCAGTAAACAAATATAAAGGAATTCTTATTTGCTAATTAGTCAAAGATGTTCTAAATGTAGATATTGATAATGGCTGGACAACTCTGTAAATATACTAAAATCATTGCACACTTAAAGTGAGTGAATCTTGTAGTATGTAAATCATAACATAATAATGACCTTTTAAAATTGGTGTTAAATAAATATTAAAAGAAATGTACTAAAATAGACTCTAATAGAATTCTAGTTTCCCAGAGCTCATTATTATTTCAATAGCCTTTTAAAACTTATATTAAAAATTAGTGTTAAATTTATAATAAGGAAAATGAGGTTGATTTTGTATATAAATTAATGCAAATATAATTTAAATAAAACTAACTCCAGCAACACAAAAGCAAACAATTAAGAATTTCTAAATTTAATTTTTTTTTTTTTGTGGGTACCAGGGTTCGACCTCAGGACCTTGCATGCCAGCAGGCGCCCGTGCCGCTGAGAGATATCACTGGCCCTTTTCTCGTATGTGGGTTCCGGGAGTCAAACTCAGGACCTCGCACTTGCCAGGCAGGCACTTATGCCGCTGAGCTATCTCACCGGCCCTCTAAGTTTAATTTTAACTGAAAATTATGATTATGTACTCAAATGATATAATTTAATATACTAGAACAAGCTAGTCTCTGTTTGGGTTATGTCTTAATACACATACTCACATATATCTCAAAGGTTCGTAACTAACCTGAAGTATGGTGCTCAGTCTTCAACCGCAGGCCGCCAAATTTGCACTTCACATCTACTATAATTGAAAGAAATTTTTGAAAGCACATACATCTTTTATTCCAGAGATGATTTAATCATCTTTCTCCTGCCTGTTAAAAAATAATTTGGGAAAAACATCATTTTAAGAAGCTAAAGAACTTCAAACTTGATCTTTCTTTGCATTTAAACTATAACTATGTGTATATATGTATTCATTCCCACCAGTTAAGCATCCCTTAATGATAGGCCATTTATGACCAATTGTCATAATAGAGGCTGGGGAATAAACCATCATAGGTTGGAAATTTGGGGCAACAAATCATATTCATTACAGAGGAATATAAAGGAAGAAAATTTTAAAGACCTGCCACTTGATATAAACATAGTTGCACGTATTTCAATAATTCAAGCTGAATAACACATGTTATTATCTGGTTAATATGTTAATACTGTATAAATGTGTTCCATCAAATAATCATATTAACTAGTTGCATTATAAAATTAATAATGAACATTTGTTATCTCTGCCCATTACTTTATTTAACTTTGATTATGCATAACACTTTGGAAAATACTTATTTCTACTAGGAACATCAGATTTTTATGTGCCAAAATATTTGTCCCCTAGAATTATATGGTAAGGTATAATAAAATCTCCTGATGCCTATGTTATTTTTATAGCACTTATAATTGATAGCCTACTTACTCATTAAAATCATTTAAAGTTAATGTATGCCTTTTCTGCTAATGGCTCTTTGTTGATAAGAACTATCCCAGAACATTCTGCAGAATGGTTGTCATATTTACAGTCATTCATATAATATTTACTTCTATACTAGATGTGTAAACACATGCAAGTTTATAAAGGCTGTCATCAAAGACAGCATCTAAAGGTAATAAACAGTATTAAGTTCTACATTAGCATTAAATACTTATGATTCATTTAAAATAAGTCATAAAATCTAAGTTGTTACAGAAGTGAACTATCAGCCGAAGTGTACTTTGTTCCTGAAATGTGCTTATTATGTGGGCACGAACACATCATATGAAATAAAAACTGTGGAGAAATTTTTTAACAACCAGCTGATTTCATCAAAATGTGACTGTTAATTTTATAGGGCAATTTAAAAGTTGGTTTTGGATAACATCGATATATAAATTGATGAGCCTTGAGGAATAGGCACTTTCCTCCGTAATGTATGTCACCTCATTTAATCAGGTGAAGGCCTAAATAAAACAAAAGGATGAGCCTTCCCAAGAAGGAAAATTTCTCTAGCAGATTACCTTTCGGTTTCATCTATGCCATCGGCTCTTCTGAGTCTTCACAGCCCAGAGTGCACAGTGCACTTCCGCACTTGTCAGCCTGTTTCTGCCGGTCTCCTCCCTCTCTCTCTGTCTTTGTTTTGCTTTCTTTGTCTCTGTCTCTGTCTCTCTCTCCCTCTTTCTCTCTTCATATATATGTATAGTGGAGGCTGGGGAATAAGCCATCTTAGGGTGAAAAGTCCAAAGAAAGACCAAGTCTGAAGTTTTGTAGCTTCTTAAAATGATGCTTTTACCAAAGTATATTTTTAACATATATAATCTCCATATATATGTATGCATATGTTTGTGTCACTTCTCTCTGGAGAACCCTAATATACTAACTATAAAGTCAACAGTAGAAGAATTCACTTCACGTAGTTCTGCACAATTTAACATTTTAGGGCTTACTGGCCAGCGATCCCATGGCTACTGACATTGAGCATGTGTCCCATCCATGTAACAAACCGTGTACAGTAATTTAGAGGCCAAAATGGAAGTAACATTTGTGTCTAATCCACACAAATTTCCCATGTGGCAATTGCAGATCTGATGACAAAAGATTAGTATTTTTTTTTTTTTTTGTGGGTACCGGGGGTCGACCTCAGGACCTTGCATGTCAGCAGGCGCCTGTGCCACTGAGCGATATCACCGGCCTTTTTTTCATATGTCGGTACCGGGAGTTGAACTCAGGACCTCGCGTTTGCCAGGCAGGCACTTATGCTGCTGAGCTATCTCACCGGCCCAAGATCAGTATCTTTAATACAATAAAATGAAAAGCATTTATAAATCAGAAAGTTAGTAAAGAAAACCTGAAAAGAAAAATGAGCTAAGAATATAAGCTGTTGATTTTTAAGAAGAGAAATAATAAGGCTGTAGACACTGAAAAGTTTACCTCAATTAATTTCAAACAAAATAGCAAGTCATGCCTTTCTTCACTACCAAATTTAGAATAAGTACATCAAACTTTTGTTCTTTATCTTGTTCTTTATCTTGCTGACAATCTGATAAATTTATTTCTTTAATTAATATTCATGAAATTTAATGAGATAAGCACTATTATTCCTGTTTTACAGCTGAGGAGTTTGAGACATAAAGAGTTTATGCACACAAATTGTTGGTGGCAAAACCAAAGTCTGACCCAGACAATTGGACTTCAGGATTCATATTCCTAAACTATACAATCCTGCTTCTCTCACTCTTAATTGGAGTAAAAGTCAGCATAACTTTTTATTAGACACTTAGATAGACCACGTTCCTTAGAAATGCCAGTAGATTTTGGCCTAGTCGTTTCTGTGTTAAATGACTTCTATAATAATGTTACAGATTAATGGATTGAAAGTTGTAAGCAACTTAAATTTGCCACAGTGTTTAAAATCGAAATCCACTTATGTAATACAAGATAATGAGACATAAAAATGTTCACAATGTTTATTAAGGACAAAAAATGAATAGCAAACTACACACATAGTATAAATCCTCTGCATACAGCAATGATTTAAATAGATAACAATTACTTTCCTTACAACACATAACATTCCAGTTGAAAACACAAAACACATAGATACAAATGAATGAATCGTTTATGATAAATGCTAAGGCAACAAAAATCAAGCAGGGTTAGGAATACTGAGAATGAAAGGGAAGTGAGTGTGGGTTTAGTTTTATTTTTTAAATTAATTATTATTTCATTTGTACAAATGTATGGGGTACAGTGTGACAGATAATTTGATATATAGATACAGAGTAAAATAATCAATTAAGATCAGTTAATATTTACACATCCTTAAACATTTTAAATAAGAATTGTGATCAACACTGGATAATCGTACATATAGTGATATATAGTGTGACTTTTTAACACATATATACAGAGAGTAGGCTTCCTTGAGGAGGTGACTTTTGATGAAAAGCTTGGAGGAAGACATGGGTTAACTCTGTCTGTAACTGGAGAAGGTAAAGCACTACAAGGAGAACCATTGCAAAGGGGGTTAGGTGGCTCATGCCTAAAATGTTCAGAGAACGCTTCTGTTTGAAGTGGGGTAAATAAGTGGAAAGTAGTTTGGAGATGAGGTGGAATAAGTACTTGTGGGAGAGGAACAGTAATATAGTGCCCTATAAGTACTATCAATACTATCAGTACATTGCCTTTCATTCTCAGAGAATGAGATGGAGAGTATTCTGAGAGTTTTGAGTAGATAAATTGTAATATTGGATGTAATTTAGAAGAATAGCTTTGCCTGATTTGTTGGTAAAAGCAAGGGTAGAACCTGGGAGACCAGAAAGCAAGAAGGCTTACCAATTCAGACCATCTGTTATGATGGCTCAAACTGAATGGGATAACTAGAGGTGAAAAGTAATAGTCAGATTCTAGATATGTTTTGACATTACAGCCGATAGGTTTTCTGAAGATTATTATGGGGAGTAAGTATAATAGCTATGTCAAGCATGATTCAAAGTACTGTAGCCATGGGGAGTGAAAGAATCAAGATACCATTAAGTAATATGGTGGAAATTATCAGCAGACAATTTGAAAGAATGATTAAGAGATTAATTTAGTACCTGCTGGCCACAAATGGTGCATTTGAGTTAGAATGGGGAAACTGAGCAACTCTTGGGGACGAGTCTGGATTGCAGGAAATAAGTCTAAAGCAATGATGGTGAACATTTTAGAGACCGAGTGCCAACCTGCAACCCAAAATCCACTTATTTATCGCAAAGTGCCACCACTGCAATTAAACCTGAATACCGAGGTTTTAGTTTAGAAAAAACAACTCATACAGTAACCTCTTTTGTCTTAAAAGAAATACATCATATCATGTGTGCCATAGTTTCCCCATCACCATCTAGACTATAAGCAGAAATTCTGGAATTGCAGTGTAGCAGATTTTTCTGTCTTATATATTAGGTAGTAAGAATGAGTCAGGGATTTAACCTCCAGCCAATGACAATAAAAACCCCAGCTTCTTCTCTCCAAAAGTAACAGAATTCTAAGATACATGTTCCGTATAGTGTCCCAGAATTATAATATGAGAATAAGCTCCATTTGCCCATAGCGGCAAATTGATTCTTAATACAATTTGCTGGGTTCTATTCCTTGTCTTATTTCTTCATTCTGCCAGGAAACTACGGGGTTTTCCTGGGATCACTTTTGCCAGTAAAACTATTATACACATATGTTTAGAAGTACAGTGTTTTGTTTTGTTTTGTTTTGTTTTTTGTACCGGGAATCGAACTCAGGACCTTGAAAAGCACAGTTTTTACAGAGAATTCTTTCCATTCTTTGAGTTGTCTTTTCTTTTTCTTGATAGTGAATTTTGAAGCAAAAAGTTTCAATTTTGTGCAATCAAAAAAATTTTTTTTTATCTAGTTGCTTGTACTTCAGTTAAATCTAAGGAAACATTACCTCATCTAAGATCAGGGAGAAGTCTATGTAAGCTTACTTTCATATTGCCAAATGCTTTTTCTGCGTATGTATATTTAGGTCTTTGATTTAGTTTATGCTAATATATGTACAAGTTGCAAAGTAAAACCTTCATTCATGGCTATCTGGTTATTCCAAGAATATTTGTTGAAAAAGAGTAGCCTTTCCCTCTTTGATGAGCTCAACGCCCTTTCCAAAATCCATTAATGATGCATATATAAGTACATATCCGGCTATCGTGTTATTCTGTTTGTCTGTATGTCTGTCCTTATCACAGTATCACACAGTTGATTACTATAATTCATATTGAGATTTGAAATTGTGGAATATGAATCTTCAAACTTTGTTCTTCTTTTGTAAGACTAATTATTTGTATCCCTTGTATTTCCACACGAATTTTAAGATCAGCTTATTAATTTCTATAATATATTTAGCTTATATTTTGTTAGGGATTACAACTGAATGCATATTTCCATTTGAAAAATACAGCAATCTGAAATAGTTCGTCTTCCAACCCATGAGAATATGTTTGTGTTTATTTAGGTCTCTATTAATTTATTTCAGTAATGTTTTATAGTTTTCAGTGTTCAAGTCTTGCAATTTAAAAAATTATCCAAACTATGACTTTATTGCTATTTTAAATTAAACTGTTTAATTTCATCTTCAGATTGTTCATTGTTAATGACAGAAATACATCTGATTTTGTATATATTAATATACGGCAAAACTTGCTTAAGTTGCTTATTGGTTGAAATAGTTTTGTGGGCTTTGTATTAAAGTTTTTGTTATATGCAACAGAGATTATTTTACTTCCTCCTTTTCAATTTTTTGGCTTTTATTTCCTTTTCTTGTGTAATTGTTCTGACTAGAAATTCTAATACAATGATGAACAAGAATAGCAAGAACATCCTTCTATTGTTCCTGATTTTAGAGGGAAATCTTGTATTTTACATCAATAAATATGGTGCTTGAGATAGTTTTTCTTAGGGGCCTTTTATCAGATTGAGAAGTTCTTTTCTGTTCCCAGGTTTCTGAGCATGGATAATATGAAATGGTATTGCATATTTATTGTCAAAATAATTTTCTGCATCAGGATAATCGTGTAAGTTTTTTTTCTCCCTTGTAGTGATGTAACATGCTGCTGTTATTGGCTTTTTTATGCTTGAATCAGCCTTGCAGCTCTAGAATACATCCCATTTAAATATATATATATATATATATTTTTTTTTTTTTTTTTTCTTTTTTTTTGTACCGGGAATCAAACTCAGGACCTCACGCTTGCCAGGCAGGTGCTATGCTGCTGAGCCATATCCCCAGCCCCAATATACTTTTGATATGTCTTAAAATTTGGTTTCCTAGTATTTTACTGAAGGTTTTTGTTTTTATATACATAAGGGACATTGGCCTTTAGGATTTCTTTGTCTAGCTTTGGTATAAGTATAATATTTACCTCATAGAATAAGTTAGAAATTATTCCCTCCTCTTCTATTTTTTGTAAGAGTTTGAGGTAGATTGTTGTTCATTTTTAAGTATTTTAAAGAATTTTTCAGTGAAGATCTTATCCTGGAATTTTTTATTTTCTGAGAAGGGGAGAAAGTGATCCAAACATTACATTAGATACAGGTCTGTTACAAGAAGTAACTCGCAACCTGTTAGATGTCAGATGTACCACATTCTTGTCTCCTGATAGTGATGAATGGACTCGAGGATAAAGGAGGTTAAAAGTAGGAAAGATTTATTGAAAGAAAGGTTCCAAAGGACAGGAGGCATCCCAAAAGTGGGTTACCACTGAAGCTTTTTGTCTATGGGATTTTATACAGCAAAATAAAACCACTGGTTACCTCAGGTCAAACTATAATCAACCTACATAGGGTTACACGTATAGTAACTTAACTCATACTGACCTAATAGAAAAACAAGGTACATAACAAGGGTACATAGCAAGGAGAAGAATGAAGGCATTTGTGAAAGGGGTCAGAGTGAGCAGCAGAGTGTCCTGGTCAACTGTGTTTTTCTGTTGTTTGCATGCATCTGTTAAATTGCTCAGGTTATTGGACCAGATGGTGCCAGTTCTAGTACAGCACTGAGCTGTTGTTTACTTCTGGGAAGGCTCCCAGGCCTAGCCATTGGGTCCCCATCTTGGGAGCTTAGTTTCTCTCAACTCAGCCCTGTACCACAGGCCAGGCTTGCCTCGTCTCTGTTCTGACACTGTCAGCCTGGTTCTTTTCTTTTTTTTTTGTGGGTACCGGGGGGTCGACCTCAGGACCTCGCGCGCCAACAGGCACCCGTGCCGCTGAGCGATATCACCGGCCCCTTTTTCGTATGTGGGATCCGGGAGTCAAACTCTGGCCCTCGCGCTTGCAAGGCAGGCGCTTATGCCGCTGAGCCATCTCACCGGCCCCAGCCTGGTTCTTTTCTAACTGCATATCAATCTCTACCTAACTTAGCTACCTGTGATAGGCCTGTCTCTTTTTGAGTAAGTTTTAATAGTCTATGTTTCTAGGAATTTGTTCATTTTGTCTAGGTTATCTAATTTGCTGTGCTACAATTGTCCATAATATTCTCTTATGAACAATTTTATTTCTCCAAAATTAAGAGTAATGTCTCCATTTTCACTTGTGACTTAATTATTTACATCGTCTTTATTCTTTAGTAAATCTAGCTAAGGTTAGGCAGGTCATTGATCTTTTCAAAGAACAAGGGATTGGATTCATTGATTCTATCATCTTTCTATTCCTTAATTTATTTATGTATATTCTAATTGTTATTAGTTGTTTTGCTGTTTTTTTTTTTCTGGCCTTGTGGCTGTTTCCACATATTACAATCACATTATATGCTCATTAACATATATTTATATTATTTTATCCATTTGTTATATAAGAAATAAAAAATAGAGTTACAAACAGGAACTATCATGACATTTATATTTGCCCAGTAGTTACTTTTACTAGATTTCTTTACTTTTTCTACTCCCTAAGAATAATTTCCTAGTGTCCTTTTATTTCAGCCTCATGCTCCTTCTAGCATCTCTTTCAGGGAAGATCTCTCAACAGTGATCTTTCCTACCTGTTGTTTACCTAATAATGTGTTAATTTTTATTCCTTATTTGAAGAATGGTATTCCAAAATATAGAGTTCTTTTTCAACAGTATTTTCCTTCTGGGATTTAAAAAGTCTTATTGTCTTCTGGTTTCTGATGAGAAATTTCTTGTTAATCTCACTGAGATGCCTTATACATATGAATCACCCTTAGTTGCTGCTTTCAATATTCTGCCTTTGTCACTGACTTTTGAGAGTTACATAGTATGTGTCTCAGTGTAATTTCCTTGTACTTACCCTTCTTGGAATTTGTAGAGCTTCCTAAACATATAAATTCATATTCTTTTTCGTTTGAGAAGATTGGGGCCATTATTTCTTAAATACTATGTCTATCCCTGTCTTTTTCATCTCTCTTCCATCTGTTCCTATTATGCATTTGTTGATATGTTCCCTCCTTTCCTGTACATTTCTTAGGCTTTGTTAACTTCTCATTTGTTTATCTTTCCACTCCTCAGACTTGGTGGTGATTTTTTGGGGACTTATTTTTACTTTCATTTTGTCTCTCTTTTATATAATCAATTATACTATTAAAACTCTCTAGTAGGTTTTTTAAAATTTAATTATACTTTCTAGGCCCACAAAGTTAGCTGGCTCATTATAATTTCTATTTATTGATATTCTCTAAATGGTGAGATATCTTTAGCTTTTGCTTTGTGGTTTCCTTTAAGTTTTTTTGACTAAGTACTTGATTTAAAGTTTTTGTGTAAAAAATCAAATGCCTGTAATTTATAAGAAGCAAGTTTTGTTAATGTCATCTGTGAATGAATCATAATGCATTTTCATGGTTTGTAGGAATTTTGTTGAAAATGGGACATTTCGAATAATATACTCTGGTGACTTAGAAATCATATTCATCTAAAAGCTTCTTTTTTGCTTGCCGTAGCTATTTTTTTATTTGTTGACTTTTCCAAATTATTTTTTAAGTCTGTATTCTTGTTATGTGTAGGCTCAGAAATCTTTTACTTTTTAACACGTGTTCAACTTGTGTTTTGACAAAAGTATTTATCTTTTCATACTAGGAGAAAGTGTTCAAAAGAGATCAGAGGCAGAGACAGAGGAAGAGATGGAGAATTACTAAGAAACAAAGAAAGGAGAGAGGAGAGAGAAGAAAGAAGGGGGGGAGAGAGAGAGAGAAAGGGAAAGAGAGAGAGAGAGAGAGAACGTCTCAGTCTTTGTAGATTGACTGCACTGGCACACTTAATGCCTGGGCAGGATTTTTACAACTCTTCCATGACTTTACCTTCTTGCTTCCCCTTAGCTTAGAAATCAGGCAGGTGTGAAAGCTTAGGGTCTTCACAGGTCTTTTTTAAGCATGTATATGACTTTCTAATTCCACAGCCTTCACAGTTACTTTTGAAAACAACATACTCCAATGAAGCGTTCACTGTAGCTCTCTCCACCTGGACTTTGGTGCTCTATTGTGTGCCTCAGCTATAATGTTTTGTCATAGGCAGCTGTAGGCTGTTCATCTGTGCCGTAATCCGTTTTAGGAATGTTATCTGCTTCTGCACCTCGAGTGAGTTCATTGAAACAGAGATATGCTTGTGTTAGTTCTTGAGGTAGCCAGAGACAGGTTAAAACAGAAATTTCAATTCTTTTTTTTTATTCTCCTTTTTTTTCCCCCTTTTTTTTTTTTTTTGTGGGTACCGGGGGGTCGACCTCAGGACCTTGCGTGCCAGCAGGCGCCTGTGCCACTGAGCGATATCACCGGCCCCTTTTTCATATGTGGGTTCCGGGAGTCGAACTCAGGCCCTCGCGCTTGCCAGGCAGGCGCTTAAGCCACTGAGCCATCTCACCGGCCCTTTTTCCCCCTTTTAAAAGATATGTTCTTATTTTTGGGTCCAGAAGCAAACATTGTCTTCATGACTAACTGTGCCAGGAAGGGGAAAGGAGTAGGAAGGGTATTTATGTCACACTTGATTGTTTCCTGGTTTTAAGTCGGCTTTTTTCTTGGTTCATCATTCTCTTGGTAGTTGTAAAGCTTTATTTTACAAGTTCTGGCAACATTGATTCTGACAGTAATTCGATTTTTTTTTAATTGTACGGAACAATAGGCATTTGGAATTACCAACTCAAAAAATTTCACTAAGATGAAGAATCTCTACTTGAAAGGAGGACCTTCCTAGACACAGACTCCTTGGTGAGCTTTCATTTAGCACTTTCATTATATCATTCTACTATTACTGGGTTCTGGGTTTCTGTAGGAGCTGTCCAGCTCCTTGTTGTCTCGAACAAAGAATCAGGGAAGAATCACCAAAAAGGTTTTACATTTATTAAAGGTACGAAACAAGTCCACTCTACAGAGTGAGAGAGTTTACATGAGGTTAGTGGTGGAGGTTTTTGCATTCCTCATTCTTCAGGGTGACATCATATCTAGACTATTCTATCAAAAACCTGCTTTATTTCATGCCAAAAGAATTGAAGATGGCACTTTCTGATGGGTTCTGTATGCAGGGCTTGGGAACTGCTTTTCTGAGCATGTGTCCTGGATCTCCATAATTGACAGGTCATACCCATTTGCTCAGCTGGTTTGCCACACCCTAATCTCCCGCCTCATTTTCCCCTGAAAGACATAAATCCCCATAATTCTTTATGGGATTCTGAGGGTGTGGAGGTCTGTCTTCAGATAGCTACTTCCAGCTGAAAGGGACAGTAGGCCCTACATAGTGGGAATTACACGCTCTCCAAGTACCTTGAGATGTTGGGTCTCAGCAGCTGGGCTGAAAGATAAACCTGTCAGAAAACAATGAGAAAGGAGTTACTGCCTATGTATCAAGAACTTTGAGCTGCCTGTTCAATGGGACAAAGTTTGACGAATTTGTCAGGAAATGAGTAGACTGAATCATCATTTGAAGCCTTGAATGGATAAACTTTATGCTTTGGTTGAAGATGCAGAGCGCAAATAGGAGAATATTTCCTAGTTTGTCTTAAAAGGGGAAACGTGACATATCCAACAATTAGCGACATTATTTTTCTGTACTATTATTTATGAGAAGTTTCCTATGTTTTATTTCCATACTTCCTGGGGAGGAGAAAGCATGGTGAAGAAGGATATTAGATAAACTACCAAGGGCCTGAGAGTCATAGCCCTAGCAAGATTAGCCACATTATGGATCTAATGAAAAACAAGAGTCCAATGCAGGTGACCATTTTAGCTGTTGTGGATTAGGGGTCATTTGTGACTCTACTTATCTGAACCTGGAGCAGTACTGGAGTCCTGCTTTTTGAAGAGAAGACTCAGGTTGTCCAGAGGTTCACGGATGTAGCTTCTTCTTTTGGGTTGCCTTTCTTCTGAGACATTTCAGGTGGGGCTGGCTTTAACCCATGATGTCCAAGGTCACCCAAGGTTCCTGAAAGGAGATGATGATGTCCTTGGACAGGGTCACTGTAAACTGCCCTGGCCTCCTGCTGTCCTCTTCACCAGAGTGGGATGAGAGGTTTCCAGATGGCCTAGCCTCTCTGGGAGCTAGGACAGTCATTTCTCCAGTTCCATGAATCAGGTACATTGGCTGCCTGACATATGGAGCAGGGCTTGGATGGTGGTTTGATACCAGCTGCATGCCCAGGGTCCAGTTTCCTTGCATTTAAAATAGGAATTCTTTCCCTACTTGGCCTTGGGTTTTCACTTGCATGAGTTGGATGTGCTTAATGCATTGCCAATGGCAACAGCCATATTTTGGCCTGTCTTTTTTCCCTTAGCCTTTCTGCTTTTTATCCTTATAAGTTTTTGTAATTTGTGCCAAATATCCAAGGCTTATTGACTAAAAATGCTGTCCCATTAATGTCTGTACCTCCTTGGAAGATGGATATAGGTTTGTATATTTACAGAAGTCTTCTATTAATGGACTATGAAAGATAGCGGGATTTTCCTCTTTGCTGGGTATAAACTCTCTCACCTTTTCATAATTAACAGGTTTCTGAATGCATCTTTTTTATTTTCATGATAGAAGCAATTATCATTTTAGACCTCAAGTCTAGTCCACCCTCAGTATTATAGGCCCAGTTTGGTTCTGTCGGAGAGACAACAACCTCTCTGGGATGAATCCCTTCTCTTACCACAGCATGTTGTTCACCTGCATGTTTTCTAAACTGCTCTAGGACTTTTTGTTTTGCACATGGGGTAAAACCAGTGGTCAAGACAAATTGGACTTCTTGCCATGATAGGTCAAAATCAAAGGGCAAAGTTTGAAACCCATCTCTAAACACAGCAGGATCTTTTGAAAACTAGCCTTTACATTCTTTGCATTGTTGAGTATCTGCCACTGGATAGAGAACCTGGATTAGAATACTCCCCCTCTACTCCTAGGACTTCTCTTTTAGACTCTAAGTTGGAAGAATAGGAAACTCCACTTCAAGTATGTTCTGCAGGACTTAAATCTGTCTGAAGAGTATGAGGTGGGAACTGGAAAATACTGGAGACCTAGTCTCTGATGAGATTTCTGAGTCACTTGAAGTGGATGATGCTGATTTACTGGCCTGAGGATTATAAGGAGGAGGTTGAGAAGACCTCACAGTGTGGTTGTTTTCACTAAACAGGTGGGGGGACCCATATGTCCCTGAGAGAAAAGTAGGCATCTGAGGATGGAATCATCAATAATACCAATTTCCTCTTCTTTGGAGGCCTCTGTAAATACCAGAGTTCTTGGGCCTTTATAGAGATAAAGAGCATTTAAAGCCTGAACATAAGGAATTTCATAGCACTTTCCTTGCCTTTTGCAGAAAAGATCTAGCTGAAAAATAGTATTGTAATTTATGCTACCGTTGTGTAGCAATCTCTCACCATTTCTCAATTCATACCAGACCCAAACAATATTGCAATAGAAAATAAGTTGTTCTTTTCTCAGATTGTTAGGGTCAAATTGTTTCCAAATTTTAGGGATACATCCTAATGATGAGGTTGCTGGGATTTTCAGGGTGTTTCCCAAGGCTGTAGAGAGGGACCTATGAAGAGAGAGAGAATACTAGGTCTGAGGTCCTCCTGAGGGAGAACCATTGACTTCCTAGGCATCTCTGATGAAACTTGAATTGCAATAGCAGACATCTCTCACCAAGTGAGTGGCACCAGTATCTTTTCCTTAGATTTCTCCAGAGCCTGTGGCTCACTAGAACTCCTTAAAGACCAGGATGGAGCACCCAGGGGTCCATCTAGCAACTTGAGCAAAAATATCTCTCCCATTTACCAAAATAATAAAAACTTCATTACTCACTTTGTTTAAGGCAGTAGAGATAAAAACCTGTTCTTATCATTTAAGAGAAAAAAAAAAAACTTAGAATGTTCTAACTACAAGAATAGAGTTTCTTATCTATTGTCTCTAACTCCATTTTTCATACTCATAGATGGTTGTGTTGACCTTCACTGTCCTTCCCCTTTGCTCTTCTCAGGCCCTGAGGCACATGTTTCTAAATAACCTGAATTTCTGTTAGAAGAAGCAGGGAAGGGAATCTAACCTGATTTAGAAGAGAGGAGAGGACGAGGCCCATTTGTTCCCTGAAAGTGGAGACTTTAACTCTTATTTATAAGAGTGAAATTTCCTGGTAGCCGAGTTCAGTTGAAAAAAAAAAAAAAAAAGGTGGGCAAACACAGCCAAACCACACGACAAGCCAAAATGGCTGAAAAACATGGTGGAAAAGTGGACCAAGATGGCTCCCTGAGGTCTTAAGAAACAGGGCCCCGAGAAAGCAACTTATTAAGGATAACTATATATAAAAGGACATCTAGATGAAAAGAACAGATGAAACTTTGAACACAAAAAGATACAGGCTGAGGTAGGCAGCTACTTAGGCAGGAGACCAAGTTACTAATAGCTATTTATCCCCCGAAAATGAGAAAGTTGAAAAAAGTATCTGGGAGAACAAAGACATTGGGGCCAAAAGCCATACTGAACTCTAGGTTGCACACACACGGAACATGACTAAGTTAATAACAGGCTCCCTGTCAGCCCCTGTCCCATGTGACCATGGAGGCCATGGTGTCCCATGGGTTGCTACCAGGGCACACATCCTTGGGGCACAGCCTTGGCACAAGCCTATGCCAGGATGAGCCCACCCAGTGGGGTATGGTGGGGTAGGGGAGAGAAGTCTGGTCCCCAAACCCTGGAGGTGCAGCATAGTGTGGCACAATGTAGCTCAGCTTAGCTTCTAGGACTGGGGAAATAGGCAGAAAGATGCTAGGCTGCTACCAGGGGTGGATGGTGACCCCAGTGCTGACTCAGATGCAGGCCATCCTCATCTGGTGAGATACACTAGTGCACTGTGCCAGAGAAATGAGAAACTTCCTGAGTCCCCAGCTTCCACTAATTTTTTTCTCACCCCCACCTCCACCCCCAAAAAACTGTTTACCTCCTGGCTGGGTTCAACAAGAAATATTTTAGCAGATTCTGGGGTTCTATAAATTCCTTCCAGGTCCTTGGAGTCCTGAACAAAGAATTGGGCAAAACCCTTGAAAAAGTGAGCTTTTACATTTATTAGAAATACGATCTACAGAGTGAGAGTGGGCCACTGAGAGAGTTCACAGTGTCTATGAAGTTAATGGCAGAGGTCTTTTGTATCTCCCATTCTTCGGGCTAGCCTCATATCTAGGCTGTTCTATCAAAAACCTGATTGATATCACACCAGAAGGACTGAAGATAGCAATTTCTGTTTAGTGCTAGGTACAGGGCTTGGGAACTGTGTTCTGCACATGTGTCCTGGGTCTCCAAGATTGACAGGTCATGCCCATGTGCTCAGGTGGTTTGCCGCACCCTAATCTCCTGTCTCACTATTTTGGCCACCACAGTTTCTGATGAAATATTAGCTATATACTGAGGGATTTTCTGTCTCTGTCTGCCTGTCTCTCTCTTTCTTTTTCTATCTCTCTCTTTCTCTTTCTGTTTCTCTGTCTCTGCTTCTCTCTCTCTCTCTCTCTCTCTCTCTCTCTCTCTCTCTCTCTCTCTGTCTCCTACTATCTTCTCTTTGCTGTTTTTAAGATATATTCTTTGAGGGCCGGTGAGATGGCTCAGTGGCATAAACGCCTGCCTGGCAAGCGCAAGGTCCTGCGTTCGACTCCCGGAACCCACATAAAGGAAAAAAAGGGCTAATGATATCGCTCAATGACACAAGCACTTGCCCAGCAAGCGCGAGGTCCTGAGGTAGACTCCTGGTACCCACATAAAAAAAAAAGATATATTATTTGAGACATTCATAGTCTGACTATATCTCTCTTGTAGTAAATCTGAATTTTTGGAGGTTACCAAGTTTCTTGAATGTGTATATTAATGTTTTCCATCAAATTAGGGGAGATTTATCTAATTACTTCTTCAACTATCCTTTCCAACACTTTCTTTCTTTCCTTCTCCATATAATGATGTTTTGCTCAGTGATGGATTGTGTAGTTGAAGGTGGTCCCTTAAGATAAGATTATATAATAGAGATGAACAATCTCTACCACCTAATAGCATCATAGCTGTTATTAATGTTATAGCACAGGACATTACTCATGTGTTTTTGTGAAGATGATACAAAAAAAACTGTAAATTCAATCATAGAAATGTATAATGAATACAGTTAACTATAATACATAATATTTCACAGTGATTTACTATGCCGAGGACTTGGTGCTTATTTTAGAATGTACTCCTGCTTATAAAAAGAAGTTAACTGTAAAACAGTAGGCTGTTTTATACCAGCAGCAGCCTCATATTTATGAGGTCTTATTGAATCATTTCTCTTGTGCTTGAATTAATCCCACTCTGTCTTGTTTATCATGGTCTTTTGGTGAACAAAATCCACCTGCAATGTTGCCAGTAAGAAGCCATGACTGTCCTGAAAACAAATTTGGAAGTGAATAAGGACTATGATGGCAAAAAAATCAATGGTGATTATTGTTCACTAATCACTTGTGTCCTATTGGACCATAGCTACAATCTTTAAGAACAAGACCAAAGTAACAGATGCTGTTAAGGCATCTGCTTCATTGAACATGATGAAAGTAACAGCACTCAAGAGCAGCCTGTATCAGATATAGAGAAACTTTTAATAACTTGCACTGCAGATCAGATACAGAAATGAATCTCTCCAACCCATGATAATCACAGCCAAAGCAAAAAATATATTTGTGATGTTGCAGATGGGAAGGCAAGGATGAATTGGGAGGAGAAGGAAGGGATGGGAGCGGAAGGGGACAAAAAATAAGAATTGAGATGTGTTATGCACATGTCTAGTCTCTTCATGATGAATGTAATCACTATGTGCTGCAAACATGTACTAATAAAAAAATTAAAAAGAAAGGAAAGACTGGAATTGATCATAATGTTGAATTTAGTGCTGGTGCTGGGTGGCACAAAGAATTCAAGAATAATTATTCATTTCTGTGACTGCTAACAGTGATACATCAACTTGATTGGAGTAAGTAATGCTTTGCAGATTAGTAAAGCACTGTTGTGTGTGTGTCTGTGGGGTGTTTCCACAGATGATTGGCATATTAGTCAGCTAACCAAGGGGGGAAAACTCACCCCAGTTGTGGGTGGCACCAATTAATAGTAACAGGGATGGAATAAGGAAGGAAAATAAGAAGGAAGTGTGTCCATTTTTGAAGAGCTGTACTCTGCTTGAGTGGGTGTGTCATTTCCAGTGAGCAGATAGCCACTAGGAATTCTCCTTCCTCTGATCCTGTAAGCCTATCTACTAAATTCCTTTGCATGATTATACCTATTTTTAATTGATTTTATTCCTCTGCAGAACCATAACCAATACAATTGCATAATGGGATAGTGAGTGGTGAGTCTGAGAGTGCTGATGTTGAAGGCAGCTTAGGAATTTTTGGGAACTCTCGATAAACTGATTGTGGTTGAAAATTACTTGCCAAAGCAAATAAGAGCAAAATGTTTAACTTTGCTTAGTGTACTTTCTGATTCCTGATTTCTATTTTTTTTATTATTTCTGTCAGTTTGTATACATTTTCTATTATTCTTCTGGTTCAGTCTCTCTCACATATATGGTAAAATGTTAGCAATAAATTAGGATACTATCAAGCCTGTCTTCCTCAAATAGTTCATATTTTCCAAGGATGGTGTTATCAGTATTTCTCATTCCACATATTCTTCTGCAATGTGTCCGTACCGCTCCCCAAAGAGCAAACTCAAAGATAGATAACAGGAAATAGGGAGATAGATCTTTTGCAAATGGGAAGGGGCCAAAGAAATGGAGGGAAGTCAGAAAGAGGTGAGGAGGAGGGGATAAAAAAAGAATTGAGACCGGTTATGTTACATGTACCAACTCCCCCACGAGGAGTGTAATCATTACGTACTGCATATGTACTAATAAAAAATACTCAATGAAGTACTACCCTTCTATAAAAAGACAAACTTGAGGCTTTAGTAGGCAAATGGATGCAATTTGAGAACATAATGCTAAGTGAAATAAATTAGACACACAAGTTTAAATATCACATAGTTTCTTTTATATGAGATGATAGGTAAATAGGAAGTAGGGAGAGATTTTTCAAATGGATGGGAGAACAAGATGGAGGAAGGGAGTGGGAAGGAAGGGAAAGAGGATGGGAAAAAAAGAATTAAAGGGAAAATGATGATAAAAATGGAATTTTTACAAATGGGACAGGGATCTAAAATTGGAGGGAGTAAGAAGGGAAGGAAAGGGTAGAGGATGAAAAAAAGATAAATGCAACTATTATGTACTGTGAACATGTATTATTAAACTACAAAATGAGAAAAAGATTTATGAGTGAAGACATAAGTGAAGAAGCCAACTTAATATGAATGATAACAAATCTTCTAATTTAACTTTCTCAGTTAATTTTACACATCTCAGACATAAACTGCTTACCGTAGCTCTTCCCCAATCACTGGCTTACAAAACTAAGGAGAATAAAGTGGGTATTTTAAGGCAGAATATTAGGGATAGCTTATGTATACCAAACTACACTACTCACCCATAATCAGCCTGGAACCCCATAAGGTTATCTCTAATAAGCTTCCATAAATTCTAAATTTCTGTATTTGTTTCTAGTCTCTTATTTGCAGTGTACAGCAATTTCCCAGTAAAACTACTACTTTGGCCATTTTTATTTCTTCCCCTGTCATGAAAGCTTTTCTTTTTTCCTCAGACCTCTTTAGAATTTATTCTCAAACCTTCTAAAATCCTCTTTAGTTTATAAAAACATTTAGGCCAACTCTATTATTGCTCTGAGTTATTGACAAGCTGTGATACTTATTAATAAGCTACTACTACTGTTTTTCTTAGAAATCACGTTGCCTTTTTTGTCTTTACTCCTTTGTTGAGGGTCACAAGATTTCCATGGTGGTGCACACTCTGATTATGTGACTGTTGTGTGTTATTACTGCTATGCATAACAAAAATATGATGCCTTTTTTTTTTTTTTTTTTTTTTGTGGGTACCGGGGGGTCGACCTCAGGACCTCGCGCGCCAGCAGGCGCCTGTGCCGCTGAGCGATATCACCGGCCCCTTTTTCGTATGTGGGTTCCAGGAGTCGAACTCGGGCCCTCGCGCTTGCCGGGCAGGCACTTAAGCCGCTGAGCCATCTCACCGGCCCTGTGATGCCGTTTTTCCACAGGGTAAATGGATAAAATGAAACAAAACACCAAGGGGAAAAAAAAGCAAAGAAAAAACCTCATGATTTTGTTTAAAGTGCAATATTTGTTCATGTCTTTCTCTAAACAATAATCTATTTCAAAATCAGGGATGTGGAGTATTCCTCATGCTCCATTACTGAATACAAGGACCAGCAAAACCTCCTAGATGTAGACCCTCATTAGAAATCCCTTGATAAAATATTTATTCCAATAGAAAATATACTGTTTAAAATATCTGATAATGCCAAAATCACTGTAAACAAGGCTAAATCCTTGTGTGCAAAAGAAAAAATATTAACATGCATTCTTGGGTAATAGACTACATTGCTTAGGAATCAAAAGGTTAAGAAGGGGTTTGGAGCTTCTGTTGTCCATCTGTTATGTGAGATTTCTTTGTGGATTTTGTAATTATATTAATAACTGAATTACAATTTTTGTCGCAAGCCACTCTCCTCTTACTCTTTTCTCTTTTCCTCTAGTCCCATCCCAAGTCACTGTGGTACAATGAACTATATTAATTGAGAATTTCCCTGAAAATGTTTGGCATAATTTATTCCTCTTAAATAATTAAGTATTCTCTTATAATTAATGACTAATTGATTTATAAAATTAATGTCTGAGATCCTATTCTATACCAGAAATTATGCAAAGATGTAGTGGGAATAGAGGAAATAAAACATCACTGCACACCTCAAGGAGTAGCTTGGTTAGTGGCAAGTAAAAAAATTAACAAATAAATGCGATAAGAAATATACTTGGGGGGCCGGTGAGATGGCTCAGCGGCGTAAGCGCCTGCCTAGCAAGCGTGAGGGCCCAAGTTTGACTCTCAGAAGCCACATACAAAAAAAGGGCCAGAGATATCGCTCAGTGGCACGGGCGCCTGCTAGCGCGCGAGGTCCTGAGGTCGACCCCTGGTACCCACACACACACACACACAAAAGAAATATACTTTGAATGACAGTGTCATGTAGCAGGGACAATGGACACACAAAGGGACCCTAAGAGGTCAAATTTAAACAAAATCAAAATTAAGGATATATAATTTCCTACTAAACTTTAAAAAAATTACTACTAAGTTTTGAGTATTTAATTGGGAGGCTAGATTATGTTAGTGTGAGATTTATTGGGAAACCAAAAAGTAACTTTTACACAAGAAACATTCTCTAATATGACTGATGATACATTAGTGCAAACATTAATATTCAGTTACTGTTTTCAAATTCACACCATTTCCTTTCAAATTTCATTTGATGTTTTTTTGTTTGCTTTTTAATTAATTGAGTTTACTGGTACATTTTAGATATACGTAATGATCACACTCATTGTAGGGAATTTGTATCTGTACATGATGTATTTTGATTCTTCTATTTTTCCCATTCCCCTCCCCTTCCTTCAACCCCTCTTGCCTTCCTTATTTACAAAAGTTTGTTTCCATTTTTTCCTTTTTTTTTCATTTCACTTCCTTTTTATCCCACTCCCTTCTCCCTAGTTCCCCTTCCCATTTCTTCCTATTTCACAATATCTATTATACATTTTGTCCTTGTTTACACTTTTGGTTTCTCATACCAGAGAAACAATGTGATATTTGCATGCGTGTCCAATTTATTTCAGTTAAGAGTATGCTCTCAAGGTGGATGCGTTTACCAAGAAATGTCTCAAGTTTATCCTTCTTTATGGCAAAGTAGTACCCCATTGTGTAAAAAAACCCACATCTTCTTTATCCATTTATTGGTTCATGGGCATTTGGGTAGTTTCCAAGATTTAGCTCTTACAAATTGTGTTGCTGCAAACATAGGTGCCCATATATTGCTGGGCTAAGATAGTTTTAATTATTTTGGGAAGATACCAAGAAGGGGAATAGCTGGGTCAAATAGAACTTCTGGTCCTAGGTTTTTTGAGGAATCTCCCCACTGATTTCCACAGTGGTTGCACCAGTCTACACTCCCACCGACAGTGGAGAAGTGTTCTGTTTTCTACACGGTCCCACCCGCATTTATTATTGGTTGATTTCTTGATAATAGACATTCTTTCTGGAGTGCAATGGAATCTCAGTGTTGTTTTAATTTGCATCTCTTGAATGACAAATGATGTTGAATTTTTATATATGTATATATATTTGCTTTTGTACTACTTCATCTGAGAAGTGTCTATTCATTTCAGATGCACGATTTTGGATTGGGTCTTAAATTTGATTTTTTTGAGTTCTTTATATATTCTAGATATTATTCCTTTGCCTGAGGAAGAGCTGGCAAAAATTTTTCCCACTCTGAGTTATCTCATCACTCTGTTAGTGATTTTTTTTGCTGTGCAAAAACTTTTTAATAAGATGAGATACCAGTTGTTGATCCTTTGTAATATTTCCTGTGTGATTGAGGTTTTGTTCATAAAGCCTTTGGTTATACCTATGTCTTCAAGAGTTCTACATATTCTCTCTTACAGAAGATTTAGGGCTTCAGTTTTAATAGTTAGCTCTTTGATCCATTTTCATTTTAGTTTAGTGCATGGTGAGAGACATAGTTCTAGTTTTAATCTTCAGCATGTGGAAAGCCAGTTTTTCCAGCACCATTTATTTAAGAGGCTATCCTTCTTCCATTGAAGGTGTTCGGCCCCTTTGTCAAAGATAATGTGGCTGAGTGTGTTTGGAGTTCTTTCTGCATCTTCTAGTCTATTCCATTGATCCTCTGGTCAGTTTTCCTGCCAATACCATGCTGTTTTTATCACACTAGCTTTATAGTATGATTTCAATTCAGGGATTGTGATGCTCCCTGCCTTGACTTTGTTGCCCACAATTGTTTTTGCTCTTCTAGCTCTCTTCTGGTTCCAAATGAATTTCAGGAATGTTTTCTCTAATTCTGTGAAGTATGCTATTGATATTTTGATTGAGATTGCATTAAATCTGTATAAAATTTTGGTGGGTATGGCTATTTTCACTATGTTGCTTCTTCCTACCCTAGATCAAGGGATATCTTTCCATTTTCTGATATCCTACTTGATCTCTCTCTCTTTTTTTTAAAAGTACTGTAGTTTTCAATGTAAAAGTCTTTTACTTCCTTTGTTACATTGATTCCTAAGTATTTCACTTTTTCAATGCTATTGTGAAAGGTGTTGTTTCACTTATTTTTCTCTCATTGAATGTGTTATTTGTGTACAGGAAGACTATTGAGTTTTGAGTGCTGATCTTGTATTCAGCTATGTGACTGAATTTGCTTGTTAAATCCAGAAATATTTTGGTAGTTTTCAGGGTCTTCTATGTAGAGTATCATGTCATCTGCAAATAGTGATAATTTAACTTCTTCCTTTCCTATCCTTATTCCTTTTATTTCTTTCTCATGTCTAATTGGCCTGTCTAATGTTTCCAGAACTATATTGAAAAGGAGTGGTGATAGTGTACATCCTTGTCTTGTTCCTGATTTTAGAGTGAAAGCTTTCAGTTTTTGACCATTTAGTATGATGTTGGTTGTTGGTTTGTCATAAATGGCTTTTATCAGATTAAGATAAATACCATCTATTCTGGTTTTCTGTAGGGTTTTTATCATAAATGGGTATTGGACTTTGTCAAATGCTTTTCTCTGCATCTGTTGAGATGATCGTGTGATGTTGCTTTGCCTGTACTGATATGGTGTATTACATTTATTTATTTGCATGTGTTGAACCATCTCTGAATCCTTGGGATGAATCCTACTTGCTCATGTAGTGTAATCTTCATGATTTGCTGCATTCTGTTTGCCAGTATCTTATTGGAGATTTTTGCATTTATGTTCATTAGGGAAATTGACCTGTACTCCTTTCTGGTTGGATTCTTCTCTCCTCTTGGTATTAGGGTATTACTTGCTTCCAGGAATGAATTGGGAGTATTTCTTCTCTTTTAATTAATTTTAAAGAGTTTGGGGAGAAGTTGCATTATATATCTAAATTTCTTGTTGAATTCAGCAGTGAGTTCATCTGGACCTGGGCGTTTCCTTGTTGCTAGATTTTTTTTTTTTTTTGGTGGGCACAAGGGGTCGAACTCAGGAACTTGCACACCAGCAGGCACCTGTGCCACTGAGCGATATCACCAGACCTTTTTTCGTATGTGGGTACCGGGAGTCGAACTCGGACCCTCGCGCTTGCCAGGCAGGTCATTATGCCACTGAGCCATCTCACTGGCTCTGTTACTAGATTTTTAATTACATCTTCAATTTTATTGACTAATGCTCAGTTATTTAGAATTTTTATATCCTTTTGATTCAGCTTTGTTAATTCATATGTATCTAGGAATCTGTCCATTTCTTCTGCATTTCCCATCTTATTTGAGTGAAGATTCTTGAATTAGGTATTGATGACCTTCCAGATTTCTGCAGGATTTGTTGTGATTTCACCCTTTTCATTCTTTTTTTTTTTTTTTTGTGGGTACCGAGGGGTCGACCTCAGGACCTCATGTGCCAACAGGCACCCGTGCCTCTGAGCGATATCACTGGCCCCTTTTTCGTATGTGGGATCCTGGAGTTGAACTCGGGCCCTCGCGCTTGCAAGTCAGGCGCTTACGCCACTGAGCCATCTCACCAGCCCCACCCTTTTCATTCTTAATTGAATGAGTTTGAGTCTTTTCTTTCCTTTTTTGATTAGGATAGCTAGAAGTCTTTCAATTTTATTTAATAATTCAGGGAACCAACTCTTCAATTCATTGATTCTTCGTATTGTCTTCTTAGTCTCAATTGTATTCATTTCTGGTCTGATCTTTATAATTTCCTCCCTCATATGAGCTTTGGCTTGACTTATTCTTCTTTTTCTAGAAGTTTCAGGTTCAACATTAGGTTGTTTGTTTGAGCTTGCTCTGTTTTCCTGATGTGAGAATTAACTGCTACAAATTCCCCTATAGGTCTGCTTTTATTGTGTTCTGGAAGTTCTGGTACGTTGTATCAGAATTATCATTTAATTGTAGAAACTCTCTAATTTCTTCTTAAATTTCATCTGTGACCCATTTATTCTTCAGGATGATTTTATTTCATTTCCATGAGTGTATGAAGTTTTTGTGGTTTCTTTTCCCATTGATTTTCAATTTCATTGTGCTATGGTCTGATAATATGCCTGGGATAATTTTCACTCCTTTGCATTTACTTAAGCATGTTTTATCACCCACTATGGAGTCTATTTTGAAGAATGTCTCATGTGCAGCTGAGAAGAATATGTATTCTGATGTTGTGGGATCGAACATCTACTTAGTCCATTTGTTCCCAGATTTGCTTCAGTTCTGATATTTCTTGGTGATTTTTTTGTCTTGTTGATGTTTCTATTTGTAACAGTAGCATATTGAGATTCCCTATTACAATGTGTTGGTGCTTATTTGATTAACACTTCTTTTATATAGTTGTGTGTGCTAGTATTTGGTGTGTATATTTATAATTGTTATCTCTTTCTGTGGTACTTTTCCCTTAACATGCCAAGTATGTAGTGAACTTTGCCTCTCTTGATCAGCCTTTGCTTGAAGTTCACTTTGCCTACAAATAGAATACCTACTCCTGCTTTTTTCTGGGTTCCTACCATTGAAATATTGTTTTTCATTCTTTGACTTTCAGTGAGTGTATAAATTTCTTTTTGAGTTAATTGTTTCTTGTATGTAGCATATTTTTGAATTTTGTTTCTTGATCCATTCTGCCAGTCTGTTTCTTTTCATTAGTTAATAGATACCATTTACATTGATGGTAATAACTGATATATATATATATATATATATATATATATATATATATATATATCCTTTTCATATTATTTTCCTGTTGTTGATTCCCTGTCCTTCCCTTCTGTTTAATTGCTTGCTTTGCCTGGTTGATTCTTACCATTGATATTGTTGAAATTATAGTCTTCATTATCTCTTTCTAAAATATCTTTCAGAACATTTTGGAGAGCTGGTTTGGTGGTCATGAATTTCTTCAGTTGTTCTTTGTCATGGAAGCATCTTATTTCTCCATTGATTGGGAAAGACATTCTTGCAGGGTACATTAATCTGGGTTGGAGCTTGTTTTCTTTCAGGCCTTGAAATCCTTCAATACTTTGTGTGCAATACATCAATACGATACTTTGTGTCGAGGAGTCTGTTGTGATTCTGATGTGCTTTCCTTTATAGGTGATACAGATTTTAATGTTCTGTTCTTGTGGTGAATTTCTGGAATCTTGATTATTATATGCTTTGGTGTAGATTTATTTTTGTCAAGGCTAAATGGAGTTCTATATGCCTCACTTATCTGTATGCCAAATTCTTTTTCTATGCTTGGGAAGTTTTCTTCCAGTACTTCTGTGAATGGGTTTATTATGCTGTTTGTGCTGTCTCCTGCCTTTATTTTGCTCTGATCAATCTTATGTTCTTCTTTGCATCATCTTGCAGCTACTGGAATGATTTTTCATGGTCTTTTGCTATTTTTAAGAAGTCTGTCTTTTGGTGATCACTAACCACAGTCCTCTCTTCTAGATCTGATATTCTGTCCTTACCTTGATTCATTTGGCTGGAATTTTTAATCTCCTGGATATCTGTTTTAATCTGTTTCATGGATTCTTTTTCTTTCCTATGTTGGACATTCATGATTTCCATTATTTTCCTAATCTCTTCTATTGTTTTATCTGTGTTTACTCTAGATTACCATGCAAGTCCTTCGTTATGATGGTCATCTCTTTTTTGTTTTCCTGAGAGATCATTCCTAATCTGACTTTCTCTATAGCCTCATTCATCTGTTTTTTTTTTTTTTAACTTGTACTGCTACCATTTCAGAAAATTTAGGTAGGTGGCTTATGTTTCCCTCTATCTCATTGTCCCCTGGATTTATTTTGGTTGGGCTGGAGGTCTGGGGTTGCATTTTGCTTTTATATCTTGTCATTGTCTTTCTTTTTTATTTGTTTTCTGTGTTGATGCTTGTACATTGGTGTATTTACATTGATACCAATGTAAATGGTATCAATTCACTAATCAAAAGTGCTTATGGTAGTAGCTTTATCATTACTGTCAAGGCTTCCCTAGGAAATGACTGTTCCTCAGAGATGTCTTCTAGGTTTTGCTGCCTCTTGGTCTTTCTGTCTGCCCCAGATCGCACCCTCCCAATTTAATAGGGAGGAGAAGTTGCTATCTATTTGGCCTGGGACTCAGTCCATTGGTAATGGACTATAGTGATGATTATGACCCCAGAAAATTGCAGTGTTGTCATACAAGGTAGAACAACTGATTACAACAGCTATGACATCCTGGCTAAAGTAGTACAATGACCAATAACAATAGCATCAACCCCAGCCTGGAAACTGACACACTGTGGTAACTATTAATTTGATACCTTTAACCATAAGAGCAAGATCTACATTTATATAACAAAATCCAACATAAACCAGGAACTTGTATGCAGTGAGTTTCCCCTTAGTAGAGTGAAATTAAACTGTGGGGGAAATTTAAGAGGGATAGATAAAAAACAGAGAGATGAATGAAGAGAAATATAGCAGAAATGAGGCTGAAGGACAAAGGATGATCACCCAAACTGGAGAAGAGGACAGGAGAGAAAGAATGAAGATAAAGCAAAAGAATATCAAAGCAAACCAGAAAGACTAGAGACAATGTTCACTCACATGAAAATATAAAAAAAAATCAAGAAAGATAGTTGAGAAAAGAGAGAGAAAAAAGATGCACAAAATAAAATAAATAATAAAAATAAAAACCTAAACAAGCCAAAAAAAAAAAAGGCCCAAAAAAGGAAAACAAAACAAACAAACAAATAAAAGATAAAATTCCTCTGGTGTCCACTGTTCTTTGGTAGTGTCCAATTCAGAGCCCAAATCTGTGCTGGGTAACCCTGCCTAGTCTGCAGTAGTATTAGTGCTGGGTGCAGCATTGATCTTGGCCCCCCAATGTGGAGGGTGTGGGCAGAGTCTACAGCCAGCAACTTTCTGGAGTCCCTTGGCATCCCACCCATGTCTCCTTATCCTATTTGTTTCTGCATCACTCACCCAGTTGCGATGGCACTCTCAGACAAAGACATCCCAAGGCTGCTCCCAGTACTGCATGCATTTTGTCCCTTCCATCCCATGCATAGCCTGCTCTTTTCCACTCTGCTGGAAAATCTCTCTCCTCTCTCGTACTGCTGAGAGCAGGGTGTGGGGAGTGCTGTTGGCCAACTCACTGCCCCTGCTGCCACTGTGGAGACAGCCAAAGACTCCTCGAGTTCCATTTCTGTTTCCTCTCTCTCAGGCCATTTGGAGCAAGATTGGGGGAGTGCTAACTTCCCACTCATTCTCCACTGCAGTCCAAAGCTCATTAAATCACTCAACCCTCTCTTTCTGTCACGTGATAGGGAGCAGGGTAGAGTTGTGGTGCTGTTCCACTCACTACCTTCACCACCACCACCGTGGTCCCTAAGCTTGTTGTTGCTAGAGGTTCCAGTTAGTCGCTGTGGCACATGACAAAAAAAAGAAACAACAAAACCTGGTAGCCCACTGGGGAGGGGCAAGTTCCTGGCCACTCATCCCTGTGTGTGGTGGTGAAATTTGCTGCAAGGCTACGATGTCCTCTGTTTTGGAAGGCAAAAGATGTGAGGGACCTTATATCCCAAATCTATCCTGTATGGCTTGAGTTTGCCACACTGTTGCAGTCCATCAGTTTTTTGTGAAATTCCCAGAATGGAGTTCCTGCTCCATGCACAGGTGGAGGTCCCACAGGCAGCCCTGTGCGCTGCTCACTGTTTTACAAAGTCCTGTGCCCATGTTATGTTTGATCTACATATATCTCATTTCAGATTGATTTTGCAATCAGGATATGTCTCTCCCTTTCTTCCAATTATCTGTTTTTATTTTATTTTCTCTAAGTAACTCAAATGTGGCTTTTCCTCTATTCAGCCATGTTGAATACCTCCATCTGATGATTTTTTAAGAACAAATATTCGTATCCACCTGTACTCAATAGAATATAACCTATTAACTTATTTGTAAACATTCAGTTAATCACTGCTATATCCCGTATGTATTTTCTGTATTATGTAATTAAGTATTGATTTTTTTGTTTTGTATGATTTCTGTGAGATATTTTCGCCCTACCACCATTGCATATCTGTGGTTGTATATTTAATGCTTTGACATTTATCCATGGCATCCGGTTTCCTCTGAAGAAAATTCTCAGAAGACAAATTATTTAGTAGCAGTATGTGCATATATTTAATTCAATTTAATAATGCCAAATTGTACTCCAAAATGGTTTATCTTCCTGTCAATTCTCCGCAAGGTGTCTTCTACTTCTACATTTTTGCCATCAATTTGATTCACTCAATTTGCTTTTTTTGTTTGTTTGTTTCTTTTTTGTCTATCAAAGTTCAAATTTGGACATTAATTTATTTTTCTTGCACAGGAAGACAGCCTGACTTGTTTTATTAGTCTCTTGAAGCTGCCATGACAAGACATTACAAATGTTGTGGTTTTGAACAATATAAATTTATTCACTCACAGTTTAATAGATTAGAAGTGTGAGATCAAGATTTTGCCAGTGACAGGTTCCCTCAGATTTTGGGCTCCTTCACCTCTGAAAAACCCAGGTGTTCCCTGGTTTGTGACAGCATAATTTCAATCTCTGTGTGCCTATGTCACCACATGGGATTTGTCTTGTATGTTTCTGTGTATTTTTCTGTCTCTTATAGACATTGTCATTATATTTAGGGCCCACTGTAGTCCAGTGTGGTCTCATTTGACTCTTACATTTGCAAATACCCTATTTCTGTATGCCACATTCTGAGGTTCTGGGATTGGAGGTACCCTACTCTATCCAATACATTTCTATTTAAACTTTCTATGGGTTGGGTTGTATATTATATACTGTTTTGTTTTTATTAAATCAACACTGTTTATAAATTTTATCACATTGTTTCATGTAGTTGTTTCCAAAATCCCAAAAACTGAGCAAGTAAATTTCATAGTTGGAGGAGTCTACATTTCTTTTTTTGTCTTTAGTGGTATGTGAGAAAAATATATTATATTTTCCCAGAGATTTTTCTTCCCGGTCTTCTGTTACATCTTAAATTTTTTTCTGTATTTTGGGAAAAAGATTATTGAGAAACATGAAGTCCAGAATTTGGGTAGTACTATCAGAAGTAATTTAGACTTATAAGTTGACACACAGGCTCTGAGAAAAGATTGTTAGAATTTCAGTTCTTTTACCTTCTAAGAATAGAAAAGGATACAATACTAAATATTTATGCCTTAGCTCTCTAATATGTCATATGTATTTAAAAAAATACCCTAGATCATAAGACTATAAAACTCATAGCCTTTAATAGTCTACTTATTTACTTAATCTACCACCAAACTTTTAATTTTTCAAATATTATTTTTGAACATAGACCAATGATTCTTTTTGACCACTCTACTTTAGTACTATTGAAAATTTTTATTTTTTTCTAGACACATTATTATAGACAACTAAGTTAGATAGAAATTAATATATAGTCAGAAGGGGACTGGGCTCTCAAAGAAGTCAGCAGAAAAAATAGAGACATCAGAGTTGTGGCTGGAAGTACATCTGAAGAAGGCCATGCCACAAAATAAAGACGCAATGGCCAGGGCTACATGCCTCCCTAAGGGATAAATAATAACTTGAGATCGTATTGTAATTAGCACGACCTGGTCCAGTAAGTCCAGATAGGCATCAGTAACCCATGTAGGTGATCAGAGCATTTGGAGCATCTCTTCCCAAAACTGCTTTGTTCTTCCCATGTACCCTTGCTATGTGACTCATTTCCCTCTTGCATCAGTATCAGCTAAGCAGCTATATTTGTAATCCTATGGGTTGACTGTAGTTTGACTCACATTGTACCTACACTGAGACTTTGCTGCGTAAATTACCCCTGAAAAAGGGCCTTAGTTCCCTTCAGGACCCCTCCTGAGATTCCAGGAGCCATTCTTCTCACTTTATTTCCAATAAAACTCCCAACTTCTTCCTTTGGTTTGTGTCTTCGTTCCTCAGTGTTGTGGGACTATGAACTCAGCATATTTGATATTTAACACGTTGGGAGTTATATATCTTTTACATCAATTTCAACCTAACTTACCAACTGTGCTCAATGTAAAATATTTTGGAAGGGAAAACAACTCTGAATAAAAGGTTTTTAAAATAATAAGTATTAGCTTTTTAGTTTCTCCGGAAATTTGGAAGGATCATTCATACTTCTAGGGAAGTTAAACATAGTTTTATGAATCTATGGTAGGTCATAGATTTTAAATCATCAGTGATGATTTTGACATCCAGAATATTTCTTGTCACTAGTCAACTTTGCCTTTTCTAGAAGTATTTAATTCTTAATGGTGACATGGTTGTGATGTCCACTGGAATTCTGATAGGTATTGGTAGAAGGATATCTGTCAAAGTAATATTCAAACTTTGTGAAAAAATTCTATTTTTTGGTAATGGGGAGAAGGTTGTCAGCTTGATCACCTCTTTGGAAGTGCAAATTATTAGGACTGCCTGTCGCTTGCCTGTTAAAGAATTGGAAAGATTCCAAACATTCTAGTAATTCTCCATCTCCCTTGGTTTCTCCTTTAAAATGAGAAAAAGACACAAAGAAGAATTGTCACTAGATGGCAGACAAACTCTTTGTAATTTTTTTTCAAAACCTGATTTGCTTGTTATATTTCTTACGCCAATTAAAAAGATCTACTTCTACCTATTGAAAATTTTGACAATAACTCACTTGAAGTTAGTAAATTCACCCATGTCAAGGAAACCAAGTGCAAGTTGAAGTCTTTCTCATTTCAAATACATTTTTTTTTAAACCCTGGATTTACAGTATTATATAAACATATTGAAATCAAGTATTTTTATTACTGGAGGTGAACTATTTCAGAATTTATGGCCTCTCTTTAATTTGGTCTTACTCTTTCAGGAAAAAAGTATTAGACATGTTTCAGGAAAAACTTGAAAAATTATATTGAAAAGCAATAGAAAATATACTATTTTAGGTATGATATTATATATTGAGTTCAAGATAACCAACTGAATTTTGAATTATTTAGAGAGTACAGTGGCTAATTATAAGTAAGAATGCATAGAATTATAGATTTATATATTTCAGAAAATACAATTGAAAAATGACTTCATCAAAATTCAAATAAAATAATTTGTGTGTTTTGTAAGTTTTAATACATAATCAAAAAATTATAAAACCTTACTGGGATACAAAAAGAAGACCTAAATAAACTGTAAAATGAACCCATGTTCTAGGATAGACAGTACAATATCATCAATATCATATTTCTCCCTAAAATAATACATAAGATTTGTACAATTATAAACATTAAGTGTTCATGTTATTTGGTAAAATCATTCTAGTTAACATAAACGAATTCATGAAAGAGGCAAACCAAGATAATTTGAGTAATAGGAAGAAGGGGACTTATAGAGGTAAACATTAAAAATGTAACATAGATTAACTTTAATTCTAACAACTTGCTACTGAATTAATCTCAGAGGCATTATGCCAAGTGATACAAGGTTCCCTCAAGATGTTGTGTATTATATGATTCTACTTATACAACATCCAGAAAAGGCAAATTCTAGGAAAAGAAAAAAGAATCACTAAGTAGGGAAGTCAGGGAATGCGAGAAAGGGGGTGGAAGCAAAGGGCCACATGGAAAATTTTGGAATCAATGAAATTCTTATACACCATAATTATGAAGCTTACATGACTACATGTGTTTGTCAAAACTTAGAACTTCAGGAGAGCAATTTGTTTCTTTATGTAAATTCTACTTTAAAAATAAAACTTGAATGTGTGCTCCTGGGACTAGCCATTGATTATAGGGTCCTCTAAAGTGCCGATCTTTCTTATTAAGTTCTGAATCAATTTGTGAGTGAGAAAAGTAAGAGGTAATATGTATTATAAATGTTAACAAATTAGTATTACTAAATGGTAAAATTGTATTGGACTTGCTGTTTCAAAAGTCTTTTTACTACTTCCTTTTCAATTTAAATCTAGGGGCTCACCCAAAGGGAAAGTTTGCCGAACAGCCAGGCAGAGGCAGATATAGATCTAAAGCACATACTTCTATAAAAATGAAGAAAGTTTTAAATATGTTTCCAAATCTGCTCCTAGAAGGCAGGTCTTAGCCCTGACTGAGGGTTAGAGGGCTAAGCCTCCACACTGCTCTGAAGGAGCAAGATTGTAAAATGCTGCCGACCTCCTACTCAGTCTGAGTTCCAAATTTCGGTGAAGTATAACCCTAACAAGAGGCAGAGCAAAAAAGTGGCAGAAGAAGGGCAATATTAACAGTATATGTTTAGCAGTATTAGCGGGGTTAGAGTTTCTATAGTCTATGTTTATATTGGGCAGCATGTTGGGAAGATAATTCCTTCTCATGGTGATAATTTAGAAATATCACATGAGAAGAGGAACAGTAGAGATCAACTGACTGGTTGATTGATTGATTTTTGGTGCTGGGATTGAACCCAGGGCCTCTTACATGCCGAGCACGCTCTCTACCACTGAGTTATCTACACCTCCAGTCCCTGGAGATTATTTTTGAAATAATGATATTAAGAAAACTAGCTAAGCCAGGTGTGGTGGCACATGCCTATAATCCCAGCACAGAAAGATCATCTTCTATTCCTGTGTAATAAGAAATGGCCTATGTATTCACCTGGGGAAAAAGAGTCATTGCTACCCTTTGGCTGCCTAAAATATAACACCATTGTTCAAAGAGATCTCTATTACAAAAACATGGAAAAGAATCAGAGGTGCCCTACATTTAAGCCTTCTACCAGAAGCAAACTTTGCCCTAGAACAAATCCTCTCTCCAGAGCTAATGGTATTAAAGACCCCCTCTTGTCAGATCCTCCTCATGAAGGCTGCCCCCCTTAATATGCTCAGTCAGTACCCACTAGAAATGAACAACATCTCCTGATCCCACCCAGCACCAGGTCTGGATCTGCCTACCATGAAGCCCTGGGTTCAGGGAACTCAATATCTAAGCCTGCCCCTACTCTGTCTCTTTGAGAATTAGCCAGCTCAGATGGTACCATCTGGGTGCAAGTCCCTTTTTTAGCTATGGATATTCACCAAAGCAAAGAGAAACTGGGTAGATTTTCTGAGGACTCTGAAATGTTTGCTGATGGTTTCCGTACCCTAACAATGGCTTTTGATCTGATCTGGTGAGATGTCCAGTTTATCCTGCTTTCTTGCTGCAGCACTACAAAGAAATATTTTATAAGAGCTGCAAAGGAGGCTAATGATGAAGCCTTCACAGCTTTGCCCACTGACAATAAGCCACTTGGTATTTTATTTGGACACCAAGAGGGGCCTAAGTCAGATTATAATACTTGGGGTAGAGAAGGCAAATGGAGGACATACCTGGAGGCCATCTTAGCAGGCACCAGGGAATACCCAATCCTGTGAACTACTATAAGATCGGAACTATCAGTCAGGGGTTTCATGAAAATCTAGCTACTTTCCACCTCTTCCTTGAAGGGATAGTTAATAAACACACTAATTTAGACCTAGAGCTAGGGAAGGTTAGATTATCCTAGGACAGTCTTTTATTAGTCAGTCAGCTCCAGATATGAGAATGCCTCAGAAACTCCAATAAAGCCTCCAAGCTGGAATAAGTCCATTGTTCCATGTGGCTTATTCCATCTTTAATAACTGTGAAAAAATAAGAGACAAAACACAAGTTGAGTAAGAAAAAGGCAGGCTAAAGCCATGCTCACCCTAATAAATGAGGCTCATGATAAAGCCCACAGTACTATGGCAAATCAAGGTAATCTAAAGAGTGATGGAATTAAGTCAGAGTGCTCCAAGTGCAAGTGACCATGGTACTGGGCAAAAAGTACTGTGTAAAGCCACAAACCTTTGTTGGGCCTGTCAGAGCACCAAAGAAAACCCTTGGCACTGGAGAAGGGACTGCTCTCATTCCCAGAGAAGGATGCAGTCATCCACCAGCATGATGGCCAGGGAAGAAGGCCTGGGCAGTGAATGACAGTGCCCAAGGTGGTCTGCATGACCCCCAACCAGAACATCCTCATTACCTTACAGAAGACTTGCGTGACCTTAGATGTAGCAGGTAAGCCTTTGAGATATTGGGGGCATCTTTTCAATTCTAATTTCTGATTGGGGTGAGCTTTCATCCCATTCCTCAGTTGGTGTGGGCCTTGAAGGAGTTAGCTGGTCAGCTTTTATTTTTCACTCCTATTCTGAACTGCCAGTTGAAAGTTTTCTTTTCCAAACTGCCTTTACAGCGATACCAGAATACTCCATACCAGTAATCAGAATAGACATACTCTTCCTACTCAGGGTCACTCTGTCATTGAAACCTCTGGCAACTCAAGTCCTAGTTGCTGGGAATTCATCCCCAAGCATGATGCAATGGCAACTCAGGAAAGGCTACTATGGCCACTCCAGAAGTATCCTAATCTATACCCTCACAGAATACTGTATTATCTTAAGAGAGACGCAAGGAAGGGGATAAAGCTCATTACTGACAAATTTTTGCCTATAAGGTAGTTGGTGGCATGCCAGTCCCCATGCAGTACACTCATTTTACCAATAGTCAAGTCACTGGGAGAATATCACTTTGTGTGAGATCTCAGATCCATCAGTGAGGCAGTGGTACCTATTCAGCCATTAGTAGCAGACCCATGTACTTTCTTAGCACAGATCCCAAGGGACACTGAATGATTCTATTCTTGATCTCAAGGATGCCATCTTTTCTGTCCCTGTGGATCCTAACTCTAAATATTCTTTTGCCTTCAAATGGAAAATCCCCAAACAGGACTTTGCCAACAGTATACTTGGATTGTCTTGCATCAGGGTTTTAAAAATAGACCCCACTTTGCGCAGGACTTAACTCAAGACCTACAAGATTTAATGTTTACAAAATGAAGACTATTACAATATGTAAATAACATCCTTATTTGTAGCCCTACCAAGGAGTTGTCAATAAGAACATCATGAAGACTCAGTTTTCTAACAAAAAGGGATTACAAGGTGTCCTAAAATAAAGCACAGACTTCTCAGCAAAAGGTGACCTATCTGGGATATATTTTAACACTAGCACAAAGACAACCGTCCTCAATAAGAACAGAGGCAATTTGCCATCTGGTTCTTCTGGAGTTTAAACAGCAGCTCAGGGCTTTCTTTACAATTGCAGGCTTCTGCCACATATGGATACTCCTTTCCGGATTAATAGCCAAACCTCTGTATGAAGCAACATGAGGACCAGAAACTAAACCCTTGAAATGGAAAACAGCCTCTAAAGATGGCTTCTAGGCCTTAAAATGGGCCTTGATGGAGTCCCCAGGATTAGTAATTCCAGGTCTAACTATGCCTTTTTCTCTCTTTGTGGATGAAAAACACAAATAGCCACAGGAGTGCTAACCTAACATCTCGGTCAGGAAAACCAACCAGTTGTCTACTTTTGTGAGTAGTTGGAGGGACTGACACAGTGCTATCCTAGCTGCTTATGAAAAATAGCCACTGTGAAACTGTTTTTCTAAGAAGCTTCTAAGATAACCTTGGGACAAAAGCTTTCAGTTCTAACCCCACACCACATTAAGGCTCTGTTAGAACTCAAGAGACATTTGTGGAGAAAAACTCACTAAATAACAGGTCATCTTTACTGAAAGCCCAGATGTCTCTGTTCAGTCCTGCACCATTCTAAACCATTCCACCCTCTTCCCAACTAACCAATAAGTAGAACACAAGTGTGAGCAAACCGCTGCCCAGAATTATGCCAGCTGCCCTGATCTGAGGAGCCAGCCATTGACAGTGATGGCTGGAACATGGTTCACTGATGGCAGCAGTTCCATAAAGTTGGTGTTAGGAGGGCAAATCATGCCATACTCAGCCCTACCCAGGTCACTGAAGCAAGAGGACACTCTCCTGGAACTTCTGCCAAAAGGTAGAACTTACCATCCTCACTCAGGCTCTCCAATTTGCCCAGAGAAAGAAGATATATATATATATATATATTCGAAATACTCTTTTCTGCTCCTACATGCACATTACACTAATTACACCATCTGGAAAAAAGAACTTTTGATTAGTTGCCAGTTGCCAATAAAACATAGATCAGAGATCTTTAACCTCCTGGATCTTCCAAGTGAGGTACCAATTTTACATGGCCAGGGATATCAAGCCTCCTTGGACCCTGTTTTCAGGGTAATTCTAAAAAAGATTTGGCTGCCAAGCAGGCTACTCTCCAAAACAATCCTGGCCCATCAATAGCTCTTCCAATGGTCCCATTGCAGGATCTTAACTTAGAGCCAGGATACTCTGCAGAAGAGCTTTAAATAATTCATGCTGATGCAGGGGTCCAAAAGGGCCAATGGTGGTATGTAGGACCTTGACTGTTCTTGCCACAATAGTGCAGTGAAAAGTCATTAAATTCCTACACGATGACTTCCATCTAGGGTGGGATGCTACCACTGCTATGCCACATAGGCTCTTTGTAGGTCCTGGAGTCCACAACACTGTAACCCAGGTGGACATATTTAGTCTGTGCCTTCCATAATCCACACACTCATCACCTCACCCCATTGACTGAAATAATGCAACAGCAAGGTTCCTCCCTGAAAAAGATTGACAAACAGATATCACCCATATGACTACATGTAATGAGTCCACACATCTCTTGGTGTGTATTAATACCTTTACCAGGTGGATAGAGATCTTCCCTACCAGATCACATTGGGACTTGGAGGTAATAAACATCCTCCTTAAAGAAGTAATCCCTTGGTTGGACTGCCTAGCTCTGTCTAGAGCAATAACAGGCCCTCTTTAAATTCCAAATCACACAGGGAGTCACCAAAGCACTGGGAATTAAGTATTATATTAATTCCTGGAAATGCCTGGAGACCCCAGTCATCAAGAAAGGTAGAGCGAGTCAATCAAATTCTGAAGCAAATCTTGGGCCGGCTGTGTCAAGAAACCTATTTTAAGTGGCTAGTTTTCCTTTAATTGCCTTAATGAGGCTTCAATATTCGTCACCCCCAAAGTCCTCTCTAATGACCAGTTCCTAATCAAGACCTGGAAAGAGAGTGGGCCCCCAGAATAACTTACCCCCAAATAGAAAGGCCCTTCCATGACCCTTCTAACCACTCTTTTTGCCATTAAGATACAGGGAATGGACAGCTGGATTCACCTCATCAAGGTAAAACCCCAAATTCCTGAGACATCAGAAAATAAGGAGAGACCACAAACCTAATATACCTATGAACCAGTGGTTGACCTCAAGTTTCTTTTCAGAAGAAAACACCAACCAACCTGTTGAACCAGATAAGTAAAATATTTTGCTCCCTCTGAGTAAACTGTGTAGCTAATCTTGCTACTCTCTTGTTTGCCATACTTGAGGCCCTTTCCCCAAGTTATGATACGAGATCTTTTAGTCTGTTCCTATTTCTCTTGGGATCTTCCTGATAGATTCATAAACTGCCTGTAGAAGAGATAATAAGCAGTGATTACTTGCACAAAACCTTAACACTAATCACATCTTTCTCCTATCATCAATGACTACCTGAGAACTTGACAGACAGCCTAGTTGAAGGTGCCCAGATTATTGCCACTTTTTAAGATCAAATATATCCACCAGCAGTGGTAGCTATAAAACACTGTAGGGGACTACATTTAACCACTTCAATATAGGGATTGTATTTGTCTCTGAAAGAAGATTGCTGTTCCTATGTTTGAAATAGTGACAGGTACACCACAGAAACTGGCTGACCATACTTTTAAGAGCCATCAGGAACTATCTGAGTCATAGATGGCCTGGCCAAATATCTGGAATTGGGGGTCTTGGTTACTTTCCTGGACCTGGCCTTTATTAATGTTTCCCATAATCTTACTATTTAGATCTTATATACTTAATATCTTAGTCAAATTTGTTTCTTGTTTGACAGCCATAAAACTGTTGGTGCTGTCCCTAAACCCAGGACCAAAACCTTCCTCCATGTCCATGGCTCATCAAGAAATCCTTAGAGGTGAGACATGGCTCCTTTGACCCCTTTGATCAGATAGAGCAAGAGTTCTTTTATCTCCACGTAGGTAGGGCTAGTGCAGGTAGAGTAATGTGGGGGCTGAGGAAATTACTCCCCTCCACCCACTTGAGTTTAGGCAGCACCCTATGGCCATGCCTCTTTCTATTGTCCTAGGAGAGGTAGAAAATAAAGTAACAAAGACCCAAGAAATCTTTGAAGCTCTAGGGGAGAGCACATGAGAGGCACCCAGGCTGAGGTACACATCCATAAAATTCTGAAAGCCTGATTTATCTATGTGCTCATGTGCTACACATTTCATTTCCCTGTCATCCTGTCACCACTTTTCTGTTCATGCCATATTTTTTGTCAGCATGGACTTGCCATGAGCACATCTTCCTGTGATTTTCAATAAATGTAGCTGCTTTTCTCTTGTCATTGAGTGTGCACTTGAAATTCATTGTTTACCGTGCACCAGAGCCTGGAAGTTATACGCTGCATCCATTCCACAGTAACAGGGTCAGAGCCCTTATTTAGCAGGAAGTAGCCATGGAAGATGGACCTTCCTACTTCTGTAACCCTTAAAGACCTTCAAGGACCAGGTCTCTCAGGGGAAATAATATAGGCAGCACAACTGGGGCTGAGAGACCACTCCTGCTCCATCCATCTGAATTTGGTTGATGCCTCAGGGCCAATCACTCTTCCATTGTCTTAGAAACACCAGAAATAAAAGTAACAAATTTTCAGGAAATTTCTAAACAGGGACTGTTTCTTATTTATGTGATTTAAGAAGAGTAAATTCTGGGACAGACATATATATTATGGTGCACCTGATAAAACTAAGCAGTGTCAATCTTAACCAGAGATTCACTGAGAGGCCCCCTGGATGGGGTGCACATCTTTTAAAATCCCAAAGCCTGAAATTATCTGTGTGCTTCCTATTTCCCTGTCATCCTGACATGATTTTTCTATTCATGCCACCTTTTTGTTTCTGTTGGCGCGAACCTGTCCTGAGCGCACCTTCCTGTTATCTTCAATAATTGCAGCTGCTTCTTGTTTTACTGTTGGATGTACACTTGAAATTCTTTGCTTGCCATAACAAAAACCTGTAATTTATCTCTTGTATCCATCATGCAGTATCAGGTTCTACAGACAAACAGTTTCTCCAGTTCCTAGTGTCTTTTAGAGAATACTTATCCAGACAGTTTGCTCTGGGCACACCCCAGTGTCACCTTGACTTCAGAGGGATGCACAAACAGAAAAAGTGTATTTCAGAGACACGATGCTATATGTCCTACTGTTGCTCAGGGATAATACTATTATATACAACTAAGTTTGATAAAAATTAATGTGCAGTCACAGAGGGATTAAGCACTTGAGTGAGTTAGCACAAAAGATGAGACACATTGAAACTTTGACTGGAGGTGAATTTAAAGAAAGCCAGGGCTCAAGATGGAGACAGGATGGCTAGGCCTGTGACTCTCCCTAGAGAGAAACAGCAGCTTGAGATTTTACTGTAATTAGCATCACCTAGTCCAGATCCCAGATAGGCATCAGACACATAGTTGCGTGACCAGAACATCGAGACCCATACTTATCGGCTTTGTTCTTGCTACATTAGAAATTGTAGATAAGCTAAAGTTGACGATGCTTGTTTTATACACTTGACCCTTGCTTCCCTATTGGATCAATATTAGCTAAGCAACTATCCTTGTAATCCTAAAGATTGACTGTAGTTTGACCCATGGCTACCCATGTTGTGAGATTGCTATGTAAAATACCATTGACAAAGAGCCTCAGTGGCCAACCACTCAGTATCCCTCCTAGAAATCCAGAAGCTACTCTTTTTATTATTTCTAATAAAATTCTCCTAACCTCCTTTAGTTCACAGATTCATTCCTTGATGTAGTGAGACCATGAACTCAGTACATATGGTAGCAATACCATTTCTATGTCTTTATTTTCCATTTTTTAAGGAGCTTCTTTCTTTATTATTATTTCTAATAATAATAAAGTCTCCTAAATTCCTCCTTTTGTCCTCAAATTTATTTTTCAATTTTGTGAGACGAAGAAGTCAGGTTCATGCAAAATGAGCTGTTTTGCAATGACCTTATAGTAACTTCGAATAATTTTATACCACTTAATATATTATACATAAAATTTTCTTTATGTCTTTACACTGTTGTCATGTCTTGTATTTTTACTTTTATTTTATTTTATTTTTTTTAATTTTAAAGAGAAGAAAAAACAAAACAAATCAAAAGAAGAACAAATTTTCAAACCAACATAATAGGAGGGTAACAATGGTTAATACATTATGTATTACTATCTTTAAGTTAGTTATTCAGGACACCAGACATTAGCATTCAATTGTCCAAACATTATTGGCACAAACCTTACTCTTCAATGAACTAAGTAAAAATGGTAGTGTATCTATCTTAACCATCTTATATATATATATATATATATATATATATATATACAATTTTTTTCCCTATCCCTTCTTTCTTTTCCCTATTCCAGTCTCTCTTTCCTTTTGACCAGTTTCTTTTTGATTCACCATGTCTATTGTACATTTTGGATCTTATTTACTCTTTCAGTTTCTCATACTAGAGAGATAATACGATGCTTACACATGTGCTTCTGGTTTATTTCACTTATGAGTATTTTCTCGAGTTGCATCCATTTACCTATAAAAGTCTCCAGTTTATCCTTCTTTATGGCTGAATAGTACTCCATTGTATAAAAATACCACATCTTTCTTATCCATTCCTCAGTTGATGGGCATTTGGGTTGTTTCCAAGATCTGGCTATTACAAATTGTGCTGCTATAAACATGGGTGCACATATATCGCTGTGGTACGATGTTTTTAATTCTTCTGGGAAGATGCCCAGAAGGGGAATAGCTGGGTCAAATGGGACCTCCAACCCTAGTTTTCTGAGGAATCTCCACACTGACTTCCACAGTGGCTGTACCAGTCGACACTCCCACCAACAGTGAAGAAGGGTTCCTTTTTCCCCACAGCCCCTCCAGCATTTGTTATTAGTTGATTTCTTAATAGTAGCCATTCTTTCTGGGGTGAGATGGTATCTCAGTGTTGTTTTAATTTGCATCTCTCGAATGACTAGTGATGTTGCACATTTTTTTGTATATTTGTTTGCCATTAGTATTTCTTCATCTGAGAAATGTGTATTCATCTCAGACGCCCATTTTTGGAGTGGGTCTTTAAATTTGGGAGGTCTGATTTTTTTGAGTTCTTTATATGTTCTCGATAGTAATCCTTTGTCTGAGGAACAGCTGGCAAACATTTTTTCCCACATTGTGGGTTGTCTCTTCACTCTGTTGGTGGTTTCTCTTGCTGTACAAAAGCTTTTTAATAAGATGAGATCCCAGTTATTGATTCTTTGGGATAGTTCCCGTGCGGTTGAGTTTTTATTCATAAAGTCTTTGCCTACACCAATGTTTCCAAGGGTTTTACCTATCCTACCTTCCAGCAGATTTAATGTTTCTGTTTTAATATTTAGATCTCTGATCCATTTTGAATTTAGTTTAGTGCATGGTGAAAGATATGGATCTAGTTTTAATCTTCGGCATGTGTAGAGCCAGTTTTTCCAGCACCATTTATTAAAGAGGCTATCTTTCTTCCAGCGAATGTGTTTGGCACCTTTGTCAAAGATAAGGTGGCTTAGTATGTCTGGGGTTGTTTCAGCATCTTCTAATCTGTTCCATTGATCTTCAGGTCTGCTTTTTTGCCAGTACCACACTGTTTTTATCACAGTAGCTTTATAGTATAATTTCAAGTCGGGGATTGTGATGCCCCCTGTCTTGCCTTTGTTGCCCAGAATTGCCTTTGCTATTCTAGGTCTCTTCTGATTCCAAATGAATTTTAGGATTGTTTTCTCTAATTCTGTGAGATATGCTGTTGGAATTTTGATTGGAATTGCATTAAATCTGTATAACAATTTTGGAAGTATGGCCATTTTCACTATATTGGTTCTTCCTATCCAGGAGCAAGGGATATCTTTCCATTTTCTGATATCCTCTTCAATCTCCTTTTTCAGAGTACTGTAGTTTTCAGTATAGAGGTCTTTTACATCCTTCGTGAGGTTGATTCCTAGGTATTTCATTTTTTTGGATGTTATTGTGAAAGGTATTGTTTCCCTAATTTCTCTTTCAGTAAGTTTGTTATTTGTGTACAGGAAGGCTATTGACTTTTGAGCATTGACTTTGTATCCAGCTACACTACTGAATTTGGTTATTAAATCTAGCAGTTTTTTAGTGGAGTTTTTGGGGTCTTCTGTGTAGAGTATCATGTCATCTGCAAATAATGATAATTTAACTTCTTCCTTTCCAATCATTATTCCTTTTATTTCTTTCTCTTGTCTAATCGCTCTGGCTAAAGTTTCCAGAACTATGTTGAATAAGAGTGGGGACAATGGACATCCTTGTCTTGTTCCTGATTTTAGAGGGAAGGCTTTCAGTTTTTGGCCATTTAGTATAATATTGGCTGTTGGTTTGTCATAGATAGCTTTTACCAGATTGAGATAAAGACCCTCTATTCCAATTTTCTGTAGGGTTTTTATCATGAAAAGGTGCTGGACTTTGTCAAAAGCTTTTTCTGCATCTATTGAGATGATCATGTGATTTTTGTCTTTGGTTCTGTTAATATGCTGTATTACATTTATTGATTTACGTATGTTGAACCATCCCTGCATCCCTGGGATGAATCCAACTTGGTCATGGTGTATAATCTTCTTGATGATTTGTTGGATTCTGTTTGCCAGTATCTTATTAAGGATTTTTGCATCTATGTTCATTAGGGAGATTGGCCTGTAGTTCTTTCTTAGTTGGGTCCTTCTCTGGTTTTGGTATCAGGGTAATGCTTGCTTCCAGGAATGAATTTGGGAGTATTGCTTCCCTTTCAATTTCATTGAAAAGTTTGAGAAGTAGGGGCGTTAGGTCTTCTCTAAATTTCTTGTAGAATTCGGCAGTGAATCCATCAGGGCCTGGGCTTTTCTTTGTTGGGAGGTTTTTAATTACATCTTCAATTTCATTGGCTGATATTGGTTTATTTAGGATTCTTAAATCTTCTTGATTCAGCTTTGGTAATTCATATGAATCTAGGAATCTGTCCATTTCTTCTGCATTTTCCATCTTAGTAGAATATAAATTTTCAAAATAGGTATAGATGATCTTCTGGATTTCTGCAGGGTCCGTCGTGATATCACCCTTTTCATTTTCAATTGCATGGATTTGAGTCTTTTCTTTTCTTTTTTTAATAAGGTTGGATAAGGGTTTGTCAATCTTATTTATTCTTTCAAAGAACCAACTTTTTGCTTCATTGATTCTTTGTATTGTTTTTTTATTCTCCAATACATTAATTTCTGCTCTGATCTTTATAATTTCCTCCCTTGTACGGGCTTTTGGCTTAACCTGCTCTTCTTTTTCTAGAAGCTCGAGGTTCACCCTTAAGTTGTTTATTTGCGCTTGCTCTATTTTCCTGATATAAGTGTTTAATGCTATAAATTTCCCTCTTAGGACTGCTTTCATTGTATCCCATAAGTTCCGGTATGTTGTACTGTCATTATCATTCAGTTGTAGAAAGTGACTAATTTCTTCTTTAATTTCATCTGTGACCCATTGGTTGTTCAGGAGGATGCTGTTTAATTTCCATGTGTTTAGGGAGTTTTTGTGGGATCTTTTGCCATTGATTTCCAATTTCATTGCACTATGGTCTGATAATATGCATGGGATAATTTCAATTCCTTTGCATTTACTTAAGCAGGTTTTATGAGCTAGTATGTGGTCTATTTTGGAGAACGTCCCATGTGCAGCTGAGAAAAATGTGTATTCTGATGTTGTGGGATGGAACACTCTGTAGACATCTACTAAGTCCATTTGTTCAAAAGTTTGGTTCAGTTCTACTATTTCATTATTGATTTTCTGTCCAGTTGATCTATCTTTTTGTGACAGTGGAGTATTGAGATCTCCCAATATAATTGTATTAGTGCTTATTTGATTTTTCATGTCCTTTAGTACTTGTTTTATATAGCTGGGTGCATTGGTATTTGACGCATATATATTTATGATCGTTATCTCTTCCTCTTGGATTGTTCCCTTTACAAGGATGTAATGACCGTCTTTATCTCTCTGAATCCTTCTTGGCTTGAAGTTCACTTTGTCTGCAAAAAGAATAGCTACCCCTGCTTTTTTCTGGGTTCCTGTGGCATGGAGTATTGTTTTCCATCCTTTGACTTTCAGTCTATGAATTTCTTTCTGAATTAAATGTGTTTCTTGTATACAGCATATTGTTGGATCTTGCTTCTTGATCCATTTTGCCAGTCTGTGCCTTTTGATTGGTGAATTGAGACCGTTAACATTGATGGTTAAAACTGATATGTATTGACTTGTCATGATATTTTCCTGTTGTTGGTTCCCACTCTTTGTTTTTCCGCTTTCCGGCTATTTAATTATTTGCCCTGCCTGGTGGATTCCTTCCGTTGGGGTTCCTATCTCTTTCTAGAATGTCCTTCAGAACGTTTTGGAGTGCTGGTTTGGTGGTCATAAATTTTCTCAGATGTTCTTTGTCATGAAGGTATTTTATTTCTCCATCAATTTTGAAAGATAGTTTTGCAGGGTACATCAATCTGGGCTGAAAATTATTTTCCTTTAGAGCTTGCAATACATCATTCCAAGCTCTTCTTGAATTGAGGGTTTGTGCTGAAAAGTCAGCTGTGATTCTGATGGGTTTTCCTTCATAGGTGATTTGTCTCTTCTCCCTAACAGCTTTTAAGATTCTGCCCTTCTGTTGAATTTCTGGAATCTTGACTATAATATGTCTGGCTGAAGTTTTTTTTTGATCATGTCTAGTTGGTGTTCTAAAAGCTTCACTTATAGGGGTGTCAAATTCCTTTTCTCTTCCAGGAAAGTTCTCCCTGATTATGTCTTTGAACAAGGTTTTAATGTCGTTGATGCTATCTCCTGCTTTTTCATTTATTCCAATTATTCTTAAGTTGTTTATCTTTGAGTCATCTAGCAGCTGCTGAATTGATTTTTCATGGTCCCTTGATATTTTTAAGAATTTTTCCATTTTATGATCACTAATTGCAAGCCTGTCTTCTATATCTGAGATCCTGTCCTCGCATTGGCTTATTCTGCTACAAATACTTTCAATGGAATTTTTTATCTCTTGGATATGTGCTTGAATCTGCCTTATGGATTCCATTTCTTTCCTATGCTGAGCATTCATGGTTTCTATAGTTTTCTTAAGTTCATCTATTTTTTTGTCTGTATCAGCTATAGTGTCCTTAAGCATGGTCTTCATTGTAGACATTATCTCTGCAGTTATCTGTGAGATTATTTCTGTTTTAATTTTTTCCAGAACCTCATTCAGTTGCTTTGTTGTTACCACTTCAGATAGGCCAGGTGGGTGGCTTTCAGATTGTCCCACCTCGTTGCTCCCTAGGTTTGCCTTTGGTGAATTGGATGTGTGTGGTTGCATCTTGTTTAAGTGTCGTCTCATTTTTTCTTTCTTTAATTCCTGGGGTGATGTTTGCAAATTACCTATAGTAGGTTACTTTATTGCTAGTGTTTAAGATCTTTAGAAAAATACTACTTCTCTGCAGTATCTTCCAAGTGGAGCTTGCTTTTAGGTTTTGAGCTTTCTGCCAGATCCTACCTCTTCAATTCGTTGGGTATGCGAAGTTGCTACCTGTTTGGCCCAGTCCTTGATTCTTTGGTACTGTGCCACTGTATTTTCTGTGTCCCTTAGTCAATCTCAATCATGAAATATCAGGAAGGAAAGATGTTTAGAACAATTATTTCACATTTGGCTATAATGTTAACTAAAGCATCAAACACAGCCTAAAAAATGACAGACTGAGCTAACCAGTTATTTACCACTTTTAGCTGTATAGAGTTGCGGTTATATAACAAAATCTAAAACACACCAGAAAAATTATATGCAGTATACATGTCCTATGTATGTCAATTTTTCCTTGAGGAGTTTAAATTTAAAATGAGTTAAGGAGGAAATAGAGTATTGGGAGAAGAGGAAGGAATTAGATGTAAGGTTAGAGGACCAAGAGGGATCCCACTAAAATTGGGACACTAGTGCAGAGGACAGGTGGTAAAAAGAGAAAGAAGGGATAAAAGGAAGAACAGATCACAACCACAATCACAAAGAAGTTAGAGGCGCTGTTTACACTCATATAAAAAACCAGAGAGAATAATGAAGGAAAGAGCAAATACACATACAGAAACAAAAAAGAAGATAAAAACAATAAAACAGACAGATCAAAAATAAAACCCCACCAAAAAACAAAACAAAACAAAACAACCCTTCGCCAGAACAAAAAACAAATCAGTGAGAAAAAAAAAAATAAAATAAAAAAAAATAAAAAAAATAAAAAGAATCAGTTCCAGGTGTTGACTCTGTTGTAGGCAGGTACCTTGTGACAGAGTCCTGTTCTGTGCAGGTCCGTCCCAGTAAGCCAGGAGCGCCCTCTGGCGGGCGGTGAGCAGAGGCGCGTACTTTCAGGCAGAGACCAGTCTAGCTCACCTCCGCTCTCGGCGCCCTTTCACGATCCCTGGGCCTGAGAGGCTCAGCGTGCTGTCTGGAGCGCGGGTTCCCTGCACTGGTTCCCGCCGCTCTGGTTTTTCCCCACGCCCCCCACAATGGCGCCTGGCCAGTCGCTCTCTGGCGCGGGACAGGTGTGGCTGAGAGTCCAGTCTTGTTCGCCTGCTGACCTCAGCACACTTTCGTGGGCCTGAGAGGCCCCGTGCTGTCCTGTCCGGAGCACAAGTTCCCAGAGCAGTTTTCGAGCCGCTCTGAGTTTCGCCACACCCCCCACAATGGCGCCTGGCCGGTTGCTCTCTGGCGCGGGGCAGCTGTGGCTGAGAGACACTCACCGCCGGTCAGCGCCGTTCTCCGCCGCTCCCCTGCCCCGCCGCTGTCTCAGGATCCTCCGTGGGGGCTCCCTGGGCGCCAGCTGCCACCGTGTGTCCGTAGAATTGAGCCTCCGCGGTGCTGCAACTCCCGGGATAGTAGAAGGTGCGCGCGTGCGGTCTGCTCCTTCTTTCCTTCTTCTTTGTTGGAAGTCACCCGTCACTGGTGCCGGGGGTCCCAGATTGCGCTTCAGAACTTTTCTGGGTTTCGGGGAGGCATCTTCCCCCCTCCTGCGCTTTCCGGGTCGCTATATTCCCGTGTTCCAATGGTAACTTTTAGAGAGAGTTTCGCTGCCTGCTTCTTACTCATCCGCCATCTTGAGGTCCTCTCTCTCTTTTACTTTTATATATTATAAACAATAAATTTTCATTAGAGCTTCATTTCATGTCTCCTATGCATCTATAGGTCACACATTCTTTAATGTTTTATTTGCTTGAAAATATTTATCTGGGTTTTTCCTCCATGTTTTCTCTCATTATGTTATTTCCTTAAATTTCTGATCACTTATATAATTCTTATTTTAGAATCTTTAAGAATTCCATTATTTTATTAATAAAATGTTTCTGTCAGCCATAGGTCATAACATGCTTGTATACATTTTTATTAATTATTGATTAGGTGCCATATATCACTGCACCTGAAGCAAGGGACATTTGGCAATATTTGAGGACCTTTTTGTATGTTGTATTGTGAGAGATTCTACTGGCATGCAGTGGATACAGCTTAGGAATGCTGCTGTACATTTTACAGTGCACAGGACAGCATTTCAGAAGGAAGAATTTTCCAGTTCTAAATGTCAGTGTCAAAATTAAGAAATGCTGGGCCGGTGATATCGCTCAGCAGCATAAGAGCCTGCCTGGCAAGCGCGGGGTCCTGAGTTCAACTCCCGGTACCCGCATTAAAAAATTTAAGAAATGCTCCCATACATTAAGATATTGAAGTTTTGTGTTTTTCAGGTAGTATAATCATGTACAGGGGATATTGTCAACATCTTTTTAATACACATCCTAACTTTTCACCTTCTTAATGGTTGCTTTCAACAAGCAAATTTTTAAATTTTGATAAAATACAATTCATATATTCTGTCTTTATAGTGATGATTTTTTCTACTATTTAAGAAAGCAAGATATGGAGGTGATTTGTTATGTTCATTAACAGTCAAGTATGTCATTACTTTAATTAACTGTATGTTTCATCTTGTGTCAATGTTTTGTGTAAGTTACAAGCTAGGAAACAAGAAACATTGATTCTTGCAATAAATACCTAACTGCTCTAACACAATTTATTTAAAAGTTCTAAAAGTTCAGTGAATTCCAGTAACATTGTGTTATACACCAAACGGTTGTATTATATAAATTAATTTCTATACTGTCTACATTTATTTTATTGATTTTTATTTGTATACCTTTGTACAAAAACCATGTCTTCTTTGCTATAAATCTTACTATAAATCTTTCACCTTCCTTCTTTTATTCTCCTTTACCTTTTTATTTCTTCATCTTACTTCCCCCTCTCCTTTGTCTTTAGTTCCTCCTTCTCCTTTCCTTCTGCTTCTTAATTCTCCTCCTTCAGTATTTGCTCTTTATTAAAGTCCTTTGCTTTATTATTTATTTATTTATTTATTTATTTTTTGTAGTGGGGATTGAACCCAAAGCCTTTGCACTGAGGTACATTCCCAGCCCTTTCTTTATTTTGAGGCAGGATCTCTCTAAGTCTCCCAAGTTACCCACTCTGGGCTCAGCCTAGCAAAATGTGATGATTACAGAAGTGCATAACCGTGCCCAGCAGTCCTTTTCATTTTTATGTATATTTTTATGATTTCTAAGTCCATTTTCACGTACACATACACACACACACATACTGGTAAGATTTTGAAGTGGATTGTACAATGTATATAGAGAAATGGCATGAGGGAAGACTGGATTTTTTTTTTTTTTTTTTTTTGTGGGTACCAGGGGGTCGACCTCAGGACCTCGCGTGCCAACAGGCACCCGTGTCGCTGAGCGATATCACCGGCCCCTTTTTCGTATGTGGGATCCGGGAGTTGAACTCGGACCCTCGCGCTTGCAAGGCAGGCGCTTACGCCGCTGAGCCATCTCACCGGCCCGGAAGACTGGATATTAAAATAATATTGAGAATTCTAATTTATACATGTATTTTTCCTTTCATGTAAGTGTCTTTTAATTTAAGCAATGTTTTGTAGTTGTAAGCTGAGAAGTCTTGTAAAGCTTTTGCTTATTGTTATGAATTTTATTATCTTGATGTTGAATTCAAAAACTGTGCTGATTTAATGTATTAAATTTAATTTATGTTGGTTTATTATATTGAATTTTCTGTAATATAATTATGTCATGCGTGCACAGAGATAATTCTGTTACATTTTTAATATATGTTCTTTTTCTTTTCTTTTTTTTTGGTCTTATATACTGGCTAGAGATTTAATAAAATATAGAGGAATATAAATAGAAGTAGTAGTAGTAAAGATTCTTTTCTTGGTTTTAACTTTTTTCAATAATATTTCTTAAATATTACTTAGGCTGCTTTTGTTGCTAACATTAATCATATTGAGGAAAATTTCTATTTCTAATTTGCTGAGTTTTTTTTAATTTAAGTAGGTAGATATATTTTATCAAATTGTTTTAGGGCACCAGTTGTTATACTTACATGTTGTTATCATTCATTTTATTAATGTGATGATTTTCAAGTATTATGTCAACTTATATTAAATCTTGTACATTGATTTGCTGTGATTTTCTTTATAACATTTTGCTCTATCTGTATTTTCCGTATTTTGTTAATTTTTCATATCCTTGTTAAATTTAATATCAGGCTTATTCTGGACTGATATTAATAATATTAAGAGAATTTGCATTATGCAATTCTTAAAAGTATTTGGAAAACTTTGTAAATTAATCCAACTGGTTATTATGTTTTTTCTTTAAATTTTTTTAATTATGGTTTTAGTTACTTTTATAAATATGTAATATATATTTTTGTTTTCCTTCTGTAATAAACTGTGCTTTGAAGAGGCTTGCTTACTTCCAATTTGTCAAGTATTTATTAGATTTGGGCAAAATTTTAAATATTTATGTAAAAAGGGAATATTTTTAAAGACTCAAAGAATTTTGGCAGTTTCACAGTAAAGAAATGATAAATGCTTGAAAAGATAAATATACTTGCCTAATTTAAACATTACAAAATATATACATGTATCAAAACATATTATTCCATTAATATGTACAACTTCTATGTCTCAATTAAAAAATAAATTTCATGCTGGGGGTATAGCTCAGTAGCAGAGTACATGGTTAATAAGGATGAGGCCCTAGATTTAATCCCTAGCCAATAAATAAATAAATAAATTTAAATTTAAAAAACAATATTTAAATGGCTAACGATGGGAAGAGGGGCATACATCATTAAAAGTCAGGAAAACACTAATTATCTTCATAAGTATTGCTATATAACCAACAAGCTATTGAAAATTTTAAAAATGTCTTAGTATAACAAACTTTGTCAAGGATGTAGAAAACTAGAACTATCAAACATTATTAATGAGAGTCAGAAGGAGTACAGCCACACTGAAAATATTTTGGCAGTTTCATGCCTATCATATGATCCAGTAATTTCACTCCACGGTACAGATCTAAGAGAAATGACTGATTATGTTCATAGGAAACGTGTAAGAATATTAATACCAACTGTGGAAACAGCACAACTTTCTAACAAAGAGGGGAGTCTTTCTAAAAAACGCAGAATACCATACAATAGGATGCAACAGTAAGAATATACTTCTAATGTGGATGAATCTGACAGATAAATATTGTAAGAAAAAGGTAGAGCCACAAGATAGTACATGTTACTTGATATGATTTATATAAAGTTCAAGAACAGACAAAACTAATAAGCAATGACAGAATTGTCATGGCTGTCATAAAGTTACTGGGTGTCTCTTCCCAGGCTCTACTAGCACCCATGTATGGAAAATTAGCGTGACTTCTATGTGTTGATCTTGGTTGTGTTTGTACTGGCAAATATATAATACCATTTAACTGTGGACATGAGATTTTGGATCCTCACACACTTTGAATAAAAACTACTTTGCACACTTTTCAGATATGTGAAACAGGTCTTAAAAAAATGTGGACCGTTAAGAGAAAAATAAACATTATCTTCCTTGCAAGATTTTCTGGTGAAGAATCTGCTGTGCAGATGATGATGCTTCATAAAATAAATCTTTAGTCTGTGTCTAGAATGATGAAGCAAAATGACAAAGACATAAAAGATAGCTTATTGAGAGGAGAAGAAATTTTATTTGGAGGACATAAAAGGCTTTCAGTCATTGACTGTTGAGAAAAGGAAATTTGCAAATATAATCATATTAATACCACAGTCTCTAGTAACTCACTGAATCTCCTCATACAAGATACATAATCATGCATTAGAGTTGCTAAAATTTCAGTACTTTATTTTCAAAGGGAAAAATCAAATAAAAATATGAATAATCTTTTCATTTATATGAGCAGTGGCTTACTGAAAAGTGACATTTGTCTTTTATATTAAATATATATTAATTATATTTGTCTTTTATTTTTTAAATGTCATTTTATATCATTAATATTTAGTAAAAAAAAATTTTAGTTGAGAATTGAGGTGACTTTTATCTCCTGATGTAAGGAAAGATATATAAGCATACATATTACCAGATGAAAACACATTACTTTTATTTAGTCACTGTAGGGAACAATAGAACCATGAAATTAAAGATTCCATTGCACCAATCCCTTTTAACAAGTATGCCACATTCTTGAAAGAGTGTAAGCTGTGCGTGTGCGAGTAATCACTGCGTGAAATTATCAATTCAGAGACAATGACAACAAAGTATTTTGGGACAATGGTGACCAGGCTTTTAATGGAAATTTCAACATACTCTACTTAGACAAAATTGTTTGTTGTATATACCACTTGTTGACGTAATAAACACAATCAAATATGAGAAAGAAGGAATCAGCTATTGTTTGTTATGGAAGCAATCAAACAATTAAGAATCACAAGTTTCTCTCACTTTAACCAAAAACCATCATGACACAACACAGTACCAGCAGATCTCTCAAATCCAAGAGGAACTAATTATGGAGGAAAATTATAGAAGTATTTATGTTAGTTAATAGAAGGATGGACTCGGGAAATAGTTATTTCCTATATTTCTAATTAAATTGTATTGTTCTTTGTTCAAATGATAGTGTTAAATAAAGAGATGCTTATGTCTACCAAATTTTTCTAAGAAATTTTTGACAGTAAAATTTACATAATATGATAATCTCTCTATTATGTTATTAAATTATTTTTAGTTTAGAATTTGGAAAATTCAATACTATCTACTTTTTAAATATTGAGGTTTCATGTCAATGTCTATGTATGGAAGCATAAAGATACTGTTTGGCTATTAATGCCTTATTTTTATCTCTTCTTTATGGTAAAAATCTACATACTAATGAGATGTTACAAAGATTTTAACTTGCCAACTGCCATGGTTTTTTAATTGCCAAGGGAATTCACTTACATAATGGAAAGTTTTCCTAGAGTCATTAATTAATACATTTTTTATGCTGTCTAAATAAAAGGAATTTCTCATTTTTATATTTGGAGCATAACAAAGGAGACTGATGAAAGTAGGATCAAGTGAAAAAAAAAAAAAAAAAGCCTGAAATTATATCCGTGACTTCCAGTCATAACTTCCAAAGCAAGCAAGGGGTATGGAGAAAAAAGTTGAAAACAGTTTTATGCTTATGCTTTATTAAATAAAATATTTTTATTCTAATTTCAAAAGTTAAACACTCATTACAAAAGTTAAACACTCTTATTGCAGAATATTTTTCAGATATTGAGGAGTATTAGAAATATAAAAGAATGTGTCATTCTATGATGCAGATTAAGTTACTGGAATATTTTGATCTCTAGCTATTTTTCTACTGAAACTAATATTTTTCACTTGTTCAAACATCATTTGCATATTTTCTTAAACATTTTACCTTGGCTCTTTACATATGTCTCATGAATATTTCATTATTTATTTATTAGTATTTTATATTCAGGATAGCTAGCTAGATAGATGATCATAGATAGATAATAGCTGTATTTGCACAGTGCAACTTTTGCTGTTTGCAATTTGTTTATATTTAAATGATAAGAGAGGTTGCTCTTTTTATTGAATAAAATCTATTAATCTTTGCATCTGTGATTCCTACTTTTATAATCATTTTTAAAGTCTCATCAATGTAATATAAAATGCAAGAAACCACATATATTCGCTTACATACTTATCTAGATATTGTGCTGTTTGAATAATTTAACTATTTAAAGTATTGTATTTTATCTTTAAGTCTCTGATGATTAGTCTTATGTCCAAATAATTTCCCAATGATTTTACAATCACCTTTATCTTAAATGGCAAATTTTTAATATATGACCTTTCTAAAGTCTCAGGTTTCTTCTGTTTATCATTCATGTATTTTTATGATGTAAAATGCCTTGTCAGTTACGCTAGCTATATAAGTACGTTTTAACATCAAGTTTCTCTCATTTCTTTTCTCTCTTTTCTTTTTTCATGAATTTTCCAAGTAATCCTCAGAGTATATATTGGAGGAGCTGGTGGAGAAATATAGTACAAGACATGTTCTTGCCTTTTTGGTAGTTGCCTTGATAAAAATTGATATATGATTTAGAGAAAGTATCTTACTACTTCAATAGTCATCAATCTTAGTTTCCAAAGCTGCTTCAATTTTAAATATTTTCAGTAGATAATAAGCTAGTATAAGTAGTTATCACAAATTTCATGCTGCTTACAAAGTTTTAAAAATTCCTTTACTATATAAATAAATATATATATATATATATATATATATATATATATATATATATATTGTTTTCTGATTTGAAGTCTTTGATAGCTAAATGTCAATTGATTTGGGGGGCCATTTATCTAAGACTAAAATCTAATTTAATCTTATTACATTTTGTAGACTTTTTAATTCACATATAACTGCACACATTTGTGGGGTACAAAGTAAAAGATAACTTTATAGATTTTTAACTTATATGAATTAGAATGTGAATTAAAATCCTAAAGCCAATATATTAGATTAAGTACTGCTGATAATTTAATGAATTTAGATTTCTCTATGATTTGTCAAAAATTTATGTGTGTGTATAATTTTATAATATTTAATAATATATTTATGCATTTTATATTAACATGTAAGGTTTCCATTTTTAATATGCACATTATTGAGGGGTTTCTGGGTGCTCTGTAATATTTGGTTATCAACAATGATACTACAGTAACCATTATTGATCATTTTTATTTGAAAATTTAAGCTATAAATCCAGGAAATGGAGATTCTCTACTAAACTGTTTTTAAACATTGAAATCTAGGATATATTGCCAAATTTCTCCCCCAAAATGTGGTACCAATGTTCCAAAAGCAGTATATGAGGATTGTTATACCCCTATGTTATTTTCTGACTAAAATTGAGTCTATACTTTTTAGATGAAAGACAAAATTTGCTGTTTTTACTTGTGTTTTTAAGTAGGGTTGAACATTTCTGTGTTTGAAATTATTTGTATTTCTGCTTCTGTGACCTGACAATCTATGTGAATTATCCATGTTTCTATTTTTTTAACGTCTTCTTACTAAATGCTAAATATTATTCTTAAATCAAAAATAGCAGGTCTTTGTTTCATGTGTGGGAATATATTTTCATTTCTTATGTGTACTTCATTTTTAATTTTCATAGTCAAATGTGTGAATATTTATCTTCATGGAATCTAGTTTTATGTTTACAATGTTCATATCAGCTCCAATATGTTAAGATTGCATTTAAGTTTGCTTTTACTAGTGTCAGTGTTTCATTTTTACAGATGTAAATCTTTTACTAGTATGAACCTTATTTTTACATAAGAATTGAAGTTGGGGGCCGGTGAGATGGCTCAGCGGTGTAAGCGCCTGCCCGGCAAGCGCGAGGGCCCAAGTTCGACTCCCGGAACCCACATACGAAAAAGGGGCTGGTGATATCGCTCAGCAGCACGGGCGCCTGCGGGCACACGAGGTCCTGAGGTCGACCCCCCGGTACCCACAAAAAAAAAAAAAAGAAGAAGAATTGAAGTTGGAACTATTCTTTCTCCTGTTATAATTTACTGAATATTTTCCTAAATGATCCAAAATCTGTCCTTTTTTTTTTTTTAATGTATTTACACATATATTGTGTCTAGGTCTGGACAATAATTTCTACTGAATTTTGCTATCGCATTCTTTCTTCTGTGAATTCACACTGCTTGAAATGTTTTAACTCTGTAATGCTGTGGAGCGAGTATGAAGGCAAATGACACTATGCCTCCTGGCATAGTCACACTTCCAAAGGGCAAAATTTATTGAGCAAAGGTATAAGTAAAAATTTAGCAATGTTTTTCCTTCTCTCATCATTCGTGGAGAAACATGCAGGGCCAGGAAAACCTGAGAACAAACTTGGAGGAAAGGATAAAAAAGTCAAATTTTAGAAGCTAAACAATGTAGATTTTGAAGCCAGCTGGTGAAAGAATATGATAAACCCAACTTCAGGAGTTTATTGATATGGAATTCTCATGTTAGGAAAAGCCTCCTCTCCCAAAGAAGAGCTATCAGCACTAGCTACCTACTATGATACAACTTCTAAGCTCTCCAGAGAACTGTTAGTATAACTGCTATGGTCAAGTGGAGATTTCCTTATATTTTCAGCTTCATTGTTTTATTTTTGTATCCTTGATCCCATATCAAACCGTCTTACTATGTAGTTTAATATTAGCTCTAAATATATGGCAGTATAAATTTTCCAACTTTATTCAAGATTGCTTTGGCTTATCCCAGCCTTTTAAAATTTTCACATTTATTTTAGAATTAACGTGACAATGAAGGGGAAAAAAAAACAAACCTCTCCTGGAATTCAGGTTGGGAAACTGTTAAGTACAAAGAAGAGTTTCAAAGATAATTAGTGCAATAAGATTTCTTACAATTAAACCATTTTTGCATTCCTATAATAAAATATAGTGGTTTAGAAGGGGACTAAAAAATCAAGATTTATGAGGAAGTAGCAATGTAAATTTATACAACCTCTTGTTGGGAATTTTGGCATAATCCGACTGGTTGAAAATGACCTATTTTTTCTATGTCTAGTAATATGAACCAAAAAAATACATTTTATATGTAAATAGAGATGTATGTATACATTACGTACACCATTTTATAGTAACAATTAGTTAGAAATCCGACTTTATGGAACATTATTATGACAGGATACCATATATTATTAATTTTTATAGACCACACACAAGATAATAAGTGAAATATACTGTAATAGAATTTTTGAATTTTACTTAAATTTTGATAAGCACAATTATCTATTCAGTCTGTATAATAGTATGGAAATCTTTATTATATTAGTCTTATGTTTTTCTAAATTCTTAAGACATTTCAAAGCTACTTTGTGTGTATTTCCGTAACTTACATCTTCTTCAATCAGACATAAACTATTTATTTTTTCCATTTTTTTCTATTTATTTCAGCTCTCATTTAATATAAAGGAATTACTGTCTTTTTTAGGTATCTAGCACGCCTTCCTTGATATCTTATAACAAAAGTTCTGGCCATCATTATTCTTGTTTAAATGGGCATCATTCTACACGACGTACAGCAGAATGGGAAGTAAGGAGGTGTTCCCTTTAGAACCCTCGTTGATTTGCACAGCTCTGCGTTTCTTCTAACTTTATAATGATACAGATGGTTCGAAAAATCTGTTTGGACTTTATCCTCCAATCTACTAAATCCATTGATCCAAAAGTGAAGTCTTGATCTTAGGAAAGAACCAAATACATAGAATTTTCTCCCACAGGAAAAAAAGATGAGAGGACATCTCAGTTTGAGCAGCTATAGATTTGTCTCGAAGATGGTTGTTTTGTCATTTCTGCTTATGTAACTTTCAGCAGAAACTGCAGAACTGACTCCTAGATTGTCAACATTTCATAGTTCATCTAATGAATTTATTTTTTCTGGTGTTTCTCAATAAGAAAACCACTTGGCTTCTCATTCACGTACATGCTTCTGATTATGCAATGTAGATATAGATTTCTAGATGAAACAGTTCTCTGTCTTTACTTGTAGAGAGCCCCTAAAAATCTATTCCTCAAATGCAAAAAGGTGTCAGTGAACTTCCAAAACCTTTCACTGAGATATTCATGTTTCTAAGATTATTGTAGGTATGAGTTACATATCAATGGCTTTTTTTTTTTTTTTTTTGTGGGTACCGGGGGTTGACCTCAGGACCTCGTGCACCAGCAGGCGCCCGTGATGCTGAGTGATATCACCGGCCCTTTTTTCGCATGTGGGATCCAGGAGTCGAACTCAGGCCCCCGCGCTTGCCAGGCAGGCGCTTATGCCGCTGAGCCATCTCACCGGCCCCATCAATGGCTTTTACTTAACCAAACATTTTGACTATGACAAATACTCCCCACAATCTTTGCAAAGAAATTGTGTCTATTTTAAGGGCTTTTAGAGTCATTATCATTTAATACTTTTTATTATGTTTGCATATTTCAATGGATTTTAAGTAGGGTGAAGTGAATATGTGTTTTATCTCTCAGCTTTGTCTCACAGAATTTAATATTACTTTGATTTTGTTTTAGGTAATATATGTGAACAGGCGAACAAATGGAAAAACAAAATAATTCCATGGTGTCTGAGTTTATTTTGTTGGGACTCACAGAGTCTCATGAGCTGCAGATTTTCCTTTTTTTCTGTTTTTCCACCATCTATATATCTATTATATTAAGTAACCTCATCATTATCTTTGTAGTAAAACTGGATCCTCAGTTGCACTGTCCCATGTACTTCCTACTGGCTAACCTCTCCTTTATCGATATGTCCCTGGCCTCCATTGCTACTCCTAAGATGATCTATGATTTAATCAGTGACTATAAGACCATCTCCTATGAAGGCTGCATGACTCAGATGTTTTTCCTTCACCTTTTAGGTGGAAGTGAAATGATGTTGCTTGTGGCCATGGCAATTGATAGATACATTGCCATATGCAAACCCCTCCATTACAAAAATATTATGAGCAATCAGATTTGCGTTGGACTTGCACTAGTTTCCTGGACTACTGGTATTGTGCACACTACAAGCCAAATGGTTTTCACAGTGACTTTGCCCTTTTGTGGTCCCAATGTTGTAGATAGCTTTTTTTGTGATCTGCCCCGGGTGATCAAACTCGCCTGCACAGACACTTATGTCTTACAGCTGTTAGTCGTTGCAGACAGCAGACTGCTTTCTTTGTTCTGTTTCATCTTTCTGTTCATATCCTATAGCATCATCCTGATTATTGTCAAACATTATTCCTCTAGGAGATCTTCCAAAGCTTTGTCTACTCTTTCAGCTCACATTACAGTAGTTGTATTTTTCTTTGGACCTTGCATCTTTATCTATGTATGGCCATTCAGTAGTGTCTCCATTGATAAGATTCTTTCTGTTTTTTATACAATTTTTACCCCCCTCTTAAATCCAATCATTTACACATTCAGGAATAAAGATATCAAGACAGCATTAAGAAAAATAAAGACCAAGAATATTAGTTCCATATCAACCTTTTAATTGAAATATTATAATCATCAAAAGCATCATCGTCTTCATCATCATCACTGGAAGAGATTAATGTGCATAATTTTGTACCAAACATAAGCTACATTATGAGAAATGATGACATTTCCTTACATAAGCATACAGGAAATAAAATTTCTTGACCTCTCAAAATACAATTTCAATTTGTCATTCGAATTGTAACTTTGTTTTTGTATAAGTTAGATTGTGTTATGATTATAATTTGTTGACACCTCAGGCACTTCGTAAAAATTGCCTTTTATACTCATGATAATAAAAACAGAAAATATTATCCACAAATTATCAACTGGAAACCCAACTGAGCATTAGCAAATTAGGTGAACTTGCCACTGAAATTCTAAGTACTGGACTCAGAATTCATCCTATATCTCACTACAGTATATATGTTTCCTAGTTACAAATACTTTTTATCTAATAACATTCATACATTTTGTTTCCCACACTCTCTTTTTAAGGTCACATTTCCCAATAAATATATCTTTATAATAAGAGGAAGAAACAGTTTTCTATTAGTCTGAAAGTAAAACCAGTCACAAGGATATTTTGGTATTTTTGTGTCATATTCAGAAGAAAAGAGTTAACTAAACAAAGCAAGAATACTGATCACACTTATCAAGGTACACTAGGAATGCTGTTACATAAGTAGGTTAGGGAACACTATATCTAAAACTCAAGCAGCGGCACTTCATTGTATTTGCGTATTAAGTAACAAAAGTAAGTGAAAATTATATAGCTCAGTAAAAATAAAAATTTGGCCTTTTCTAGCAAGTAAAGAATCACTGTATTCAGAAATCTGGATGAAGATGAAAGAATCCATTAGTCAGTAAAACCAAGGCAGCTGTAAGTAGTTAGGTTCTACACGCACATGTTTCATTGCCTGTTTTCATATATGGGCCATATTTTTGCTTTTCTTTGTATATCTCATCATTTTTACTTGAAAGCTGGACATTTTTTTTTTTTTTTTTTTTTTGTGGGTACCGGGGGGACGACCTCAGGACCTCGCGCACCAACAGGCACCCGTGCCTCTGAGCGATATCACCGGCCCCTTTTTCGTATGTGGGTTCCGGGAGTCGAACTCGGGCCTTCGCGCTTGCAAGGCAGGCGCTTAAGCCGCTGAGCCGTCTCACCGGCCCGAAAGCTGGACATTTTGGATAACATATTGTGATAAATCTTATCACTGACAGCCCCACACCCATAGCATTGGCATTCTCCTGATCGTTTGCTTGGATCTTTAATGCCTTGTGTTGACTAAGTTTACGAATTATGTTTTCTCTGTAGTGTGCAGCATCTGATGTCTCTGCTCCAATATTTTCCCTATTTTTAATCTTTTATCCCAGCTACTTATTAGTTACTTCACGGACAGCATATGCCAATTACTAGTCAATGGTTTTCTTTCTAAGTCCCCTTACCCAGTTAGTTACTTTGTCATTTACTACTAGATGTTTTTGTGGCTTGGAGCCTGCTGTCCCAGTTCAAGGAGTTTATAGTACTGTTTCACTAGGAAACAGACTGTTCCTTCTACTATAACTCCTGAGAAATGCACATAGTTCGATGCTCTTGCAGTCCTCCAGGCTTTAAGGGTTTCTGTGATTTTATTTTTAACCCTGGCTTCTGACAAGTTGCTCTTGGTTCTGCACTGAGTAGAGGGTTCGGTGAAGAATGTTATGCCACTGCGGCTCTGTTAATGTATCTGAATGTGGCACTGAGAATTTCCATTTCTGACCCAAGCCTTTCTCTGATATTCCCTTGGTGGATGCTGCCAGTGTATGCTAATAGCCTCTCCTGTGCCCAGGATTGACGGTGATCCCAGCAGGGTTCTTCTTGTCCTTCTCTTGCTGGATTTTCCCTGTTAACCCTTGTTTTGCTCTGCAAATTTAGTTATTGGTATCAGTAGCATAGAACTGTTCGCCACAAGCACCTACATTGTTTTTGATAAACTCTTTAGACTTGGGACTTTCCAAGTTACGTTCCAGTTAAGGACATGCCCCTCAGGAAGAGCTTCAGAGTTTCATGCTTATCCATGGCTTTCTCGCTGGGAAGAAACTCTGTGTCAGTGCACAGGAGCCAGGCAACCCACTATCGTCAAAGTAATATCCCTCATCTATGAGTGGGCACTGGGCAGTGGAGAGTCCTTGGTCATCTCAGCTTGCTCTTGTTGGCAAATTTGTACTCAAAAACCAAGCTGGAGGGTAGAAATGTTGAAAAGATTTTAGTATTTTTAGCCTGCTCTTTCTGGAGAAGAACTTCTGCTCTACAAGTTGGTGCTGGAGGGAGAGAGAGCCTCTGGATCCCAGAAGAAACAATGATTTCCCACATCACAGGTCTGGTGATGCATGGATCACAGCCCTGGATTGGAAATTGTGAAAAAAGGGAGTCTCTGTCTCCTACACTTTCAAGGAGAGCATCCAGAGTAAACCTCCATATTATGGGACTGGAAGAGAGAGGGAGGAGACTTAGTTGTAGTAGTTTAAGGAATAGGTTTGCTGTTTTTATTAAGATTCAGTGGGTTTTCTTTAATGAATGTTTCTCCATTTTCTCTGGGTCTTTGGGTAATTGCCTGAGACAGTAATCAACTATGTTTTGTGTTTCCCTAGTCAGTTTTTAAAAAAGAGATCAAGTCCATTAGGATTCTCATTCTGCTAATCCAAGAGTCACTGGTTTGATTCCAGAAGCATTTTTTGATTCTAATGCTAAAAATTTGCACACAATATTTTGGATTACTCTAGTCTATATATACTGTCATTAAAGATGCCCATCTATTACCAAATCTTAACTTTCTACCCAGTGACTTAACTACATCATCCATGGCCCTAGGTCAGGTTTTCATCCTTTCTTATCTGGATTATTGAAGTAGGAATTGTGATCAAAATATACAGTGAATGTTCAAATTTTTTAAAAAAATATACCTTAAAAGACACATTGCCATAATCCCCTTTGAAATACTCTTCCTCACTTTGAACTCGATTATTCCATCACTCTTGCCACTTTCTGAAGCAGTTCTGGAAGTCTTCTTTTGTGAGCACCTTTACTAGATGTGACAAAAAACATGGTGAATGCTGCTGCCCTATGCTGTTCAAAGAAAGCCAGGCTCATGCAAACACTGATGGTGGTCCTCATCCACCTTATTCACTGGATCTGGAAATGTGAGACTTTTGGCTCCTTCCCAAAATCAAAATAACACTGAAAAGTAAATGTTTTGATGCATTCAGGACATCAAAGCAACCTTCAGATAGTGCCAACAACGATAGAATAAGTATGTCCAAAGCAAGTAGGAGTATTCTGAAGGAGATTAATAGCCATGTGTCTTTTATTATAATAATTTTTAAAATTTAAACATTTATCATATTTTTTTATCACGCCTCACAAAGTAGTAATTGCTCTTTACCTAAAATTTCAATTCTTCTTGTAGACTTTATTTTACCATTTCAGTATCTGCTCATTATTTAAAGAATATATTTAAACCTGTTTTGCTGGATATTTCAGATCTTCCAAAGTTGTCTTAACATTGCTTTCTTCACCACCCCTTTTTCACCACCCCTCTAATCTATTCTATATTTCAAGCATACCAGCTATATTTTGTTTGCTTAATGTATTAGTATGTTTTACGCTTTCTTGCATGCCTACATATAATTATCTTTGATAAACTTTGATTTGGTCTTTTCTGTATAGCAATTATATGCTTATCTTTATAAGCACATTTTCTTCTTTTGGGAGATTTTTTAAATGAAAAATTTTATGAGAAATGAGTCAAAAGACAGCTGGACTCATGACACACCTGTATGATCACATTCAGCATTGGATTACGTGGGGTATTTCACCATCATAAGTTTCTGAGATCCCTGAGAACAGTATCACGATACACAGCATTGCCACAAAAAAGGTTTGAGGCTAGAGAATTCATTAGTTATCTGAATGCTTCATTATAGTTCCCTGTGAATTACTCGTGAGAACAATTTCCTTGTTTCTTGGAACAATCAACACTATCAGTACTTACGCTGACAGTAAACAAATTTGATATTAGAACAGCTGAAGTTTTCCTTCAATATAATTATCAGAGGAAATCACTGTGGAATACATTCAACTTCCTTCAACCAAAGAATTGAAGGACATTAGGGAATAGGAAGCAAATTCTTATATTAAATCTGCCAAAAGTAAGACATTATACTATGGCAAGAAGTATACACAATTGCTCCTAAAATGAATGCACTAAAAGGAAAATAAGTAAATAGTATCAGTTGTTTGAGATAGAAAAGCAATATATCAAGAGTCCTAAAATTTTACCCTAGCAAGCAACTTGTGCCAGAAGAACTACTACTTTGGACAGTGAAGGACCTGGAGGAATATTTAATTGGGTCAGAACCGAAAGTTGATTCAAAAGAGAAGAGAGTTAAACAGGCTGATACTTTGAACAATTTTCCCAAAGGAGGCTGAATGCATTTAAAGCTGGCTGTAGACAATCAGTAAGAGTGAAAAAATTATTTACTTCTCTTTTAATTGGAAAAGATAGATTACAAAATAAAACCACTAAAATTTATGCAGATACTATATTTGGTGTTCTCATCAATCTTCATGTTCATTTGTCATATTTCACATAGGGTATTTAAAGTTTTCTGAGTAAAGTGTGAGATAACCAAAAGGCTGAGGGGTTCAGAGCATTCTCTTATTGTTCTGAACGTATTGGTGAGTACTATGATTTATTTCTGTTCAATTAAGTGCAACAGAGAACTTTAAAGACTGTGTTAACTTATTTTCATTTAATTTGTTCTCCCACTATTTATAAGGGGCTTATGAAGAAGATTTCTCCAAAGAACCTTGGATGGAAGATAATTCTTTTTTCCATATAGAGGAATTCATTTTACATTTATGCTAATATCAAATAGAATTTAATGCAACTTGCATGGTGATCTCAGTTAAAATCTGTTTTGTGTATATATTAAGAGGACAATTTTACTTATTTGTATTACTGTGAATTAAATCCATGACATCATGTACACTAAGCAGATACCCTATGATTGAGTTGCTTCCCTAGTCCTTAAGGTGACTTTTAAAAAATTCATGGACTTCGTTAACTTACCAGAATGATAAAACTCATGCTAAATCCATCAATGTCTTGGCAGCTTGCCTAAAGCTTTCAACATTTTCTTCTCACCAATTTTTAAAATGTATTTTTATTAATGCATATTAACTTTATAAAATATTGGGTTTCAATGTGGTATTTCTCTGCAGGCACATAACATATTTTGGTCACATCTTATCCACTCCCTCACATGCAATAGCCGCCTTTTAAAGCCCGAAATTTTGAAAATACTAGAAGAAAACATAGGAGAAATGCTTGAAGCCATAGGCACAGGCAATGACTTCCTGTATAGGAGGCCAACAACATAAGAAATAATAAAAAGGAAAAACAAATGAAATTATATCTAATTAAAAATTTTCTTTATAGGAAAGCAAACAATTAGTACAGTGAAGAGAGCCTACAGAATGGGAGAAAATCTTTACCACCTATTCTTCTGACAGAGGTTAATATAAAGAACTCCAAAAATACCAATACAAGAAATAGCCTGATTAATAAATGGATAAATAAGTTGAATCAGCACTTCTCAAAATAAGAAATACAATGGCCAATAAGTATATGAAAAAATGTTCATACTAAGAATGTGGCATACTAAGAATTTCAGAAAACATGACCAACTTCAGATCTTTGACTTTGCTTTCTCAAATCTTGCATATCACCAGTGAGGATACTGTGTGGCATTCTCAGTGAGGAGCCTGTGTGGTGTGTATATGTGTGCATGTGGGGGCTTAGAAATAAATGTGATTCAGTTCTATGCATACGTTTTACTAGTGTATGACACTAAATCATCTTCGTTGGGATTTTTAGACATTGTTCGTAGGGTATAGAGTTATCAAAAGTGATCACTAACAAGTGACTCCATTTTAAATGTTTCACTTACATTAAAGTCTGTAATGCTCATAACAATCCCATGACATATGTAGAAATATTGAACTTACGTTACATCAGATATTATAATTTAGAAATATTTAATGATTAGTTCCTGGTTACCCAGCTAATAGGTATCAATTTTATTATTTAAACCAGTCAGTCTGACACCATAATCTAAGCCTTTAGCAACCTCTCATATGCTCTCCAAAACTGAAAGGCTATATAGTAATAGCCAAATTATTAAATATTCACTGAAGTTTTATGTTTCATATAAATTCCTTATAGAGTATGATACAACAAGTAGTATGTCACACAAAAGAAATTTTAAAAAATTATTTTTAAGGAATTCAAAGTTTTTCTTCCATGTAAAAATTGACTCCTAATTTGTGTATACTTGTTTTTTAAGAACCATCAAATCCCCTTTGTAAATTGCTTCAGAGATACAAAACAATAATATTTTCACGATTCTATATTCCTTAGATACTGCGATAACATTATCTCAAGGAGTGACAGGTACAGAAGACTATAAGGATAAGAGACAAAGTTAATAGTAATTAAGTACTATATAATCTCTGTGAACAAATTAGGTATGAAGTGAAGAACAACTGATAAGGGAATCACTTGATAGAAGAAAACAAAAGAAAGTAGAATTTCCACTCTTGAATGCTTTCAATTACTGTATGTAAAAACATTGTTTTAAAATCATACATAAAATAATGTCAAATTGTAAATACTAATGTGTTTATATGCTTAAAATTACATGCTCTGACATCATCACCTTCTATTATCAATGCCTAATAGAAATAGGAAAATATTAGTGATAGGTGTGGCTGACTTTTAGCATCTGTTTTATATATAAAGAACTTCTGGGACTTTTCTGATTTGAGTAATGGATCATAAAAATGGATCTGTTGTGACCGAGTTTATTTTATCAGGATTCTCTGGACAATGGGAACTTCAAATTTTCATCTTCGTGACATTTTCCTTGATCTATGGTGCTACTGTGGTAGGAAACATTCTTATTATGGTCACAGTGACATTTATCTCCACCCTTCATTCTCCCATGTACTTCCTCCTTGGAAACCTCTCCTTTTTGGACATGTGTCTCTCCACTGCCACAACACCCAAGATAATCTTTGACTTGCTTGCTGAACACAAGACCATCACTGTATGGGGCTGCATGGCCCAAATGTTCTTTATACACTTCTTTGGGGGTGCTGAGATGACTCTTTTGATAGTCATGGCCTTTGACAGATACATAGCCATATGTAAACCCCTGCACTATAGGACCATCATGAGCCACAGGTTGCTCAGTGGGTTTGTGATACTTTCGTGGACAATTGGTTTTATACACACCATGAGCCAGATGGTATTAACAGTGAACTTGCCTTTCTGTGGCTACAATGTCATAGACAGCATATTTTGTGACCTTCCACTAGTGATCCGGCTTGCTTGTGTTGAAACATATACCCTGGAGTTATTTGTCATTGCTGACAGTGGGTTGCTTTCGTTTATCTCTTTCATCATGTTGCTTATCTCTTACACTGTCATTCTGATCACTGTCCAACAAAGATTCTCTGGAGGGCTCTCCAAGGCTCTCTCTACATTGTCTGCTCACATCATTGTGGTCATTGTGGCCTTCGGACCCTGTATCTTTATTTACATTTGGCCATTCAGTAGTTTTGCAAGCAATAAAACCCTTGCTATATTTTACACTGTTATCACACCCTTACTGAATCCTATTATTTACACACTGAGAAATCAGAAAATGCAAGGGGCCATGAGAAAATTACTGTTCCAACATGTTACATCCATATGGACATTATAGATTTTAGCTCTATATAATTAACACAACTTTTGTATAGTGTGATAAGATAAATTGAATACATTATGTATAATGCACTGATTCACTTTGTCACACTCTAATCCTAAACAGTTCAGAAAAATTAACACTAAATTACTTTGAATTCATGGTTAAAGCTATTAGAACATCCCTAATAAGTAGAGGTCTACAACAAAATATACATTTGAGATCACTGGAATTTTCCCCTTAGACATTCAATGTATGTTTATTGGTGAAGGAATAACTATAAAAATATGGCATTCTTCTTCCTGATGATTTTATTGAATATGGATAATTAAATTTGTTCATAAATGTATACTATCACTTAGTTATGTATCATGAATAAATCATGGTTGATGCACCAGGAAAAACTCAGTGAAAGGAGATTTTCAACAGAACCACATAGGGGAGCTCTTGAAATCAAGTAATGTGATTATAAATACCCATAGCAGACTTTTAAACCAAAATAAATAGAAAAAGAAAAATGTGCTTCTTTATTTTGTGTGATATAACATGCAACTTACATTTAAAGGGCATTGTATCAAACTGGAACATAATAAATTTATATCAAATGGGTGATAAAAATAAATAAAATTAAGGATACTTGCTTTTAGAAATTGTTTGGTCATATTTCTAGACTGTAAAACAATCTCACAGTCTTCTATTACAGAAAACTCCATAATAAAGAAATATTGACCATGTGTTTGGTAAAATATGCATCTGTTGGTGGGTAGGATGACACTCCATTTGCAAAATACTGTGTAATATTTTTATATCTGTCAATATCACACATTCAGAATCATAAAATGCTTTGTCTATAAAATATATAAAACTGATAGAACTGTTCAAATAACATCTCCTAAAAATACCAGAAAACTCACATCTGGGATACTGTAGGGAGACTGAATTCAATTTTAAGTGGTTAAGCCCATGCTGAACCATTACTCATTTGGAGAATACCATTGCCTAGAGCTCCTACTAATAGCACTAATAGCACTATTCGTGTGGGCTTTGGGCCACAACAGAGATACTGATTAAAGACAATACTGAGGTCTTAAATCAGGGAGAAAAAAATAAAGAAATTGAGCCTAACCAAAATAGATAGCAAGTTACATGTGTGTCTCAACCTTGATTCTTGGAAGAGATTAAAACAGTTGTTTCCATATAAAGGATTAAGCTGGTCATCACATTCTTTTCATGATTTAACACATGAAGATGAGAATTTTTAAAGCTTGCTTAAAAACAATGTAAACAGAAAACAGTAAAATAATATTTTCAAAATGGCTGAGAGCTAATTTATAAAACACTGAAAGAATTCACTACTAACAGAGCCTACTGAAAAAACATCTCATTGTTGCTAAGCTGAAAAATAAAATCCCATAAAAATCTCATGACTAAACCTAATGAAATACATGAAAGACCAAGTCCTGAAATATAAAACAATTTAAAATGAATGAAAAAGGCTTTGCCATCAGTGATGTCCATCCAAAGCTTGTAGTCACTCTGGCAGCTGGCAGCTTCCACTTTCTGAATCCTGTGTACCCTAAGTCATGGTTTTCTCCACCTAGCTCTAAAGCCTGTGGTTTTATGAGGTTCTTCCCCTACTCCAGAGGCCTCTCTGACCATACACTCCAGGCTCTGGCAACTGCCCAAGCCAACAAATGTCCTTACTCATGTTGATAGACTGGAAAAACAAATAGACCACTGATTTCTGTGTCTGATATAGCAACAGAGTGGGGTTTCAAGCAGACCTCTGGATTTATTGCCACCACTTTCAGACCCTGACACCTCTGAAAACCACACAGGCTGGGTCTGGCTTCTCACCATGGAGAGTGGGGCCCCTGTATCCCTCCCACCTGAACTCAAACTTCTCAAGGTATCTATGTCCAGCTGTGACTGCCTCCCGTGGCTGTCTCTCACCCAGTCCTGTGGCAGCGTGCCACCATAAACTATGGTTTATACATACTCAGCAGTTGCTTTGTTGTTTAGCCCTAATTAACTCCTCCCAAAATGGCTTCTGATTAAATCTTCTCAGATATGGTGGGCACTGCACTGGATTTCCTCCCCAACTCCAGCCTACCATGAGGAAGGAGTCACTTTCAGAGTAAAAGGCCATTCTATTTTAAAGTTTGTAATAGCTGTTGACTTCTCTTGGGGTGAGCACTGCCAGCCCAGTCTGCTTTCTCTCCCTTGTGCTACTGACTCTCCAGGCATACTGTGTATCAGTGGACAGGAGTTCTCCTCCCTGGAAGCTAGGATGAGTCTTCCGGACTGCCTAGTTCTTTCCCTGTGTTGTTTTCCATTTCTTCAGCTTCTCTGCAGTTTCTAGCATTTCCATCAGCTCCCCCCTAATTCCTAGGAATTCATCTCTTTTCCTATTTACTTCTCTGCACCAAATTCTTGTCTTCCAAATGTCTTGACTTTAGGTCCTGAAGAGGCTGCACTTTACTGCCTATCTCTACTCTTCAATCTTGAATCCCCTGACAAATTAACATGTTTATTCCACTATGGGCAATGAATACAATTTAGCAAGAAGCAAACAGCTCTGTCTGGGAATTGTTCTCACTTTATCTTTGAAATGCATGAATCATTTTTTACAGTCATATTCCTTTGCAGAAAAACAAAAATAGATTTCCCAGATAACCCCTAGTGAAATTTTACTAGTCTGGCAATTAACATGTGCCAATGCCTGTGTGTCCCATTTGCTAATTCAAATTGAGTCCTTATTGTTCACCACGTTGGTGAATGATCAAAAATCAAATTCCATTTATCATCTACATGCTCAGGCCAATCCCAGTATCATTGATTGGCTTGGGTCATCTGAGATGGAGATACCAAGACGAGATCACTGTGTTCACAGTGAAGTATCCCTTGCAAGAAAAACAAAACTGACACATGAACAACATAGACACCTCTAAGGCATGATTGGAATTCAGAGGAGACATTTAAATGAAATAATAAATCCTGTGAGATTTGAAAAGAATTTTTGCATTTTGATAAATGTAGCAAATTCACAGATGTATGCATAGCAAAAGAAAAAAAGAAAAAAAAAATTCCCCTGTGAATTTAAGGTTTGTGCATATTACCATCTATAAATATGTTTTATATAATACAATAAGCAAAAATAGCTTAGTTAAAAATAAAAATAACAAGTAAACCATTTTAAATAATATTCAGGACAATATCCTTCAACACTACTGGCAATAAAATAAAAAGTTTTGGACATTATGGAATTGCTACTAATTATTAAAGACCAGTATCTGTCTTTGTTTCTTTACCAGACAATCATTTTTAATCTGCCAGGACAATTTGCAGGCTATTATATGTGCTATTAGCCAGTGACTAATCAGGTTCTCCAAGCTCAGCGCAGACCTAAGGGAAGGGATTTCTAGGTTGACTCGGCTTAATAGTTATTTTGCAACTTATTTCTTTGTTTTTATATTATTTTCTCTTTAGAATTTTTTAGTTCTATATTTTTCTCTAATTTTGCCTTACCTGTTACAATTCAACTAGAAGTACCTTATTCTTATTAGTAAATTCTATTCAATGTTTTCTTTGTAGCCAAACAAATCATGACTCACCAGCAAATTATTTCTTACCTAATCTTTCTAGCACTAAGACCTAAATATAAAAATGATTTATAATTTAGAATGTAGTTTAGAAATCTTAACTCTTAGTCTATAAGTTCGCATATACATTACCATTTCAATTCAAACTGAGAACATAGTCATCAAAAAATATCTAGACATATTTTCATATGACTGGAGAAAGCTGTAGTCTTCTTTCAAAAAGTGATATTTCTAGCTTATCAGGGAAACACTTCTCTGACTTAATTACATTAAAAATAAGGAAAACAGCCCCAGATGTTGTATTTATCTAAAGACATTCTAAACATTAATTGAAAATTGAGTTATAATGCTTCATAGTTCCATGAAGAATGCTGGTTGACATAGTTGTTTCTTCTACATTAAATTATCTCCTATGATGATCATCTTTCTTTTTCAGTACTACAGTGAATTTTGTTTTAATCACTTGAAGGTTGCTTTTGAGTTATAACTATTGTATTTTTAGTAGAATTCTCTTTCCTGGAAATGATAAAATTATAGACTTCTTCCTAGGGTGCGATATCAGGAAAAAAGAATGTCTGAAAAGAAGTAAGAGAGGTAAATATTATAGGAAGAAGGGAGAAAGCACAAAAGGGAAAGAGGGAAGAAGAGAGGAAGGAAAGGAATTTGGAAGAGAGGAGATAAAGAAAGAAAATAAAAACAAGAAAAGAAAGAAGGAAGCTATACATTTATATAAATAGTGATAGATGTTATTGTATATGCTATGTTTTGTCTTAGTAGCAGATTTTCATATATTAGCTAAACACACATTTACTTATTTTTTCTCTGTATGTTTTATTTAACTAGAATTAAAGTCACTAAGAAAGAGATTACTGCCCGATTTGATCCTCAAGCACTAGTGTATTGCTATTATACTGGGATATTTTCTTAAAATTTTTCACCCTAAACTAAATAAAAACAGATAAGTAGCTGTAGAATAAGGAAGAATCACTAAATTTAAAATAACTCTTGAATTTAGGAACTGTAAAAAGAGAATGAAACTATAAAAAGAGAAGGAAATATCTAGAATACTGGAAAGCAATAAATCATGGAGTATTTGACTTGTGCAGAGGCTGAGGTAAAACAGGAGGAGAACAAGAGAAGTGCATTCGATAACCACTTCCTAACCATCCCTGTGGCCTGTATTATCACCAATGGGTCAGCCAGCAAGTCAGGCAGTGAAGCAACAGACTTAAAACTCACTCTCCTCTGTCTTCTCTCATTTTTATCAGTGTGACTGTAAGTCTTTCTGGGTTTCTATCTATTCTTTTTTATTTTCTGAACTGCTGATTATTAACTTCTTTCAATAACTGATTTACTATTAAATAAGTTTTTAAATCACAAATCATGTAACACTATGACCAACTCCTTTAAATTGCTTAAAATGTTAGAATTTGTTTGCCACATACTCCTGACTTGCTTGGTATCTTGGAAAAAACCCTTGTTAAACCAGAGAAGCTTCGTGCAGCATTGTTTCCAATCAGGTGGTCCAAGGCATTATTATAGCTAACTGAAAATGGAGACAATTTTATTTCTCTAAATATATTGGATATATTTTTCTTAAATTACAATAAAAGAAGTCATTTTGCTTAAGTGAAACCATGAAAATACATAAATACATTAGTAATAACTATTCAGAGAGAGGGATTTTTCACTATCAGAGCTGGAGGGATGCAGCCTACATATTTCCCACTGGGGAGTAATGTAGTCAGGCTTTCATTCATTGCTACAGAAAATAATTTACCATCATTTCAAAAGTGGAGGAAGGGTCAGTGGACTCCAAGCTGCAAAATCCAAAGAATTATTTTAGAAATTTCTTAGAAAAAAATAAAAATAAACTGTATTGAACTGTAGTATATTACAAAATAGACTTTTTATCATGTATTTTATTAGTGTGTGTTAGTATTACTATCCTCTTATTTCCTTCACCCTTCTCCTTCCCCATTGCCAAAAGTCTATCCTTTGGTTTCCTGTCCTGTCTCTAATTTAGCTCTTTATTTATTAATTTATGTATTTTTTAGGTTTTTCATGTAGAAGTCTTGTGACATTTACCTTCTGAATATCACTAATTTTACTCTAAATGCTGGTTTATAGTTATATCCATTTTTCTTCTAATGACATCATTTTATTTTTCTGAATGAATGAATAGTATTCCATCATATTTACATGTCCTTTATCCATTCATCTGTTGAAAGGCATCTAGGTTGTTTTTATACTTTTCTATTGTGGATTATGCTGTTGTAATCAGACTATGCATGTGTCACCGTATTATGCAGTCCTTAATTCTTTTGGGAATATGCTTGAGGATATAGCTGGATCAAATATTTCTGTTTAGACCTATGAGGAATTTCCATACTGTTTCCTATAGTTGTTGTACTAGTTTACATTCCCACCAACAATATAAGAGGTTTCCTTCTTCCTCACTTCCCTTCCAGCATTTGTTATTTTTTATATTCTTAATGGTAGCTAGTCTGACTGGATGAGATAGAATCCTAGGGTCATCTCTTCAGATTCTATCTTCTCTATCTTCTTAAGTATTGCACACAGATCATAAAATTTATTTTCCACATAGAGTTTTCTTGAAATTCCAATAGCTCCACTTCCATATTTCCAAAATCTAACCAGTATAAGCAGGAAAGATCAAGTTCCTCAAATTTGGCTTATCTGGAGAAGTAAGAAAACAGAGTTATCTCCATCCTACAGAACTGTAAAACTTTGTTACTAAAATTCTCCTTTGCACCTGCTACAATGCTAGAAAATTCCTTGCAGCTTTCCTGGTGGCTTGTAGGATTGTCTGCAAATATTGTAGAATTTTCTAAATGCGTTTTTAGATTTGGAAAATATTTCAGCTACCTACTTTTGAGGTCTCTTTAAAAAAATCTGCACTGTTCTCTCAAATGTTTAGTTGTCACAAAACCTCCTTTCTGCTATTTTCCTTACACCTTGTAGTTTTTTGTTCAGTACATTGTAGTATAAAATATTTTTAAAATATGAGGTTGTTAACCCACGCCATATCAGTGAGCTGTGGATGTTCTGCCCTTTTTCATACAGAAACAGCCTAATTTCATCTAAGCATGCTATAGATCTCTCCAGGGCTCATCCTCTGCTCCGCTACCATTATCATACATAAGAAAGGCATTATACTGTTCTCGAACCTCATCAAGAAGTGTATGAAAATGTTGAAAATTAACAGCATGAGCCATGATTCACCATTTTTGTGACATCTGTGAGGATATCTTATTTTTGCTACTTTCCCTGGCACAAATAGCCTCTTGGTGTATAATACAATGAAAATGAGTGACTGGATAATTTGCTTCTTTAACAAAGAACTGTATAAAACCAGATTTGCTCCCACCATGCAAGGTGCCCTGGCACTAGTAATACACTTCTTCTGTTCCTATGTCTTGTGACAAAAAATCCTCCATCACAACATTGTAGATATCTATTTTTTGTGTTCTTCCAGGCAAAGATGCCAGGTTTGCCTGCTCTTTGGTCATGATGTCATCAACAGCATAATGCAAAATTACTGCTAGCCTTGTGTTATGGCTTGTGTCTAGATGTCCCCCCAAAGCCTCATGCAGTCATGAGGAGGGGGCTTTTCAGAGGTGCCTGGATCTAGAGTGTGTGGTGCTGAAATCATGGGTGTGTGATTACTAAATTAATCCACTGATTAGTTTGGCATAGTACTGGCAAGGAAGGGTGCGAGTGTCACACATGCCCTAGGGTGGGTATCCTGCATAAAAGGAAAATTTGAAACTGGCAGCTGTCACATGATTTGTTTTAGAAAAACAGTTGCAAAAACTAAGACACTGGGAAAGATATTTCTTCAATTTCCCTTCTAGAAACTCATTCCTTTCAGTTTCACCAAATATGGCAACACTTTTTTGGTTGGTGTAAAAGTGTCACCTGACACTTGATATACAACACACAACACTTTCACTACATAGAATATGTAATGCTTTCCCATAGCATTTGGTCACTCCAAATGTCTCTGACTTGTCCCCTTGGAATGATCTTCCAATATCTGTTTTCAGTTTTTTTTTTCTTTTTTTTTTTTTGCTGTAATCATTTTTTGGTGTTCAAGACTTGGAGTCTACAAAAACACAAGATTAAAAAAAAAAAAAACAGGGCCGGTGAGATGGCTCAGCGGCGTACGCGCCTGCCTTGCAAGCGCGAGGGCTGGAGTTCGACTCCCGAAACCCACATATGAAAAAAGGGCCGGTGATATCGCTCAGTGGCACGGGCGCCTGCTGGCGCGTGAGGTCCTGAGGTCGACCCCCGGTATCCACAAAAAAAAAAAAAAAAAAAAAACAATGAAGCACCTAATACAAATCTATCCCTATACCAAAAATAGCTAACAGTTAATAGCTAAGGAATTGGATATTTCCTGAATCAACAATCTATTTCTGTGATTCTCAGCTGGTATTCTTCTTGAATTTGCTGACTACCAGTGAAAGGGGGCAATGTTCCACTGACCACTAACTTTTGGCCTGCTCTGAAAAAGGCACCTGAGTGCGTTCCCTATCTTGTTGGGGCTTCTGCTAAAATTACAGCCAGTCCTTACTCTTGTTTTCATAAATTCTTCACAAACAACTAAACATAATGCTGCAGATTTAAATATATCAGAGGGAAAATACAACATTAAAATAATCAGTCTCTTAATTAGAACATCTCTTTGATAAATCTTAGATATTAAATTTCAATTTTTCATAAGAAAACTGAAAGCTAAAATCTGGTGTTAATAAAAATGAATGTATTAAAACTCACAGCCAGTAAAAAAATATATGTCTTTGGCAGTGCACAGACTGGCTACACAAAAGCTCTGACAAGTTGTGGCTAAGAAGTCATGGCTTGTGACATCATTGCTTGGTACCACTGCTCCTTTCTGACTATGTGCAAGGTCCCTCCCTACATGTGCTGTTATCCAATGCTCAGGTGCTGGGGCAGTGCTGGGGCAATTTGGCTCACGAGCTGATGGAGAGGGCTCTGTGTGCCTGCTGCGGCATGCCTGCTGTACATTTGCCACCACTGCTTTATAGTGTCTCTCCCTGGAAATTACAGTCCACACTTCTGCAACAGATTAAGTAGCAGGCTCTATGCTGTCACTCCAGCTGATTGCTGTCCCAGTTTCCCAGGCTGTGTGCCTGATTCAGTCTGCTCTGCCATTGGTAGTGGCTAGGGCAAGCACTAGCCTGGCTTCCACTTCCAGGGGTTTCTACCTTTAGAAGATTTGGGGTGTTTTACAAAATTGAACAGTTTCCAAATCTGCTCGAGAGCAGCAGCAAGATAGAGCAGTGGCTCTGCTTCTTTTCTCATTTCCTCAACTTCTATAGTCTTGTTATTCAGGTTATATTTCCATGCAGGTGATTTTTTTTTTTACCTGTCCCTAAGCGGGGGACTCAGATGGACCAGTGAAAGCTGCTTCCTTTGGATTGGCATAATGGAATATCTAACAAAATAGACAGTTTTTTAAGATGAGGAAGATTAGGGCATGGCAATATGGCTGGAGCAACTGGGCATGACAGGCCAATTGAAGAGAGTTGTTAACCATGGACACAGAGCGGCAGCTCCTGAGCCTGACCTGAGATCAAATTGAGCCTTGAAACCACCCGCTCCCCATACCAGACTTCTGATACGAGAACAAGCTGACCCTAGTACCTGATGCCAATCTTCTAGAATGAGCGCAAGTAGAACAATCTGAATTAACTATCAAGGAAAATATAAAAGACATAGCAGTTGACTTTGCCACTACGGAACTCTTGTTCTTGCAGTGATCCATTGTATTTCCAGGATGTGTCTTCTCTTTTGCCTTCCAAGCACCCCTTTCTCCCTGAGCATTTCTTTTGTGCCTTTTTTTTCTTTTCCTTTTGTCTTATTTTTGCCCTAAATAAATGTTAATCTTTTACACAAACCAATTGTATAACACAATTCATTGAATGAGACAATAGAATCTGGAAAGCCCTTCTGGTCCCTTCACCACCTGGTAACAAAGCAGTTCCCATGAAATGCTATGTAGAGTTCATTTACCCAACCTTTGCATGTGGGCTGACTTTGTGACCTAATTTGGTTAAAAGAAACCAATACAAACATTTTTTTTTAACCACAAATCTTTCCCTGCTTACATGAATTCTTTCTTTCAGTGTGACTTTGCCATACCTACATTCAAAAAGAGATTCCATTTACTCATTCCTTTGAATTTTGGCTGGCTTTCTGATTGATTTGACTAGTAGACTGTGGCAGAAGGAGCATCCTCAAATTTCTAAGCTTAACATTCTTTAAAAGGGGGATCACATGAAGAGAAAAGCTCTGAAGAAGGAAGGAGCAAAGAGAGGGTCATACCCCAGTTGATGTGTGGACCATGTGAGTGCAGCTGTCTTAAGATACTTTTTGTCTAGTCGACCAGTCCAGACCACACCATTTGAAGAAGAGTTGATGCATCCCCTCTGAAATACTGCACAAATTCTGGAATCATGAACAACAACTGAGTTTGTTATTATTTTAGGCTACTAAGTTATAGAGTGAACTTCATGGAGTTTTCCATAACTGAGATAGAAATAGGCACCAGTATTAGGATGCTGCTATAACAAATACCAAATCATGTGCCACTGACTCTTACATCCAATAAGAGGGAACCACTGGAAGTTTGGTAAAGAAATGCTTAGTGGGTCTACAAAAGCAGAGAATTTGTTATTGGAGATGGAAATGGCAGTCCCTGTCACATCACAGTAAAATGTAACACAACATGCCATCCAAAATTAATAAGGGATATAGAAAATATGCCTCAGGACATTTTAAAACAAAATGTTGATGATGTCAGGTGCTTATTTGAGTTCTGCTTAATAAAGTACAGGAAGAGAGACAGAATCTCAGAAGTGTTCCATTTCTTATGGCTTGTGTCTAGACAACCCCCTCAATGCCTAATGTGCTCGTAGGTGGGGCTTTTGAGAGGTTGTTGGATCATGGATGTGGTGAAACTGGATTAGGGTATATGATACTGGGATTAAGGGTGCATGAAACTGAATTGGTTTAGCACATATCTGGATGTGCATAATGGAAGCCCTCCCCTCTTGTGGTGGGCACCACCCAAAAGCCTTGTAGTCTGGATTAGAGAAAAGGGAAGGGGAGGCTTGCCACTTGCTGCTCACTGCTCCCTGCCTATTCTACTATGGACTGTTTCACCTCTGTGATGCCCCTGTGCTGTACCATGCTGCTTTGGAGCCTGAGACTATGAACTGAAACTTCTACAAACTGTGAGCTGAAACAAACTTTTCCTCCTTCAACTTGTGGGTGCTGAGTATTTTGTCTCTGGAATGAAAAAAGTAACTAAGACAGTATTGGGGCAATAGAGAGGAACATGGACATTCTCATCTATTGACAAAAAAATTCTGCATGATTACTGTGATAAAAAAATGATATATTTATAAGACCCTTTGTTAGTACCTTGGAAAAATTTTAGGCCACACCTAATAGAATCTTTCAGAGAAAACAAGACTCCCTAAAAGTCTTGCAGAATCTGTTGCCCATTAGCCAGGTGTACTTGAAAAGCAAACAAATAAATTATTGATGTGGCTTTGGAATATGAGTTATACCTCAAAAGAATTCCTTGGAAATGTGTAAATTTTAAGAGAATTACCTTGGGAAATCAATTTCTATGTGGTCCAGAAAAGAAAAAGAGTGAAATGGGAAGAGTCCTCCTGGCAAAAGGCTTGAAAAGACATAATAAAGAACCTGATTTCCAAATGGACAATAAACATTTGAAAAATTATTTACTATAGTAGCTAATAACAGATGGGTAATTCAAAGCTACAATTAAATACCACTTCATAGAAGTGGAATTATAAGATTTAATATATGAATTATGGGTGACAATGAGAAACAGCTATTTCCTTCAAATATTGATAGCAGGTGTGTAAAATATAACAACTGCTATGGGAAAGTCTAGCTATTTCTCAAGCAGTTAAAAATATTCTTACCCTGTGTTCCAGCTACCCAACTCACAGGTATGGACACAAGAGAAGTGAGAGATATGGCCTTAGAAAGACTTGGACAAGAATTATTTTGTTAGTTTTAGCCAAGTTTCCTCCCAAACTGGCAGGAAAATATTCAAGTGTGTGATTTTGTATACATTTCTGAAAAATTAAATGCTGATAAATCTTAAAAGCTATATGTAGAGTTGAATAAACTAGACCAGAAACATACATATTGTACATTTTTATTTATTTTATTAAAACCACTCAAAAACATTGATGGAAATATTTTATAATTTGATTTTGTCATAGTTAATTAGCAGTATATAAAGTTTGTTTATTTTATGGCTTGGACATTATAATAATAAATTTAAGAAAAATACTATTTACAAGCTGCCATATGAATTAACATTGAGAATCTGTTTACATTTCTGGAAATTATTCCTTCATGTATATTTGCATATTTAGTTTTCATTATTTCAGAAAAGATTGGGGTAACATCCCAATGCAAATATCCTGTTTTAATCATTAGAAAATAATTTTTTAGAAATGCTTCACATTGATAAATTCAAGAATAAACAGTCATACAAGGGATTTGAGAACTCCTTAACATTAACATTGAAAATTCTCCAAAATATAAGTGAAAAGAAGAAGAGCTAGATATAGTTTATATTTTAAAATGTGTGTATAAAAGCATTAAAAACCATTTGGATGCACACATTTTTAAAAACTTACACAAGAAATTGATACTTTCCTCTGGTATAGCGTGGTGATGGATTATATTCTAAAATGGGAAAATTTCTCATTGAATATATTTTTCCACTTTAAAAATGATGTTAAACAACTTTTTATGCAAAAAAAAAAACCAATAAATTTAAAACAGCAGTTTCTTTTCTATAACACCTTCCCAATCACGATTTGTTTGGAAAGAAATGGTGCTGCTTTGTTTGATTCATTGCCATGCTATTAAATTGTACTGGAAGTCATAGTTATTTCTTCTAAAGTCTTTGGAGTTACTCCTGCTTCTTCTTTCATACATCATATCTATCAGCAAGTCCAAACGTCTCTACCATGAAAAAACATGTCAAGTTCTCTTTGATCTTCCCCTATCACTACCTTCTATAATCCTTCAGGTAAAACGGATTAGCCTTCATCTCATGTACCTAGTGCTGTTAAATCTCCAGACAGTTCTCCTTGATTTTGGAGTTACCACCCTCCAATCCATTCTTCACACAGTATTCAGAGTGACCTTCAGATCAAACCTATCCTCATTATAATTACACACAGCAGGTAATGACCAAATTCTATGTCCTGGTAACACCTACCTGTCTCTGCTGCTACCCTCTACTTTCCCACCCCCTGCTAACCTTATTCTCACTACCATGGTTTCCTTTTGGGTCTCACACACCAACTTTCTCCATTTGTAGTTTTATTCTTACTCTACTTAGTCACTCAGGTCCAGGTTAAGTTTCACCTCCTCAGGACGCTTCAAACAACACCCTCCTGCCCCCAATCATTCTCCAGCACATCACTCCGTTACATTCTTCCCTTTTCTGGCATTTTATTATTTTCTTTGCTCTTTGCCTATTTCTTCCACTAGGATGTCCAAACCCTGAGACCACAGATCTTATTTTATATATCATAATCACTGCCAAATATTTGGACCATAAATAAACCATCCAAAGGGTAGACACTCTAAACTGTTTGTCACATGAAGAAATACATTGCCAATATCTTTTGCAGGGAAACATTTGAGGAAGTTTGTGACATTTTCCCAAGAAGAAGAGTTATCACATGTAGATGCCAGGCTGCCGTCTGGTCTTCCGAACTCCACTGCTCTGGTATTTTCACCACGACTGGAAGCCTTGCGTAATGAACTGGTTGACTTCAATCTGATGTACACCTGTTAAAACACACAGACTTGAACACGAACGCACGTCTTTTTTTGAATGCTGTGAAACTATCTAAGTTGATAAATTAGATGGTGGGGTTGGGGATGGGCTATTTTGGGATAGCTAATGTCTCAGTTACTACTTTGAAGTAATTCTAAAGCACTGCAGTAAAATACTGAGTGCTGAGATTCCAGCGAAGACTATTACTGTATTAAAAAATAAAAAAAACCCTAAATAAAAACAAACGACAAATAAAAACAAAATATTTTGCATTTCCAAGAGACATCTTTTTCTGTCTTCCTCGCTTCATCCTTCTGCCCCTTCCATGTCTTGAGTCTGTTTACATAGCCGTGGCTACAACCATTATCGCTCTTTCACCTTTGTTCCCACTTTCCCATGGGTCTTTCTATTTGTCTTCTCTGCCCTCCTCCAGTTATCTTCTATTTGCAACTTTCTCTTTTGGGGCGATTTATGCTGGAATACACTTGCATACAAGAATAATGGTATATGCTTACAGTTATTTATTTTCAGCACAGACTCTAATAGGAAGAAAGCTGCTAAGAATATTGTCTTCCTTTCTTTACAAATTTCATTCATTTTTCATCATTTCCTAATGTGCCTCTGGCTGAACTGGGCATAAAATTGAATGAAAGCATATGTGACTGGATTGTTTTTGTTTTGTAAAATTAAAGGTTGTTATTTTAGTTTTAATGTGGCTGAAGAATGTCATCTTTCATTTTGATGTATAACAAAGAAGAGATTTTTATGATTAAATATTTTTCTTATATATTTTATTTAATTGAGAAACAGAAAGGAGTGCATGGGCCACATATTACAAAAAAAATAAGTAGCTACTAATACAAAGATCACAATAAATTATTTCTTTTGTTTGAGAGCACACACCCATAAACTGGCCTGTAATATAAAAGGAAGATTTATTACTTAAGTACAGTTATTCTTGAAGAAACTTTTTGAGTGTAATACATTTTATCTAACTCTTCTACATCAAAAATATGCAGATACTAACAACTTAGCTTAGTGTCATTTTTAACTTATTTAAAATCATTGGCTTATCAGCATACATAAATTTTATAATAATATCTACACCAAATCCTCCTCAGGCTTACTCTTGTCATTATGCTTAATAAGCATAAGAGTCATTCCATTAACCCTGTCACTGATAAAATATCCTATTCAAAACCCTAACACAATCCAGTTTTAGCTACCTCATGTTTTAATTATTTACTATTTAGAATGACCATTTTTTCTTTGTCTGCCTCTAGGTGACATTCCATGAATTCCCTTTGGAAGTACTCTACAGGCTTAGTGTTGTTATAAACCTCAAGGAACATTCTTCATTGAATCACAAATTAGAAGAGCAGATTTCAGAACTTATGATGTTCCAAGATAAAAACATATATTTAAAGATGACTGGAATCATCATTTGATTATCCTTTCATCAGGTAGAAGGGGATAGGTACTTGTTTGAGAGTAGTTTTTGGGCTTCTGGAAACATGAAAGTTTTGTCAACCTTCATATATAAGAAATAGGGAAAAAGAAGAAATAGAAAAAATCATACCATTCATCTGGGACATCTGCTGCTTTGAAACTCATATAAAGAGAAAAATGCAGAAAGAAAGTAAGATTGAGCCTTAAAGTTTTACCCTATGCTTCAAACATACTTCCTGCCAGACCTGATGCCTACTGTTATTCTAAAGAAGCTAAAACTTTTAATTACATTGTAATTGAAAACTGGAAAAAGCTAATAGCTCTGTGATATTTGCCATGTGGGTTTAAATGTCAGTATTATACAGATAAGTGGATTTTATCCCCATCCTAAATCATACATACACCGAAGGTGTAATTGGGAACCAGAGTAAGTCAGAACTTATCTCAGAGACACACTTCACTGATTTCACATATTTGTAAACCTACACTGAGCTCGTACAAGTTTTTTGTTTGTTTGTTTTGTTTTGTTTTTTTGCAGGTGCTCGTAGAATCCAGCAAGGCTCAGTGTTAGGGATCCTAAAATAAGAATGACTTGGTTCACAAATATTGAAATTAGACGAGAAAATCTTTAACATCAACCTTTCTTTGAATGCACAAGTTCTTATCCTAGAAATTTCTCAGATTAAGCAGTCATTATCTTCCATGGATTTAATCCTAGGGCATGAGTAAAGATCTATGGGCATAATGTCCATTTGTATCTTTTACCAGAATTATCCAGTAAATGAATGTTTTCCATCTTAGTTCATTTTAAGTAGATGTAGGTGGCTATTAATCATCTTACTTCATTGTTGTATCAACTCCATGGAATAGAAAGAGTGGATATATTTCTTTTGCATAAATTAAAGACTTCGCACTTTAAAGACCAAATAACTTGCCTATGTTTATACAATTACTTTTTTGTTGAAATTGTAACTTAATTTCTAACAATTCCTAAACAAGGAATATATCTATTATGTTAGAAACATAGTTTCAAGCCTTAGAATATTTAAGAATGAATATTTAGAGATTGTTTTGTTTAAGTGTTATAAAACTTTCCTGGCAAACATTTTGTGTAATTCAATAAAACTTTACATAAATCTTCAACAACATTAGCATCTATCAAATATTTTCAATGTATTTTACTCAGATCTACAACTTCACAATTTTTAGAAATGTGTAATGGTCTATTTTAATAATTTAAAATATAGAATCAATACAGTATCAAAACACTTCCACTTGGAAGCTTTTGCTATATTTATTCATGTTGACAGCAATGGTATTAATGAAATTAACTTCAGAGCACAAAAATTAGTTGATTCATTTTTATCAGGATAAGTTAGAAACATGAAATACATGAGAGATTGTGAAGTTATTAATAAGTGATTTGGACTGAGGAAGCTTCAAAGAGGATAATATTTGGAAGGAAAGACTCAATACAGAAGGCTGAGGTAAGCATTTTGGATCTGTAGAGTCCAATGTATGGAATACCTGGAAGTGTACACTGTGTTCACTTTTCCTTGAATGGGTAAAGCAATTCATCATCTCAGAATCCATGGAAGGATGAAGTGTTAATATAATGAAGTTGTAAGTACTACAGGACAAAATGAAAAATTCTTAAGATTAAGAAATATGTAGACAAATGAGAAGAAGGAAGAAAATAATTAAAAAAAGAACAAAAGGGAGGAAAATAAGGGATAAATTGCAAGAAAAAATAATGAAACAATGAAATTAAAAGCAAATATAAAAGAACATGTGCACACACACAAATGTAAGTGTGAAAACTGAATTAGCAACAAGAAATTGGAGAAAGATGGGAACTAGAAGTAAAAGGAAATGAAAAGGAAATAATCAGGAAGTGATCTGCTCAAGCGGTGATCGTGTCCTCAAACCTCTGGCCTCAGGAACTGGTCTGATAGCTTCCTAGTTTGCGCAGTGTAGCCTGAAGTTTGGGAAAGAGGAGAGGGATAAGAGTATTTTGCCCATGCATCTTCAGTGCCAGATGAGTTTTGTTTCACCTGAAATAAGGAAATTTAGAGATGGTGATAAGCACTTGGCTTCCATCTCAGCCTACTAACATTGTTTTATCTTATTTAACTGGAACCAAACACTTGTCTCTCTGAGATCCATTGTTTTGGGCTCTTTTTTTATAAGAGTTTATTTTGTACAGAGGAATGTCTATCTGATTCACACTTCTCTTCAAACTCTATATAAACAAAACTTGAAAATCACTGGAACAAAGGATACAAACGTGAGAACAGAAAAAGAAAAGAAATGGTCCAAAGATATTAAATAGTATGGAATTCAGTCTGTTAGATGGCAGGGAATAGAAATAGATAGCATAAAATAAAAGCAAAGGAAGAGAGAGACTGTAACTTACAGGTGTTCCAAGTGTTTTGGAATTAGGAACCTAAAGAAGCATGAGATAATTAACTGCAGGTTAGTAACAAGAATGCACAAAATGTAAGAATAGGAGAGATAGCTTCACAGTTACTTTCCTGGGAGAGAGTTCTTCAGGTAGAGTGAAGAATGAAGGAGATGGTCAACAAGTGTGTAAGCCGATCAAAAAAGGAGACTCCTATGCTAATTTGAAAGGCACCATAAACTGTTTTTCATTTTTCAACATGCTTTTGCTCACTGTGTGCATTCTAGTGCCAATGTGCTTGTGTATTTGAATATACAAGTATGTTCCCATGGCTTTTAAGTAGTTGTTCATAACATTTGGCTCTTAGTTCTGAATATTACTAATCTTATAAAACAAATATTCAGGTATTTCTTTATAGGTGTGATGTAAAATGCAATGTATTGTTTAAATGCCCCGTGGCTTCTCTAGGCATTTTTAACCCTTATTTTTCTCCAATTATTCTCTCTTCCTACTTCATCTAACTTCAGATGTCATTAACAATTCTCATCAATTTTGGGTAGGAATTTAATCTCATCCTGGTACCCCTCCCCCACATTCAATAGCACTGCTGAAAAATATTGACAGCATCAACAAACCATAAAACTCACCACTGAAAGCATAAATTTCAATAGCCTGAGGTGTATTTGCAGAGTGGAGGGAGAGTTAATATAATAAGATTCTGCAGCATTTTCATCGGGCTAAAGGTAAACCTCATGCATATTATGTCAATCTTTCATCCTGGGTACTAGGCAGCCACTATTCTACTTTCTACCTGTCTCGATTGTCCTTTTCAAAATTTTTTTAAATTCTGTTTTGTGACTGCTTCTTTTTATAGGACATGTGTTAGAAACTTATTCATATTTTAGCATATATTAGTACTTCATTGATTTTATTGCCAAATTGCATTCCACTGTGTCCATAGCATTTAGAAAAATAAGTATTACACATAATTAGAAATCAAAAGTAACAACTGTGTGTGTCACAGTTTAATAATATGTTCTAACTAGCAATAATTCATCTTTTATTTTTTTTTATTTTTTATTTTTTTATGTGGGTACTAGGAGTTGAACTTAGGACCTTGCACTTGCCAGGCAGGCACTTACGCCACTTAACTATCTCACTGGCCCCTATCTTTTAAATCAGTTAAAAATATGCATAGCCTTATAAGTACTTATAAAATGTGCAACTATAATAATATATACTGGAAACCAATAACAAATACAAGATTTTTACAAACACCTTATAGGAATAATGATAGATGTTCCACTGTTTTCCTGTACCACAATGGATTATCTTCTGCATCAGCCTTCTCAAGGATGAGTATGTTCTTTTTTGGGGACTCATATACAAACTAAACCTTAATTCTTGACTTCTCCAACATGAATATAATTCTTATTGAGATAAAGTTATAGCCAGGAAAAGGGAAGTATTTAGATAAACCATATCATGACTTGCTATTTAAAAGCCTAAAAAACACCAATCAAATAAACACTAAGTAATAATTTCCTAATCAGTTTATTTTTTACTATTACTTATTTATTTTGAATTTTAAAATATTTTTAGTGCATCACTGCAGTACATAATTACATTCATTGCAGGGAGTTGGTAACGTACATAATACATACTAACTCTTTTTACTTCCCCTTTCTCTCCTCTCTCTCCCCTCCCCCTCCTTCTCTAGATCTCCTTCCCATCTGCAAAGGATCTGTCTCCCTGTTTCCTATTATCTACATTTTACTTTGCTCTTTAAGTTATTTATATTTTATATTCCTTATATAAGAGAAACCATGTGATATTTAACCTTGTGTGCCTGATTGATTTCGCTTAACATTATGGTCTTGAGGTGCATCCGTGTTTTTACAAATAACTTAAACTTATCCTTTTTTATCCTAATAAGTTTTATTTATTTTTTATTTTTTGTGGGTACCAGGAGTCGAACTCAGGGCCTCACGCTTGCCAGGCAGGCGCTTGTACCTCTGAGCCATCTCACTGGCCCCCTAATAAGTTTTAAAAGAATACATACTCATTCTTTTATTTATCATTTGCTGATAAGAGCAAGAAATGTAAATTCATTGTGAATTTAAAACTACTGCAATTGCTTTATTTTTGTTATCTTTCAAAAATGTGTATTAGTATACATGTTCTGACTAACTAATTCCACTTCTACTAGCCTTTAATTGTAATAGTTGAATTGGTCAAAATCTTTTACATATGCTAAGTATTGCATTATCCAAAAGTTTTTGTGAGAAATACATCATTTGGCTAAAATTCTGAAATATTGGGTAAACCACTGAGACTCAGTAAGTATTAATATGAATTTAAGAGCAGGCTGCAGAATAGGTATAGGATGGGGACCCAGCCAGATGTATAACAAGGAGAATACCTCAAAGTTATCTGAAATGTATTAGTCTTACTTGAGATGTTGTTAATCTGTTTAGAGTAAGAATGCACAAGGGCAGCAGAGCAGAGCAATGTGATGGAAACTTGTTATTCACAAATTCAGCAAATAGAAAGGAGAATCACAGCCAGGAACTATGGATTCTCTAGGACTAAAGGAAAGAATAAACTACAAAAGCACTTTGTTCTGTGGGGCTGAAAAGAAAAACAGCAAATACTCTGAAAAGTAGAAACTATGAGCCATCACTAACAACAAAAATAAGCCAACAGTAAGGATGATCTTGATAATGGTTGTTTTCCTTTAATCAAGAATTTTTTAATGTACTGCAAGCAAATCAGGTAAGGTCCTACAGAAGCACATTTATGTAGAAGCTTAAATTTAATTGTTTATAAAAGTGTAGTGAGATGAACAGTATGTAAATGAGGTATCAAGAGAAGGAAAAAAGAATTAACTTAGGAAATAGAGTTATGGGGCATAAGTTGCATTAACTTACGGTAGTTTTGGGTGCAGTAAATTTTTTAAAAAATTAGAGGTGGCATTACTAAATTAGCAAAACATTTATAATAGGTAACAATTTCCTTTTTTGTAATTATTCATACTGAGAAGTGATGGAGACAAAGAACAGCACAGTGGTGACAGAATTTGTCCTCCTTGGTCTGACCCAGTCTCAAGATGCTCAACTCTTGGTCTTTGTGTTAGTCTTAATTTACTACCTTGTAATCCTCCCTGGAAATTTTCTCATCATTTTCACCATAAGATCAGATCCTGGACTCAATGCCCCACTCTACTTCTTCCTGGGCAACTTGGCCTTCCTAGATGCATCCTACTCCTTCATTGTGGCTCCCAGGATGCTGGTGGACTTATTCTCAGAGAAGAAGATAATTTCCTACAGATGCTGCATCACTCAGCTCTTTTTCTTGCACTTTCTTGGAGTAGGAGAGATGTTCCTTCTCGTTGTGATGGCCTTTGACCGCTACACTGCCATCTGTCGTCCTTTACACTACTCAACCACCATGAATCTCAGAGTCTGCTATGCATTACTCTTGGCTCTGTGGCTTGGGGGCTTTGCCCATTCCATTGTACAGGTGGCCCTTATCCTGCACTTGCCATTCTGTGGCCCAAACCAGCTGGACAACTTCTTCTGTGATGTGCCGCAGGTCATCAAGCTGGCCTGCACAGATACCTTTGTAGTGGAGCTCCTGATGGTCTCCAACAGTGGCCTGCTCACCGTTCTGTGCTTCCTGGGACTTCTGTCCTCCTATGCTGTCATACTCTGCCGTGTTCGGGGGCAGCCCTCTGAAGGGAAGAAGAAGGCTCTCTCTACCTGCACCACTCACATTATCATTGTGTTTCTCATGTTTGGTCCTGCCATTTTTATCTACACTCGCCCCTTCCAGGCTTTTTCAGCTGACAAAGTGGTTGCTCTCTTCCACACAGTCATCTTTCCTTTGATGAACCCTGTGATTTATACACTTCGTAATCGGGAAGTGAAAGCTTCCATGAGAAAGCTGTTAAGTCAGCGCAGCATTTAACTGGAATAGAAGAAAGAGTAAAGCTAGAATTAAGAACATTAAATCATAATTAAATATGTTATTGCTTCATCATACACTAAATACATCAGTCATTTACATAACACTATATTTACAAAGAACTTCTAATTTTAGAGCATTGTCCTAGGCACAGAAAGAGATAAGTAAAAGTATGAGGTCTCTTAGGATTACATTTGAGAAGATTAAGATAGGTGAAACTATTAGAAAAAAACATAGTACCAAAATGTTCTCAAGTAGGTCAAAATAGTATTGTGCTAGTGATTAACTAAGGAGTAATAGTGACCTTACCTTTAGTTATCAAGTAAAGACTTCTGGCCCAAATCAACTGGTCTTGTGCTGTTTAGTTGTTACCATAATGATTTGAAAGAAATAACTATGCAATTACCTGGAAACAAAAATCATATGCAAAGAAGATGACTGATAAAAGTATCAAAGATTTTGTGAGTTTGGTGCATGTGAAGATTAAAAGGATGCTCAGCGTGCTCTACTGGAGTTAAAGAGTGTGCAACTGGCAAGAACTAAAACTAGAGAGTTTGGGAGGACAACTCTGGTAGAGGATTTTAGGCAATTGTATGAAATTCAGCTTATACAGAAATTAAAGGAGACTATCTAAAGGCATTAAACTGGAGAGCAAACGCCAATGTTTCCTACTTGTTTTAAGGCAAGGCACTCAAGGCAAGAAACTCTCCACTTTATGACGAAATGATGACATTACTTAGTGGAAAGCACTATGTCAATATTTTTAATGTATACTTGAAGAATTATTTTCCTAAATTTGGTTTACTAGCATCACTGAGCTGCAGTTATTAGATTCAGTAACTCCTCCCCACTTGTAATAGCCAAAAATATCTACATGTACTGCAAGTGCCCCTTGGAGGGAAAATTTGTCTATAGTTGACACAACTAGGATTAAGGTGATTAATGTCCAGTAATGATTTTTATAGTCAGATGATGAATCTCATTTTGCAAAAGTAATATGATTGGGCCAGCGAGATAGCTCAGCAGGCATAAGTGCCTGCCTGGCAAGTGTGAGGTCCTGAGTTCAACTCCCAGAACCCACATACATAAAAAGGGCCGGTGATATTGCTCAGCGGCATGGGCACCTTTTGGTGTGCGAGGTCCTGAGGTCAACTCCCGAACTCTACAGGCTATGTAACTTATGAATTTTAATAAAAATATCCAGAATTTAATTAAAATTACTTTGAATATTAGAAAACAATTATCTAATTACAAGAGAAAAAATCATTGGTATACACTTAGAGACTAGCTACAAGATGAAAATAAATGGTAATGATATTAAAGTAACAATGATTGATATGTTGAAGATAGCAGAAGAAAATAAAAGAATGTCAATAGAGAAGTGGAAATCATAAAATAGTCAAATGAAAATTTTATCAATTAAGAGTGCTGAAATTTAAAATTTATATCTGAGTTAAAAATTATATGAAACGGATTTAAAATGAACTAGAAATTAAGTTGATAGAAAGTATTTCAATTGAAATGCAAACTGAAAAAGAAAAGAAACACAATAAGAGCATTAGAGATAGGTAAATATAATGGAAACAGCTTGCTTACTTGTAACTGAAGTCCAAGTTCAAAGATACAGAATGGGAAGATGGAATATATAAAGAGAATTTTCAAAAACTGACCAAGAATATCAACGCACATATACCAAAACTCTGTGACCCAGAGCAGAAGAATAAAAATAACCCAAACACATCACAATAAGACACCTGAAACACAATGATGAAGATAGAATCTTAGCAGCTGGAATAAGGAAAGTCATTGATTTAAAGATTAGGGCCGGTGAGATGGCTCAGCGGCTTAAGCACCTGCCCGGCAGGCGTGAGGGCCCGAGTTCGACTCCCAGAACCCACATACGAAAAAGGGGCCGGTGATATCGCTCAGCGGCATGGGCGCCTACTGGCGCGCGAAGTCCTGAGGTCAACCCCCGGTACCCGCAAAAAAAAATAAAATAAATAAAGATTAGTAAGAATAACAGCTCTTTTCGTAAAACAAATGTGGGTATCAGAGGACAATGCAAAATTAAAAAAGAAAGGAAATACAAACCACAAATTTGTATGAGATTTTAGAAGTCTTTTAACTGAAGGTGAAATAAAGCTACCTTCTTCAGACAAACAAAAATTAGAAAGTTTGTTTCTTTAAAATTTGCACTAAACAAATATTAGTAGCAGATCTCTGAATAAAATAAAATAATCATTGTAGGAAATACTAAATTCAAGGAAACAGTACAGAACAAACAAACTGTCCAACAATTTATTATATTTAAATATGTAAACATTGAATATTGACTATACAGAAATATGATTTTTACCAAATATATGTATATGTATATACACTGCATAGTGTCAATGCACATATAGTGATATTGTGTGAGTATATATACACACATAAATACATATATATTGAATATATGTCAACAAGCATAAACAATAAAAGATACGACATAAAAGGAATTTAAGTGTTACATGATTCCAGAATAATAAAAGAGATAGTAAAATGATGAAATTAGACTCCGATATGTCAAAGATATATGTTACATGTTTAAACTAAACTCTAAAATTATTAGTAAAGATAACTGTAAGTGTAAAATTCAGAAAGAATTTTGAAAAAAAATTATTATACACAGAATCCATGAACAAAAAGAAAATAAAGTGCATCAAATAGAAAATCAGTTTGGAAAAAATAAAATATACCTAGAACCTTGTAAAAATAAAGAGTCAAAATGTCATTTAGAAACTCATCTAAAAAATGAATGACTTCAACTATTTAATAAATGGAGAAAGAACTTGAAAAAAGGAAAACAAAATAAAATAACAGATGCTTCTTATGGTTCTTCAACTGCATATTGTGCATTTTCTTACACACGAAGGTTCAGCTCCTTTCCATTTTCTGATATCCTCTTCGATCTCTTTTTTCAGAGTACTGTAGTTTTCAATGTAAAGATCTTTTACTTCCTTTGTTAGATTGATTCCTAAGTATTTCATTTTTTTCAGCACTATTATGAAAAGTGTGGTTTCCCTAATTTCTCTCTCAGTGACTTTGTTATTTGTATACAGGAATGCTATTGATTTTTGATGTTGACTTTGTATCCAGCTATGCTATTGAATTTGGTTATTAAACCTAGAACTCTTTTGGTGGATTTCTTGGGGTTCTCTATGTAGAGTATCATGTCATCTACAAATAATGATAATTTGATTTCCTTTCCTATCTTTATTCCTTTTATTTCTTTCTCTTGTCTAATTACTCTGGCTAATGTTACCAGAATATTGAATAGGAGTGGTGAGAGTGGACATCCTTATCTTGTTCCTGATTTTAGAACAAAAGCTTTCAGGTATTGACCATTTAGTATGTTGGCTGTTGGTTTCTAATAGATAGCTTTTATCAGACTGTGATAAAGACCATCTAACCCTAAATGTAATATATATTCAATTTTCTTGTACAAACTATAAATATATATTACAAAAAAAGAAAGAGATGGGGAACATTGATCAGTGGACACTATATTTCAATTAGATATACAGGAGAACTTCTGATGTACTACTGAACAACAGCCTGATGATAGATAATGATAATGTACTATATATTTTTGAAAGCTAGTAAAAGGGATTTTGAACATTTTCTCCATAAATAAAAAATAAATGAGGAGAAAATATATTTAAAGAGATTTAAACATTATACAAGGTATACACATTTATTGGTAAGATATTAGTTGGTGTTAAAAACACTTGAATAGGGGCCGGTGAGATGGCTCAGCGGCGTAAGCGCCTGCCTGGCAAGCGCGAGGGCCTGAGTTCGACTCCCGGAACCCACATACGAAAAAGAGGCCGGTGATATTGCTCAGCGGCACAGGCGCCTGCTGGCGCACGAGGTCCTGAGGTCGACCCCTGGTACCCACAAAAAAAAAAAAAAAAAAAAAAAACACTTGAATAAAAAATTTAAAACAGGAAAAATAATTCAGCTCCACATCAACATTTGTGAAGATTTGCAGCAATCTGAGGGTAGGCACAGAAAAGTAAACAAAATATTGAATCACCCTTATGAGAACATTCTCAGCTGGGGAGGTACAAGGTGACACTTTGTTCTTTTTTCAGTTTCTCATAATGTAAGCAAGGTCCATTTCTCAGTGTATTTGAAGATATGGTTTTTTTAAATTAATTTCATTAGTACACTTTTGGTATACATAATGATCACATTCAGAATTTGTACCTATACATAATGTAGCTTGATTCTTCTCTCCCCCATTCCCTTCCCCTCCCTTCAACACTTCTCCTCCTTATCTACAAAAGTTTTGTTTCCATTTTTTCCTTCTATTCTCTTTTTTTCTTTTTCCTTCCTTCCCTTCCCCCTTCCCCTCCCTTGTTCCCCTTGCTATTTGAACATTTTCCTCCTAATTCCTGATATCTATCATCCACTTGAGTGCAAATAAGAATCAAACTATGTTTTCTATATTTTTGCACTTATTGTTGGTGATTCTGCTGGTTAAAGTGCCCCCATCCTAGAGCTAAAGTGCTGACTAATATTGCTAAGCAGAAGGAGGCTGTGATGTGCCTTCAGAAAAAAAAAATGCCTACTTCGATTCAGCTTCATTCAACTGGTATTAATTCTGGTATAAGTGCTGACACCGGAAAGTTCAATATTAAATAAAATATCTTTACACAGATGCAGAAATAACTCATATTGATTGTTGGATAAAAATATTGAGACCAGAGGTTTGCAGAAAGGTAGGGTGTGCTTCGTCTTTGAGCAATGATTCAGCTTTAGTTAATCCAGTGTCTGGGTTTAGACTGCAGAACGTAAGTACAAATAATGAGGACTGAGTCTACTGACCAAATGAAAGACAATGTTATCATGTTAGTACCAGAGTAATTAGAGTAATGTCAGAAAAAGTATTAATGTATAGCAGGAAATTCTACAATGATAAAAGATCAAACCACAGAAGAAATATCACAGTCTCAATTGATGAACCCTAAAGTTTCTGTTTTTTGAAAGATTGCATAAATTGGTGTTTTTTTTCCCTTAGTGTTTTGGAGAATGGCAAGTGATATCATCATACTAGAATTTGCCTTGATGAAAGTTTTATAACACTGAATTTAATATATTGAAAAATACAATGTATGCAGGTTATGTATTTCTCCATAGTAAGTTTTGGAAGCGGTTGTATTTCAAGAAATTATTCTGTCTAAGCTGTTGCCTTTATATTCACAGATATTTTCAAAATAATCACATATTACCCTTTTCATATCTATGCTATTGTTAGTAATGTACCCTTTTTCATTTTTTCATTCTTAATTCCGATAATTTGATATATTCCCCCTTCTTTCTGCTCTTTGTGCATTTTTGCTCAGTCTACTAAAAAGCCACTAATTTCAATTTTCTCCATTTGTGCTTTCACTTTTCTCATATATTCTCTTATTTTTTAATTTCCTTAATTCTGCTTGTTATAGATTGAATTTTCTTTTCAATTATAAGACCATTTTCTAGCTTGATAATTTGCATACTTTATTTTCGATGTATGAATTCAATGGTATAAATTCCTCTGTAGGCACTAATTTAGGTACATTGCCAAATTAAGAATTGATCCTTTGTCAGAAAAATGATATCTATGAATATATACACACATTTATGTTAATATATGTATATATGTATATATGTTAATATATATGAATGTTATACATGTTATATGTATATATTATATGTATAATATTTATACATATGCAGAAGTATGTGTCTTATATATCCCCTAACTACTTCTCCACAAAATTATTAGGATTAGTAAATAAGTTCATTAAAGAAGATCAAAATATAAATATCTGTAGATTTTAAAATGTTAATGAACCATCTTAAAACAAATCAAGAAATCAATTCTATTTATAAGACCATCAAAATGAATAAAATATTTATGTATGAATTTAACCAAGGTGTTAAAAGATCTGTACACCAAACACTATAAGCATTCATGAATGAAATTGAAGAATATATAAATACATGGAAAGACATCAACTGTTTGTGGATTGGGAGAATTTATGTTGTTAATGTCCATGCCACATAGCAAGAGCTACAGTTTCAATGCAATCCTTATGAAAATTGCAATGATATTCTTCACTGGGATAGGAAAAAATCCTAAAAGTCACATCAAACCACAAAACACACTTGATGATGAAAGCAATCTTGAGCAAAAAGAACAAAACTGGAGGCAACACACTAGCTAACTTAAAAATACAATACACAGTTACAGAAATAAATTTAACACAGTCCTGGCTTGAAAATAAACAGGCCATTGGAACATAACAAAGAACATAGAAATAATTCAAAGCATTTCCAGTGAAATGAGTTTTGACAAAGGTATTAAGAATACACTGTTGGGCCAGTGAGATGGCTCAGCGGCATAAGTGCCTGCCTGGCAAGCGCGAGGGCCCGAGTTCGACTCCCGGAACCCACATATGAAAAAAGGGCCAGGGATATTGCTCAGCGGCACGGGCGCCTGCTGGCAAGTGAGGTCCTGAGGTCGACCCCCGGTACCCGCAAAAAAAAAAAAAAAAAAGAATACACTGTTGTTATTCACCTATTATTTTGTTGTGAAATTTTGTTTTACCTGTTTTCCATAAAAAAAAAAGAATACACAGTGGGGAAGAACCAACTTTTTAATAAGTGGTGTTGAGAAATCTAGATGACCATAGGCAGAAGTAAGGAATCCAGACCTCTATCCTTCACTGTAAGCAAAAAGCAGCTCAAAATTGATTTAACATTTAAACTGTAAAACTAGTAGAAGAAGACATACAAAAAACTTCCATAACATTGCGCTCGACAACTGTTTCTTGGATATAACCCCAAAAGCACCAGGCAAAAAACAAGTTTAGATAATTAGATTGCATCAAAGTAAAAAAAAAAAAAATCTGCACCACAAAGGACAAAGTGAAGAAACATTCCACGGATAGGGAGAAGATATTCACAAAGCATATATTTGATAAGGATTTAATATCCAAATACATAAATATTTCAAGGAACTCAATAGTAAGAAAAGAGCTCATTAAAAATTGGCAGAGGTCTTGAGTGACCATTTATCAAGTGAGGACATGAAATAGTCAACAGATATATGGAAAATTTCCCACATCATTAATCATCAGGGAAATGCAAGTAAAAACTACAAAACGATACCATTTTACACGTGTTAGGATGGCCATCAAGAAGATGAAAGTGACAAGTGTGGCTAAGATGTGGAGGAAAGTGTCTTACACTCAGTGGGAATGTAATAGTTCAGCCATTAGGGAAAAGATTAAGGGGGTTTCTCAAAAATTAAAGCTAGAATGGCCATGTGATTCAGTTACTCAGATACTGATCATATATCCAATGGTAGTAAAATCATATGTTGAAAACAAATCTGCCATTCCATGTTTATTGCAGCACTACCCACAATTGTCAAGATATAGATCAAACTAAGTGTCCATTAACAAATGAACAGATAAAGGAAATGTGGTATATATGCACAGTGAAATATTCAGGATTGAAAATGATAAAATCCTGTCATCTGTTAAAACATGGATGAACATGAAGGATATACAGTATTAAATGAAATAAGCACATGATCATACTTAACAAATAAAATGTAAAAACTTAAGCTCATAGAAGCAGAGAGTAAACTGTGGTTATAGTGGTTATAAGAAGCTAGTGTTGAAGCCGGGCGTGGTGGCACACACCTGTAATCGCGGCACTTGGGGCGCCTGAGGCAGGAGGATCACTGACAGTTCAAAGCCAGCCCGAACTACATAGTGAGACCTCTCAAAAAAGAGAAAAAGGGCTGGTGAGCTAGCTCAGCGGCATAAGCACCTGCCTGGCAAGCGCGAGGTCCTGAGGTCGACTCCCGGTACCCACAAAAAAAAAAAAAAAAAAAATATATATATATATATATATATATATATATATATGTATGGGAATAAGTCACAAAAAGTAAAAATAATATCTAGAATATATACTTATATTTTGCCTGAGTAAGACAATTATCAATGTTTATTATACAATATAATCATGGAAAAATATGAATATCACACAAATCCCATAATTTACCTCTAGTTCTACCTTTTTATACCCTCTAGAATACTAACTGGTGTCTTCAAAGTCTCACCAATTTGAAAAGTGAAAAACGATGTCTTGTTTTCTGTAGTGGCAGAAAGGATATTTTAAGGATCCCCACTGCTTCTTTACTAGCAGTCTCTGAGGAGCCTAATAACAATAGAATTAATTTTCTCCTCTACGCCCCTTAAGAAGGGATACATTTAGATTCTGTTGTCTGGACCAGAACATAGTATCACTGAAAGGAAGTATCCAGGATTTCATAACGGTGTTACTTCCAGAGTCCAAGTATAAACTGGTAGGTCATGACAAAGAATAAATATATATTCTAGATATTGTTTAAATTTGTGTGACAAAATGTATGTATTTATGGTATACAGCTTGATATTTGTATACTATATAGATAGGTATACATCTTGAAATGGCTATATCAAGCTAATTAGCAAATGCATTGCTTCTGAAATCATATTTTTGTGGTGAGACTCCTTAGAATGTACTTATTTAGAATTTTATATTACTCTACCTATATACTGAAATCAATCATACTATTCACATTTGCAATATTGAATGAGTGTATAAGTAACAAAAGACAAAGGACAAAGTAATAACACAGGACAAGGCTGGAAAGAAGGAATTAAAATGGAATGAATTAGATTTTATTATAATGGGAAAAACAATAAAAGGATTTGTATTTTATTTTTTTATTTTGTGGAAAAAAGTAAAACAAAATTTCATAAAATAGCAGAATAACAATAATTAATACACTGAGTATCATTGTCTTTAAAGTACTTAATCAGAGTACAAGATATGGGCATAAAAATGCTCCAAACAATATTAGCATTTGTATTTTATACCGAGGGTTAAGAAAATGCTCTAGGAATACAGATGGAATAATTCATACAGACAATAAAGAAGACATGTTTAAATTATTTGGCTATATTGACCACATTGAAAAATTTTATTCTTTAAATTACTGCATAGTACAGAGAAATATCCTTCCTTGCTTTTAGGGACACAAGTATTTTTTAAAGTTAGATAAATAACAACACTGCAATGATAAAATGCCTTATTCATAGCTTAGAAAATCAAAGAAGTTGCCTCATAAAATATTGATGGTATCATTTCACTTATCACAAATTCAGAAGAAGAATGTTTGATATTTAATGTTTGACATTAATTTGATATTGTTTGTCATTTAATATTCTAATAAAAACAGTTTAAAATGGGTAAATATTTAAACACTCATTCAGTTGGAAAGAAATCTATAATTTAGTACAGTATCATTACATATCCATGTGCTCTTTAAAATCCACTTATTTATACACTTTGTAGAAACACAGAGGATCCAGAGGTAACAGCTGAGAAGATGGTCTTACTTTGAGTATAAATAATAAACAAGGAGTCACACTTATGAATGAGAAGAATCAAATATTTCCACTTTCAAATTCTAATTAGTTTTCATGTTACTCTGAAAGATGGAGTCAAACATAACGATAAAATATTTACCTTAGTGGTAGCACCAATGTACAGAAAAGGACATATAAGAAGGTGATTATGGATAAATACAGAAACTATATTTTTTACATTTTAAACCATTATAAACAGGTCAAAATGTACAAAGAATGATTACACGATATGATTTTCTTCCTCAAAAATTTGTATTAGGTCTGGTTCAAGGACTCATAAACTCAAGAAACTTCCGGAGATGAGCAACAAGCTTGTGGTAATAATTGGATAGCAGACCTACAACAAAAAAAAAAAAAAGGCGGGGGAGGAACTGGACTAAAAGTTTTAAGGCAGATTGTGTCCCAAACTCATTAAAAGTAAGAATTTTCTTTTTAAATTTCACTTAGCTTAGCTGAGTTTATGTTAGTCAGTGATGTAGTATCTTAGATTTACATTCATCTGGAAGAAACTTAAGTTTAAAATAACCTTAGAGACAATTTTAAAGAAACAAAGATTTAAAGGGGACAAGTTCCTTTCACAAAGATACACTTCACACAATATGTTTACACATTTTTTTTCTTTTTACTTTGAGTAAACAAAGGCGAATGATTCATCTCATTCTATATATCTCTTCCTATGAAAATTTTTGAATTACACAATAGTGTTAAACTTTATTATGTCTTAATGACTGATTCTATAATTTTTATGCATACATTACACTTGAAAATGTACATATTTAAGAAGAATGACACATACAAGTGATATTTTGATACAATATTTTAAAAGCTGAATAAAAGGGAAAGGTAACACACATTTATTTTGTTGGCTCCCCTAAAATAATTAATATGTGGGATGAACATCTACAGTTTTAAGAGTAAATAAGAATCATTCAAGTCTAAAGCCTGAATCTTTTATAACAAATTGGTTTAACCTTAGTTAACAATATAAATGCATCAGCATTCAACATTATATCAAAAGTACAAGCTCTCATTAGTGTTGTATCGCGGACATTTTATTTAAGCAATTTTTTTTTATATGTGTGTACTGGGAGTGAAACTCAGGACCTTGCGCTTGCCAGGCAGGTGTTTATGCTGCTGAGCTATATCACCGGCCCCTAAGCATTTTTATTTTTTTTAATATGAGAAAGTACGTAGAAGTTTTAGTGAATACCCAGGATGTGACAAAAATGTGTCTGTTCGTTAATGTGTTTCCTGTGACCTATAAAACATGAAAAGCTGATCCCTTGCTGACTTCCCACTGTAATAAACTAAGTGATCATACACAGTCTTATCTGGAGCTAAAATAGTATGTAAGACTAAGTTTGATCAAATGCTCTACTGACTTTGCCATATACAAACCGAGGCAAATTTTATGTCACCAGCTCTATATCCTCTGCATTTTCTCCCATCTTGATGTATTGAAAAATATCATGATCTAAAAAACAAAAGGAAATATCTAAACAACATTCATATTTCCAAATGCTTTAATGCCCTGAAAGAGTAATAAAATGCATAAATGATGACTAGATTCACTGTCTTACTATTATCTGTGATTTCCTGTGTCTTCCTCCTTTAGACGGCTCCTGACAAATCCAGCCAAACTGTTAAATGGATATCCTAAATAAAAACTCAAATATCTCTGAGTTCATTCTGCTCGGACTTTCAAGTTCTCAAGAAATTCAGTTATGTTTTTTTGTTACCTTCATTCTTGTCTATGCAGCCATCATAGCAGGAAACCTCCTCATCATGATCTCTGTGATGTCTGATCACCATCTTCACTCCCCCATGTATTTCCTTCTGGCAAATTTATCATTTTTTGACTTATGTCTTTCCTCTGTGGCCACCCCCAAGGTGATTTCAGACTTCCTTAGAAAACGCAAGACCATCTTGTTGTGGGGCTGTATGGTCCAGATGTTTTTTATGCACTTCTTTGGGGGTGGTGAGATGTCTCTCCTAATAGCTATGGCTATTGACAGGTACATTGCCATATGCAAGCCCTTGCACTACAAGACCATCATGAACCACAGGGTGCTCACTGTGTTCCTCCTGCTCTCATGGGCTGTTGGACTCATACATACCACAAGCCAAATGGTTTTCACAGTGGGCTTACCTTTCTGTGGTCCTAATGTTGTAGACAGCATTTTCTGTGACCTCCCTCTCGTCATCAAGCTTGCCTGCACTGAGACCTACAACCTGGAGCTCTTGGTGATTGCAGATAGCGGGCTCCTGTCCCTGGTCTGCTTCATTCTCTTGCTCATATCCTATACCATCATGTTGGTCACCTTGTGGCAGCACTCCTTGAGCGCATCCTCCAAGGCTCTGTCCACACTGTCTGCTCACATCACTGTAGTTACTCTCTTCTTTGGCCCAGGTATCTTCATTTATGCTTTTCCACTCAACAGTTATTCTGTAGATAAGTTTCTTTCCGTGTTTTATTCCATAATCACACCTTTCCTTAATCCGATTATTTACACCTTGAGGAATCAGGAAATGAAGGCAGCCATTAAGAGAATGAGGAGCCAACATATTGGTTCCTGATTGGCCCCTTAATATTGTTTGTAATCTCTGACTTTTTCACGACTTCTGTAGTTTGGAGGTTTTGAGTCTTGAATATTTATTCAAATTACTAGAGTAGACACATTAAATAAGACCATATATCCCTCCAAATTGAATTGAAATAGTATTGTTCTAAGCATTTTAATGGAAAATATTTACAACACAGCTATAATTCCTGGATAAATCAAGCATTTATCATCTTCATTTTATCTTAGACTATATAAAATATATAAGTATAATGTATCCTTATAATTTTTAAATCTACTGAATTAATATGTAAAAATACAAAACTTCAATATTTCATAGTATGGTTTTCATTATAAATTATTATTTCTAAAATAATGTTTTTAAAACCAATGCATGTTAAAAACATCTATCTCTATGTATCTCTATTGAGTCTTCTCAGCAGTAGTGGTAACCGAATTAGGTTTTGTGGAACATGTTTTTGCTATGTGGATTCAGTACGTTAATCATATCTAATTGATATAAAATTTTATTGGGAAATAAACATTTTACATATTCCCTTGAGTACTCAAACAGTTTTCTAGAATTACAAATCAACTGAAATTTAAAAACTGAAAACAATATTTCTGTTAATCTGTCTTCTTGTATTAAATGAGGATTTGAAATCCCCATTTACTTCAGTGCTCCTTGAAAAAAATACAGTTGTTTAAAATTTTTTTTTTTTTACATTTACTAAGTATCACACTTTTCCAAGTCACATGATATGTTAATGATACTTCTGGTCCCTATCCTAGAGAGAATAAATTTGAGTTAGGGGAAGAAGCTGTATGAGTCATAGTGAACTCAGAAAATCACCAAAAGGAAGGAACATATAAATCAAGGCAAAGGTACTGGCAAATCTATTAATATTGGACATGTAAGAAGGAAAAGAAAATTCTAGACAGAAAGGTTAGTCTATATGTGGGTTGAAAAAGATCTTGAACTTCTGAATATAGAGCTTGTTGAAGAATATCCATGATATAAATGGAGCAAATTTAATTACAATATTTTGTAGAAGGGGATACATCAGAATATGCAACCTCCGTGGATTCCTTTTATTAAAAATGTGAAGCATTTTGAGAATTTGAGCAATTAGAGTCAATGAACTTTCAAGTTTGAAATACATTTGCCCTCTTAAATAGAGAATAAATTGTAGCAAAAGTGAAAACACCTGGCACTTTTATTTATCCTGAATTTATTAAATGAACATTGAGTTGATTTAACTATTATGATTAGGTCTTCTACAGGACAATGCAAAACTTAAAATTATACCAAAATCTACTAGACCATCCAGGAGGTGATGTCTAATACTTTGAAAATCGAAATTACACAACTTCCTTTTTTATCCCATTCTTCCTCTCCAGCATTTATCCTTACTTAAGTTGTCAGTAGACTATGTCTATTAAAAATTTTCATCTTTATTCTGGAAAGTTCCCTCTGTGCTCTGTTTATGAGTCCACTTGGGTAATCAAGTCTGAGTACAAAATTTGTTCATATAATATTTTCTAATTTCTGTACTTAAAAATCTTCTCATTTCTGGGCCGGTGAGATAGCTCAGCGGCATAAGTGCCTGCCTGGCAAGCACGAGGTCCTGAGTTCAAATCCTGGTACCCACATAAAGGAAAAACAGGGCCAGTGATATCACTCAGCGGCACAAGCGCTTGCTGGCAAGTGCAAGGTCCTGAGGTTGACCCTGGGTACCCACATTAAAAAAAAAAAAAATTCTTCTCATTTTTACAAACATTTGCTCAAGGAATAATATAACCCTATGCGTCTTCAGCAGAGATATTTTTCAAATATTTTATTTTTGATGGCAATTCTGACTGAATGTGAATGGCATGTTGGGTCCTGCATTAAAAATCAATCAGAGAGGGGCCGGTGAGATGGCTCAGCGGTGTAAGTGCCTGCCTGGCAAGCGCGAGGGCCCGAGTTCGACTCCTGGAACCCACACACGAAAAAAGGGCCAGTGATATTGCTCAGCGGCACGGGCGCCTGCTGGCACGCGAGGTGCTGAGGTCGACCCCCGGTACCCACAAAAAAAAAATCAATCAGAGAGAAATCTGTGAGCAGATCGTTCATGCAAATTTTGTTTATTTAAATTTTACCTAATAAAAATCTAATCATTGTATTGATTATAAGATATTTATGCAATCAAGTTAAGAGAATTATATTTTTTTTAAGTACAAGTATTTAAGATAAGTTCATTTTCTACAAATGTGTCCCACTCACCACCAACTAAACCACTTGAAATTGTGCTTTTCAGAACCATGTTGAGAATGTTCATATGGGAGATATGCTGGGTAGATTCAAGACCCACTTAAACAAGGAGAGAAGAAACCTTTGCTCTGTATGGGAACCCACATATTTAATTTAGTAATTTCCTTTGGGTTGGACCATCAATCTACAACCTATACACATGCTTTCTTTCTTTCTATTTCTTTTATCCTTCAAATGACTGCTATGTGTTTTATTGAATGTAAAAGCAGATAACCAATACATATTCAGAACTCTGCTGTGTCTACAACTTTGGAGAGGCCAATCCTTAGCTATAAATTGTAAGTTTAAAAAGCAGTTTTAACAACATGCTACAATTGCATGCTTTAAAAAAGAGTTGATATTTTATATAAATCTTGTAACTTAACTGAAGCCATATTATTCTGGGAGGCTACCAGGAGTAGATAATTTTGGTCAACTAACATCTGGATAAATGTGTACTGTTGCAGCAAGAAGCAAAAGAGCTAGGCTGAGTGATGAGCAGATACCTCTCATTTTCCTGAACCAAGAGTTGCTTTATATTTTGAGATTTTTAGAATATAAGTTTGGATTAATTTAGCAAGAGGATTTAATTTATCATATGGTAAAATATCAAAAATTATGTTGTCATATGGTTAAATTTAGTATACATACTATCTAACATTTAGTTCAATAAAATCACAGATAAAAATGAGAAATAGGAACTTATTTTGTTTTTTAAAAATTGTTTTAATAGTATTCACCTATCTGTCTTGACTTTCCTACATTACCTTAATTCAGAAAATCTTGGAATACCAAGTAAGATAATTGATTTAAATCATTTGCTTTTTATTTCCCTCATAAGTCTATGCTTATTTTCTTTATTGAAGTGATTTTAGACAAAAATTTGTCTACTTGAGATGCTAATATAAGTAATTATGTTAATTTTGTAATCTAAGGGCTATATTCTATTTTTATAAACCCCTGCAATTTCTACCTGCATCTAAAATAGTTCTTTCCTATTTTGCCAACTTGATCAGTGTATGAGGACAAAGCCTTTCACACTGTTCCTTTTTGTATTAAATGTACAACTACTATATGTTAGAAAATATCATATATTCACATGCATTAGTTCATTTATTTAAATAAGGAAAATATGCAGTGCTTTATAGGCAGCACGTGTGCTTCTTTTGTTTTCTGAACATTTTGTTTTACAAAAGTGAATATTAGTTATGCATTAAATAATCCATATGTGCCATAATACTTTTATAAAAGAAAATATAAAAATCTATGCACTCCCCTTATTCTTATAAGAAATCAGTTACATGTTTCTACATACACTGTGCTATTTAAGTGCTTTTGTTAAATGTATTTGTCAGTAAATGTAAAACTGTAGTACTGCACATCCCATTCTTTTCACCCCTCAGCCAACAGCAACAGCTGAATAGAGTACAGTAATTTTTTAGCTTTTAGCCACATGAAAGACATGGAAGAAGCTAAGTTACCCAAACACTGGGCATTCATCTCATTCAAAGACAGCTTTCGTTAGAAAGAAATCAAACATTGCCTGACCCAATATTATTTTCATTTCTTTTTAGGTCACTGTTATTTAAATTATCTACACTACTCAAAAGTGTAATATTTCTATTTGAAGTTTAGCTGTGGGTTTAGTTAGGAATATCTCTTTTTATAGCAAAATTTATTTTAGCTGGGTCTAAGTAAATGGAATATACTTCGAAAAATATTTAATATTTTACCATATGTATGAATTGTCTTAAGTAATGAATGATTTTATCATAAACTATTTGAATGCATCTGTAGGTAGACTTAGCTGTATATTTTAATAAATGCAGTGGTAAAATAAAAAACTAAAAAATATAGCCTTCAAATCTCAATTTTGCAATTGTACACATAAAATTACATAATTTCCTTTTTTTAGATTCCTCATATTTTCTCATGATTTTGACACCGAGGATTGTGTAGTGTTGAAAAATAATTTCATAACTACTAAGTATGTCACCTCTGACGCATCCTTTGCCTTATGTAGGATAGTTTTGGAACAAAAGTTAAGTGAAAGTTTATTACAAGAAAGAAGCACAGGACCGGTGAGATGGCTCAGCGGCGTAAGCGCCTGCCTGGCAAGCGCGAGGTCCTGAGTTCAACTCCCGGAACCCACATACGAAAAAAGGGCCGGTGATATCGCTCAGTGGCACGGGCGCCTGCTGGCACACGAGGTCCTGAGGTCGACCTCCGGTACCCACAAAAAAAAAAAAAAAAAAGAAAGAAAAGAAAGAAGCACAGAGCTGGTGAGATGGCTCAGCAGCGTAAGTGCCTGCCTGGCAAGAGCGAAGTCCTGAGTTTGACTCCTGGAACCCACATACGAAAAAAGGGCCGGTGATATTGCTCAGCGGCACGGGCGCCTGCTGGCACACGAGGTCCTGAGGTCGACCCCCGGTACCCACAAGAAAAAAAAAAAAAAAAGAACGAAGCACAGAAGGCCAACTCATAGGCAAAGTAACTCTGGTTAAGGAATAGAGTAGGCTCCTTCATAACCCCAAGCAAAGCTGTGCGTTTCATTTTAAGGTCTTTCCTAAAGGGCAAATAGGTGTACCCACACATGAGTTGTAGTTCCCACCTCAACAGAGAGCTTATATGGAAATGCATCATAATGAAGCTTAAGGTGAGCTCTAAAATTTCCAAATATTATTTTAAATTTCGAGGTGTATTTTTCTAGACAGCTGGCCAACACTTATAGAACCTTGACTTTTGAAAACTGTAGTAGTACTTCTAGTAGATGTAAATAACTTTCATTTGTGGTTTTGGTTTTCTTTTCCTTCATCTATAGTAATGTTGTCCACATAATCAAATATATTGATATTTATTTGTCTTTGTGGAAACTATACATCTATTGAAGGTATGTCTCAACGGCCCACCAGGAATTACATTGTTTGAAGCCAATTAGGTAAATATCTGCTTAATCATTAGTTGACCTCGAATCTAACAGAGACTTCCGTGACTCCACACTACAGGGAGCAATGCTGCACAAAATTAGTCCAGAAAAGAAACTACAAAAATAAGCAATGACAAGATCAAGACAGCAAACACTACAAACACTGGAAAGGGTCAGGAGATCTAATACCTAAAGTGTCTAAATATTATTTAAAATGTTCATATTTAAGGAAATATTATATGAAATTCAAGGAAGTAGAAAAGTAAGCCCATAAATAGAATAACAAAAAGCAATCAATAGAAAGAAATCTTAACGAAGCCCACAAATAAAAACCCAAGCCAAATAAATTCACTTGTAAACTCTACCAAATGTTTACAGAAGAATTAAGTTCAGTGCTTCATAAAATCATGCTAAAAAGAGAAGATAAAAATTTGCCAACTCATTCTATTTGGTCAGTATTATCTCTATTCCAAACCAGAAAAGGACTTCACAAGGAAAGAAAAGGACATTCTGAAATCTTTATGAGTATGAATGCAAAAATACCCAATAAAATACTAACCATTGGATGTAGCTATGTGTAAAAGCAATAATGCAATAATTCTAAGTAGGAAATTTCCCAGATATGGGTGATTACTTTAATATATGAAATCCAATTAATATATTCACCATGTTAATACAAGATGAAATTCCAAAATTCCTTTGCAATAGATACAGAAAACCTTTCGACAAAATTCATAACTCTTTTATAATAGAAGCACTCAAACATTCAGAAACAGGAAGGAATATCTCCAATCTGGTGAAGGGCTTACATAAGATTCAAAAGCAAAGATTTTGCCATTTGTGACCACATGGATGAATCAAAAGACACATTATGCTAAATGAAATCACCCACACTCAGAATGAAAAATACTGCTTGATGTTAATATGTGGACTCTAAAAAGAGAAAGAAAAGAAGTTAAACAGATTATAAAAGTACTCACCAGAGGTGAGGACAAGGGGGAGACATGTAGGCCAAAATGCACAAAAGTTGAAGTTTTATAGTATGAATTATTCTAGGGATCTAAAGTACTACAAGAGGACTATAGTTAGTAATATAGTTAGTAACTAGATTTTGGTACTCTTACCATACACAGAAATGGTAACAATTTGGTATGATGAATATGCCAATTATCTTGATTGTGAAAGTCAATTCATTATATATATATATCAAAACATCAGTTTGTACACCTTTAATATATGCAATAAAAAGTCAAAGTTAGCATCATATATATAATTATGAATGATTGAATGATTGCCCCCAAACGTCTGGAACAAATGAGGACAACCATTCATGCCATTTCTGTTCAGCATCTTACAGGAGGTTCCATTACAATAATTAGGAAAAAAATTAAAAAGCCACCCTAGTGGTAATTGGTAGTAACAACACAGGTATGAAATGTTCTGAGGAATCCATTAAAAAACACTATTAGAAACACACCTAGCATGGCGGCACACACCTGTAATACCACAACTTAGGAAGGCTGAGGAAGGAGGATTGCAAGTTCCAGTTACAACTAGGCAATATATCAAGACTCTGTCTCAAAATGAAAAAATAAACAGCAGGGTGAGGGATGTAGATCAGTAGTACAGTGCCTCAGGGTTTAATCTTCAGTTTCATAAATACAAAACAAGAACAACTATTAGAACTAATAAAATTAATTAAGTTGTGAGGCTATGAGATCAACACAACTGGGTTTTTGTAATACTAATAATGAACAATGTAAAAATAAAATTGAGAGAAAATTGCCTTTTATAATTGAGTTAGAAAGAATGGAATGCTTAGGAAGAAAGTTGATGAAAGAAGTCTAAGACTTATATGCTGAAAACCACAATTTTGAAACAAATTAAATATTCTAAGGAGACTGAATACTTAACATTGTTAAAGTGTCAACATTTCACAACTTATCCTCCAGATTCAGAGCAGTCACAAATTCCCCATTTCTTTTTATTTTACAGTAATTTACAAGCTGATCCTGGGCCGGTGAGATGGCTCAGCAGCTTAAGCGCCTGCCCGGCAAGCGCGAGGGCCCGAGTTCGACTCCCGGAACCCACATACGAAAAAGGGGCCGGTGATATTGCTCAGCGGCACGGGCGCCTGCTGGCGTGCGAGGTCCTGAGGTCGATCCCCCCGTACCCACAAAAAAAAAAAAAAAAAAAAGCTGATCCTAAATTTCACAAAAATGCAAAGGACCCAGAAGAGCCAAAATAATGTTAACAAACAATAACAAAATTGGAGGGTTCAAACTTCCAGATTTTCAAACTTAAGCATGTAGTAGTCAAGGTGGTGTAGAAGGACTAGCATGTAGATCAGTAGAATAGAAGTGACTGTGCAAAACATAAACCCTCACTCTTGCAGTTCGTGATAATGGTGACAATAAAATTCAATGAGTGAAAAATAGTCTTTTCAAAAAATGGTGCTGGTCCAACTAGATAGCCACATAAAAAAGAATAATTTGGGGGTTCTAAATTACACTACTGGTATAGTTTAAAAATAAGGTGTCCCCCAAAGACTCATGTATTGAGGGCTTGATCCCTAATGCAACAATTTCAGAGGTTCAGTCTAGAGAGGCAACTAGACCATAAGGTCACTAAATTCATTAATAACTGAATGGGCTTGTATTAAAAGGATGGGCCATTGGGAGCAAATAAATAACTGTAAACATGCCTTGAATATGTATCTCACCCCAGGACACTTCACCTCTTTCTCTCTCTTGCTCTCTCTCTCTGCTTTCTGGATTTGTGAGGTGAGTGGTGAGTAGCTCTCTTCCGCCATGCTCTTACTCCATAACATTACTTTCTTGGAGCAAACCAACCATTGATTGAAACCATTGAAACATAGAGAAAAGTGACATTTTTCCTCCTTTAAGCTGTTTATGTCAAGTATTTAGTCCCAGTGTTAGAAGGTGACTGACAAACTTATCTGAAAATCAAACTAAATGAATGAATAGTAGATCGAAGTATAAGCACTAAAAGTGTAACACTTTTAGAATGAAATATAGAAGTGAATTTTCATGAACTTAGAATAGGCAAAATTTCTTAGAAATGAGAACAAAAGTACAAGTTAAAAAATAAAAAATATATAAATTGTACTTTATTGATGGAAAATTTTTTGTGATGAAAATGAAAAAAATCCATGGAATGGGAAAATATTTATAAATCACATATTTGATAAGAGAGATGTACCTAAAATATACAAAAAGAACTCTCAGAATTCTGCAGTCAAGACAAATAATCCCAAGTAACACAATTAAAAATGAGCAAAAGGGAGGCCGGTGAGATGGCTCAGTGGCTTAAGCGCCTGCCTGGCAAGCGCAAGGGCCCGAGTTCGACTCCCGGAACCCACATACGAAAAAAGGGGCCGGTGATATTGCTCAGTGGCACGGGCGCCTGCTGGCGCGCAAGGCCCTGAGGTCGACTCCCTGGTACCCACAAAAAAAAAAAAAAAAATGAGCAAAGGATCTAAATAGACAAGTCTTCAAAGAGATACACAAATGGCCAATTAATACGTGCAAAGGCCCTAAATATCTTAGTCATTGTAGTCAGTGGAAAAAATGCAAATCAAACTTCCAATAAGATACTCCTTTGGAACCACTATAATCAATAACACAGACAATAACAAGGGTCAATGACAATGTGACTGAAGTAATTGGAATCCTACTACATTGCTTGTAGGGTGTACAATGATTCATCAAATTTAAAGGACATTTTTGACAGTCTTCAAATATTAAATGTAGATTAATTATGTGACTTAAAATTTTCAGTCATACACCAACAAAATGAAAACATACACCCACACAAAAACTTGTGCACGAATGCATATAGCAACATTAAATGTTAATTCTAAAAAGTTAAAACAACCCAAATGTTTATTACCTGTTGAATGAATATACAAATTGTGGTATATACATGCAATGAAATATTATTAGGCAAAAACTCGGTTGAATACTAATACATGCTGAGACTTGGATGAATCTCGAAAGCATTAGTCTAATGGAAAGAAGCCAAAACAAAAGACCATATACTGCATAATTCTCTTTATATAAAATGTTCAGAGTGGGCAAATCTTTAGACTCAGAAGGTAAATTAATGACTGCCTAGACCCAGAGCAATTGGGCAAGATGTGGTGTTTTGCAAATGGCTAGTTTTATGTAGTAGAGTGTTTTCAGGATTCACCTACATTGCAGCATACATCAACATCCGATGCCAAATAAAATTCCATTGTATGTGTGCACCACATTAGAAGTGTCTGCTGGAAAATATGCACCTTATTTTGGAATGATTAAAATATCCTAAAATTATATTTTTGTAAAGCTTTTTTGCAACCCTGTGAATATATTAAACACTATCTAATTGTACATATACATATAGGTATGTGTGTATGTGTGTGTGTGTGTGTGTATGTATGTGTATGAATTTTATGGTATGTTAATTTTATCTCAATATAGTTGTTAAAAAAATCCAACTCTAGAGGGACTCACATGGATCCTGTCAGTTCACGAAAGCTACCTCTGCAAATGCTTCAGTGTACAGTTTTATTCCTCCCTCACTGGGCCTAGCATGTACCAAGTACTTTTCTGGGACTTTAGTTATCATCATAGACAGGAAGCTAGGTCAAAACAAAAGGGTCATCTGTTGCCCTGCAGCAGAAAGGCCTCTAAGATTCTCTGAACAGAGGGAAGTTGTAATTCTAAGGGGAGGGAGTCTGCAGGACCAGAGTTTCAGATGCAAGCATCCAGGTGTAACTATTTCATATTTCAGCTCTCTGGGTTTTCCCCACCAGGGGCTGCCATAAGCATAACACACATGGGTTGACTAAACACTTTTATGTGTCTGGAGTGGTATAACTGTGTTAGATATTCAGTCTACCAATAGTAAAAATTGATCTGTTCAGACAGACCGTATGTGTCTCTTTGTGAACTACCAAAAAATCCCTAAGTTTCTACAGGGGATAAACACAGCATAGCAATAAGCAAACAGTGCCACTGTATGAACAGCTTCCCCTTATCTTTTTTTTTGTGTGTGTGTGTGGGTACCGGGGGTCGAACTCAGGACCTCGCGCGCCAGCAGGTGCCTGTGCTGCTGAGCGATATCACCGGCCCCCCTTATCTTTTAAACACATGAATTATTCCCCTGAGTTGATGTTCTGATGCAAAAGAATCTTTCCCTGGTAGCATCAGTGAATGTTTTAGTAATCAAGGATCTTTCTTATGTCTACAAGTTATTTTCTCTGTACTAACAGGAGTTAAAACAGACTAGTATGAAAAAGAATTGTGGAAATATTAAATAGAGTGGTTTAAATAATATGAGGACAGTATCTTATGTCAGGGCCTACATGTCCCATGTACTACTTGGAATTGAGTCTTATTTGCCCAGCTAGTTGGGGAACCAACTACAAATCTCTATCTGTCACCAGCTTTCCCCAGATATTCCTAGTATAATCCCATTAACTTGGGTCATCTGAGAAGTTGAAACCAATATGGGATTAGAATAAGCTCACACAGCGAAACATACCCAGCAACAAAATAAAAAATGACACATGAATATTGAGACACACAAAATGGAGACATATCTAAAACATTAAGTAAGCTGAAGACACTCAAAAGAATAAATGCTGAGATTTTATTTAAATGAAATTCAAGAATAGTTAAAACTAACATTTAATGATAGAAAAATAATAACTATCTTCTCTGATGATATTGACTACATAGGAATCAATGGAAAATTTTAAGGTTGACAAAAATTTTATATTTTGATGAGTGTGGTGATTTCACAGATACATGGATAGAGAAAAACACCTTGAATCCTATGGGTTGAAGATTTGTGTACCTTACTGTCTATTAATTATTTTTTCTATACTAACAGGAGTTAAAACAGACTAGTATGAAAAAGAATTGTGGAAGTATTAAATAGAGTGGTTTAAATAATATTAGGACAGTATCTTCAACAGCACTGGCAATAAAGAAAAAAACTGGCAAATAGTGGAAACGATATTAGTTATTAAAGAGCAGTAACGCCTTTGTTTCTTTAACACACACCTCTTTTGTATTCCCCCAGGAAAGTTTTAGCTAGCTGTAAGTTTTCAAAGCCAGTATCTAATTATCTTCTTCAAGGTCAAAGAAGGCCTGGGGGAAAGGAATTCTAGATTTTCTGAGCTTAATAGACATTTGGTTATTTATTTGTGTTTCACATTTTCCTATCCATTACTTTTTGTGCACTTGGCCTGTCTCTAACTTTGTCTCATGTGTTAAAATTAAGCTAGCAGTGCACTGCCATTTATAGTTTTTTCTAATTTGCCATTTTCTTTGCAGCTAAATAAGTTTTGATGAAGCAATCTATTCTTTATTAATTAATCATTTCCTCTTTCCAAACCCTAGGATTTCAATCAAGGACTGTGTTTTATAATTTAGGCATAGTTTTAAACAATGGACTTTTAGTCTTTGTCTGGGTACACATACCAATTTTCCATTTCAAATTGAAGAGCACAGTTTTCAGTGAGGTCTTTTTTATGACTAGATGAAGTTGTAATCTTATTTGACTAGACAACAGAACTAGATTTTCAGGGAAATAAATTTCTACCATAATTTCATTATGAATGAAAATAAGATGAGTGGAAAACAGAAAGGATCCCAGAGATTCTACTTATCTAAATATATCCTACCAACTAATTAGATATTTAGCTTGCATCTCACGGTCCAATCAGGAATGGTGGTAGACAAGGTTTTTCTCCTACAGTTTGAAATATCTGCTATGATGATCTACTTTCTTCCCCAATACTAAGATGACTCTTTGATTTTCATTTAATCTTATTTTTTTATTTAATTTTTGTCATACTAGGCATTGAACCCTCTGAGCTACATCTATAGTTTTTCTTTCTTTCTTTTTCTTTCTTTCTTTCTTTCTTTCTTTCTTTCTTTCTTTCTTTCTTTCTTTCTTTCTTTCTTTCTTTCTTTGTTTCTTTTGTTTCTTTCTTTGTTTGTTTCTTTCTTTCTTTCTTTCTTTCTTTCTTTCTTTCTTTCTTTTTTTCTTTTTTTCTTTCTTTCAATACAGAATCTTGCAAGGTCACTGTGCTGCCCAGACTGAGCTTAGATTTGTGAGCCTTCTGCCTCAGCCTCCCCGAGTGCTGGGACTACAGTCATGAGCCACCTCACCCAGCAGTACTAAAGTAGCTTTTAAGAATGAAGGCTGGATTTGAGTTACAATTTCTGGATTTTGAAGAGTTTCCTTTATCTTAAAATGATAAAACAGTAGATTTCTTCATAGGGTCAAACATCAATCTAGAAAGAAAATAGACAAAAAATGTTAGGAGGCCAGGTGTGATGGCACAGACCTGTAATCCCAGCACTGGGAGGCTGAAGCAGAAGAAATGAAAGTTGAAGCCCACCCTAGGCAATTTAGCAACTTAGCAAGACATTGTATGAAAAAAAATCAAAAAAAGTTTGAGGCTGTAGTTCAGTGAAAAGGTCTTGGATTCAACCCCAGTTCATTAAAAAAAAAAAAAAGGAAGGAAAAAAAATCATACATGCCCCTATAAAAAATAAGTGAGTGACATTATTTTATACCTTATGCCTTAGTAACCTTATTATCACATCTCCAAATATAATGAAGCTGGATGTTTACATGTTTAGTCCCTCCATATTTCATATAAGAAAGATTAACATCATATGAAGCATACCAGGCTAATACCAACCTGAAGCACTAGCATACTGATATTACAGAAGGGATATTTTCTTAAAACTTTACAGCTTTGACTAAACAAAAATAAACATACTTGTAGAATAATGAAGTTTAAATCAAGTTTAAAATCTCATATGAAGCTCAGCCTGGTGTTGTACTCCGGTAATCCCAGCACTCAGGAGTCTGAGGCTGGAGGATTCCTGTGAGTTTGAGGCCAGCCTGGGCTACACAGAGAGTTCAAGGCCACCCTGGACTATATAATGAGAACTTGTCTCAGAACAAACAAACAAGTAATACACACATAAAATTACATGTGAATTTTGGAGCTAAAACATGGGGGAGAGAGAGAGAGAGAAATTTTTGGAATGCTAGAAAGCAGTGAGCTAGCTGGAATTGTTAGGATATGGCCAGAGTAGAAGTTTAGATAAGACAAGGGCACGGGAGAAGTATGGATTAGAGAAGAACTTCTGAGCTATACCTTATAATGCCATGTGCCTCCACAAAAGCCAATAACACCAAATTCGACAACTAAATCTCCAGTTTCTGTCAACTTTATGAATATAACTCTAAGGCTTTTTGCTTTTCTTCTCTACATTTTTTCAAATTGGTGGTTGTCATCTGCTTTCAACATCCGTAATTATCGAATAAGAAAAAATTTTGAGTCAAAAAATGTTGCACCATAACTCAAACCCCTTTGAGTTTCTAAATTATTAGAGGCTATTTTCTACCTGTTCATGCCTTGTTTGCTGTCCCAAACAAAATAGAATTTGCTATATGCTTTGCAAAAATAGAAATAATTTATCCAGAAAAATATCTATTAAATTATAATTCTGATGTATTTTATTTTGCTGAAATTAAAAATCTGAAACATGAAGGAAGAGAACAAAATCATCCCAGATTAGGAGTTTTCATTATCAGGATTTGGAGAGGTATAATATATACAGTTCCACTTGGGTAGGAATAAAATTGGTCACTTATGTATTGCTCCAGAAATATAAAAACTATTGCTTTGAAAAATGGCAATGATACTGAAACAAAATCTACAAATTTTTAGGCAAGACAACATAAGCTAACAATTCTAAGTTTGGGAAAACTGCTGGCCATAGCTTGGATGTCTCTATTCTCCTTATCTCATCTTGAAACTTAATCCCCAAAGTTAGATGATGATTATATGCTGGGATGGGGCTTCAAGGTGTTAATTAAATGAGGTCTTCAAGGTTGGACCCCTCTCTCTGCATTAGTGACCTCATTAAATATGGCCAGCAGATCTTGAAGGCCTCAACCTTCAGAACACTGATCTGCAATGGAAATGATAAATGCAATTTATTCCTTACAAATTACTCTTAGTGTCCTACTCAGTGGAAACACAAGGAAACAGACTATAATACCACCATTCAAATTTAAGAATTATAGACCAATTTTAAAAACAGAATAACTAAGTAACTATTCTTTGTAATGATTCTCTTAGAAGGATGAAATAATAAACTGTATGTTGTTACAGTAATTTGCACAAAATGTCCCCTTTTCTTTAAAGTTATTCTCATGAGGAAGTAGAGTACATCTCCCTAATTCTTAGGTGTGGGCTGGCTTTGTGACTTAATTTGCCCAATAGAATTCAAGAGAAATACTTTGTACCATAAAACTTATTTCTCTTTAATAAGTTGAATAATAAACAGCTATGTAAGGAGTTTGGAAACTGAATGTTAACATGTAAAAGTTTCCAAGATATCTGGTAAGTGAAAAATGAAGTACAAAATATTACATAAGATATAAATTGAGTGTATGTGTAAAAGGGGAAATTTTTATTCTGCATCTAGTGATGTGAACAAATGATTTTTGTCCTTCACTCTTTTAAACTGACATATCTAATAGGAGAAAATATATAGGAAATACTTCACAAAGATGGATTGGGCAAATTTTTTTGGACAAGACCTCAAGAGCACAGACAAAAGCAAAACTAAATAAATGGGGTTCTAGTAAAATAAAAAGCATTTGTACAATGAAGCAATCTGAAGTAATCTAAACAAACAACAGACAGAATGGGAGAAAACATTTTTAAAATCTGATGAGGCATTATATTTAAAGTATATCAGGAATTCAAAGAATTCAATACAAAAATAAACACAAACAAAAAACCAAAAACACAAACACCCCAAAAATACATAAGCGGACTTAAAAATGCAAAATAAGCCTAAATAGACCCTTTTGAATGGATTTATCAATGGCCAACAGATAGATGAAAAGAATGCTCCCAACAATAATCATCACAGAAATGCTAATCAGAAGCACAATGGTACATCACCTTTCCACACTAAGAATGGCTATTCTCAAATAAAGTAAAGATAACAAGCGCTGGTAGAGAAAAAGGAATCCTTGCACACTGTGGGAAGAAAGGTAAATGAGTATAATCATTGTGGAATATAAAATGGGGTTCCTCAAAATTAAATTAGAAATAGTAAATGACCCAGGAATTCCATTCCTGGGTATATATCCAAAGGAAATAAAATCAATAAAAGGGGCATTTCCACCCCACTATCATTGCATCATGATTCACAATAGCTAAGAGAAGGAAGCAATCTAAATGTCATTATTTTTTGTATTGATAGGGAAAATGTGGTGCATATACCTGAGGAAACACTATTCAGAAAAGAAAAAAAAAAGAGAGATTCTGTTGATATAGGAGAAATATAACAACCAACGTTCTAGATGTCAGATGAGCCAAGTTTGTGTTCCCCCCAAAATTGAAGAATGAATTTCAAAGAACAATGAAGGTTAAAAATAGGAAAGATTTATTGAGAGATAGCTCCTGGGAGACAGGAAGGGTCTCAAAATTGGTTGGACTGAGACCCTTTGTCAGGGGTAATTTATACAGCACAGTTACAATGTGAGTACAGTGTGGGTCAAACTACAATCAACCAATAAGATTACAAGTATATGCACTTAGCTAATATTGAGCCAGTAGGGAAGCGGGGCAGGTAGTAAGGGTATATGGCTGACATTAACTTTGGCTTATCTCTGACTTCTAAAATAGGAACATTTTGGAAAGGGATGGATCCAGGTATTTTGGTAACCCACCCAGGTGTCTGATGTATATCTGGACTTAATGGACTGGGTGGTCGTAATTACTGTTCTGCTTATTCCTTAGGGAAGTATACAAGTCAGATCATTGTGACTTTACCTTGAGGCTTTGTCTTCTTCAGATGCTTCTCCGGCCACAATTTTGATGTCTGATTTTCACTGACTTCTTTGAGAGCCCAGTCCCTCTATGGCTGCATATTAATTTACATATAACTTAACTGCCTATAATACTGTCATTTGCCACAACATTGATGGCACTGGAGATTATTATGTTAAGTGAAGTGAGCCAGTCACAGAAAGAGTACAACACTAGCTCACTCACATGTGGAATCTAACACAGTTGACCTCATAGAAAGTAGAATGGTGGTTACCAGAGGCTAAATATTGGGGAGGGGGTAAGGAAATGTTGATGAATGGGCACTAAGTTACCAGCAAGAAGCTCTGGATTACTGTTGCACTACCTTGATACAGCTAACATTAACATACTGCAAATTTCAAAAAATGCAAGACAGTATTTTGAAAGCTTTCATTACAAAGAAATGATGAGGCTGGGGATGTTTGGGGGCATCATGGTCCTAGTAGCTAAGTCACAGACTTGCTATTCTTACCTAGATTTAGTGGTTTTGTTTTGTCTCCCCACTTTCTTTTTTTAATTTAATTTTATTTTATGAAAAAATAAAATAAGATGTAATAACACAGCAAGAGAATAACAATAGTTAATACACTGAGAAGCACGGTGAGGAATCAGACAGAAAGCTCTCCAAAAAAATATTCAAACACTTGATTAGAATAACATAAAACACCAACTTTAACCAGCTCAGGAAATTGCAGTAAATAATACAACAAATGGAGAGATATTCATTCAAGAAAACCACTAGGGTGCCCAATTAAGGGTAAGAGGAGGCCTTGAATATTACATTATCTTCTCTTTACTGAATTTGTTCTCCAACAACCTTTAAGTGGTTTATAAAAGAAAAAGATTTCTCCGAATGAAGTTTAGACTGAAGATAATTCTAGCAATTAAAATTCATGTGAATGACTATGTGTTTACATAGGAGGCGTGTGTGTATACCACGCCACTCCATGCCACCACGTGCCACTGCTCTGCTGGAACATACTGCCCCTGGTGATCCTAAACCCAGCATCAGTAAAGAACAAATGAAGCAGAGTTTAAAATAAAAGATTTATTTGAAGGTGGGGAAAGGGAGAGAGATGACAGACAGCTACTCTGGATGAGTAGGGAGTATTCAAAAGTGACATACTGGTGGATTCTTGTCTCTACCTCCTTTTATTGGAATCTTTCTCCCCATGTAAGCTCTTGGAATCTGATTAGCTCCCTGGCTGTCTTTCATTTTAACCTTAAATTTCTTCTGGCCAGGACATTTTCCTGTCCTTTGGTGGGGGATGAAAGTATGGGTGGAGGCCTTATGAAAAGGTGATTTATGTTTAAGGATTAAGTAAAGGCAAAGTGTGTAGTTCTTATGTTAATTGCGCTACCAGGGACCTTCCTGAACATAGTTTCTTTCTTTTTTTATTGCCTTTGTCTTTCTAAAGGCTCAATTCTAGCTGTGGAGGCAGAAACTCTAGTAGAATTTTCTTTAGTAGAATTTTCTATTAATTCTTAATAAAGCTCAATGAGGCCTTTACCCTTTTTCCTGCCTATGGTCCTCCTGCCCTTACAGCTGTAAAATAGCAGAACCAGAATTCTGCAAGCAGTATGAACTTTTTGTCAGGTAAATTTCAAAATACAACAAAAATGCATAAGAATTGACAGTAAATTGACTAAAAATATCCCAAATTATTATTACTAAATATTTTCTATAACATGTATTTACTTACATTACGATTAATTTTGAACTAGAAAATCTATACTGTGCCTTGGTGTAATACCTGGTAATGGTATTGTTACTGGGTAGTTTGCTTCTAAAAATGGCTCACCAACTAAATCTTACTGGGTTCTGGGTTACTTGCCTCTCCCTCTGGATTAGATTCCAGGTTCTTCTCTCTCTCTCTCTCTTTTTTTTATGTGAGTAGCGGGAGTCGAACTCATGACCTCCTGCTTGGCAGCAGGCGCTTGTGTCACTGAGCGATATCACCGGCCCTTTTTTTTTTTTTTCCTTTATGTGGGTACCGGGAGTCAAACTCAGGACCTCCTGCTTGCCAAGCAGGCACTTGCGCCAGTGAGACATCTCACTGGCCCAGTTCTTCTCTTCTTGAACAAAGAATTGAACAAAGCAAAAAGCAGTGCCCAAGTTTATTTGAGAAAGTGAAAGTGAAGAGTGAGGGAGAAACTGGCTCAGCAGAACAACCTTGGGCAGAGTAAAAGAGGAAAAAGCAAGATAAAAGAACACACTAGGGGGGCCGGTGAGATGGCTCAGCGGCATAAGCGCCTGCTTTGCAAGCTCGAGGGCCCGAGTTCGACTCCCGGATCCCACATACGAAAAAGGGGCCGGTGATATCGCTCAGTGGCACGGGCGCCTGTTGGCGCGCGAGGTCCTGAGGTCGACCCCCCGGTACCCACCAAAAAAAAAAAAAAAAAAAAAAAAAAGAACACACTAGGGAAAGCAGAGCAGGCTATCGTGAGGAAAAGCAACCATAGCAAGCCCTTCAAGGCTCGCCTCTCTTTTTATGCTGTCCAAATCTCAAGGAAACCCACAAGAACTTCTACATATGGGTCGTGAGAGGTGGTGCTGGGATCCCCCACCTCAGGCTGATGTCAGGTCTAGGCCACACCATTGAAAACCTGCTCAAGTTCTCCGAAAAGTCCATGTGCAGGGCTTTGGGAACTGTTCTGCGCATGTGTCCAGGATCTCCTAATTAACAGGTCACACCTACTTCTCCGGCCAGTTTTGCCGCACCCTACTGTCCTATCTCAGTATGACTTCATTATGTTTAGCAAAACATTTAAAAAGCAAACATATAAAGATAAAACACTATAATTTACTTCATAATATTAGTCATGTGATAATAGATATCTTTACATTTTTCACTAAGTGTAATAAATTGATATGAATGTTTCTTACCAAATATCAAAAGCCATGTTCCATGTGTTTTCTGCCAATCTAAAAATGGCTAAAATGAGCAATATGGCAATAAATATATTTCCTTTTCAGCAAATGCTCTCAAACTACACAAATGTGTGGATGATTTTAATATTCATATACAAAAAATTTTCATCACCTGCAATTATTCTTTTATTAAGAAGCAGTAACTATGAGAAAAATCTACATTGAGCCATGAGTTAAGTGATGAATTTGACTGAAGGTAGATAAGAACTTACAAAAGGGTGACAGATATTAACCAATTTGAATTTATTTACTATATAATTTGTTGACAAGTCATTCAAATAAAGATTATGGTACAATGTATAGGAAAATCAACAGTATGATTAATTTTGTAAAAGAAGCATCCTGTGGAACAAGTGCTATAATATTTTATAATAAAATGAATGAGTAAGAAACTATTATAACTATTATATGCCATATAGATATTCTCTGAATATCTTTCTCAAAGCAAGATACCTAAATCAAAATATCCTTGTTCATATGTTAGTAAATATAATGGTGTTATTTGTGGCATTTTATTAGGAATTTTTAAATTATTTAACATAATTTACATTTTGAAATATCTACTTCCTGAATGTCTTGTGTTTTATATAATATATGTTTTCAAAACTAAATTTATTACATATACACATGAATTTGTTTATAGTGAAGAATTTGTACACAAAATTCTGTAAAGATTACTCTTTTTAAAAATTACAGGGCTGGTGAGATGGCTCAGCGGCATAAGCGCCTGCCTGGCAAGCGCGAGGGCCCGAGTTCGACTCCTGGAACCCACATACGAAAAAAGGGCCGGTGATATCGCTCAGCGGCACGGGTGCCTGCGGGCACGCGAGGTCCTGAGGTCGACCCCGGTACCCACACACACACACACAAAAAAATACACACAGAGTGGTAGAAGGAAGCTCATAGGTTAGCTGTGGTGTAATGTGAGGAAAGGGAAGTTCCCCTGTAACAAAGCAGTCTACACTTCACCACAGTTTACACCCTCAAAGCTGTTTTAACCAAGATGCCACTCAGAGAGTCCTACAGTTCATTAAATGTCCAAAAATTAGAATAAACATCCCTCCCAGTCAAACTAGGGCAGCAGGCTCTGTGTTTTAACTACTCCCACAGAAGTTTGAATTCCCAGTGCTCCAAATCTGCACCCACCCCTTGGCAAGTGGTTCAGATCTTTTTAAAAGAGGCATAAAATAGTATGTAGAATTATATACAGAATATCGTGGTGTAACAAAAACAGATGTTCAATTTTGAATGTTCCTTTGAATATGATGATCCTCCTATTGTGCATTTAGAAAAGGTGAGTGAAAATACTATAGAAAGCTGATTCATTATAGGTTTAATATACTGAGGATGATATTTTTAATTAATTCTTGATTGGCTGGAAGGAAAACCCAACTTTTTAGCTTTTGTGGTACAAATCCTCTGATTAAAGAGTCACATAACCATATTTCTCAGGGAACTGGACTCAACAATGTCAGTAAAAATTGAAAGAAAATATGTTCTTAAAATCATATTGCAAAATAAAATTTGCCATTTGATTGTAAGTAAATACAATTAAGAAAGATTAATCCTGATCATCCAGAAAACTCATACCAGTATTGAAGATAATACAGAAGCTGGTAGCTCATAATTTTTTGCAAATTGGGGGCATTTTTCTTTTCATCAAGTTTCAGGGGTTAACAGAATATATAAATAAACAATTATTAACAGCAAGAGAAGGAGCTGGAGGGAGAGAGAATTGGTGACCAAAGTGAAGTATTTTCTTTTTTTTTTTTTTTTTTGTGGGTACCGGGGGTTGACCTCAGGACCTCGCGCCCCAGCAGGCGCCCAGCCGCTGAGCAATATATCACTGGCCCTTTTTTTGTATGTGGGTTCCGGGAGTTGAACTCAGGACCTCGCACTTGCCAGGCAGGCACTTATGCTGCTGAGCCATTTCACCGGACCCTAAGGAGCAATTCTTTAGAAGATGTTTATGTTCAAAGAAATGAAAAAAATATAAAAAATTCAGGAGCCTAGTACAGAAAGAATGACAAGCTTCCAAATCCATGAAGCAGTCAAAAGTATGATTTGAAGGACAGGATTTAAAACATTTTTAAAAAATTTTCCTCTGTTTTTTAACACAGGGCTTCACTATGTAGTTCAGGCTGGTCTTAAACTCACCATGTAGCCCAGGCTGGCCTCGAATTCATGGTGATCCTCCTGCCTAGCCTTCCAAGTGCTAACTACATTGGATCTGATGTGTAGTATATCCTTGATTGTCTCTGAAGGAAAAATATTTGAGTCCCAGGATGCAGTTAGATAGTACTAGAAAGCTTTTGAAATATTGAATTAATTTATTAAAGATAATTTTAACTTATGGTAAATGTAAAAGATACAATTTTTTTTCAAATTTTATTAAATATAATTCATGTAATGTGAAATAACCCATTTTGGACACACATTTTAGTGATCATAGTTATATTTACATAGAGTGCACCATAACCACAATCTTCTTTCAAATCATTTTTATCATCACAAATATCTGTGCCCATGATGACTAACTTTCCTAGAATTTTCATACAAACAGAATTACGCAAGTGATCTTTTGATTCAGACTTCTACTAAAAATAATGTTTCCACATTAAGCTCTGTTTCAGTGTAAAGATGCATAATTTTTGCAAAGCAAAATCAACATGAAGATTTTATTTTCTTCAATTGGCTAATAAAAAGAAGCCAATGTTTACTCATTATTTACCAATTATTTTGTATTCAATAGTATGTATTGTGTACTCATAGGCAAAAGAAGAAAGGTTCACACCCAGCTTTCAATAAAAGAAGTCTTGGTTCATTCCTTTCTTAATAGGGAATCATATGGAAAATTCTCATGCTTGCAATTTGGATTTGCTTGAATGACTCTGATTCAATACAGGCTTGCTTCATGCTCAAGTCTATGCGCAACTGGAAACAGACTGACACCAGCCAATACTCACACTCATTACAACTCTTTACTTAACTATTCTAGTCTTGATTTCTCATTTTTATATAATATGTGAAAATAAATGATAATGTTTCCCTTCTAATTTCTCCAGAGCACATGATAAATTGTTGAGTAAAATAATTATAATAAAATGTGTAATTTGTTATTCAAGGGGAAGTTAAATTTCCTTACTAATAGAATTTCTATCAAAAGTATATAATTTATATTTCATTCCTATTGTCTTTGTTCACTCATAATATAAGAACAAACATATTATACATAGGCCTAATGAAATTCTTTCAGAAAGCATGCTTGGCAAAGTGAGAGAAAAAGAGCTATGAAAGCATCAACATAGATGCATGCAAGATTTTCCTCTGAAATAAAAGATCAAAATAAAGGCTATTTAATCCATTTATGCTTTGCTCTAGTGATTTATTATCCAAGTTGTTATGTAGTCATATCACAGGGCATAAAATTTCTTGTGAAACCCCTCCAATAATTCATCCACAAATTACGGCTGAATCATCATTCCATCTATGATTTGTCAACTCTTGTCATTTCTCCATTATATCTCAGTATTGAAATTATCATCACACAAGTTCCAAAAGCATAATTTTTGCTCACTCACATTACGAGCTGTCACATAATCTGCACAGTAGGCATGGAGTGTGGTTGTCCCCGCTCACCTCCCCAGGGACATGGACCCTTATTCAGGGCCCACCCATTTTGTCTTTTTATTTTTCCCTCTAAATTGTAAGCATTATACACTTATTAAAAATATAAAGGATAGGAAAATGATCGAGGAACTTTTTGTAATTAGTTCAGGATTTTTCAGGAAACTGAGTTGAGATGAAAACAAAAAGAATTGCAAGTGATTGGAGAGAAGGGAAGAGGCAGTTTCTATTGATCTTCATATCTTACTTCACTTTTTTTCGGAATACACATTGCCTGTTCATTGGTCTTTTCTTTTCACAAAGGCTCACACATTCTCTATATCTCATCTTTCTTTACTGACAATGGAGTTGCTTTTATATTTTACATGTTTTATTCTTTGTTTGTTTGTATGTTTGTTTTTTTATGTGGGTACTGGGAGTCAAACTCAGGACCTCACTCTTGCCAGGCAGGCGCTTATGCTGCTGAGCTATCTCACTGGTCCAATTTTATGTTTTGAAGATAATATCAAAGCCTGAAATTTTATCTGAAAATATTACTTGTAATTAGCCTCCATTCTTTTAACATTCTTGTGATATTTCATACACACTGTGTACTATTTTAAATGTACTTTTGTATGACTTATTTTATATTTTTTATTTGATAAGCGTGTCTCTCTAGACTGAAATCTCTCTAAAAGACATTGATTCATTGTGTATACAAAACAAACTGCAATTATTTGCAACACAAAGGGATCTAAACATACTTGTTGCATCATATTTCAGAAGGATTTCCTATTCCCCATGTTCAATGAATATTTAATGTTTTGTGTTTTAATATGCATCCCTTCAGTTGCAGAGATAACCAGACATGTTATTATAAACCCATATTCTAGTGTCACACTCATGGGACCCAGCTTTGATTCTTGTCAGCTGTACAATCATTAAAAATGCTCTAAACATTTCTATACCATAATTTCCTTATATGCAACATGAAAGCAATAATTCTGCTTATGTCATGGGTTTTTATGGGTTCTTTAATGTATGTGGAACTTTTACAAAAGAACCTAGCACATAGTGATTTTTTAACATTAACAACCATGTTTGGTGACTCTGAATCCTATGAGAAATGTTTAAAACATTCAATAAAGATGATTTCATATGATAAATTACATGAAAAGAATCTATACATAGAACTAAATCATCTTACTATGTACTTCTAAGCCACCTTATAGGTACACATAAACCTGCCACACAAGCTCCTTAAAGTGAACAATGGTGACACAAGTATTTGAAAGACAAGCTTAAAATTATCTGAAGCCAGTCCATTTTTCCTGAAATTCTTAGTAAACTGCACAAAATAAACTAAACAAGAAATTATTTCTAGTGAATTAAAAATTATTCTACCATGTATAAATTAGGTCCTAATTTGTGTTTTTGTACTTGTTTGTCTTAGAGCCATCAAATGACCTTGGTAAATTACTTCAAAGATCAAGAATAGTATAATTCCCTTCAATATATCTGTTCTTTATATATTGGGATAATAACCTCAAAATGATACATGTGCAGAAGATTATAATAAGAGAAAGAAAGATAAATTGTAGGCAATCTGAATCTCATCTTTCTATAACAACAAAGTAGTGACAAATCCAAGATTAATTAATGAGAGCATCATTTGATAGGTAAAGTCATAGAAAGTGGAACTTCTACTCTTTCACATACTTTTTATTACTGCATAACTATATAAGAATACTGTTTAGAGTTAGGTAATACATAAAGTAATCTCAAATTGTAAACACTGGTTTTTACACTGATTAAAAATATTAGTGTCAATATATTTATAATGAAATGCTCTCATATCAAGAATTATCGCTACTACTACAAATAAATAGTAAAATATCTGTGCTAACTGTGGCTTTCTTTGTTTAGTTGCTCTTTGTATAAAGAACTACTGAAGCCTTTCTCAGTTGAGTAAATGGATCATAAAAATGGATCTGTTGTGACCGAGTTTATTTTATCAGGATTCTCTGGACAATGGGAACTTCGAATTTTCATCTTCATGGCATTTTCCTTGATCTATGGTGCTACTGTGGTAGGAAACATTCTTATTATGGTCACAGTGACATTTATCTCCACCCTTCATTCTCCCATGTACTTCCTCCTTGGAAACCTCTCCTTTTTGGACATGTGTCTCTCCACTGCCACAACACCCAAGCTGATCATAGATTTGCTCACTGAACACAAGACCATTTCTGTATGGGGCTGCATGGCCCAAATGTTTTTCATGCACTTCTTTGGGGGTGCTGAGATGACTCTTTTGATAGTCATGGCCTTTGACAGATACATAGCCATATGTAAACCCCTGCACTATAGCACCATCATGAGCCACAGGTTGCTCAGTGGGTTTGTGATACTTTCGTGGACAATTGGTTTTATACACACCATGAGCCAGATGGTATTAACAGTGAACTTGCCTTTCTCTGGCTACAATGTCATAGACAGCGTATTTTGTGACCTTCCACTAGTGATCAGGCTTGCTTGTGTTGAAACATATACCCTGGAGTTATTTGTCATTGCTGACAGTGGGTTGCTTTCGTTTATCTCTTTCATCATGTTGCTTATCTCTTACACTGTCATTCTGATCACTGTCCAACAAAGATCCTCTGGAGGGCTCTCCAAGGCTCTCTCTACATTGTCTGCTCACATCATTGTGGTCACCCTGTTCTTTGGACCCTGTATCTTTATTTATGCCTGGCCATTCAGCAGTTTTGCAAGCAATAAGACTCTTGCTGTATTTTACACTGTTATCACACCCTTACTGAATCCTATTATTTACACACTGAGAAATCAGAAAATGCAAGGGGCCATGAGAAAATTACTCTTCCAACATATTAGAGTTGCATGGAACTTCTAGATTTTGTACTGTGTAATTAATGCAACTTTCATATAAACTATGGTAAGATTAATTGAATAAATTATGTGCAATATATTGTGTCACGTTTTTGTGTTACAACCATAACCAACGCAGAAAAAAAATAACACTAAGTTACTTTAAATTCCCAGTTAAGGCATTATAACACCTCTAATAAGAATAAGTTGAGGTGTGCAGCAAAGTAGACATATGAAATTATTGAACATTTCCCCTTTTACATTCAAGTTATGTTGGTGGATGAAAGGATTGTGCAAGAATACATGAATATTTTTAGCAATGATTTTAATCAATGTAGATAATTAATAGAATTAATAATTTTATACTACCATTAGGTATCATGAATAAATTATGATTACAATAAGATTAATAAAAACATGTCTTGCGCCACAGAGGCACAAATTAACTCAGCAAATCCTATATTTTCTGTATAAGATGACAATCATAAGAAAGCTAGCATCGCAGAAATAGCGATGAAGGTAAAACTGTGTGTCTCATTCTTGATTCTTGAGGGAAATTTAAATAATTGCTTTCCTAAAAAGTATTTGGTTCACCTCCACATTCTTTGTATGATACACCACATCAAGGTAGGAAATTTGTTTTAACTTACTAAAAAGTAAGGCAAACCAGAAAACAGTAAAATAATATCTTCAAAATGTCTTAGAGCCAGTTTCAAGCAATTAATAGCATTGTCACTAATAGATGCTATCAAATTAATATCAACTTGTTAAGTTTGTTGCAAAAAAATCACATGAATGAATCTAATGAAATATATACAAGACTAAATCCTGAAATCAAAGATATGGAATAAAAGTGCTAACATAATTTTAAAAGGACCAAAATGTAGAGATAGATGGATGAATTAGAAGATGCACAATTAAGAATTTAGTCATTGCATAAAACATCTCCAAACCCAATCAAATATCCAACAGCTTCTTTTAAAATTTAATACATGGATAGTCAAAATTTTAAGAAATTTTGAATTCTTAGAATAGATATGATTTTGAAAAGCTAAAATAAAATTGGAAGACAGACTTTAATTGTTCTCAAAAAGTACTAAAAATGTACAGGAATTAAGATAGTGTGACATCTTAGCATCAGTAATACAAAATATGAAAAAATGCAGAAATGCTTAAAGACTTTTAAGGCATAAGCAAGTGGACTAACACAAATTTTAGGAGAGTTTCAGAAAGAGAAGTGAGAGTCAAATGACTAGAAAGTTTACTACAATACAGCCTAAAACTTCACAAACAGGGGAAGCAAATGGGTACCCAGACCCCAAAAGCCCAGAGAACATCAAGTAAGATGAACCCAAAGAAATGCGCATTGAGAATTACAATCAAAATGTCAAAAGTCAAAGACAAAAAGAGAATATTGAAACCAGCAAGAGAAAAGTACATTTTCACATGCAAGGTAACTATCATAAGAAGACTAATAGTGGTTTTCTCAGAAAGCTTGTAGGGCGGTAAGAAGTGGGAGGATATAGTGCTAAAAGTAAAAGAAAACACTGTCAAATAAGAATATGATTCCTGCCAAATTGTCCTTCACAAATAAAGAAGAGATAAAGAAAACCAAAGTTCTGGGATTCTTCTCACCACTCACATGTGCTTTATAAGAAGTGCAAAAGGAAAATTTTCAACTTGAAAAGCCACTCTTCAAAACATACAAGGTAAAAAACTAACTGAAAAGTTATTATCACAATAATAATACTGTAACACTGCAATGGTGGTGAGTGAATCCCTTTTAATTTTAGTATAAAAGTTAAAGACAGGAGTGAGAGCAACAAGATGGCAGAGTAGAAGTTCCCTGACTCCACTCCCCCACACCCACAAATCCAACTAGCAACTCTTCATAGTGAAGAATACTTTTTTATATCCTAAAATTCAGAAGCAAGGTTGAGACAACCCTTTCATTGCAGAACTGAGAAGAATCATGTTCCCGGGGAAGTGGTGATGGTTCTCTCTTACCATACCATCCTTCCCCCAAGACAAGAGAGCACCACAGACTGAAGATTCACCCAGACCAGTGGTTTCCACCATAAGCAAGGGAATCGGAAGAAGACACTGGGTTTCCTAATTGTTCTGGAACCCAACACAGGAGACATGCACCTGTCTCACCTCAAGGTGGGCAATATCAAATCAAACTAAAAAGCTTCCTCATAGCCAGGGGATAACAAAATTTTAGAAAAGCAACATCTGGAATAGGAGAAATACTTTCCAATCCATGTATCACACAAAGGCTTAATTTCCAAAGTACTTGAGGAATTCAAACAACTCAATGGAAAAAAAAAATCAAAAACAGTAAAACCTTGGTTTGAGAGCATAATTTGTTCTGGAAACATGCTTGTTCTCCAAAGCATAATGAAACTCAGATGATTTGTTCCACAACTCAAAAACATTCATATAAAAATGACTACAATAGTAAAATATGATACAAGGTAATAAAGAATATGTAAAATATAAAGAAAAATAAATGAACAATTTAAGCTTCACTTACCTTTGAAAACCTTCATGGCTGATATGAGGGAGACAAAAGGGAGGAGGCCATTATGTAGGACAACTTTCGTTATCAGTAATGGAATCACTGCTATCTATTCACGCAACAGAATCTTTCTTTTCATGCAGTTTTAACAAAGAAGCTAATAATGACACTTGCTTTTGTCTCCTTTTGACAATTTCCAGTAAATGTGACACTGTTCTGTCGCTAAACTGATTCATCAGTCCCACTGCTACAACCTTATTCAAGTAGTGTTTTTCTACAAAATTTTGCACTGTTTCCCACATTCTACACATCTTCCCAATCTCATTTAAAGTAAGGGATTCCCCCATCTTTTTCTCCTCCACCTCTGCAGATGACATCTCCATAACCTCTTGCTCTTGGAAGATGATCATCCATAATCCCACAATGAGGGGGGATCGTTGGTTCAGTCATAATCATGTGATGTTTGGCATCACTTACTATTCATGTTGTAGGACATTAATCATTTATCAAGTTAAAATTTATTAGAAATGTTTGTTAGCCTTGTGGAACACTTGTAGAACAAGTTACTTGCAAGCCAAAGTTTTACTGTAACCTAATTTTAAAATATAAAAAGAATTTGAATCAACATGTCTCAAAGAAAGATATACACATTATCAACAAGTATGTGAAAAGATGCTCAACATCAATAATTATCAAAGAAATGAAAATCAAAATTGCCATGAGACATCACCTCATGTGAAAGATAAGAAAGGTAATCTGATGTCAATTTATGGAGAATTCAGAAATATGAGCTTTGTGAAAAATGAAACCATTAGGAATTTTGGACCTTGAGACCATACTCTTCAGTGAAATAAATTGGACACATGTGTCAATATCACATTGTCTCTCTCTTGTGAGAAACCGAAAGTGTAAATAAGAATCATAATGTGCAATAGATATTGTGAACCAGCAAGAAATTGTTCAAAAGGAAAGGGGGATGGGGGTAGGAAGAGAAAAAATAAAAATGGGAAGAAAATGATAAAAGGGAAGCAAAGCTTTGTACATAAGGAGGGGAAGAGGAGTTGAAGTGTGGGGAGGGGAAAAAGAAAGAAAGAGGAGCTAAGGTATATCATGTACAGGTAGAAGTTCCCTATGATGAATGTGATCTTTATGCACATCTAAATTGTACCAATAAACTTAATAAAAAAAGAGATTTTGAGTCCGCAGAGACAAGATCTAAGCTACATTTTAGATGTTACTAAGGGCTAAAGTAGAATGACTAAGAGGTAATAATCAACTGAGTATTTTTCCTCCTTAGTCACTCAGAGTAAGGAATGTTTTTTGTCATTTTAAGTAGGCTTTTACAAAAGCTGGTTCTCCTAGGTCATACATTTCTGATGTCCTCAATATTTCACACTACTTATTATGAGCATTCCTTCCCACGTAGGTGTTTGGGTCGTACCACGTAGATATCTAGGGCCACATGGTAGAATGGGGAAGGACATTAATCTACAAATATAAGTGCTTTTCTCATATTAGTTGGGAAGCAATATATTCCTCTCTCAAGCAGAGGCGAATGGGGACAGGGACATTTGAAATGGTGCTCATCTTCATGTTAGAAAATTTGGTGACATATTGTGTCTTAATTTTCCTCAGACCATGTCTTCTGGAAGGTTTTTGGAATCCATATTCTATATAAACCAACTCTTTATAAGTAATGGTGCCTCAGAGAAGCTGTCCCTACTCTAATGGTTCCACAGAGAATGAGTAATCATTAGCTTTTTAAAGATCTATTGACTTGGAAGAGAAGTACCTTCATAATGCTATAAAGACCAAGTCCCAAAAGAATAGAAGATGAAAGAAGTGCATTCTTATTTTATGTAAAGCAATAGAAGCCATTCTCTAACTAGAGACAGGATGGTGTTTATAAAACAGATCATTTAGAGATCTGGTACATGTGAAAACCATGATAGCTTCTTGTTGACTGAAGACATCACAACATTACAATATCAAAAGTCAGTGTTGGTAAGTAACATTACAGAATTACATTTTATGGTGTTCAAGCAGGAGCAAAAGATATTCAATAAAAATTCAGAAATAACAGCTTTAAAATGATTACTACCAACCTACTGTGACGTATGCCTGTTTCCTTTGTATGTTTAATAATAGTAATATATTGAAGTAAGAAATAATCAAATGAAACTTTCTTTACTGAGTCTATTGCACTATAGTGGGGTTTGGAGGTAGAAACTAATACATTTATTAAGTGTTAGGTTTATGTAAGATTCTCGCCAGTAACTACCATGGATTATCCCTGCCCCCAAAGCATACAAAATGAATTTAACTTTAGATAATTCTATCAGGGTTATATACTAAGGGAAAGAATTATATGCATGTATTTTTTGTTTGTTTTTTTTGTTTGTTTTGTTTTGTTTTTTTCTGATGTAGAAAGTTGTTTGGTATACTTAAAACTCAGAGAATATAGCAAGAAAAAAATGTATGTTATTTTCTTAACTGATGTTTATTTTGAAAGAAATCACCTCATGTTCATTGTCTTCATTCAAAAAAAAAAAAAAAAAAAAGAACACATTTTAAACTAGTTCTAACTGGTAACAATCTGTGTCTTGACCTTGCAGATTACCGACCCAATGAATGAGACCAAGGCAAATTTGAGCTTTGCTTTTGTGAAAGAATTTATTCTCCAAGGCTTCTCTTGTGAGTGGAAAATTCAGATCCTCCTCTTCTCACTCTTCACTACAACATATAGTTTCACCATAACAGGGAATGGAGCCATTGTTTGTGCCCTTTTGCATGACCAGAGACTCCACACCCCCATGTACATGTTCCTGGGGAATTTCTCCTTTCTGGAGATCTGGTATGTCTCCTCTACAGTCCCCAAAATGTTGGTTAACTTCCTCTCAGTCAAAAAAGCCATTTCCTTTCTGGGGTGCTTCCTCCAATTCTATTTCTTTTTCTCTTTGGGTACATCTGAATGCTTCCTTTTAAGCGTCATGGCTTTGGATCGGTACCTGGCTATCTGCTGTCCTTTGCACTACCCTAATATTATGACAGGAAACTCTTGTATCAAACTGGTCATTATCTGCTGGGTTTGTGGATTTCTGTGGTTCTCAGTGCCCATTGTTCTCATGGCTCAGATGCCTTTCTGTGGTCCATATATTATTAACCACGTTGTGTGCGATCCAGGGCCACTCTTTGCATTAGCTTGTTCCTCTGCCCCAAGGATTCAATTGCTTTGCTACACTCTAAGCTCCTTGGTTATCTTTGGGAACTTCTCTTTTATTCTTGGTTCATATACTCTTGTTCTAATAGCTGTATTGCGTATGCCTTCAGCCACTGGGAGACATAAAGCTTTCTCCACCTGTGGGTCCCATTTGGCTGTGGTATCACTGTTTTATGGTTCCCTGATGATCATGTATGTGAGCCCAGGACTTGGACACTCTGCTGGGATGCAGAAAGTTGCAACTTTGTTCTATGCTATGGTGACCCCCCTCTTCAACCCCCTCATCTATAGCCTCCGGAATAAGGAGATAAAGGCAGCCCTGAGGAAAGTCGTAGGGAGTCTCAACATCACCTGAAGCATATTCAACGATTTCTGTATGTTTAGATCAGTAGAAACTAGGAAAATACAATACAAAAAATAAAATTGTAACAATGCCATTGTGTTTGTTTAGTTGGTCGACTACAAATAAATATATATATATATTTTTTTTTTCTGGTTAAGCTCTATTATGTTGAAGATATATTCCTTCCTTATACATAAAGACTTTTAAGCAATTTACCAAAATGTCTAAGCCACGATAAAGTACTCTAGCCTAATTACTTCTAGATGTATGCTGCTTTCTTTATCCTGTACCTCTCTCTAATCCTCAAAAGGGTAAATTCTAATTTCATTTATAGCAATATCAACCAATATATTCAGAAATGCACTGTCCTGGGAACCTAATATTTTTATCTAAGTGAAGTGTCACCAAAAATTTAATGGGTCAATTAATGAAATTTTGATAATAGAATATCTCCTTCTGGAAATTAGACAGGGAAATGATATACTTGGGGATAAATTTCAACAAATGGCATTTCATTATTTTCTGTTGCTGAACCAGTATGAATAAAAAATTAAGGAAAAGTTTTAAAAGAAAAAAGCATCCAGAATTCAATTACTCTATGTCTGTTTTATTTAATACAGCATTGAATTTATTACTATGTTATAATTTATGCAAAGATGATAAGGAATCTGAATTTTTATATGGCAAGGTGAAAATATTCTTTGAAGGAAGGTCTTCTGTCCAATGAAATAGCAACTGTCTCATAGAAGATATAAGAAAGGGAATTTTCAGGAGGAGAATTAGTACAAGATAGTACATTAGTATGGAATTAGTTCTGGGACTATCAAGGATAAGGTTAGTGAATGCTCTAACACTATCTTTTCATCTACTACAACTCATTTTGTTGGACATTGTATTTACTCTCACCCTTTTGTTATAACATGTTCATAGAGATAATAATAGTATTTTGCAAACTTAAAATAAAATTCATCATCTAATCTAAAACAGAATTCTCCTAGGAAATCCAGGATATAAGAATTTTATGCGCATGTAACAATTTTTTTTAGGGCTTTTGTCTCACAACAGTTTTTTGGAGGAGAGACGATTATACAGTTCAAAACATAGGAGTGCATTTGTAAATTTTGTTACAAACATTCTGGGTAAAAAAAATTATTTGGTCCTTTGATGTAACATGTTGTCAAACTCGTTAGTCAATATTATAAGAATTCTGCCAAATATGTCTCATTCATATAGTGTATTGGGTTTATTTCCTAGCTCTATGTCCCTTTCCAGGGTGTATAACTTTAATTTCTGGAGATCAATCTGGAAAGGATTGAAGAAGAACAAATGATCAAGCCAGAAAGTATAGGGTAATTTTAGAACTCCCTTCTTGAGTTACTAAGTTAATATATTTGCTCATCCACTATATTTTCTGTGGTCTCTTTAGAACTCCAAACACTGTGAATGGTGACAACTTTCTCCATATTACTAAATTATTTATACTACAGTTCACACACCATATTTTTTCCAAGCCAAACTCTGCATTGGAGGGAGAAATGGAAGGAGGGCTAAGAGAGGAAAAGAGAGGGAGAGACTATGTGGGAGAAAAGAAGAAAGAGTAAATGAGTATAATAAGATGAGTAAAACCAGTAATGGGGATAGCCATAAAAAGATAGTGTTTTATTTTATTTTTGTTTTCCTAAGCATTTAGACTTTCAAATGAACACAGTGAAATAAAATAATTTTAATAGTTGTTTCCACATGGGAAATGAGAATAATATTTTCTACTATCAAATATGAATCATGGGGTTTATTAGATGCCTTTAGCTACTTGTTATGCTGACCACACATTAAATCTCCCCTCAATTACATCTAATTCTTTCACAAAGCAAAATTTACTTGTACAACCTAGCATTACATATACTCAAGGTTTCTGGAAAAGTGAGGACATGGGACTCATGGGCAAAGAATACTACAATAAAAGAGAGTGTGGCTTTGTTGCTTTACTAAGTTTCAATGTACAAGTTCTTCAACACAGTATTTGCTCACTTGGCAACATTGGAAAAATCATTAGCATCTGAAGCCAATTATTTTGTGCCAGGCACTGTTCTAAGTTGTCTCTGTGTACTATTTTATTTACTGCTTATGACAGAATAAATGGGTCAGGATTAATGTATTTTATCTCCACATTACTGACGATGAAATCCACACAAAGACTAACTTGCTTAGTAGGAGACAGTACCTGATCCAAGTTAGGCTAACTGCAGAGCCATTCCCTTCACTACTAAAGAGGGAGGGGGCAAGCACTCTGGTCAGATAGGCTGATTTCACATTCACATTGCTTGGCCTTTCAGCCTAGATTACTTTAATTGGTTAAGCAGAGCTGATGATAGTACTTATGTCAGAGTGGCGGCGGTAAATACAACAGGCAAATCAGAGTACCATGTACTGTACCTAATATGAATAGAATTGTTTTCAGTTAATATTATCAGTGTCTTTCATTAGTAAAGCTCTTTATAGTATCGCAAAGCTACTCAGTTTATATTCACAATTTCTGACACAAAGTGGGGTAGATAGCGCCATATTTGTTCCATAATAAGGCTCAAATTATTGTCCAAGGTCACATATAGTAAATGAAGGAACTCGTTCTTCTGACCAAAGTCAGCTGTGCACCCTCTTCTAGGAACCATGACTGAGTCTTACGTCGCTGCCTTCAGAACACCATGGCCATGCAGACCAAAGGGCTGGATTTAACCCAGAAAGGAATAGTGTAAGGGAGAGATGAGTTGTTTTAAAATAACGACTACAAAAATTATGTGAAGATTTATGTTAAATGTTAATATGTAATATATTATGTTGTTGAGTGAAAAGATAGTGAAACAATACTATATAATCTTATATAAATATAAAGTCATTGTATGGGTAACGTAGATTTTTTGTTTTATCTATAATGTTAATATCTGCATAATTTTTCCCTGATAAACATGTACATTTCCTCTAACTTACATTAGATTTGGAGTTTTAAAATCTAATGTTTAGAAATGAATATATAAAGCAGAGCAATGTAGAGCAGACTACCTAAATTTCCCTTCCACACTGTGTATAAGGAAAGGATAATCTTACTTGCGCATAGCAAGCCTTATAATGCCGCTTTTCCAGGGCCTCTCAAAGTTTTTTTTTTCCCCCTATGGGTTCTTTGTAAAGGGGAGTACATGTGGCACTTTAGTGTTAGTATTTCACTCAGAATCAGCTCTTTCTGTATAGGGGGTGAGGGATCCTTGGTAGCAAACTCTGGCCTTACAGTTTTTATTGTAGATGCAGGTGAGAGAGAGAGAGAGAGAGAGAGAGAGAGAGAGAGAGAGAGAGAGAGAGAGAGGATACTGTGTAGTCAAGTGAATGTCCAACAAACCTTCCCAAACAGAAATGTTTTCCCCGGGGAACTTTTGTCTACATGTGTCTCTTTTCTCTGAGCCTCCTGCTTACCCTTTATAAGAATCAAATTTCATTAAGAGAGTTTGAATTATTGTGCTTTCCTACTTACCTTTTATCTGTGTTTTTATAACAACATATTTCATATGCTCAAATCTATTAAATAACATTAGCCATTCATCTATCAAATCGTACACCTTCAAGGAGAGAAAACAGCCAGCTAGGGCCAACAGCCAGTGTCAGTGTCCCTGAATCTGTGCTGGAGAAAAGCAGATACCCTGCGCCAAGTGTGAGAGTTAAAGTCTGATACGAGAGGATAAATGAAAATCTAGCTGGACTAAAATCCAGTGTTTAGGGGTTTGTGAAGAGAAACTAGACAACTCCTGGGTCACAGTATCAATGTACATGCCATTTAGGGAGACGAGTGGACTAAAGGAGGGAATAGGCCCTTCAGTGATGGCCTGGCTGGTGGAATAGACTCACAAGCACTCTAACCTCCTACCAGGCACTGCAAGCGAGACCTATCTAGACAAGCTGAAAGCACACCACACAGAAAACTTGTAAACAATAAGAATTAAACAGTGCTTGCAAATGTCAGGACTCACCTGCCTTGTAAAGAAAAGTGCTCCAGCAAGACTGAAGGGACATGAAAGATTTGCCTGACACAGGGAAAAAAAAAGTTTCCCATTTCCCCCACATACAGCAGGAGTACTGTTTGTGAATATTCAGCTCAGAACTCACAATTGCCAGTGAGTTCCCACTGGGGCTTCCGTAGCCTCCTAGCTGGGGAATGCAGAAGGCAAGGGATCCCAAGATGGAGGAAAGATCAGAGAGTAGACTGAGGAGCAGGGATCTGAGACAGGGGAGACGGAGTCTGGAGCCAGGGTCAGAGGATGATTTGGTGGAGCCACACTGAGCAGGTGCTCTCCTATGGACTCTGCAAACTCCAGAAGGGCCTGAGATGGCACAAGGTCCTTCCCACTGCCTCACACTGCAAAGGAGGGTCTACAGCTAAGCCTGGGAGTAGCACTAGGTTGTGCAGGCAAGGCTGAGACAGCGAGACGTCTGTGGGCAGAGATACAGTGAACAGCACCTAGGCCAGTGGACTTCTGGACATACATTAGGCAAGGAAATCCTGTGGAGGGAAGACAAAGAGTTAGCTGTGGTGTTTACCCCTCACCGCCATGACTCAAGGCAATTTGATCCATGAAGCCCTGCAGTGGGTTACACACCTGGCCCAGCTTGCAACCTGGACACATGTTCAGAGGGAGCAACAACCCTCACAAATTTGGGCAGGCAATTCTCTGGCCCACATTTGGAAACTGCTGGCCTGGTCACAATCAAACGGTGACTCCAGTGTATAGGGGGCTGGGAGAATGTTCTGAGCTAATGCTATAAAAACTGAGTAAAAACTTTTTTTTTTTTTTTTTTTTGTGGGTACCAGGGGTCGACCTCAGGACCTCGTGCACCAGCAGGCGCCCATGCTGCTGAGCGATATCACTGGCCCATTTTTAGTATGTGGGTTCCGGGAGTCGAACTTGGGCCCTCGCGCTTGCCAGGCAGGTGCTTACACCGCTGATCAAATACCTGTATAGTACAGTCTATAAGGGCTATCGACAAAGTATGAAACTATTAAAGCAAGTTTTAATGTTTACGATAGAGGTATGGTTAAGTATGTTCATGCTGTTATAACCAATAGAAATTCTCTGGCAGGGTCCAATCTAAATTGAATAGATTGAAGTGACAAACAATACCTCTCTTTAAAAATTTTATTTTATTGGCATATGTTTGCAGACCATGAAGTTTACATTCAACTTAGTGAGTAGGATTTATGTACATAACAAACATATCTTCATTCTTTTTAATTCCCTTTCCCCTAGCTAGCCACTCCCCTTCCTCCATCTCTAGATCCCATTTCCCTATTTTCATTATTGTTATTATATTTAGTTTGTTTATGATATATAATATTTACATTCATTGTGAGTATTTTATGCATGTACATGACACATCTTAAATCTTTTCATTTCTCTTTCCTTTCCCCCTTCCCTCACTCTCAGTCTCTTACACCCCTTGTCATTCACAAAAGTTCTTTCTGTTCCCCTTTGTCAATCTTTTAAGTTGCTCTTTATTTGTACTTTTTATTACTCAGAAAAGAAAACCTATGGTATTCATACTTTTGTGTCTGATGTATTTCACTTGACATAATATTTTCCAACAAATGTCTCAAATTCATACTTATTATAGCAGAATAGTATTCCATTATTTATAGATACTACACTTTCTTTATCCATTCATCTGTTCATGGACACATGCACTTCTTCCGGGATTTAGCTATTATAAAATGTACTGCTATAACATTGGTGAGCAAGTATTGCTCTAACATGATGTTTTAGTTCTTTTGGGAAAATGCCTAGAAAGGGAGTACTGGGTCAAATGAAATTCCTACTTTTAGTTCTTTGAGAAATCTGCATACTGATTTTCATAATAGCTGTACTAGTTTACCTTCCCGCTAAAAATGTCAAAGTGTTCCCTTTATACCACAGCCACACCAGATTTCTTGATGATGGCCATTCTTTCTGGTGTAAGATGAAATCTTAGTGTTGTTTTAATTTGCATTTCTCTAATGGTCAGAGATGTTGAACATTTTTTCAATGTTTATTGATCATTTGTAATTCTTCTGAAAAGTGTCTTTTTACTTCACTTGCTCATTATTTGATTGGATCTTTTGAGTTGTTTAATTCTATGTGAAACAAAGACACCCTATTGGAAGATAAAATAGGTACAACTCTTGAAATTATGGGTGAAATTATCATTTTTGAACAGAACTCCAATTGCACAAGAATGACACCAAGAATCAATAAATGGGATTGTATGAAATTATTTACACAGTAAAAGAAAAAATTAGTAGAATGAAGAGAAGCTACAAAATGGAAAAAATTTCACTAGCTATTCCTCAGTCAGAGGACTAATGTTTAGACTATATAAAGGGTAACAAAAAGGATATGTATAGGAAAGGGATAAATCTATTATCCCTATACACAGAGGACATTATCCTTTATATAGAAGACCTCCAAATTTCATGAAAATATTCCTAAACTAATAAAAACATCAAGGTAGCAGCATACAAAGCCAACACACACATATACACACACACACACAGATTAGTAGTGTTCCTGTACACTAATAATGAACCCATCAAGAAAGAAATAAGGAAAACAATACAATTTATAATAGTTTCCAGGATAATTAAATATTTAGTAATTAACCTAACCAAGGAACTGAAAACTCTGCAGTGAAAACTACAGTGCTCTGATAAAGTAGATCAAAGAGGAAATTAGAAAATGGAAAATCATCTCCTGTTCCTGGATAGGCAGAACCAACACTGTCAAAATGGCCATACTCCAAAAGAAATATATAGATTTAATGCAGGTGCAATGTACAGACCAAGAATATTCCTCACAGAATGAGATAAAACAATCCTACAATTCGTATGCAACTAGATTAAACCCCGAACAGCTAAAGCAATCCTGGGCAGCAAGAGTAAGGAGGCATAGCAATCTTGTATTTCAACATATATTACAGAGCTACAGTCATAAAAGCAGCATTAAACAGAATAGAGGATACAGAAACAACCCCAGGAACATCCAACCACTTGTTCTGTGACAAAGAGTTCAGAATGATACTGTGGAGGAAAGATAGCCTCTTTTGTAAGTAATTTTGGAGAAACTGGATATACATATCAGAAGATGGAATATAGATCCATATCTCTATATACTACAGTAAAATCAAAATAGATGAAAGATCTAATTATTAAAATAGAAACACTCTGGAGGAATATAAAATAGTTAAAATTCTTGAAATCATAGGTGTAGGCAAGGACTTTCTGAACACAACCCAAATTGCACAAGAAATAACATCAAGAATCAACAAATGGGGGCCGGTGAGATGGCTCAGTGGCTTAAGCGCCTGCCCGGCAAGCGCGAGGGCCCGAGTTCGACTCCTGGAACCCACATACGAAAAAGGGGCCGGTGATATCGCTCAGTGGCATGGGCGCCTGCTGGCGCGCGAGGTCCTGAGGTCGACCCCACGGTACCCACAAAAAAAAAAAAAAAAAAAGAATCAACAAATGGAATGATATTAAATTAAAAACTTCCGAACAGGGCTGGTGAGATAGCTCAGCGGCATAAGCACCTGCCTGGCAAGTGCGAGGTCCTGAGTTCGACTCCTGAAACCCACATATGAAAAAAGGGCCGGTGATATCGCTCAGTGGCACGGGCGCCTGCTGGCACACGAGGTCCTGAGTTCAACCCGTGGTATCAAAAAAAAAAAAAAAAAAATCTTCTGAACAGCAAACCCATGGAGTGAAGAAACAAACTGCAGAATGGAAAAAAAAAAAAAAAAAAAGCCAGTACCACCTCAGACAGAGGCCTAATATCTAGGATATATAAAGAACTCAAAAAGATTAAATTCCCCCAAATAAAAAATCCAATCAAAAAATGAATTGAATAGCCACTTCTCGGAAGAATTACAAATGGACAACAAACATGTGAAAAAAATGTTCATAATCTCTGGCCAGTAGAGAAATGTAAATTATAACAATACTGAAATTCCATATTCATCCAGAAAGAATGGAAACCACAAAGAAATCGAATAATAACAAATGCTGATCAGGCTTTCAGGAAAAAGCAATACTACTTCATTAGTGGTAGAAATGATAGAATTTGGTAGAAATTTCAACTACTGCAGAAATCAGTATGGAGATTCCTCGAAAAACTAAAACTAGAAATTCCCCTTGACCCAACTATTCACCTTTTGGGTATCTTTTCAAAAGAGTTTTTAAAAATCATATTACAGTGATATATGGATACACATTATAAGTGCATAGTTTATAATAGCTAAATTATAGAAGCAGCCTCTATAGTCATGAACAGATGAATGAGAAATGTGAGATATACATATATATATGTATATAGATATACATATATACATTATATATACAGTATATATGATGTATATATGTATAAATATATACATATATGTATATATAAATATAGATATAGATATATAAAGCATACTACTTTGCTATAAAGAAGGATGAATTTGAGTCATCTGTACAAAAATAGATGTACATTGAAACTTTAGTATTAAATGAAATAAACCAGACACTACATTAAATACTGTACGGTTTCTCTTGTCAGAAACCCAAAGTAAAAATAAATTAAATAGCAAAATGAAAGATAAAAAAACAAAAACAGGGAGATAGCTTTTTTGCAAATATGAAATGTACCAAGAGATAGAGGGAGAGGCATGAAAATAATTAAGATATGTCATGTACCAACTAACCACAATGAATGTAATCCTTATGTATTTTAAACATGTACCTATAAAAAGAATACCTTTAATACTGATGAAAACACTGCTAGGTTTTCTTAAAAATGATAATTCAACTATAAATAAGCAAACAAAAAATACAGGATTTAATGTTTTACATAAATAATAATTACTTTTTACTAAATAATTCATTTACTCCACATTTTACCCATTTGAGATTTATTTTTATTTTATTGAAAAAGGTAAGAGAATTTCATAACAAAATAATAGCAGAATAAAGATAGTTAATGAATTGCATATTGTCATCTTCAAAGTAGTTACTCAGATTACAAGATAAGGGCATAAAAAATTCTCCACTTGATATTAGCATGAACCTTCTTTTTCAATGAACTATGAGATACTAATAATATAGCTAACTTGCATTTTTCTCCCTTTTCCCTTTCTTTCTTTCCCCTTTCTCCCATCCTAGTTCCTTTTTCTTTTTAAACAATTTCTTCCCATTTCACAGTATCTACTGTACATTTTAGACCTTATTTACTCTTTCAATTTCTCATGCCAGGGAGACAATATGATGTTTACACATGTGAGTCTAATTTATTTCACTTACAATTATGGTCTCACGTTGCATCCATTTACCTATAAAAGTCTCAAGATTATCCATGTTTATGGCTGAGTAGTACTCCATTGTATAAAGATACCACATTTTTTTATCTATTCCACAGTTGATAGGCACTTGGGTTGTTTCCAAGATTTAGCTATTACAAATTATGCTGCTGTAAACGTGGGTGCACATATATAGCTGTGGTATGATGTTTTTAATTCTTCTGGGAAGATAACCAGAAAGGGAATACCTGGGTCAAATGAGACCTCTAATCCTAGCTTTTTGAGGAATCTCCATACTGATTTTTACAGTGGTTGCACCAATCTGCACTCCCACCAACAGTGGAGAAGGGTTCCTTTTCCCCACAGCCCTGCCAGCATTTCTTATTGGTTGATTTCTTGACTGAGATTGAATCTCAGTGTTGTTTTAATTTGCATCTCTCAAATGACCAATGATGTTGAACATTTTTTCATATATTTGTTTGCTGTTTGTAGTTCTTCATCTGAGAAGTGTGTGTTCATCTCAGATGCCCATGTTTGGATTGGGTCTTTGAATTTGGGCATCTGAGTTTTTTAATTCTTTATAGGTTTTAGATAGAAGTCCTTTGTCTGAGGGTCGATTGGCTAAAAGTTTTTCCCACTCTGTGGGTTGTCTTTTCACTCTGTTGGTGCTTTCTTTTGATGTGCAAAAGCTTTTTAATAAAATGAGATTCCAGTTGTTGACTCTTTGGAGTACTTCCTGCACAGTTTGGTTTTTGTTTCATAAACTCTCTGCCTACCCCTATGTCTTCAAGATTTCTACCTACTTTGTCTTCTAGTAGATTTAGTATTTTTGTTTTAATATTTAGATTTTTGATCCATTTTGACTTTAGTATAGTGATTGGTGATAGGCATGGGTCTAGTTTTAGTCTTTGGCGTGTAGACAGCCTATTTTACCAGCACCATTTATTAAAGAGGCTATCTTTCTTCTGGTGAACATGTTTGGCCCCTTTGTCAAAGGTAAGGGGGCTGAGTGTGTTTATACTTGTGTCTACATCTTCTAATCTGTTCCACTAATCCTCAGAGCTGTTTTTTTGTCATTACCATGCTGATTTTATCACAGTAGCTTTGTAGTATAATTTCAGGTTAGGGGTTGTGATGCATCCTGCTTGCCTTTGTTGCCCAGGATTGCCTTTGTTATTCTAGGTCTCTTCTGGCTCTAAATGAATTTTAGGAATGTTTTCCCTAGATCTGTGAGGTATGCTAATGGTATTTTGATTAGGATTGTATTAAATCTTTAAAAAAGTTTTGGAAGTATGGCCATTTTCACTATGTTGGTACTTCTTATCCATGTAGATATCGTGCCATCTGTAAATAATGACAATTTAAATTCTTCCTTTCCTATCCTTATTCCTTTTATTTCTCTCTCTTGTCTAATTGCTCTGACTAATGTTTCCAGAACTATATTGAATAGGAGTGGTGATAGTGGACATCCTTGTCTTGTTCTTGATTTTAGAGTGAAAGCTTTCAGTTTTTGTCCATTTAGTATGGTGTTGGCTGTTGGTCTGTCATAGATGGCTTTTATTAGATTGAGGTACAGACCATCTATTCTGATTCTGTAGGGTTTTTATCATGAATGAGTGTTGGCCTTTATCAAAAGCTTTTTCTGCATCTATTGAGATGATCATATGATTTTTGTCTTTGGCTCTATTGATATCATGTATTATGTTTATTGATTGACATATGTTGAACCATACCTGCATTCCTGGGATGAATCCCATTTGTTCATGGTATATAATCATCTTGATGATTTGCTGCATTCTTTTTTTTTTTTTGTGGGTACTGGGGGTCGACCTCAGGACCTCGTGCACCAGTAGGTGCCCATGCCACTGAGCGATATCACCGGCCCTTTTTTCGTATGTGGGTTCTGGGAGTCAAACTCGGGCCCTCGTGCTTGCCAGGCAGGCGCTTATGCCGCTGAGCCATCTCACCGGCCCTTGCTGCATTCTTTTGCTAGTATTTTATTGAGGGTTTTTGCATCTATGTTCATTTGGGAGATTGGCCTGTAGTTCTCTTTTTGGTTGGGTCTTTCTCTGGTTTTGATATCAGGGTAATTATTGCCACCAAGAATGAGTTAGGGAGTATTGCTTCCCTTTCAATTTCATTAAAGAGTTTGAGGATTATTGGCATTAAATCTTCTCGAAATTTCTTGTAGAATTCAGCTGTGAATCCATCAGGAACTGGGATTTTTTTGTTGGCAAGTTTTTAATTATGTGTGCAATTTCATTAACTGATATTGGGTTATTCAGAATTTTTGTATCTTCTTGATTCAGCTTTAGTAGTTCATATATATCTTTGAATCTGTCTATTTCTTCTGTGTTTTCCATCCTCCGTGAGTAAAGATTTTTAAGTAGGTATTAATGATCTTTTGAATTTCCACAGGGTCTTTAGTGATTTCATCCTTTTCATTCCTCAGTGCATGAATTTGAGATTTTTCTTTCCTTTTTTTTGATAAGGTTGGCTAGGGATTTATCAATTTTATTTATTCTTTCAAAGAACCAACTCTTCAATTCATTAATTCTTTGTATTGTTTTCTTAGTCTCAATTGTGTTAATATCTGCTCTGATTTTATAATTTCCTCCCTTGTGTGGGCTTTGGGGTTGACTTGCTCTTCTTTTTCTAGAAGCTTGAGGTGCAGCATTAGGTTGTTTATTTGTGCTTGTTCCATTTTCCTGATGTGAGTATTCACTGCTACAAATATCCCCCTTAGGAATGCTTTCATTGCATCCCACAGGTTCCAGTATGTTGTATCTGCATTTTTGTTTAATTGTAGATATTGTTTAATTTCTTCTTTAATTTCATCTGTGACCCATTGGTTGTTCAGGAGGGTGTTATTTAATTTCCATGTGTTTATGGAGTTTTTGCAGTTTCTTTTGCCATTGATTCCCAATTTCATAGCACTATGGTCAGATAATATGCATGGGATAATTTCATTTCCTTTGCATTTATTTAAGCATGTTCTGTGGGCTAGTATATGGTCTATTTTAGAGAACATCCCATGTGTAGCTGAGAAGAGTGTGTATTCTGATGTTATTAGGGGGAACATTCTGTAAACATCTACTAAGTCCATTTGTTCACAAGTTTGATTCAGTTCTGATATTTCTTTGCTGATATTTGGTCTAGTTTATCTATCTATTTGTGATAATGTGTTAAGGTCCCCCACTACAATTGTGTTATTGTTTATTTGATTTTTCATGTCTATTAATATTTTGTTTTATATAGTTGTGTGCTCCCATATTTGGTGTGTATATATATTTATGATTCTTATCTCTTCCACTCGAATTTTTCCCCTAACAAGTAAGAAGTGACCTTTATCTCTTTTGATCATTCTCGGTTTGAAATTCACATTGTCTGCAAACAGAATAGCTACCCCTGCTTTTTTCTGGGTTCCTGTTGAATGGAGTATTGTTTTCCATCCTTTGACTTTCAGTCTGTGAATTTCTTTTTGAGTTAAATGTATTTCTTGTATAATCATATTGTTGGATCTTGTTTCTTAATCCATTCTGCCAGTCTGTTTCTTTTGATTGGTGAATTGAGACCATTTGCATTGATAGTTATAACTGATATATATTCGTTTAACTTCATCATGTTATTTCCCTGTTGTTGGTTCCCTGCTTTTCCCCTCTGTTTAATTGCTTACCCTGCCTGATGGTTTATTTCTATTGTTCTTGGAATTGTGGTCATTTTTATCTCTGTCTGGAATATCTATCAGTACTCTTTGTAGTGTTGGTTTTGGTGGTCATGAATTTCTTCAGTTGTTCTTTTCATGGAAGTATCTTATTTCTCCATTAACTTTGAAAGATAGTTTTGCAGGGTACATCAATCTGGGTTGGACAAAACCAAAGATAGACTTTCAGACCTTGAAGACAGGATTGCAGCTAGTGATCAGGAAAAGAAAGATCTCTTAAAAATAACAAAGGATCAGGAAATAACAATTCAACAGCTGCAAGATGACGCAAAAAGAAACAATGCAAGACTGATAGGTGTCAATGAAAAAGCAAGGGTCAACACAAATGACATAAAAAGACTATTCACAGAAGCAGAAAACAGCAGAAAATTTCTCAAGCAGGGGAACAGTATCTGATATATAGATAAGTGAGGCATATAGAACTCCAAATAGCAATGACCAATATAAATCTACACCCAGACATATAATAATCAAAATCCCAAAAATTTAGTACAGAAACAGAATACTAAAAGCTATTAGAGAAAAGAAACAAATCATCTATAATGGAAAACCCATTAGAATCATGGCCAACTTCTCAACACAAACACTCAAGTCAAGAAGAGCTTGGAGTGAAGTATTTCAATTCCTGAAAGAAAACAACTTCCATTTGAGATTTAGAAGCAAAAAGGAAACTCAGTGTCTATCCAAGGATATCAGTCAGTGTTTACTAGAGAAACAGATTTAATACAAGATACACAAATATATAAGAATTTATAAGTTTGGCTTACAATAGTTGTCTGCAGGGTCAGGTGTGGAAAAAGTGCAAAAGGGTTATCCGTGCACTGGAAATGTGGAGGATCCAGTTGAAGGCCTGGAGCTCACTGTACTGTTCTGTGTGAGCCCCTATCAGAAGGTAAAATGGTGTGCAATGGAAGGCTGAAGAGTCTGCATTGGAACTAGGAGACAATGTCCCAGGTGAAGGTGAAAACTGGAGCTCCTTCCAAAGAAACAGAAGCAAGTCTTCCTTATTCCATTCCCTTTTATTCAATTCAGGCAGCAAGCCTATTGGTCGGTGTCTTTCCCACCCAAGTTGGGTCTTCTGTTTGCAGTAAATCACTTCAGTCACACCCAGAACTATGCTGATCCAATTCAGTTGTGTGTTTCTTACTCAAATTGACACAATCAGTTGACTATCACATCAAGTAAGCAAAATTTTGGAAAATATTAGACTTAGATTCAGCTACATATAATAGAATCCCAAGTAGAGTAGCTATTGCAAGGTAAAGATGTATCTGAACATGTACTGCAAAAATAAATTTAAATTTGTCCCTTAATTCTTGACAGAAAAACAATCCCTTCACTTGGTTCTCAAAAAATGATTGCTTGGGAGAAGAGCAGAGAGAACTATTTATATAAGGTCAAATTAAACTTATATCATTATAAATTGCAATGCAGAAGCAAAAAAAATTATATCCAAAAAGACTTCTGGAAAGATATGAATCCAAACATGGGGACCCTTTTCTCAATGAGATGTTAAATAATGAAAACCTATTCCTGATTTTATGACTTTTTTCTCAGAAGTTTTCCCATGGCCCAGAAGCTTTGCAAAAGATCCTAACAATTAGATAGAAGTCAGCCTTTTTTTCCTCCCTTTTACTCTCTACTTTCAGCCTCATTGGGAAAGTCGAGTGCATTCCAGTAAGATTTTGAGCTCCTTTTTTGTCTTCCTGGTTTGAAGCAGGTTGATATCAAGACTATTGCAAGCATGGGGGACAAGGAAGACTAAAAGTGGTAGAAAAAGGGCCAGCGAGATGGCTCAGCAGCGTAAGCGCCTGCCTGGCAAGCGCGAGGGCCCAAGTTCAACTCCCGGTACCCACATACGAAAAAAGGGCCGGTGATATCGCTCAGCGGCACGGGCGCCTGCTGGCATGCTAGGTCCTGAGGTTGACCCCCGGTACCCACAAAAAAAAAAAAAAAGGTAGAAATAGTAGTGTTACCAGGTTTTGAGGTGCTGCAGTCTCCATCTGGAGGTGGTTTCTAGGTTCTTTCAGTCTTGAGCAAAGAATTGGTCAAGAGAAGCACAAATGGTAGTAATGTTTTATTAAAGGCAGGAAAAGAAACAGGCTGCAGAGCAAGTTTGGGCCATGTAAAAATAGGAAAAGAAGAACATCCCACAGTGTGCAGATGGGCCACCATGCAAGAGAGAGCATAGTGGCAAAGACTCAGTGTGGACTTTCCTTTGTTGCATCACCTACTCCGCACTGTCAAGTCTAGGACATACTATTGAAAACCTACTCAAGTTTGCATGAGAATTCCACATGCAGGGCTCTGGGAACTGTCCTGCCCACATGTTCTGTGATTTTGTAATTAACAGGTCATGCCTATTTCCCAGCTAGTTTTGCCACACCTTAATCTCCTGACTCAGTAGATCACTCTTATTTCAGGGAGGAAAATGCTCCAGGATAATAAAAAAGGGTTTTTTTCTTTTTCAATGTTGGGAAGATATGATATGAATTTAGAACTGATGGGATTGGGGGACAAAACAGAAGAGGAAACTGGAAATCATGAAAGAGAATATATCACTGGGAGAGAAAATGAATTGACAACAGTGCAGTTGGAGAACATTAAAGAGTTTAAGAAGTCATACTTTCCTTTCCCTGGAACTTCTCACCTTATAGCTAATAACAGAATTGTATTCATATGCGAGAGTGCAGAGGCCATTTTGGAGGAAAGAATCACAGAAGAGACAGATTTGATTTCTTTGCTGAAGGAGAAGATAACAAAGATCTCTCCTGAGAAATTTCAACTCTGTTTTCACTGACTTCCATTTTTTGTGCTTAAAGGCAAACACACTGCTGCCTTCATGCCAGGGGAGTTTTGTGAATGAGATGAAAGAGTAATTAATGGATTTGACAGAGAAGAAAGGAAAACAGAGGGCTGCCACTACTTTGAGACCTTGCTCTTTACAGTGGAAGTCAGGGGCAAGGAGGTAGGCAGGGACTAGATAGAGTTTAAGGGAGACATTTGAGTGAAGAGATGTTGTAATTTAACTAGTCCAATGAGGAACATCATTTGTGGACGGTTAAAGCATGCCTTAGGGTAATGCATGAAACCTGATCTCCAAGGACAAAAGATTGCTCTATAGCTCAGAATTTTGTATTCCTACTATCTCTGTCTCAAGACTTTTGTGTCTCCTTGCTCTGCAAACTATTTAGGCCAAGAAACTTTCAATAGGGAAAAAGCTTGAAGCCACTGGCATAGGCAAAGGTTTCTTGAAAACGATTACAATAGCACAGGAAAAAATAGCAAGAATGCTTTGCACAGCAAAGGAAAGAGTAGAGTGAAAAGACAAACATCAGAATGGGCAGAGAGGTATGCCAGCTATTGTTTTGATAGAAAATTAATAACTAGTATATATAAAGAGCTAGAAAAATTAACTTCCATAAAACAAGTAAGTTAATCAAAGAATGGGCAGATGAATATTATAGTTCTCGAAAGAAGTACGAAAGACAAGCACATGAAAAAATGTTTAATGCTTTTCACAATTGGTGAAATGCAGTTCAAAACTACACTGAAACTCTGTCTCAGCCTACTCAGAATGGCTGTCACAAGGAATACCAAATAATAACTGTTGACAATGATACAGAGGAAAGAGAAACATTCTACGCATTTTGCAAGAATGTAAGATAGTATAATCTCTATGAAAATTAGTATGGAATTTCTCAGAAAACTACAAATAGTGTTACGACTCGATCCAAATCTAATAATAACTGTTGGCAATGATGCAGAAGAAAGAGAAACATTCAATGCATTTTGTAGGAATGTAAGATAGTGTAATCACTATGAAAATTAGTATGGAATTTCTCAGAAAACTACAAATAGTGTTACCACTTGATCCAACTCTAACACTCTTCAGAACTAATTAAAGTCAGCATGTTATAGGGACACAAGCATACCCATGTTTGTCACAGCTCAATCCACAATAACCAAGATAGAGAATCATCATAGGTCACCCTCAAGAGATTAATACATAAAGAAAATGTATATTCATATGTAATGGAATGCTATTCGGTCTTAAAGAAAATAATCATGTCAATTGCAGGAAAATACATGGAACTGGAGATCATCATGTTAAACAAAATAAGATGGGTTCATGAAACTAAATGTCATATATTTTGTCTTATGCAATCAATCTAAAAGAAAAAAGGAGACATGATAAATTCATGGTGAATTCATGTACCTATATAACGAAGTAAATCTCATTATTCTGTATTAAGAATATGCACTAATAAAATAAAATGTATTAGAACAAAAAATAAAATTCAGCAAGGTGTGAAGCTACAAGATCAATATAAATCATTTTTTCTGATGCTAAAATTCACCAATTGAAAAATAAAATTAAGCCAATTTTCTTATAATAAATAAGAAATTTTATTAATGAAGTCTAAAACATACATTGAAAATCACAGATAAATTTGGAAGGAAATTCAACAAGCTCTCAGTAAATGAACAGACATGCCATATTAATAGAAATGAATATTTAATACTATACATATGCCAGCGTTTTACAAGTTATTCTCCAGATTCAGTGCAGCACATTTCAAATCTCCTTCTCATTTTTCCCCCAGTTTTCGACAAGTTAATTGTATATTTGACAGAAATACAAGTCACAAAAGAGGCAAACAATTCTTCCAAACAATGACAGAACAAAAGAGTTCACACTTTCAGATTTAAAAAAAAAAAAACCTATAGTAATCAAGTCAGTGTGTTAAGGACATAATGAGTCATATAAATCAGCAGAATAGAACTGACAGTTCAAGAATAAACCTCCACATTTTTCATTTATTGGTTTCTAACAATGGTGTTAATACCTTTCAATATTAAAAGGTCAATCTTTGCAACAAATGGCACTGAGACAACTGGGTATTTACATGAAAAAGTAATGTTGGGCTTCTAAATTGCACAATACAAAAATGTACCAAAAGGGATGGTAGACTTAATAAAAATGTTAAAATTATAAAACTCTTACAAAGAAGCAGAAATGAGTCTTCATGAACTTCAGATAGGCAATAAGTTCTTGTTATGACACAAAAGAAAATATACCTTGTACTTCATTAAAAGAAAGTCATTTGCAATGCATATGATGCCATCAGTAAACTGATAAAAACAACCCACAGAATAAAAGGCAGCATTTATAAACTTTGTATTTGACAAGAGATATTTATCCATTTAAGGAATTCTTAAAATTCTCCTCTAAAAGGACAAATAATCCCAAATACACAATTAAAAATGGGCAATGAAACTCAACAGAGAAGTCTACAGACAGATATACAGATGGCCAATAAGTACAGGAAAAGTTTCTCAACATCAGTAGTCTTTCTTAAGTACAAATCAAAGTCAAATAAACTACTTCACACCTATTACAATTATTACAATGAAAAAGACAGTATCATTTTTCAATGAGGATTTGAATCAATTGAAAGCTTCATACCATGCCATTGGACTGAAAGCAGGCAGCCAACTTGGAAAACATTTTGGCAGTTCCCTAAGATATTAAACATCTGGGCCCAACCTAGCAAAAACAAAATTTTAAACAAAAAGTTCTCATATCACTTTATTATAAACAGCTAAGTTAGGTAGAAATATTATAGGCAGTCAGACAGGGCTGGTCCCTTGAGATAGTCAATACAAAAGATGGACACACTTTACAACTGTGGCCAGAGGTGCATCTGTTGGAGGCCAGGCCTCAAGATAAAGACAGAATGACCAGGCCTGCATGCTTCTCCAAAAAATAAGATAAATAGTAACACCTGGTTCAATGAAGTCTAGATAGGCATCAGTCTCCTCAGCGGGTAACCAAGACCCTCACACTCATCCCTTTCTTGAAAATCCTTTATTCTTTCCATGTATGCTTGCTACATGACTTGCTTCCCCACTGGATCAATATTACCTAAGTAGCTATACTTATAATCTTATTGGTTGATCATAACTTTAACCCATGTTGTACCCACCTCAGGATTTTGCTCTATAAAACTTCCTCAGTGAAGTGGGCTCATTGGCAACCCACTCGGGACTCCTCCTCCCTCTCAGGAGCTGTATCTCTCCCCTTCAATAAATATTTTTTATTCTTAAACTTCATTGTTCCTTATAATTTATTCTTCAATTTTGAGGAACACGAACTTGGCACATCTGATATCTAGCAGGTTGGGAGTTATAATATTTTTCCTGTATACTCTGAAAGTCCTATATCATTCCTATATCAATTTAGCTAGTCTAAGCCTAGATAAATATATGCCCACACAAATATATATGTATTTATAAGTAAATGGCAAAAAGTAAAAACAGTCATAATGTACATCAATTTATGAATGTATAAAGGGTTATATAATAGAATATTATCTTCCAATAAAAGAGTTCAAATACCAATGCATGTTTAATATCAGGTTAGGTGAAAGAAGTAATTCACAACAGAACACATGATTCCATTTATATGCAGCATGGCCAGTAAGTGTATCTTTAGAAGTAGAAAGCAAATTAAGATTGCCTAGATCTGGAAGATCAGGCAAGATTGTGACTTTTTGTAACCAGCTTATTTGGTTTAGCTTAGTGTTTTTGGTATTCATTCATATTTCAGTGAATATCAATACTTGAGTCCAAAAATTATGCCATTGGGTAAATATATCACATTAGCACTATCTGAGAAAGGATACAAAATTTCATGTTGATGATGATGAACGTACTCTAAAATTAGATTGTCATCCTTCATACAAAACTACAGCTATACTAAATACTACCAGCACATATAAAATATGAGAATTTTAAACTCTATCTCAAACTGTTAAAAAAACAATTTGTTAATGTGTAGAAAAAATACTATGTGTGGAATTTCTTTTCACAGTGATGAACTGTTTGGAATTGGACAGCAGTGATGAATGTGTAATAGTGTGAAAATAAAAAACACTCAATTGTAAACTTTACAATGGTGAATTTTATGCCATATGAATTATATCCCTATTAATATCTGTATATCTATAGAGATAGAGATTATATATATATATATATATATATATATACATATATATATATTCAATTTAGGAATACACTTATGGAATCTGCCAGTTCATAAATGTACTTTTTGCAACTGCTTCAGTGTGTGGTTACTTTCCTGTCTATCTGACCCAGCATGTCCCAGGAGTTTTCCTAGGACTTTAGTTATCATTCTGGAGAAAAAATTAGGCCAGGATAAAAGCATCATCTCTTGATGGCAGTAGAGAGGCCTCCAAAATTCTTTGAACAGAGTGAAGTTTAAAGTCTACTAAGTGGAAGGGGTCTGCAGAGCCAAAGCATTCAGGGACAAACACCCACGTGTAACCATCCCCTATTTGAGAGGTCTAGGTTTCTCCTCTAAGTTTTTTGAGATTTCAATAGCATATATGACTTGACTAAGCATCGGCATGTTTCTAGATGTATGTAGCTTTATTATATAATCAATTTTCTCATAATATATGCCTACTTTTTCACTACAAAAAAATAAGAGTCCCCTTGTAAATTACCAAAATATTCCTGAGTCTTACACTGAAACTTTAATTATTACAGAGTAACCTTCCATATATTTATTTTTCTACAATCAGTTAATACAACTTAGCAATGAGCAAACAACTCAATTTAGGGAGTTGTTATGCCCTTAGTTTTGAAATGTCTGAAATATTCCTCTGCAGTGATATTCATTTGCAAAAATAAAGCAAAACAAAAAAATTTTTCCAGATCACCCCCATGAAATCTTTACCAACCAAGTATTTATCTTGTGCCAGAGCCAGTATACCTCACTCACAACTTGGAATTGAGGCTTTATTGCCCACCCAGTTGTTGAGTAATCCAGCCAAAAATCCAATATATCATCTTTCTCAGGCCAATCCTAGTACACAAATGGTTAGTCTGGTCATCTGAGAGGAAACACAATCATGAGATTAGAGTGTGTCCACACAGTGAAATGTGCCCAGCAACAAAAGCAATAGTGACATGTGAACAACACGGACACAACTCTGATGAGTGACTTGTTCAGCAGAAGACATTTAAAACCAAAGAATAAATTTTGTGAGACTTCATTTAAATAAAATTCAAAGTAAAAAATGTATGCAGATATTAATAAGAATAGTAATTATTTCTGATAGTACTGACTGTGAAGGAGTCCAGAACACTTTTAAGCTTGAAAAAGTGCACATTAATAAATGTAGTGATTTAACAGTTAGATATATGCATATGGGAGAATAAAACTTTCCTTTATGTACCTTACCATCTATAAATAAGTTTTCATATCATAAAAAGCATCAAAAGTAGCTTAGTTAAAAATAAGAATAATGAACTAACAAGTAAAGTCATTTAAAATAGTACTCAGGAAAATATCCTTTCAAAACTACTGGCAAAAGAATGGGCATATGAGCAATGTCATTCCTTGATTCTTTACTTGAAAACTATATTTTATCCCCCTGGGGCACTTTCTAGTCAGTTAAATATTCTGATAGCTAGTGTCTAATTAGCTTCTCCAAGGTGAGAGCAGACCTAAGGAAGGCAATCCTAGGTTGGCTGGGATTGTTTCCTTCATTTTCATACTGTGCTCTTTTGTATTTCTGAGCACTATATTTGTCTCTAGTTTTTCTTCATGTTTTAAAACTTAACTAGTAGTGCACTATGTTTAATAGCAATTTCTGATTAAATATTGTCTTTGCAGCAGAATAAATTATGACTTACTGGCAAATTATTTCTTACCTAATCTTTTTTCTAGCCCTAAAATCTCAATATAAAGTTGATTTATGATTTATAATGTATTTTAGAACAGTTGACTCTTAGACTGTAGTTTTCTATATATATTAACTTTTCAGTTCTAACTGAGAATATGATTATCAAAAAGATGTATCATTTCACATCAGCTATAGTCTTCTTTTTAAAGTAACGTATTTAGTTTATTAGGGAATTATATTTCTGGCAAAATTTCATAAAAATAATGAAGACAATCCCAGAGGTTGCTTTTAATCTGAGTATATTCTTAGCATTAATCAAAAACTTAGTTTGTACCTCCATGGTCAGATGAGGAATGGTGGTAGATCTGGTTATTTCTTCTAGATTGAATTATCTCTTATAATGATCTGCTTCCTTCCTCCAAACAAAGGTGACTTTGTTTTAAGAACTTGAAGGTTGGTTTTGAGTTATGATTCCTGAATATTGAATATAATTCTGTATTATAAATGATAAAAAAGACTTCTCCCTAGGATCAAACATCAGAGAAGAAGAAAGTTTGGAAAGAAACAAGGGAGGGACAAAGAATGGAAGACAGGGAGTAAAGGAGAGGGAGGAAGGAAAAGGGGTAGGGAGGGAATGTATAATGGGGCAGGGAAAGAAGAAAAAAGAAAACAATCAGAAGAAAGCTATACATTTATGTAAGTAGTGATGGATGTAATTTTGTATCTTATGTCTTGTCTTAATACCACATCAACAAATGTGAGCCAAATAAGCATCTGTAAGCATTTACATATTTTCCACTCTATGTGTTCTTTAAATTAGAATTAAAATCACTAGAAAAGAGATTACTATATGATATGATCTTTAAGAACTAGTGTACTGTTACTACAGAGTGACATTTTCTTAAAAATTTTCAGCTTGGTCTAAACAAAAACAAATAAATAATTGCAGAATAAAGAAGTATGGCTAAGTATAAAATATCATTTGGGTTTAGGAACTAAAATTGTAAACAGAAGGAAACATTTGCAATACTGGAAAGTAATGAGTTAATCTAAATTGTAGAGTATATGGTTGGAGTAGAGGCTGAGATAACATAGCAGCACAGGAAAAACAAGTATTAGTGAACAACCTCCTAACTATTCCTTTAGTGTATATTGTTGCCATCACATCAGCTATCAAACTTACCAGTGAAGCACTGGACCTGAAACTCACTCCCCTGTCACCTCTCATTTTTATCAACATGTCTCTGAGTCTTTCTGTTTTTTTGTTAATTTTTCAATCAGCTGATTACCATTTTCAATATAAGCGATTTAGAATTAAATAAACATAAAATTTAAGTCACAAATCATGCCACACTCTCAATAATTGTCTAAATTGCCTAAAATCTTAGAATATATTTGCCAGGTATCTATGCTTTCATTGGTATTCCAAATGAAATAGACTGTTGTACTACAGTTTATAAAAATGGAGAAGTTACTCAGTGGCAATATCATAGCCAATCAGGTGTACTCAGCCATGACTTTGATAATTGAAAATGGAGATAATTTTAGACTAGAGATACAGTCTAGAGAGAGGCTAGAGATATTTTCCTTAAAGTACAACAAAAATAGTTTACTGTCATGAAATTCAAAGTAGAAAATATACTAAGGAAAACTAAGTAGCTAATTAAGGATATGTAAATACAAACTATAATCACATGTATCAATGAGAATTGTAATTTAAGACTTACATGTGAATTATTGATAGTAATGTGAAAGATGAAATGGTCAGTAAGCTTAAAGAATATAAAAGAAAAAAAAAATAACAGAGCCATTAAAATGATTCAAAACATGAATGACCAGTTCAGCAAAAAATTAGTCCATGAAAAGGTACCAAACAGAAATCCAGGAAATAAAAAATATACTTGGAAAGTATGAGTAGCAGAAGTGAGCAGTGTGAGGTGAAAGTGTCAGAACTAGAAATCAATACTAAAAAACACAGAAATTATAGAAACACATGGAGATTAAACAATACACTCATGAAAATTAGTGAATCACAGAAAAACCAAGGAAGAAATTAGGCAGTTCCTAGAATCAGAGGACAATGCAAGTAAAACATGCCCAAACTTATGGGACGCAGTGAAAGCACTTCTAAGAGGGAAGTTTATAGCCTCAAAACCTACATCAGAAAAACAGAGCAAGCACAAATAAATAGCCAAATGATATACCCAAAGGTCTTATAAAACATGAACCCAAATCCAAACTTTGTACACAGAAAAAACTTGTAACGATCAGAGAAGAAATGAATGAAATTGAGACTTAGAAAATACAAAGAATCTATAAAATGAAGAGCTGGTTCTTTGAAAGAATAAACAAAATAGACATAACCTTAGGCAATCTAACAACAACAACAATAACAACAACAACAAAAGCAAAGGAGAGACCCATATCAATGCAATTAGAGATGAAAAAAGAGGAAACCGCAAAAAATACTGCCTATATCCAGAAGATAATGAACTACTTTGAAAACATGTGCTCTAATAAATTAGAGAATCTGGAAGAACTGGACAGACTGCTAGATACCCATGAATTACTAAAACTGAAGCAAGAAGATACAAAAACCCTAAAAAATTCAATATGAGCAATGAAATTGAGGCAGTAATTAAAAAAAAAAAAAAAGCCTACCAACAAACAAAAGCCTAGGACACAATGGAACCACTGAATTCTACAAGAATTTTGTACTAAAATTTTTTTTTCAAGGAAGATCTAATACCAATACTCCTCAAATATTTTAATGAAATTAAAAGAGAAGGTGTATTGCCAAATTTATTCCTGGAATGTAGATTTACTTTGATTCCAAAACCAGACAATTACTAAAACAAACAATAGGAAACTACAGGCCACTCTCTTTAAAGAGCAACCAGATCCTGGAACACAGAATGCAGCAAATCATCAAAAATATAATACCTCATCCCCAAGTAGACTTTATCCCAGGGGTGTAAGAACAGTTCAACATACACAAATCAATAAATGCAATACATCACACAAATAGAAGCTAGGAGAAAAATCACATGATCATCTCAATAGATGCAGAAAAATTTTTTGACAAAATACAACATCCATTCACAAGAAATACTCTAAAGAAAATAGGTGAAGTTTTACAGTAAAAGGCTTATTGAATACCTAAATATTTTGAATGATTAATTACTGAACTTCTCTAATTTATTAATCATTAATTACTATTAATCAATTGAAGTCATTTAGAATGATGGCCCCAGCACAACCACCCCTTTCTCTCTCTAGTTCTACGTATGGTAAAAGATTTTTATTTGTATCACAAACAGACCAATTGTCTATACATGTCCTTTAGTAGATATTGTTTATTCAAATTGTACAAGAACAATAAATATCACTATTATATTAACTATAAATTGTGTAAACAAGTTAGAGAATTATAATTTCTTAGATGTTATTAAATGTGTTTGACCCATGACCAGTCAAACCACAAGTTGGGGCTTTTCAGAGCAAACATTGTAAGGAAAATTTCTATAGATGATATATTGAGTGGCTATATGATCTACTTTAACAATGAGAGAAGTGTTTTATTGGAACTCTAGGGAAAACCATATGTGTATTTTAATAATTCCCTCTGGGAGATGATCTGCATCTTCTACATATACTTGCTGTCTGCTTGTTTATTTCTAACCTATAATTGCATATATTAATAATTAGTGTTGCATATATATTATGGAGATTTAAAAAAAGATGAATAACATATATTCGACATTTCAGTGTGTCTACACGACTTTGAAGTGGTCACTCATCAGCTAGAATTGGTAGGTTCAAATAGCAGTGCTACCAACATATTGCAAGTGTATGCTTTAACTAAAATGTGACATTTTACATAAAACTAGTAACTTAACAAAAGTCATATTATTCTGATCATGAGGGCAACAGTAACAGATGATTTTAGTCATCTAGCCTCTGAATGTATTTTTCTAGCTGCAGTAAAAATCAGAAGACCAAGCTGACTATTGGGTAAATACTACTCATATTCCTGGTCCAAAGAGTCAGTTTTATTGTTTTAGCTTGAGATTTTAGATAATAAATTTATATTTGTTTAATACATGGGATATAAAAAGACAATTTATAATCAAATAACATAAGATTAAGTTACTCTTTTACTAAATTAGTATCTGTGATGACATTAATTTTAACAAAATCTCAGATAAAGAAAATAGTAAGTATTGACTTATTGCTGTAAATTTTAATATTAGTTTAGTTATCTGTAGTTTTTACTTTCCTACATCGAGTACTGATTTTAATTCAGAAAAAAATTTATGGAATGCCAAAAAGTGACTGATTTAAGTCATTTGCTTTTTTTCTTCCTTAACTCAACAGATATTTTCTTAATCAAAATCATATGATCATTCATTCAGTAAAGTTGTATATATGATAATGTGTTCATTTTGATAATTTGGGATTTACGGCCTATTCCCTCCTTTTCTAAATCCACTGGCACTTTTGTACCTACATCTAAAATAGTCCTTTCCTATTTTATTTACTTGATCAGCATATGAACACAAAGCCTTTTGCACCGACCTATTTAATTTCCTATTAAATGTACATCTACTATATGCTAGACACCATCATATATATTCACATGCATTACTTCATTTATTTTCTGCAATGACCCTATGTAACTGACAGTTGCACTCTGCATGGAGACATAGACTGTGAGGCCATTAAAAAAAAGTGCATTCTTTCAATTAGGATAATATTTATAGGAGTTATTTTGGCAACAAATGTGATTTTTTTGTTTTCCAAATAGTTTCTTTCTCATAAGTGACCATTACTTATACAGTATCCAATCCATACATATTTTAACACTTTCATGAAAAGGAAATACAATAAAAATTCACATATACCCTCATTTTTATTGAAAAAAATATTTGTTGGTAACACATTTCCACATATATTATCTTTGAAGTGCTGTTGTGGAAATGTATTTGTTACTGAATATAAACCCACAGTACTGAACATTCCATGCTTTTTAACCCCTAAGCAAGCAACCACAGTAGAAAAGAGTGTAGTCATTTTGCAACTTTTAGGCATGTGAAAGATACTCAAAAATCTAGGCTTTTTCAGTCAGAGCCATTAATCGCATTCTTCAACAATTCTGATCAGAAAGAAAGCAAGCATTGTCTGATCCAATATTATAAAATTACTTTTATTCCTTTGTAGGACATCAATACTTCCATATCTTCTACTCAAAAATTTCAACTTTCCAACTGAGGTTTAGTTGTGGCTTTAACTAGGAACACCTTTCTTTTACTTATCATAAGTTATTTTCAGCTGTGTCTGAGTAGATAAAGCACATACTCATAAAAGTACTTAATCTCAATTACATTTTCAAATTGTCTTAATGATTTTATCACAGTAGATTTGAATTCATCTATATGTAGACTTGGCTGGATACTTTCATGAATATGGTGACAAACCGTATAAAAGACAAAAGCAATAAATAAAAATTCCAACTCTTAATTTTCCAAATAAAATTACATAATTTATCTCTTGAGCCACCTCCAGATTTTCTACTTTTAATATTTTGAGACTGAGGATTATAGTTTTCAACAAGTTTCAAAATTACTATGAAGATTCAGTTACAGCATGAGTGAAAAAAACGATGATGGTTATAATTCTTTATAAAAAGGGAAAGGCAGTTATGTCAGTTTTATTGAATATAGAAAATACTTTCATCCACACATTCTCTTTATCTATTTTCCACAGTAAAACAAGTCTGGAGTCCATACCTGATTCCACATTAAAGAACACAACGTCATTAGTGCCGTGTATAGTACCTATATGTATATGATGAAATGCACAAAAATCTTTTCTATGTGTTACCATTTAGAGCCTCATAACAATTCATTAGACTAAATGTTGGGTATTACTTTTTAATGAAAAATAAACAAATATCTGAAAGACTTAAAAACATGTTTTCCAAATAAATTTGAAGTCAGGACTGGAATTGAAATCTTAACTGGTCAAGTTTTTTTTCTTTTTTTTAATTTTGATTTTTGGATGAACATTGTTGAATATTTGGTGAAGTATTAAAACAAAAAATTAAAAGTCAGAACAGACGTCTACCTTTTCTTTTGGAACTCCGGAGCCAGGATATAGTAACAGTAAGTACTTGTATTTGTGCGTGTGTGTATGTCTGTCTGTCTGTCTGTCTGTCTGTTTGTATCTGTGTTTGTGGTAGTGGTAATAGTTCTACAGAAAAAAAAAAAAAGACATGAAAAGGAAAGCTGAGACCAAAAGCCATAAACATCGCTCAATGTCAGTATATGAGCTAAATATACACATTGAACCCTTCTAGAAAATGTGAGACTTGGGGTGTGGAGGATGGGGAAAGGGGGTGAGGGGTATGAAACTGATCAAAGTATGTTATGGACATATTTGAATCTTCCAAAATAAGTCCATTTACTCTGAATAATCAATTAAAAATGAGTGAAAAATAAAAAATATGATAAATTTGTAAATATCCGTATTGTTATGAAATGTTTTATTGTTTTTAAAAAATATTACATTTATGTAGTCTCATCTCACGCATAAGATATCTTATAGGGGGCCGGTGATATAGCTCAGCGGCATAAGCGCCTGTCTGGCAAGCGTGAGGTCCTGAGTTCGACTCCCATACCCACATTAAAAACAAAAAAAGATATAGGTTTCTGTAAAACTCTGATTAAAAGACATCATTTTTATATAGCCTCAAAAAGGGAAAGAAGGATGGAAGGATGGAAGCATGGAAGGGTGGGAGGATGGAAGGATAGGAGGAGGGAAGGAAGGAAGAAAAAGAAAGAAAGAAAAGGAAGGAAAAAGAATGAGCCAGGGTGTTAGTCCAAAACCAGTCTGCAGAGGCGTAAAACGTTAGACAGTACAAAGAAGAAAGGGGAAAATTTTAGGAGCCAAGGAAACAGACACCCCTCGTAAAGGTGGGGTGGTTGCACAGAGACCACCTCTTCAGACAGTGTAAAGAGTCAGGACAGCAGAGCTCCGGCCAGGAACCCAGCAGGAAGACCCAGAAGAATAAGAGCACTGGACAAAAGAGGTCAGGAGTCTGATCAGAAACGAAGTATAAAAAATAGTACTCTATGGAGGGAGGTTGAGGGTGAATACTGAGAAACCTGTACGCTATTATCCAGAAACTTCCCAGGAAGGCGTTCTCTTTAAAAATGCACAAGGCGGGGGGAGAGTGAGAGCATAGGACAAAGTATAAACAGTTAGAAGTTTCAGGAAGAATTAAAATTATCGACATAACTTTTTAGAATGATAAAGAGGAATGACAATACACTCTGATGGTAGGACAAAATACACGAAATTAATTTACTCTCTCTACACAACATCAAGGAATATGGATTTTTTTTTTTTTTAAATGTGGGTTCCAGGAATCGACCTCAGGACCTCGTCCTTGCCAGCAAGCACTTGTGCTGCTAAGCGATATCACCGGCCCTTTTTTTCCTTTATGTGCATTTCGGGAGTCAAACTCAGGATCTCGCGCTTGCCAGGCAGGCGCTTATGCCGCTGAGCTATCTCACCGGCCCCCTGCATATTTCTTAAATTTGAGTTATGGAGAGGGAAAAGAATGAATATTAAAAATGAAACATTAAGTGCCTTTGTTCTTATTCACTTAAATAATTCACTTAAGAGTAACACAAATGCACAAAGAGACACAATCTACTTCTGCTAACCAGATGTACCTAGTAATATAACAAATTTCTAATGTGTCTTTCTGTATGACAATAATGGGTGATAATGCCCATACCACTTATAATAATTAAATGTGTCTTCATAAGTGTGCAAATTTTCTTTCCATAGGAATCAAATATTCACTTTCTACATGTTCATATCTTCATAATTATCACCAATTAAATTATTATTTCAACATATTACTTTCACTTGAAAAACTTTCTGAAATCTACTCGATGGATATGAAGAACAGCTCACTGATATCTGAGTTCATTCTGTTAGGACTCACCAGCAGTTGGCCACTAGCAATTTGCTTTTTTATCATATTTTTATTGGCTTATGCAGCAATCATGGGAGGAAATCTTTTAATTGTAGTCACTGTAACCTTTGACTCTCACCTTTATTCCACACCAATGTACTTCCTCCTTGGAAATCTCTCCTTTCTTGATATGTGTATTTCCACTATCACAACCCCTAAAATGGTCACAGATTTCCTGAGGGAGAGCAAAACTATTTCCTTGTGGGGCTGTATGGCTCAGATGTTCTTCCTTCACTTCTTAGGGGGCAGTGAGATGACTCTGCTCATAGTCATGGCTGTGGATCGCTATGTCGCAATATGCAAACCTCTGCACTACACAGCCATCATGAGCCACAGGGTGCTCCTGGGCTCTGTGCTGCTGTCATGGGCGGTTGGCTTTGTGCATACCATGAGCCAGATGGTTTTCATGGTCACTTTGCCCTTCTGTGGCCCCAATGTAGTGGACAACATATTTTGTGACCTTCCCCTAGTTGTAAAGCTTGCTTGCACTGAGACCTATGTACTGGAGTTGCTGGTAATCGCTGACAGTGGGCTTCTGTCTTTCATCTGCTTCGTGCTCTTGCTCATTTCCTACATTGTGATTCTGGTGACTGTGCGACGTCAGTCCTCGGGTGGACTCTCCAAGGCTCTGTCCACACTGTCTGCTCACATCACAGTGGTCACTCTGTTCTTCGGGCCATGTATCTTTGTTTATGCTTGGCCATTTAGTAGCTTCCCAGTGGATAAATTTCTTTCTGTGTTTTATTCTGTTATTACACCCTTGCTGAACCCTGTTATTTACATGCTGAGGAATCGAGAGATGAAATCAGCCATGAGCCGACTGAGTACTCAACACGTCAGCTCCAGATAAATCTAGATAATTGTCATCAAGTGAAGAGTTTTTGTGCAAAACCTTTGTAAGTTACATTTCAAAATAGATTGCTATTTGTTTTATTTGTAAATTTTAAAATCATATTGTACATTGAAATTATCAAATATAATCTTTCATTATATTTCTAGGATACATTTGGTTTTACTGAAAGAATAATTATTTTCATTGAAATTTTATTCAAATTTGGGTTAATGAATTATTTTTAAATATAATAATTAAATAGAAACACTGATTCATCAACTATATTTTCAAACTCAGAAATATCTAATATTAACTTTCTGTAAAAGAAATCAAATACAAATTCGTATACTTCTAGTTAGGGATCTTTTATCTAAATTGTCTTGACTACATACAGTATAATTAAAATTATATGAGATATTCTGAACCCACAGGGATATATATATATATGTCATATATATAACCTTATATAATTATATGTATACCTTATATATACATAACATTATATATATACTATATATATATAACTTATATATACATAATATTATATATACATATACCATATATATATATATATATGTATATACCATTTTTGTGGTCCTAGTATATAAAAGTCCTTTTTTTTTTGTGGGTACCGGGGGGTCGACCTCAGGACCTTGAGTGCCAGCAGGCGCCCGTGCTGCTGAGAGATATCACCGGCCCCTTTTTCGTATGTGGGTTCTGGGAGTCGAACTTGGGCCCTCGCGCTTGCTGGGCAGGTGCTTAAGCCGCTGAGCCATCTCACCGGCCCCCAAAAGTCCATGTTTTTAAGAAGGCAAAACAGTTATTTCTTATGAGAGGATAGATGGATATAATAATGATATAAAATATTTATTTTTTTTGTTAAGAAAACAGAAATTCTACCTGAATGGGTTCATAATGTAGCTTCCTTTTCAATCTTTCATTTATTTTTGCTTCATACATCTTTTCAGAAACAAATAGAGGCATTACTATTGTATTAGTCCTCTGGACAAAAAATAGTGAAGTAGCTTAAATGTATTCCTGGTATGCACATCAAAACAAAATAAGAATTATGCAAAGTGGTAATTTTCCTAAAGAAAGCACTAAATTATAAATTTATATCAGTTGTCCATGAATATTATAATAGACAGTCTATGACCTCTTTGACATCAAGTTCAAATGTTCTTCTCCATCAAATCCCCAGTGATCTTTTATAAAACTATATCCAATACTTCTCCATTGCTGTCTCCTAGGCAACATGTATGCCATACTGATCATAGCTAGAGAGTGCCATGACCGTGTATTCCTAGCCGTATGCTCATGGAATATAAGAACAGGGTCTCTGGATATCACCAACTATTCTTGTATTCATTTCTTATGAACTACTTAAATCACGGAGTTAAATGTAGATGCTGATGCAACACATTACTTTATCATGTTTCTAAGATGTTACCACAGTTTGTTTTAGATTTGCTTTTACTGTTGGGTTGTTAGTGATAAGGAAGAGCCTAAGCAACCCTCTGCATCCAATCATTTTATCTTGGGAAAGATAACGACTACCATCAGCTCCATAAATGTCATTATTTAGATGTTTTTAAATTATTTTCCACTGTGTATGCATTACTCATAAATATCTCACTTTGCATATTTTTAAAAATTGGTAAAAATAGAATGCACGTCAGTGATGTTAATCTAAATTTTATTTTTCAGTGAGTTTATGTTTTAACAGCTTAACTGTTTACGTACTGCTTTAGTTCATTCATTTAAATGGCTATAGTGACTTTTATTTTATAGATATGCTAAAATGTATTTAAAACTCTATGTCTTTGGAGACATTTAGTATCTTTTAATTCTTTGATATTATGTTGCTATGGTTTAGTTGAATGAAACTACATTTTTTATTGCACAAATAAGATAATGTCACTAAAATTTGTACTTAGAACTGGAAATAATGAGATATTTTGTATCCTATAGAGGGGTCAAATTTCTCCACCTTGCTTTTGCAGAACTATGTAAAGTGGGGTTTTTTTGCCATTTGAATGGTTATAAAAATATGTTATGTATTTATTTCAATTCCTTGGTTAATAAGAAATTTGGATATCATCTCAAATTATATTTTGGAAATTCTGTTGAATCCATTGACGAATCTATTGAATAGAGTTTCTCCTCTTATCTTCTCTGAATTCTTATGTTTCAGGTAAAGCTCCAACATGATATTCTTAGAATGGGGTTACCTAATCCTCCAAGCTTGAATGAGATCCTTCTATGGATCCACAGTAGTCTATATTCTTTTGCAATATCTGTCACTCATTACATTATTTATTCAATAGTAATGAGTATCTGTCTATATTTCCTGTTAAAGCATAAAGAAATCCCAAAGTAGGTACTAACAAACACTGTTTTACTGACAGATTAGTTTTTTGCATCATTGACTTTCTTAGTCAGATAAAGAAGCTTAGTCCTTTATGAAATTTTAAGGAATATTCATGATGAAATATTTGGTGGAAACTCTTATTCATGACAGGATGTAATTATTTTTTCTTTACATTATGAAATAAGATATGATTTAAAAGTCCAGGTGTCATGTATCAGTATATCATCCAATTTTTTCCCCTACAATGTACATGCAAAGTCAAGATAAAAGATGATTCTAAAGTTTAATTTGTATTCTAGTACTACTAATATTGTCATTCAATGTTTGTAATAGTGCCCCTTTAAAAATGCCTAATTATTTTATCAATATAATGAAATTTGCATAAATACTACTCTATTTTCTTCTGAATACAATTCATTTTGTTTTGATAGAGAGAATTCATTGCTTCAATGTGATGCTATTTTTCCAAAATATGGATGAAAATAAATTACTTTTTTCTCCAGTGAATAGTTAAAATGTTTCCAATTTCTGATTAACATAAGCATTTTCATTATTAGTGTCTTTATACCATACCAGTATGTAAACCTGCATAAGAATTTCTCTAGCATAAACACCCAGGGGAAAAAATACCTGGATCATCAGACATTTACACATTTAATTTCATTATTGAAATATTAGTTCTTCACTTACATTAGACTGATTTCAAATGTTTAATAGCTCATAAGTAAATGTGGCTACCATATGGAGAGAGACAGATAGAGAACATTTCCATCCTGCAGGAATATTTTGCAGCAGTGATCTTCTGGATTTTATATGCTATGATTATTTCTTTTGAATGTGTTTGTTAAATTTTCTCCTAGTATTTTCCATTAGGCAGAAATTTTTATTACTTCATCTTCATTATTTATAAAAATGTGTTTTTACTCATTTTCTTAACATTTATTTATAGATGTCTTTTGTCAATAATAGGTTTCAAATATATTGTGTAACATTTTATTCTAGCATAGTCCTATTTTTTTTTTTTTCTGACGTTTGTGATTAAATGTTTCTGGAATCCACCTTTGTATACATGGAAAATAGGGACCCAAATTTATTTATCCTATTTTAATAAACAACCATTCCCAGCAACATCTCTACACTAATCTACCCTTCCTCCATTGATTTCTTTGGGTCAATGTAAAACTAAATCACATATATGTCTCTGAGTGCATTTCAGCTCACTTATTTTCTAAGTTTTCCATTCAGTTCCATTTTTATGCATTTTAATTTACCTTTAGTCAACATAATTCTCTTTTGTAGTAGGCTACTGCTTAGCTGCTCAACGTGACTTCATCAGTGCTAAGGCTGTGTGCCAGATTAGAATTCAACAAGGTCGTCCACCCTGCAGCTTGACAGTGCTTGCTGAGAGCAGCAGAGGTCCTGATACAGATTGTGTTGTGGTTTAGATATAAGACGTCCCTTAAAAGTCTCCTGTGTTCAAAAGAGGAAATTTTGGAAGGTGATTGAATCATGGGGATCCTACATCCATGAGCAGATTGATCCATTTAGTGATTTCATTGCTAAATGTGCAGTTAGGAGGTGGAGTCTGCTTGGAAAAATGGTATCCCTGGGGGTGTGGCTTTGAAGGGTGTATCACTTTCAAGGCCGACCCCTCCCTTCTCTTTCTGCTTTCTGGGTGCCATAAAGTGAGCATATTCCTGTGCTCTCCCCTTCTACTGTGCCACTTTTTCCTAGGAGCCAGCCATGAGTAAAATTAGACCTTCCCTCCTTTAAGTCATCTGTGTCTGACATTATGGTCAGCAGTGAAAAAGGTGACTAATACAGATGGAATGGGAAAGGAGTCCATGTAACTTTTCCCAAGGATCTTGTCTTTTGCTTCTGCTTTTCACTGCTGTGGTGGATAAATTTTTGTCAACTTGATGGGCTTGGGAGCTGATGAGGGGATTAGTAAAGCACACTTCTAGTGTTTCTAAGTGGGATAGGAAGGTGTGACCTTGGATAGTGGTCACTTTCCTTTTCCTTTCTGGCACTGTGCTCATGCTCTACTTCCTGTCCACCATCAACTAAGCAGCTCTGCCATTCATTTCCACCATAATGTTCCTGCCCTGGAGCCAGCTGACCATGTAAAGAATCTCCTGAAACTCTGAGCCAAATACTACCTCTCCTCCTTTAAATTATGAGTATCAAGTATCAAGTCTCAGTAACAAGAAAGTTGAGTAATACAGAAAATCGGTAATGAGAATGAGGTCATTACTGTGACTATACTTCATCATAGGGTACAGACATCTTTGAAACTGGTTTTCTAGAAAAGTTTAGAGAGGTTTGGAGATGTGGATTGTAGAATCCCTATAATTCTGTAAACAGAACCTGACTTGTTCCTGGTTAGAGTTCAAACAGCAGAATGCTGGTTGGAATATGAATAGTAAAGGCCAGGTTTAGGAGTTTCAGTTGTAAACAAGGACCTCATTGACACTCAGACTAGAGGCCACTGGTGTTACACTCTGACAAAATTCATCTACATTTTGCCCATGTTCTGAGACTTTTTGGGAAACTGAGATCAAGGACAGTGAACTACTTGATCTGGTGGAGAAAATATTAAGACAACCCATTGTTCAGTCTATAGATGAGTACTGTTGTCTGCTTTTGGTAAGATGTACAATGAGAATCAGGTCCCAAAAGCAGAGAAGAACAACTTAAAATACAAAGTTTGTCCCAAAATCATATATAAAATTGGGGAAAATGGAAGTATGGGTGCTGAAGAGATTAGTGCCATTAAAAAGAAACCAAGTATTGTATACAGGGACAGGAAGGAAGATGGCTGGAAGGCATCTTAGAAATCAGCAACTCCCCACACACCCCAGGCCCAAAGATGCAAAGTGCAAACTTTTTATTTTAGAAGAGTCCCTGGGACCGTGCTGAAGAAGATCTTCCTAGGCAATTTGTTCTCCAAAATTCATATCACTGTAGTCAGCCATCCAGGCACTCAGAGTCTGCTGTTGCAGAGGTCCAGGGAGCCATTATGATTACTCCTCCTGACAGCACACCGTGGCTTCATCCATGTGATGCTGGTTTTACTGGCATCCAGAATGTAAGAGTTGTTGGGCAAGGAAGGCTTACACCCAGATATCAAAGGAAGGCCTGAAAGGCAAGGCCAGGAGCCCTTGAGAAGGCAGTGTGTGAAGCTGTGGGAGTGAAGCTGCAGGTTCAGTGGGAATCTTAGGAAGATGGAGATGTGAGGAACATGGATCATTTCCCAAGGAAAGCTGCAGACTTTGAGTGGAGCAAGCCCAAATGAGAGGCCATGTGGCTCCAACTAGCAAGGGCATAGGGTCACTCCCTCAGGCCCTCTGAGACTCACATCTTACCACCATACTTCCAATGCTGGACATGGAGCTACGAGACCTAATGTTTGCCTTTAGGGGTTTCAGTCTAATTTTAGTTCAATTCTTTTCTATCCCTTTTTCTTCCATTTTTAGAATAGGGATGATTTCCCTGTGACATTGTACCTTAAGATTATATAACTTGATTTTTATTTTTACAAACAGCAGATAAGAATTTGCCTTAAGTCTTAGAAGACACTTTGATGTGGACTTTTGAAAAATGCTGGAATTGTGAGGCTTTGGCAAAGGGATTATTGTGTTCTTGTTTATATGCAAGATAGTTGCAAAATGTTAGGCAGAATTACTAATTTGTTATTATAGTTTCTTGAAGATTAAATATGGTTTAAGATGATGTCCTTGAGTGACAAGGGGCAGAATGTGGAGGTTAAGTTTAATTACCTTGAGAGTATTGAGGATATTAGCAAAGTATATTTCTTGTTGTGTCTGGGTAGGTCATGAAGCTGTGATTTGAGGTAGTATAATCGATCCCTTTTTTTCTGCTCTGCTTTCCAACTATGATGAATTAAGCAGCTTTGCTCTGCCATGCCCCTCCACTACAACATTCTTGTCTTAGAACCAGCCAACCATGGATTGAATGCCCTGAAAATATAAGCCTAATTAAATCTCTCCTCATTTAAATTGTTGGTATTGGGTATTGTGTTTCAGCAACTGGGAAGCTGACTTCCAGCAGCTGTTTTCATTACAGCCCTGTAAAACCAGTAATTTAGCAAAGGGGAGTTGGTGATTTATAGCATCACAGCCCACATATCATTCACCATATTCTCAGTATCATCTAATAAACTCATATATTCTCAAGGTGGACTTGTCAAAGTCATTCTTTGTACTATTATCTCCCTCTCAATTCAGAGGTAGACTTTCCTTTTATGTATCACTAGGAAATTCATGAAACATATTATTTTGGGGAATTTTACTTTGTACATGGGTTCCACATATGAGTGAGACCAGGCAGTGCTTGTCTTCTTATGGCTGTTTTATCTCACTTAAAATAATGATCTCCAATTCAACCCATTTTGCAAATGACAGAACTTCATTTTTATGGCTGAATAGTACTCTGTTATGTATATGAACCACATTATCGGTATCCATTCACCAGATGGTAGACAGGTTGTTTCAATTTCACGAATACAGCAAATTTTGCTGCAAGGAATAATGGGAGTCCAGTAGTTTCTATAACATATTGACTTTATTCCCTCTGGACATGTACCCAGTAGTGGGATTGCTGGATAATTATGTCTTATCTTCCTTCAGTGTGATTATGTTATTCATTTTAAATACCATTATATTTATTTAATTCTCTTTATTTTCCATTTTAGAGCATTTATTTTCTTTCTCAAATACATATGTATTAAATCTCAGTGCATTCAAAAATAACATATGCATGGGTATATACATTGACACATACCTGTGTGTATGTGTATGTGAAGTATTATAGCAAACTGTAAACTCACAGTGATTTCACTCCAGTCCTCTTCCAAACCATTCCAGTCACCCTTACTTTCCATTTCATCACCACTTCTCTCTAGAAAGAAACAAATTTAATTATTGTGTAATTTTATCTGCACAAATATGCAACTATGTAGTCTTTCTCCCTTTTTTCTTTTATTTTACAATAAGCTGCAAGAAGTAGGTTATTTTTTACATTATTTTTCTCTTTTTATAAGACAGTCCTGCAAATATAGGGTCATGTGCTCTCCAAATAGGCCATCTTGTCTTTTCTATTCTTCTTCAAAATGGTATCATAAATATAATGTGAATGACAAACAAAAAAGGACACAATTCAAATGTTCTGGCAGCTTAACATGAACTGCCTTGGCAAGTCTTCCCATGGCTTCCCTCATCAGATTGCTGCTACTACATACTTCAACAAGAAAGTATCACAGTTTTTGCTAGTTCCTGAGGTGATTCACTGTCTGCTTATATCGGTATCATTACTATTCTGGACTTTGATTAAAGAGCCTACATCTCCAGATGACTTATTGATTTGGTAGGAGAAGTTAGTAATTCATCAAAATTTTATAGATAAAGTTATAAGAACATTTTATATGAATTAACTCACCCTTTGGATGGTCATGATTTTAATCTATATTTGAGTCACTTGAATACATGCACATAACCTGATCACAGCTTCCCCGAGGTATACACTGAACAAGTGGCCTATGTCTCCTTTTAAATCTAAAATTATTAGCAACAATTACAAACACACAGATCTCTTTTGGGGGGGTTTTAAAAAACTTTTGAACAACCTTTTCATAGTTTGATAAGCCTCCTACAGAAGAAGAGAAATGAGAAATGGCATGGAATATAGTTGCCATGTCATAATTAAACTCCAGATCCACACATGCCTCCTTCTATAAATCTATTCTCTACCTGTTAGAGAATATCTCATGCTGTTTCTACCTCCCATGCTCTTTCTAACTTTCTATAAGATATTGTCTATATATCCCTGTCTCCTTACATTGAACCAGACAATAACTGCTGGTAAAGATGTGATTTATTACACCAGAATGTGGAGGTATTAGACTATCTCAGTGCCCTCTTATTTTCATACTCACTTTCACTAAGGTTTAACTCATGACTTAGTAACCTAGAGGAAAAAATCAAACGGTCCCATAACCAAGCCGGGACAAGAGAAGATGGCAACTAGCCCCAGGTCTAATAACCTATTCAGTCTCCCCAGTGGGACTAACCTTATGGTATTCAAACTGTAGTGCTGAAAGACCAGACCAGTACTTTGTATTTCTGAATCATTATTCCCTGAACAAATCAAATTCCCATTAGAATCACCTATGAGAGTGCCAAATATCTTCCAGCACTTATTAGCACACTAAATTCTGAAAGAGACTGTATTAGGGAGTCCACGGGTAGGAGTTTAAATGTTTTAGTGACTTATACTCCTTGTAGAACTATGGACTCAAATGGACCATGTCCACCTAGATACTTTCTCATCAGAACACATATCATTTACCACATCTGAACTGGTAAGAAGACATCATTAATCTCTTAAAGCCTGTGAAGTTGCCTGTTAGAGTTCACATGAAAAAGCAGATGAGAACCATATTTATTGTGATTGACATGTAACAGGACAGTCTCAGGTTTCAGAAATTTCTGCAGACATTCTAGATAATGTGACGAAAGAGAGTTGAACTTGGAGTGATGAATATTAAGTGAGATGATTTATGTGAATTTCTTAGTACCAAAACCTGGTACATAACAATGAATGATTGAATTTGTTACAATTGATGAAAGACTGCTGAATCTCTGTTATGTATGAGGCAATGTGCTAGGTCAAAAAGTGCAACAATAATAAATCAAAGAAGTCACAATCTTGTCAGAAAGAAACATATACACTTAAGTACATCACAGATAAGGGCAGCACATGACACAGAGAAAAGACTCATGAATTCTGACTCAGTATGTTACAAAAGATAACACTGGTAACATATTGGTTTACATACTGAGGTTGAATACAAAGCATTAGAAAGCAAAAGGTGGTTCACTGATTAGGTTGTATATGTTTATTCTTAATAGGGACTTATATTTCCTGAACCCATCCTTGAAGTTGTCTGAGGAGAGTCAGGTTGCTGATAAATCAGTTAAATCTAACAACTACAAAAGACTCTTGTGAATTTAAGAGATTCTAAGCATTTTTATTTTAGAATAGGCAGCACTACTTGGGCCTCTATTTCTTATTACTTTTGACTAGACAACAATTAGTCACAAGAGAGACATGGGTCCAACTACACTTGCTGATATTACAGCTTTTGCTGAGTGGCAGGGAAGAATAAAGAGCTTAGAAAATACAAGTATGTGCTAAATAAAAAGTGAATCATGTCCTCTGAGAGGCTGTGTAAAGCACAGGTTTTAGAATATCACCAGGACTTATCTTTGCTGCAGTGTCCCACATAAACTTACCTACACTTCTCTGAGCCTTAGGTCCTTTAACCACAGCAGCCTATACAAATCATGGCCTTACAAAATTTCTCTAAAAATGTGGGTATTAGCCACAACAGAGCATAGCATATGACAGCCACAAAAGAAAAAAATAATTACTGCCAGAAAATTTTTCTAGGAATGAAGAGAAAAGAACCCTACTTATGGGATAGTGGAAATTCAGTGGGGGAAAGACAGCAGTCTTTGGTCCAAGCCCCACCAACTCACTTGTCTAGAACATCTCTGTATGTGCTGGATAACAACCCCTTCAAATGCTAGGGCTACTTTATAAATAAAGAAAAATTCTTCAGGTTGTTAGTGGAGGACAATCACTCCTAGATATTAAAATTGAACATGGAAGAGGATAGTCTGAGACACTGTGAATAACAGTAAATTTGAAGCTCAAGAAAGGTAACTAAAAAAACCCAAAATGAAAAATCTCCATTAACTCTGTGGTAGAAGTGATCTCATCTTTCTCTCTACAGATCACCTCAGAGCAAGCTATGTGATGGGGCCCATGGAACTACTAAATCAGTCTCAAAACTCAGAATTCATTTTGATGGGACTGACCAGCTTCAAAGATGTAGAGTTTCTTCTCTCTGGACTCTTCTCAGTTACCTACGTGCTAACACTTTTGGGTAACCTTCTCATTGTGGTCACAGTGTTTTTCACTCCAAACCTAAACACCCCCATGTACTTTCTCCTTGGAAATCTCTCCTTTGTGGATATGAACCTTGCTTCTTTTGCCACCCCTAAAATGATTGTGAATTTGGCAAGAAACAGAAAGACCATCTCTTTTGCTGGTTGTTTCACTCAGATATTTCTCCTTCACTTCCTGGGTGGAGTTGAAATGGTACTACTGGTTTCCATGGCTTATGACAGATATGTGGCCATTTGTAAACCCCTACACTACATGACCATCATGAGCAAGAAGGTCTGCGTTTTACTCGTTGTGATCTCATGGTTTTCAGGTCTCCTTCACTCAGGGCTTCAGTTACCCTTTGTTGTGAGCTTGCCTTTCTGTGGTGCCAATGTGGTAGACAGCATTTTCTGTGATCTCCCTCTGGTTACTAAGCTTGCATGTACAGATACCTACTTTGTGCAGATAGTCACCGTTGCCAACAGTGGCATGATCTCCATCAGCTGTTTCATTATTTTGCTTGTCTCCTACAGTCTCATCCTCAGAACCATTGGGAAGCACTCTTCTCCTGGGCAGTCCAAAGCCCATTCCACTTTGACTGCTCACATCACAGTGGTCATTCTCTTCTTTGGTCCATGTATCTTCATCTATGTCTGGCCCTTCAGCAACCACTCTGTGCATAAATTCCTTGCTGTATTTTATACCATTGTCACCCCTATCTTGAATCCAATTATCTACACTTTGCGAAACAATGAAATGAAGACAGCCATGAGGAAAATTTGGAGATCTTTTGTGATTTCTAGAGAGGAGACTTAGATTGAAAACAAAATTGTAGGGGCCAGTGAGATGGCTCAGCGACGTAAGCGCCTGCCTGGCAAGCGCAAGGGCCTGAGTTCCACTTCCGGAACCCACATACGAAAAAAGGGCCGGTGATATTGCTCAGCGGCAGGGGTGCCTGCTGTCACACCAGGTCCTGAGGTCGACTCTCGGTACCCACAAAAAAAAAAAAAAAAAAAGAAAACAAAATTGTAGAGAAACAGGTTTTTTTCAGATCTTTAAGTACATCTTTTAAAATAGAGCTTTGGGAGACATATAGAAGAAGGTAAACAAAGTATATAATACGGAAGTCAGATAGTTTCAAATATTTTTAATGTTTCACCACATAAAATGAATAGGTAAATGGATAATGACTTTTTAAATTAATGTTTATAGTAACTTTCTTCACAGTATCAAAAACCTGGCAACAACTAAAATATCTATCAGTGTATAAGTAAAATTTCATATGTTAACAAAATGAAACTACTAATCCATGCTGACAGACTTTATAGTCATTATATCGAGGGAAGAAGCTTATCCTACATGATTCTGTTTATGTGAATTTCAAGACTAGTCAAAAGGTCTATGGTGAAAAAGTCAAAATAGTTGTTATTTCTGGTGCAAAGACTAACTTAAAATAGTCAAGACGATGCTGGAATTTTCTTGTATATTTCTTGGCATTTATTGGGATATGTGTGTGTAAACATGTAAATGCACTCATATATATGTAGATGTGAAAATTCACTTATCATTTTCATTTAAGATGAGTGCATATATTTTACATTATTGACTATTTTTTATATTTAAAGAAAAATGTTAAGAATGAACTATGGAAGTTGAAATGATGTTAGCTTTTATTAATAAATTTCTCTTGAGTCAACAAAATGTACATGATGTTTTCCCATCATTCTTACTTTTTTTTTTCTCTAGTGCTGGGTGTCAAACCCAAGGGCCTTGCTCAACATGCTAGTCAAGTGCTTTTTCAGTACTATTGTCACTTCTTAGAAAAGGAAAAGGTCATGCTACTATTTAGTGCCGGCTCCCCTATTACCTAGGTGTAGTATAACTTCATTTCCTAGTTTATTGGTTAGTCCACATGTTTATCGGTTTTCTTCTTTTTTGATTTGTATATGATTGTGACACACAATAATTATATTCATCTCAGGGAACTTGTACATATATGTGGGGAGCAGCTGAAGCTGGAAATTGATCACACATGTGCTCCTGCTCCACCTCCCCAGCCTCAGGCCAGATGGGCCAGCCAGAGAACAAAGAGAAGTGGAGCTGAGCTACTTAAACAAACTGCTCCAGCCCAGAGAACACCTAGCCCCAAGGCAATCCAAGCAATGGGTTGCTAGGAAAAGGGGTGTCACCTACCACCAATTTGCTAAATGTATACATAAATGCACTGCTTTGGTTGAGCAGTTCCTTTCCTCCCATCAGGAGAGAGGGCTCCACCTGACCTCAGATTTTTTTCTGATCTTTATTTCTCCATCATCTCGCCGTCCTTTCCCCTGGGAACTTTGAGAGCTGTGCAGGATGCGGCACATATCCATATTGCATCTTAATCATTTTAATTTCCATTCTACCCCCCACCCTCTTGTCTCATTGAACGCATATAGAGGAAGAATGGTAAAACATAGCAAGATTACATAATTCCAATATTTCAGAATATTTTAATATTTCACCAACAAAATTTATAGATAAAATGCTACTGATTTTAAAATGATGTTGACTGAGATAAAAATTATCAAATACTTGTCTTTCAGAGCAGTTTGCTAGATATATATTTTAACAAAGTATTGAAGTGGATTTGTATGAAAGACATATAAAATGAATCCTCAGAGAATATTTGTCACTTTTTCGTGTGTACAATTTACACAATTTGCCATTCACAGTGGAAGGAAGTTTGGTGTTCTATCTTCTGAAACACATTAATATCAGAGTCAGGAATCATGTGTTGTGCCTACTGAAACATCACTATTTCTGAGATTTAGTATCTACTTGTATGATCAACACACACTCATTTTCTTATAGTTTTTAAATAAGAGTTGTGTAGATAACATGAATATGTAAACAGTATTAAAGCTTATTACAGTCTTCCTGCTCCCAATATATTAATTTTAGAAAACTATTCCCATGACTCAAAAAATAAAGTTTCATGGTCCAGAAAGCCAAATCCTGTTTGTGGAGCCAGGATTTTTCTGTGTGTTCCTTCCAGGCCAGATTCAGCTAAGATACCATAGACAGTTAGTCCCTACTCTGACTCCAGAGCCACCTGTACTACTTTTCCTGGCTCCCTGACTACTTAAAAAGCATCTGTACCTCACATACCATTATCAGTTAGGCAATGAGAATGCCTGACCCCAGCTATCACATTAATACCTGGGAACATATTTATGTATCTTTGCACAAACCCGTGCGTTTGGCCTCAGTTGCATCCCTTCTCCAAGAGCGCCTTGGAGAATGTCCTACAGACACCCATGGTACCATCACCACCAACAGTTCATGAAGCTAGATAATAGGCATTGAAGGATCCGCTCAGCCACAATGCATCAAATAGGAGGCAAAGCAATTGAAAAGATTTTAACTGTCACCACCACAGAGTCAATCACAATGAATTTAGACATCCAAGTTGTTTCCATGGAAGATTCTTTAGTTTTTCCCAACACTATCTTCAGTTTATATGAGCTGTGAAGAAGCTATAGAACTGTACATTATGGTAGTAAGAACAGTTATACTGCACCCATCTAGTGCCCTCACACCCCCAACACAGGGTAAGATCTTTCTTGAACACAATCAGCATGCAATATCTGGAAGAGGTGACTGTTCCATCAAATGCACAGAAATCTACTTCAGATAACAAGGAATATAAAATCCGAGAAGACATACCTCCACCAAAAGAACAGTAAATGCCTGGTAGTGATGTAGAACAAGTGAAGATTTATGAAATATTGGGCAGTGAATTCATAGTAATTGTTTTAAGGAAGTTCAGCAAACTTTAGCATACAGGGAAATAATTCAACAGCATCAAAAAAAATCGTGCAAAAATAAAGAAGAAAGTAAGCAACTTGACAGAAAGGCTGAAATAATTTTTAAAAATCCAGAAATTTGCTAAAGGATTGGCAATATTAAAGGATGTAAATTATGGTATCAAAAACATAGATGGAGGCTTATAGTTGTAGCTCAGTGGTAGAATACTTTAGATTGCGCAGGTTTTCATCTCCAGCACCAAAAGAAAAATCTCAGAACAAATAATACTAAAAAATAAAGAAAGAAAGAAAATGGTGGCTGAGTTAAAGTGTAATTGTATGGAAATCAAAACTGAGTATTAATTCACCTAAAAGAGTGTATTATAAACATAAGGTATGTGCAAATGGAAAGCAAGAGAACAGGAATAGTTATACTTATATCAGATAAAATAGACTTAACAGTAAAAAGGGATATAGGAGCTCATTATATGATGATAAAAGGGTCAATTCATCAAGACAATATAAAAATTATAAATATTTATGACCCCTACATTGAAGAAAATATTTTGAAGGAAGAGAGAGAATGTAACACAACAAAAATAGGGGAATTCAGTACTGTACTTTCAACAATGGAGGCATCACACAGACAAAATAATTACTGAAACATCAGACTTTCATGAAATGGTAGACTAATTGAGCCTGAAAACATATACAGAACATTCCATCCAAGAGCAACAGAAAACCCAGTTTTCTCATGTGAACACAGAATACCTCTTAGGCCACAAAGGTCATACTTTGTGCCACAAAACAAGTAATGCAAAATTTAGCTTTTAAACTATATCAAGTATCTATGCAGAATACAATGACATAAAATTAGAAATCAGTCAATAACAAGAAAAAATTTATATAATTTCAAGTGGATGAAAATTAAGTAACCAGCTCCTAAATGAATAATGGGGAAAGGGAAAAATTAAAAGGAAGGTTTAAAAGTAAATGGACAGGGCCGGTGAGATAGCTCAGCGGCATAAGCGCCTGCCTGGCAAGCACGAGGTCCTGAGTTCGACTCCCAGTACCTACATTAAAAAAAATAATAATAAGTAAATGGATATGCAATATTTCAAAAGTAATGGGATGAAGCAATTATAGTTCTAAGAAGAACATTTATAACAATCAACACCATCATAAAAAAAAATCCAAAGATTTAAATAACAATGTAACACTTCAATTAGACAAGAATAAATAAGAAGAAAAAATCCACAAAGATCAGAGGCAAAATTGATGAAATACAGTGTAGAAAAACAATAGAAAAAATCAACAAGAAGTAAGTGATGGTTTTTTGAAAAGATAAAAATCAATAAATTATTAGTGAAACAACTCCAATAAATTAAATCAGAAATAAAACAGGACACTTCAAATTTCTGAAAAAAAATTATAGAAGAGAAATATTGTAAACTAATTTTTAAGGCCAGCATTACCCTGAAGTCAAAGCCAAACTAGCACTCTAAAGGAAAATAAAATCACAGATCAATATTCTTGAAGAATAGATACAAAAAGTCCCCAACAAAGTACTAACAAACTGAATATAATAGCATATTAAACCAATAATTCATGATGACCAGATGAAATTTATTCTAGGGACCAAAGTGTGGTTCAAAACATTTATATCTACCAAGGGGACTCAGCATGTAAGCACAACGAAGGAGAAAATTATCATAAAATCCTATCAATACATGCAGAAAAACATTTAACAAAATGCGATATTCCTTCATGGTAAAAATAATAACTAGGACAGATATTGCAAGCCTGTTAATATTATACTAAAGGATAGAAAGTTAAAACTTTCTCTAAGATCAATAACAAGATAAAGATGCCCAGTATTACCACATCTATGGAAACATAATATTGGAAATCCTAGTCATAATAGTCCTCCCATAGTAGGGAGGAGGAAGAAATAAATATAAGGCATCTAAATTGGGAAGAAGTTAAGTTGTCTCTTGCAGATGACATGGATTATTACATAAAAATCCTACAAGTTTCACCACACAACTGTTAGATCTAATAAGTGAATTTGGTAAATTTTCATGAAACAAAGTTACCATACCAAAATAGTTCCTACATATAAAGATGATTTATTTGTAAAGACAATCAGTAATACAATCCAAATGACAACTTAGTTATAAATATAAAATACTTAGGAACAATTTAACTGAGGAACTGAAAGATCTTAGTGGAAAATATTTAGACACAATAAATGGAAAGACAGCCAGTATTGAGAGATTGTAAAAGTTAACCTAGATAGGGCCGGTGAGATGGCTCAGCGGCATAAGCGCCTGCCTGGCAAGGCGAGGCCCTGAGTTCGATTCCGGAAACCCACATATGAAAAAAGGGCCGGTGATATCGCTCAGCGGCACGGGCGCCTGCTGGCACACGAGGTCCTGAGGTCGACACCCGGTAACCACACACACACAAAAAAAGTTAACCTAGCTAAAATATCCATATTTTTCAAAGAAATCTAGATTCAATGCAATCTCTATAAAAATTCCAAATCTTCTATTTGCTTGAGATTGCTTTGAGTTTTCTGGGTCTTGTGTGATTTTATATGAATTTTTCCTTCTTTGTGAAAAAAAATGCAACAAAGCTGGAATTAACTTATTTCCTGACTTCAAAATATACTGCAAATCTGTAATAAGAAAGCATGATAGTAGCATATACACCTAGGCCAAAGGGACAGAACAGTGAGCACAGGAGAAGTTCCATGTGTATTTTGTCAATTTATCTTTAAATGAAGATACCAAAAACACAGAAAAGGAAAAAGACTCTTCAATTAAAAAAAATTAAAATACATATAAAGATAACACATATAAAAAATAAACCATATCTAGCTTAGTAACATGTAAAGTATGTTTCAGAACAAAGGTTATTATGAGAGATAAAAATCATCTCACATAAAGCAGGACAACATAACAATTTTATTTTTATACATGCCTTATCATAGAGCTCTAAGCTATGTAAAAAACTGCTAGTACTACAGGCTGAAAGAAGCATACACAAAATTATGTAATCAAAAATGCCAAAACACCACTCTCTATAATTGATAGAAATAGAAAAACTTCACTACAGATTAATTAATGTAATAAGGTCGATATTTACATAACACTTTCACAAAATTATCACAGTTCTCTTTTTGAAGTAGACAGAACTTTGCCAAGTTAGGCAATACTCTAAGCCACAAAATAAATCTCAGTTTTGAAGTATTTACATCACCTAGATTTGTACACAATAGAAATTTTGTTTACCATAGTCCCAAATTGCAAATAGCACATACATCTTTCAGAAGATAAATGGATAGCAACATTTTGGTATGTAAGTACTATTTAACAATAAAAAGGAATACTATTCAGCAACAAAAAGAAATGTTTTATTGATTTAAAACTACATGATAAATATAAAAATAGGTCTGATGAATGAAAGAAGTCACTTTGAAACAGTACATCCTACCTGAGTTCACGTACACAAAACTCTGGAATATGCAAAATGAGTAATAGAACACATATCAGCGGCTTTCTGGGGATGGAGGATGTATGGAAGGACTGGAGGGAGGGGATATCAAGGGATAAGGGAAATTTCAGAACTGAGTCATATTTAACTACCTACATTTTCATAATAATTTTGTGGTTGTTTTATGTGTGACAACACTTATCAAACTGACCATTTTAAAATTGAGCCACTTACTATATGCAATTGTACTACAACAGAGTTGATTTTAAATCTGAGATCAACGAAAATTGTTTTAAATTCAGATCAATGTTGCCTTTTAAAAACTTAAAAGTATCATAATAATTTGGCATACAGTTAATGACTGTATAAATAATTTTCCTTAGAATCATAGAATTTTTGAAACACATCGGTCATTTGACCAAGTTACCTCCCTATGTAAACAACTTTGGTGTGCATTAGGACACTGCATATAAAGCACATTTGCCTGTTTGTGGTCACATAGCACACTGTTTAGAACACAATCTATCTTCTAATTCCAAAGAAAATTTTACTTCATCTGATTACATAGATAAAGTTGCAGGTCAATACTGCAGAGGATGTCTCCATACTACTTATTAGTCAAATGAATAATTTTTGAAAATTCAGTAATTTTTAATGGACTGATTTTTATAAGGCTTTACTTATCTACCTGCTCTGATTTCAAAAGAATCCAACATTTGACATCTTCTTAACAAAGGCATCCCCAGGAGTTGCACAAGATCATTATTTCCATGATTCTTGGTTTCTTTAGAGCATAGAATAGGTAAATTTGCCCCAGGAGACAGCTTTGGGTGGTAAATATATGTGAGGCTGAGGAAAAGCACTTCCACATAGCCTGGCTCTACCCTACATGGATTCCTTAAACACAACAGAAGACTAAAAGAGAATGTTGTTTAAGAGAAAAAAACTGATTAGTAAGTCACCTCATCTCTCAGAATTTCTTTTTTTGTATTTCTTAAAATATTTCTCTGTACCTGGTGCTCATCACGTTTGGGGTTGAAAAGAGCCTCTTTAGCTTCTGACATTTTCAGAAGGCAAGCCATAGGTTTTCTGTGGCTGTCCTATTTCTACTGGAATTTCTGTGATCTTCATAACAGTACACACACCCTCAAAATTCATGACCTCAGGGATGCTCTGAGGTTGGCTTAGGAAGATCACAATTCTTTGCTTGTTAATGACTATGAGCAGCTCCCAGGTTTCCTGTTCAAATGGTCTCTATCTTTTATGCGGGTAAAAGTTTTTATATCACAGAGTGAATAGTATTTAAAATAACTTTTAGCACAGAGATAGAAGTAAAAAGAAATAAAATAAAAGAATTACAAATCCAATGAAAAGTGATCCAAAAATCCTACAGAAATAGGATTAAAACTGACATGATGATAACAAAGGAAGGCATCAAGTCCTGGAATAGGCCCGTTTGTTTTATCATTATATATCATAAGCAATCCATTGAGTTGTCTAAATCCTAGAATATGACTGCAAAAAGAAACATATTGAGACTACTATAGGGTTAAGTATTTTACAGTGAAAAATAATTTATAGGGCATTACATCTAGAAGGGATTGATAATTTACTGATTCTCCTAAATATTGGTTAATTTTCGTATAGTAATATAACTACTCAGAAATATTTGAATAATGTCAATTACAGGACTGGTTTTTAAAAAGCTCTATATTTTCCTGTTGGTCAAATGTCTCCTAAGAATGAACATAGTTATCTCTGAGCAATTTGCTAGGAATTTCTCTCTCCAACACATTTGAAAACCTTCCTTTTTTGCCATCAACTGTCATCTGTGTAACTTATCTTGGTAAGTATAGAATTAGCTTTTTTTTTTTTTTTTTTTGTGGGTACCAGGGGTCAACGTCAGGACCTCACGTGCCAGCAGGCGCCCGTGCTGCTCAGTGATATCATCGGCCCTTTTTTCGTAGGTGGGTTCTGGAAGTCGAACTCAGTACCTCGCACTTGCCAGGCAGGCACTTATGCCGCTGAGCCATCTCACTGGCCCAGAATTAGCTTTTTTTTAACATTTATGCTGGAAATTTTTGTATTGATATGAAATTAAGTTAGTAGCAAATGATTAGATTGTTCAAATTTTACAGGGGCATAAACTTATTGGGTATAATATCAGTTCACTTTGCTTAGATATCTCTAAAATCTCTATTACCCATGATATTCTTATTTGTAACTTATGAGTCTATTATTATACATCTCATTTTAATAAAATGAGAAAAATGAGAAACACAAGCTGAAATGTTGCCAAGGGAATTAACAATGGGGCAAAGAAAACAAACTATTATTTTTCAACCATTCAACTTGAGAAGTATTCTCAACTTATTTAGAGGTCACTATTAATAATATATTTAGAGGTAAATAATTGTGTTCATTGAAGATTAACTTACATTCACGCAGCAATAACAGTAAATGATGTATACTTTGCTTATATGCATATGTAATTTCTTCTAATTTTAGATATAACGTATAGATGATAGGTAACATTTGTAACTTTCATGGTTTAGAGATTACAATATTTCAAGGCCTAGAGATTTCATAGCCCATTTATATAATTAAAGGTAAACATTTTTTCTTAAAAAGTTTTAATTATAGGAACTCTCTGATTTCAATTTCAATCTGAGTAAACTTTCTTGTTGGTTAATGTATTTATACATGATTCTACATTAATTTTTTATTATTCGTGTAGCTTGATAAATAATTTTTGCTACATAGGTTTAAATTGATTATAAATTGTGTCCTTAGTTTTCATAAAAATCTTCACACCTTCTATAAACCCTCTTTCATGAACATTTAGTTTAGAGAATAAGAAAACAATTTTAATATTGTGATGTAATAAGGAAGCAAATTCACCAAGGCTTAAAGAAATCATTATACAGAGTATAAAGAAAATACAACATTATATCCTACCATTTGTAGTGAAATTCAGTATCAGTTCACCATCATCTTCCCAACTACATGACTTAATATTTGCTACATAGTGGAATGACTGTTGGTGCTACACTCCTTTCTTTTTTTTTTTTAGTTCCATTGTTAACCAGAAACTACTTCCAAATCAAAACTGTCAGCTTTTAGCCTTTTGCTTTGGTTGATTGCTTTGGTCACTCCATTCCTTGTGAGAGTACTTTCCTGGTAAAGCATATGCATAACAATCCCATCTTACACTCTGCTCTGGGAAAAGTCAATCTTCCTCAGTTTGCTCCTTTTTGTGGCATAAAGCCATTTAAGTTTGGCTAAGATTTCTCATTGTAATTATACTTTTCACTTGCAGATACGGACTTTCAAAAAGATAAATACCACTTTGTATTCAACTAAATGATCAGCTAGCTTTCTCTCTAGGTTAATTCAGAGGACACACTGAATAAAATGGACAAAGGAAATCAGTCTGTAGTGTCAGAATTTGTGCTTCTGGGACTTGGACATTCATGGAATATGCAGACCTTACTCTTCACGGTATTTTTGATGCTTTATCTGATGATTCTATCTGGAAATATTACTGTCATGGTCTTAACCATCCTGGACCCTCAACTCCATTCTCCCATGTACTTCTTGTTGGCCAATCTGTCATTTGTTGATATGTGGCTTTCCTCAGTGACAACTCCTAAGATGATCACAGACTTTCTCAGGGAGAACAAGACCATTTCCTTTGGAGGATGCATGTGCCAGATCTTCTTTGCCCATTTCATTGCAGCAGGTGAGATGGTGCTGCTGGTGGTAATGGCCTATGACCGCTATGTGGCCATCTGCAAACCCCTGCACTACTCCACCATCATGAGCCTGCACAGGTGCACTGGGCTGGTGGTGACTGCATGGACAGCTGGCTTCATGCACTCCATGAGTCAGCTGGTTGTGATTGTGAAGCTGCCTTTCTGTGGGCCCCGGCAAATAGACAGCTTCTTCTGTGATATACCACTGGTGACCAAACTGGTCTGCATGGATTCCTATAATTTGGACATTTTAATAAACGTAGACTGTGGGCTTGTGGCTGTAACCTGCTTTGTTCTGTTGCTGATCTCCTACACATACATTCTTCTCACTGTCCGCCTAAGCTCTAAAACAGGTGCCTCCAAGGCTCTGTCCACCTGCACTGCCCACATCACAGTGGTGGTGATCTTCTTTGTGCCCTGCATCTTCATCTATGTGTGGCCGCTAAACATCACTTGGCTGGACAAATTTCTTGCTGTGTTTTACTCTGTTTTTACTCCGCTCCTAAATCCAGCTATTTATACACTGAGAAATAAAGAGATGAGAAATGCTGTGAAAAGATTCAGAAGCTATTATATGGATTTCAAGGAAAATACATAAGGCTCAGCAACCTCTTTGTGAGTACCTCAAATTGACAATATCCTGACTATATAACATAGGTCAAAATTAAGGCAATTTAGTTTATATCTATAATTTATCGTAGTCTATACATGCACATATGTATTATATTATAGTGCAGGCATTTATGACTTACTAATAAGCCAGCAGAACACCGTGAAATTTTTTCTTAAAATCCAAGAAGAAATTATCTTTTTTTATTGGGATAGTATCTAATTAGTCTTTCTTAGTTTTAACAATATAAAGAATTTTTTTTTTTATGTGGGTACCAGGAGTCAACTTCAGGACCTTGTGCTTCCCAGCAAGTGTTTGTGCCACTGAGCAATATCACTGGCCCTTTTTTTCATATGTGGGTCCCGGGAGTCGAACTCAGGACCTTGTGCTTGCCAGGCAGGCAGTTATGCCACTGAGCTATCTCACCAGCCCAATAATATAAAGAATTTAAAATTTGTTTAATAAACTCATACGTCCATTCTGAGTGATAATATTGTAATGAACTGCTCTTGAACATACTTTGTACCTTGAGTCTGTCCCCATAATGTTCACTCACCTTATGTCAAAGGCATCTTCATTACTATTTTGCTTTATCCCAGTTTTCAATCAAAGTATTAACAGTGTATAGAAAAAAACAAGAGAATTAGATATTATTTCTAATTAGCTATTATTAGATATCTAATTATCTAGTAGATAATTTGTTAGATATCTAATAGATATTATCTAATAAATATTATTAGATATCTCATTAATTTGATATCTATTATTATCTCTAATATCTAATTAGAATTAGGTATTAATTAGATATTAATTAAACAAAAGAGAATTAGAAATAAAAATGACAAAGTAAATAGGGAATATCAGTGTAGTTAACTCTATATGGTTTTTCATTAAATAGGTTTAAAATAAATACTACTTAATGCTATTTTTAAATCTCATTCTCAAGTACTAAGCTTATTTTAAAATTATTATTTACCATCTGTGTAAAATTTGAAATCTATCTGCTTGGGTGCAGTGTTCAGGACTTTGCTGGTTAATTTTCTAAAAAAAAATGCTTGATACAGTGGATAATAGATAATAGTTAACAATTATACTCTAAAAAAATGCATGCCAATTGTTAGATTCAATTATTTATAAAATTTAATTTTTAAAGTGTATTTTCATATTTTTTTGTTTGTACTTTAAAATATTCATAAGGGGCTGGAATGTCTATATTAGTGGAAGAGTGCTTGCCTAGATAGTGTGGCGCTCTCTACAAGCACAGCAAAAAACAATGAAAATATTATTAAAAGTTGAAAACAGAAGATATGACCTATGTAATTTCCATTTTTCTTTCTTTCTTTCTTTCTTTCTTTCTTTCTTTCTTTCTTTCTTTCTTTCTTTCTTTCTTTCTTTCTTTCTTTCTTTCTTTTTTCTTTTTGGTTCTTTGAGACAGGGTCTTGCTATGTAGTCCAGGCTGGCCTTGAACTCTCAATGTAGTCTAGGCTGGCCTTAAAAACTTGTGGCGATTCTCCTGTCTCAGCCTCCAAAGTGCTGGGATTACAGGTGTATGCCACTATGTAGTTTCTAATTTTCTTAATGTGGAAAAAAAATAGTAAAATAAAAATTTATCATTCTTGGCTGCCTGTTCCATATCACCATGCTATATGTATTATAACCTTCAATACTGTTATAATCTACAAATTATGAATAATTAAAGAAAATTTGGAGATATATTAAATTTATTTAATGTAGTTTTATGTTTTCTTTAATTAAAGGATTCAAAAACAAATTTATTCCAATATGGTTCATTTATTACATGGCATTGCATGATGCAACACAATTACTATTTTCTAAAATGAAAGAGTAACTCATGCACAAATATCCCTATACCCACAAAAATTGGTGGAATATTGTAACCCACATTCTTGTGATCTTGCAGTCTGAATTGTGAACCTAAGCACACACCAGCACATGTGCAGCATGAAAGGAGTAGCAGCAACTATTTGACTCTTTGTATCTGACCTGTAACCTCAAGTCTTCCTCAAGGTTATAGCAATTCACCCATTTACTTGCAATCACTGTGTATTGTAAATATATTTATTACTAGCTAATATGCTGAATATTTTTATTTCATTATATATCCTTTCAGTGTAATCTGAGTGTTATGGATAATCCTATATGTGTTCAGATTGGTGAATCACACATCAACAGACAATTGCTTCATTCATTGGACTATAAAATAAATTCCTTGATCTAAACTAATTTTGTACTGAATTTTCTATGGTGAATAAGTCATTGCTTAACTCTATAAAGGGTGGTACAAGCTGAGGTAATGCAATAAAGGAGAAAAATCACATCAATCATATGTATTTACTTCATTGAGACAAAATTTTACTTTTTCCCTGATAATCAATCTGTAGCTAAAAGATCCATCAACGTATTAAGCCAAATTAATGGCTTATAATTAAAGAGACTTATTAGACCTAATAGCCAGATCATGCCTCATAAAGAACCCATGTTGTTTACCAATATCTACTATCTGACCAAATAGATGGATGGTCAGGAATAGAGAATAGAGAATCACACACAATAATTCTCATTTGTTTACTTGGTTATTAACGTTTCCACCATAATGAATGCTCTTGGAAAGTATTCAAAAGAGATACCTGTATTTTCACAATGTGTTTTCATTCTAACAGCTGTCACCAGCATTCTTATCAGGCTTCTTTGTCACCAATCTTCCAATTCTTTTTCTAATTCTAGGATCTGTAATCAAACCATTAGCAACAGTTCATGAATCAGTACAAACCCATGCTTGCTTCAAGCCAAAGTGAACAAATGTACTGCTTCCATTACTTCCTGGTGGATAAGTTTTCCATACCACTGTCCTCAAGCCACTAATATAATGCTAATCATAACTATTATTTTATTGTAATACCTTACTTAGTGACATTCTGAGACTGAAGACTTTTATTACTGGTCCTAACTTGCAATCATTAACAAAACTCTATATCCAGGCCCAAGATTTTACTTATCACTCCGTAAAGGAACTTTTTATGATATTAGATGTACATAGTAAAGAACAGAAGGTGATCTACTACAGATGGTGAGAAGGAGAGTTGAAGTATAAATTAATGACCTACCAAATTTGATCTATTCTGTACCATTTCCACTAGATAATATATCAAAATATTGTATCATTATTATACAGTTTGAAGAGTAATATTGTATGCAGGTCATAATATATAGCTCAGGTCACAAATTACTTGGTGTCCAAGTTGATATATTCAGTATGTAACAGATCCCTATAGAATGTTGGCAAGTGAAATTCAAGAAAAGTTACTGAGGTGCTTTAACTCTCACCGTATGTCCAACACATCTCAAATACTTCCTTTTTCCTGATCATTAGGTACAAAAAGAACAGTAATATCAATGCAGGTTGTTAATATGATGTTTTCTAGACTGCCAAGATGATTAACATATTTGAAAGAATTGACAAGTGGGAAAATTTTATGTCATTATATCCCAATGCAATTTTATATATGTATATATATATATATACATATATATACTATTTGATAGTTATAAATATGTTAATTCTTCCAATAAAATGTATCCTCTCATGTAAATACATAATCCAGTGTATATATGCCTTCACAAGAAAATCACAAAGTATTTTACTAATTATATTATTAACTTCATGAAACTCTTTTAGTATACTATCAAGAAGAATTACTTGTCAAAGGAAAGACAATTGCGTTCCTTCAGTCTGATTTGACATAAGTAATGTAGAATGTGGATTGTGTGACTTTTTTTCCTAAATTATTGATGCTATAAATTATTCACAGGAGAAAGAAAAGCTTCTACACTGGATCCTTTCACTATTGTCTTTCCTAGGCCTACTCTGTGCTTTTTGTATCATATTTGAGTATTAGATTTAGTACATAGAATATACAGTCCAGTAATGAGAATAATGAAATTTAGAATAAATAATGACTCAAAATGATAACTACACAGTTAAATTCAGAGTATTTTAATATGGTAAGGGTGGTATTATAAGTCACATTTAATACTAGTATACAGATTAAAAGACAAAAGTTTTATAATTATTATTTTTTAATTAAAAGTAAAGAAAGTCTTGGCTTCAAAACTTAAAATGTGGGACTGGGGTTGGAATGAATCTTATCAGTTTAAACTGTTATTACCATTAGAATTTTCAGGCAAGGCCCATGATAAATGCAATGCAAGAAGTTTACAGTAGATGCACAAAAGGTAAAGACAAAGGAATCAAAGTCTACAGTGCAGAAAAGTCAATAAATCAAAAGAAAAAGAGAAAGGAAGAAAAGAACAAGAGAAGTACAAGAAAGTCAAAATACACAATAAAATGGCAATATATTTTGTCTATTGACAAACAACTTTAAAAATAAATGTATAAATAATTCAATTAAAAGATATAGAATGGAAGAATGAAAATAAAAGAAGAACCATGATATATTACTCATAAAAAATACACTTTAGATTTAAGAACACATAGGCTAAAGTAAAACTGAAGGGAAATGATAGCCCATGCTAATGGAAACCAAAGAGATCAGGAAAAATATACTTATATCAGGCAAAATAAGATTTAGGTCATAAAGGAAGTAAGTAACAAAGAGGTCCTTCTTTTGAAGTGCACACAAAGCATTCTTCAAGAGAGCTCCTTTTTTAGGTTAAGGTATAACAGAGAAAAGAAAAACTAGTTCTTGCTAGTTTACTCTATCTATCTTATTTGATTCATATATTCTTATAATTTAGACCCAAATTTATCCCCTGTCTAAATGGATATGTTATGTGTAGTGCCTAAGTGACATCTCCAGACTTTTCAAACCCTCTAATGAGCTCCTTATGTATGTTACAGGTCCCTAGATAATAAAAATCTTTGGGGAGAATTTTTGAATAAAACCCAAGTCTTTTGTACAATTTCTTTTCCTGTTTTCCTGATCTATCAGTAAAGGTGGAATTAGCTATTTGCAAAGAACAAGGAGTAGTTCTGTGTCAGATTTCTGTGGCATTAGCAAGGACACCTAGATTACTTGCTGACAGAATACAGAAAAGACCTTCCAATCACTGGTGGTTCTGACTATGGGGCAATGTATTAGGTCTAAGAATGCAATAATAATAAATCAAAAATTCAAAATCTTAGAATGAAGAAAGAAACATACAATTAAGTACTTCATAGATAATAATGGCAGCACTATGGAGGAAGAGAGAAGAGAATCGTCAATTCTGACTGTTATGAAAAACGCCACTGTTTTGGATTAGACCCTGAAGTTGAACACAAACCATTAGAAAAATAAAATGTGATTCACTGATTAGGTTGTATAGATGTCTTCTTAATGAAGACTTATATTTTCTGAACTCATCCTTTCTTGAAGCTTTCTGAAGAGAGGCAGGCTGTGATAAAGCCATTAAACCTGATAACTCTCAATGACTCCTGCTAATTTATGAGATTCACGTCTATGTTCAAATAGGTGGCACTCCTGGGGTCTCTGTTTCTTATTATCCTTGACTAAACCACTAATCACAAGACACAAATGGGTAAACTAGAGTTGCTGATATTACAACTTTAACTGAGAGTCAAGGAAGAATGAAGAACTTATAAAATACAAGTATGTGCTGAATAAAAAGTGTGTCCTGTTCTCTTAGTCTCTGTAAGGCACAGAAATTGGAAGATCACTAGGATTTAGCTTTACTCCAGTGTACACAAATATAATTACCACCACTTCGTGGAGGCTTAGGTTCTTTAACCACAGCAGCCTTTGCAAATCATAGGCTTACAAAATTTCAGCAGATTTGAGGTGTAAATAAGAAATAATTATTGCCAGAATATTTTTCTAAGAGTAAACAGACAGAAACCTACCTATGGAACACTAGAAGTTCTTCCCTTCTGAAATTCTAGTGTTCCGTTGGTAAGTTCCTGACTGGCCCTTCAGCAATCACTCTGTGGATAAATTTCTTGCCATATTTTTACCATTGTCACCCCTATCTTAAATCCAATTATCTACACTTTGTGAAACAAGGAAATGAAGACAGCCACAAGGAAAATTTGGAGATCTTTTGTGATTTCTGTAGAGGAGACAGGTTGAAAACAAAATTGTAGAGAAACAGGATTTTTTCAGATATTTAAACATGTCTTTTAAAATAGGGCTTTGGGAGACACATAGAGGAAGACAAACAAAACAGAATACAGAGGTCAGATTTTCTCAAATATTTTTAATATTTTATCACATGATAGGTAAAGGACAGCTAAAGGACATTAAATTTATTTTTAATAATGTGCATAGTAACTTTCTTCACAGTATCAAAAACCTGGAAACAACTAAAATACCTATCAATGGATAAGTAAAATTTCATTATTAACAAAATGAAATAAATAATACCTGCTGACAGATCTTACACACATCATATTGAGGGAAGAATCCAGATAAAAAGGAGCTTATCCTGCATGATTCTGTTTATGTGAATTTCAAGGGCAAGCAAAATATCTATGGTAAAAAAAAAAGTCAAAATAGTTGTTATTTCTGGGGTAGAGATTGACTTGAAACTGTCAAGAAGATGCTGGAAATTTCCTGTATATGTAGTGGTGGGTACATTGGGATGTATGTGCATATACATGTACATTCATTCACATATATATGTACATATGAGAAAATTCACCGATCTATATTCATTAAACTGAGTGTATATATTGTACATTACTATTTTTTATACTTAAAGAAAAGTGTTAAAAAAAACTATCAAGGAAGTTAAAATGATGTTGTGTTTCTACTGATAAAATTCCCTTAAGTCAACAAAAGGCGAAAATTATTTTGACATTATAGTTACCTTTTTATTTGTGGTGCTGGTTATGAAAACCAGGGCCTTGTACAATATGCTAGGCAAGTGCCTTCCCAGGAAATGGTCATGGCAATGTTTTGTACCTGTCTCCCCTGTTACCTGGCTATAGTATTATCTTTCCTAATTTATTGGTTAATCTACATGTTTATTGGTTTTCTTCTTTTTTGATTAGTATATTTTTATGATACATAAGAATTACATTCATCTCAGGGAACTGGTACATATACGTATTGCATCTTAAACATTTTTAATTTCCCTTCCACTCCCTACTTTCCTGGCTCACTGGAGCCATATAGAGGAAGGGAAGTAAAACACAGTAGGTTTACAGGCGTCTTATATTTCAGAATATTTTCATGTCCTACCAACAACTCTCATTTAAAAATTATAAGAAAGATGAGTGTGCCTTGATAATAGGGGTAGGTACTGAAACTCAGAGTCAGTGATTTTTCAGAAGGTACAACACATTAAGTATGGACTAATGTGGTTCAGAAGACAGAACACCAACCTTAGTTCCACCGTGGGTGCCAAATCGTTTAATTGTGCACACAAAAAGTGATAGATATTCTCTGAGGATTCATTTTATATCCCTTTCATCCAAATCCACTTCAATGCTTTGATAAAATGCATAAATTACCAGCACACACAAACACTCACACTCACACACACACACACACACACAAAATAATAAGATTTAAAAAGAAAACATAAAATCCTGGTTGAATTAAAGTATATTGGTATTTCAATGAAAATTATTAATTCACCTAAGAGTCTATTATATCCATAAAGTACATGAAAATGGAAAGCAAGAGAATGAAAATGGTTATACTTATAGAAGATAAAACAAACTTTAATGAAAAAACTGTAAAAAGATATATAGGAGCTCATTATATAATGATAAAGAGGTCAAGTCATAGAGACAACATAACAATTATACATATATATGACCCCAACATTGAAGAAAATATTTTGATAGAAAAAAGACAATATAATATAATAAAAATAGGGGACTTCACTACTGTAGTTTCAACAATAGACATATCACACAGACAGAAAATAGTTACAGAATCATCAGACTTTCATGACATGGTAGACTAACTGAATATAACAAACATACACAGATCATACCATCCAAGAGCAACAGAAAACAGTTTTCTCACATGGACACAGAATATCTGTCAGGTCATAGTTAAAGGTCATACCTTATGTCACAAAACTATTCCTAGAAGATTTAGCTTTTAAATTATATCTGGTATCTATTCTGAATGGACTAATAAATTGGAAATCAATAACAAAAAAGTATATAATTTTAATATCACTGATCATTCGAGAGATGCAAATTAAAACAACACTAAGATTCCATCTCACTCCAGAAAGAATGGCTATCATCAAGAAATCAGGGCTGGTGAGATGGCTCAGTGGCGTAAGCGCCTGCCTTGCAAGTGCGAGGGCCCGAGTTTGACTCCCGGAACCCACATACGAAAAAGGGGCCGGTGATATTGCTCAGTGGCACGGGTGCCTGTTGGCACGCGAGGTCCTGAGGTCGTCCCCCTGGTACCCACAAAAAAAAAAAAAAAAAAAGAAATCAACCAATAACAAATGCTGGAAGGGCTGTGGGAAAAAAGGAACCCTTCTCCACTATCAGTGGGAGTGTTGACTGGTGCAGCCACTGTGGAAATCAGTATGGAGATTCCTCAAAAAACTAGGATTGGTGGTCCCATTTGACCCAGCTATTCCCCTTATGGGTATCTTCCCAGAAGAATTAAAAACATCATACCACAGTGGTATATGTGCACCCATGTTCATAGCAGCACAATTTGTAATAGCTAGATCTTGTGAACAACCCAAATGCCCATCAACCGAGGAATGGATTAAAAAAATGTGGTATTTTTATATAATGGAGTACTACTCAGCCATAAAAAAGGATAACCTGGAGACTTTTACAGGTAAATGGATGCAACTAGACATCATACTCATAAGTGAAATAAACTAGATGCACATGTGTAAACATCATATTATCGCCCTAGTGTGAGAGGCTGAAAAAATAAATAAGATCCAAAATGTACAATAACTATTATAAAATGGAAGGAAACTGTTCAAAAGGAAAGAGAAACTGGGATGGGGGAATGGAGAATAGAAGGAAGGGAAAAGCAGAAAAAAAATATATATATATAAAAGATGGTTAAGATAGATACACTACTAATTTCTCTTAGTTCATTGAAAAGAAAGGTTTGTGCTAATGTTGTTTGGACAGTTGAATGCCAATGTCTTGTACCCTGAGTAACTAATTTAAAGGTAACAATATGCAATGCATTAACCATTGTTACCCTCCTATTATGTTTTGAAATTTTATTCTATTTTTTTCTCTTTAAAATAAAAATAAAAAAATAAATAAATGTATGAAAATTAAGTAACATGCTCCTAAACAAATAATGGGTAAAGTGAAAATTTAAAAGGAACATTTAAAAATGTCTTTAAAATGATTAGACATGCAACATTTCAAAAGTATTAGGATGAAGCAATTGTAATTGCAAGTAGAATCTTTATAGACACTATCAACATAAAAAAGAGAAAAACATTTCAAAAACTTAATGACACATCTGAAGCAAGTAGAATGACAAGAATAGTTTAAGGCCAAAGATATCAAAAGAAAGAAAATTCACAAATATCAGAGCAGAAATTGATGAAATGCAAGCTAAAAAAATAAGTAAATAAATAAAGATCAACAAGATATAAGGGTTATTTTTTAAAAATATAAAATCAATAAGTTATTAGTTATGCTTGTATAAAATGTGAAAAGACTTAAATTTTTCCAAAAATTTTATAAAAAGGAATTACTGCAAATTAATTTTTAAGGACAGAAATACCCTGAAACCAAAGCCACACTGGCACTCTAAAAGAAAAGAGAATTACAGAAAATTATAGTTGAGTAGTTTTGGTAGACTTAACTAAAAAATGTCTCCAGTAAATTACTAACAAAATGAATACAATAGCACATTAACCCAATCATTCCTGATGATCAGGTGAGATTTATTCTAAAGACAAAAGTATGGTTCAAAATACTGAAATCTACCAAAGGGATTCAGCACATTAGCACAATGGAGAGAATTATCTTGAAATTCTATCAATACATGCAGAAAAACATAAAAAATTCAGCATCCACTCGTGGTTAAAATGACACACTGGGGAGGTATGCCAAGCCGATTGTGAATATTATTCTCAGTGCTAGAAAGTCAAAAGCTTTTCCCCTAAGATCAGTAACAAGACACAGATGCCCAGCCTTAGCTCATCTATCCAAACGCAGTGCTGGAGCCTCAGCCAGAAGAGATGGGGAGCAGGAAAAAATCCAGGGCACCTAAACTGGAAAAATTGTTATTGTCCCTTGCAGATGATATGAACTGTGATGTAAAAATCCTACAGGTTTCACCAGAAAACTGTTACATTTAATAAATGAATTCAGTGAATTTGCAAGATACAAAATACCGCACCAAAATTGATACAGGTGTTACATACTAGATGATTTATTTGTAAAGACAATCAAGAAACCAACCACAATTACAATGTAGTTATAAACATAAATACTTAGGAACTAATTTAACGGAAGAGTTGAAAAATCTTTGTTGAAAATAATTGAAGACAAAAATAAATGGAAAGATATCTCATATTGATAGATTATAGAAGCTACATATCTAATCTAAATATCTATATTTTTCAAAGAAAATCTTGATTCAATGCAATCCCTATAAAAATTCCAAATGTTCCCTTTGGTTGAGACTGCTTTGGTTTTCTGAGTCATTTGTGGTTTTAAATGAATTATAGAAGTTTTCCTTCCTTGTGATAAATAAAAAGCAGAACAAATCTGAAGTTATTTTAATTCGTGACTTCGAAGTACATGTACTGCAAATCTATCATAATCAAAACAGCATTATACTGGATTTAAAAAATACACATAGTTCAATGAGAAAGAATAATTAGCACAGGAAAAGTTCTGTGCACTTTTTATCAATTCATATTTTGTTGATTTCTGGGGACAGGGTTTCACTATGTAGCCCAGGGTGGCCTCGAACTCATTGCAGTCCTCCTGCCTCAACCACACTAGTGCTGGGATTACAAGCATGAGTCACCACTCCTGGCCTGCCAATTTATCTTTATCAAATATACCAGAACCACAGAATGGGAAAAAGTCTCTGGAATTAAAAAATGAATTAAGAAATACATATAATGATAACACAAATCCAAGAAAACCAGTTATTTTAGTAACATGCAAATTGCATTAAAGGACAACTATTACATGGGACAGAGAATATAATCTCATGCAGAGAAAGCAGGACAACATACCAATTTTAATTTTGTATGTGACATATCATAGAACTCTAAGTTATGTAAAACCTGATAGGACTGCAGGGAGAAAGAGGCACACATGCAAAAGTTTGCTATAAAATTGTCAAAACTCTACTCTTAATAATTAACAGAATTAGGTAAAATTTCTGAAGACCTAAACCAATGTAATATAGTTTATATTTACATAACACTTTCACCAAATTATAACAGTACTCTCCTTTTGGAAGTTGACAGGCATTTGCCAAGTTAATCAATGCTCTGGGCAAAAACAACAAGTCTCAATTTTAAAGTAGTCACATCAGATTTCACACAATAGAAATTTTATTTATCATAGCCCTCAACTGCAGATAACACAGATATCTCTCAGTAGATAAATGGATAGCAACATTTGGGTATATAAGTATTACCTAACAATGAAAAGGAATATTATTCGGCAGTAAAGATGAATGTTTCACTGATTTAAAATTACACGTTAAACATAAATATAAGTCTGATGAGTGAAATAAGTCACTTTGAAACAGTACATCTACTTAAGTTCATTTATACAAAACTCTGGAATATGCAAAATGAGTAATAGAACACATATCAGTGGCTTTCTGGGGATGGAAGATGTATGGAAGGACTGGAGAGAGGGGCTACCAAGAGATATGGGAACTTTAAGAATTGAGGCACATTTAACTACCTACATTTTCATGATGTTTGTATGGTTGTTTTGTGTCTGAAAACACTTATCGAATTGTGCATTTTAAAGATGAGCTGCTTACTATGTGCAATTTTACTATAACAGAGTTGCTTTTAAATCTGAGTTCAAAGTAAATTATTTTAAACTTCGATCAATATCCTCTTTTAAAAACCTAAAGGTGGGCCGGTGAGATGGCTCAGCGGCTTAAGCACCTGCCCGGCAAGCGCGAGGGCCTGAGTTCGACTCCCGGAACCCACATACGAAAAAGGGGCCGGTGATATCGCTCAGCGGCACGGGTGCCTGCTGGCGCGCGAGGTCCTGAGGTCGACCCCCCCGGTACCCACAAAAAAAAAAAAAAAAACCTAAAGGTATCATACTAATGTGACTTACACTTCATACCTGGCCATGCTCCTTATAATCATAGAATTTTTGAAATGCATCAGTTATTTGATCACGTGACTGTCCATTTAAGCAACTTGGATGTGCATCAGGGTGCTGGGTCCAAATCACAGTTTCTTGTCTGTGGTCACATATCACTCTATTTAGACTACAGAGATCAGGAGATAGACAAATAATAAACAGCTAGGATGGAGACCTGAGTAAACTAAAATTGGCCCTTAGAAAACAGAAACACAAGGGGAATAATGAGCTCATTGAAATATGCCGTGGGAAGCTGGGGGCAGAGGAGCAGGGGAAATCTGTTCTCCTGATACCAGAGGCCTAGGTTCAAAAAAATGACAATCCATTGTTTTGAAGGAAAGGGCCTGGGAAGCAGGGGAGCAGGGAAGTCTGTTCTCAGTCAGAGGCCTGGCTAAAAGCAGCACCTACAATGTTTCATTTTTCACCAGCTCTCCCCTGAATTTGGGCACCTCTTCAAGACTCCTTGGAGGCCCTCTAAGTAAGCAAGAGCTTTGTATTTTCTTTCCGAAGAACTATACTCGGTTTCCCAATGCTGTGTCCCTGGGCTTCATTCTTCATGGTCCTTAGGACATGAGCCCAGAGAGAAGAGAAAATTGGTTACATTATGATCTCTCTTGTAATTGTAAAAAAATCTTTGCTTCATCCGATTATATAGATACAGTTACATGTCAAGATCGCAGAGAACTTCTCCATACTACTTATTCATCAAATGAATAATTTTTGAAACCAGGAATTTGTAATGCTGGACTGATTTATATAAGGCTTTACTCATCTACCTGTTCGGATTTCAAGAGTATGCAACACTTGACATCATTCTTAACAAAGCCATCCCCAGGAGATGTCCAAGATCACTATTTCCATGATTCTTGGTTTGTTTAGGGCATAGAATGAATAAATTTGACCCAAGAGACAACTTTGGATGGTGATGTATGTCAGGCTGTAGAAAAGCACTTCCCCGGATCCTGTCTCCACCCTACGTGGTGCGCTAAGCACACATCAGAAGAGAAGACTAAGAGAGAACGTTGTCTAAGACAAAAAACTGTGTTTAGTAAGTCATCTCATCTCTTCAATTTTCTTTTTTAAGTATTTTAAAACTATTTTCCTGCATCTGTTTTAAAGATGTCCACCATGCTTGGAGTTGAAAACAGCCTCTTTAGCTTCTCATATTTTTTAAGGCAATCCATGGCTTTTCTTTGGCTGTCCTATTTTTACTGGAATTTCTGATATCTTAACAGTGTGCAGACCAGCAAAATGCATGGCCTGGGGTTGCTCTGAGGTTGGCTTGAGAGATCACAATTCTTTGCTTGTTGATGAATATGAGCAGCTTCAAGGTATCTTGTCCAAATGGCCTTGATATTTCATGAAGATAAAACATTTTATATCACAAAGAGAACGCTATGTAAAATATGTTTTATCATAGAGAGCGATTAAAAATAAAAGGATTACAAATCTAGTGAGAAGTGATCTAAAAATTAGTTCCTACAGAACTAGGGTTAAGATTTATAATCTGAGTGTCCTGGAATAGGCCCCTGTGTTTTATTAGTATGTTTCTCAGGCAATCCTCTGAATTGTCTAAATCCTAGAATATGATTGTAAAAATAGAATTATGAAGATTATTATAGGTTTTAGAATTTTACAGTAAAAATATTATTTCCTTAAACACCCTGAATACTAGAAAACTTATGCTTTCTCTATATTTCCTTTTGCATTTTTGCAACATATCTATTAGATCATGTAAGCTCTTTCTGCAGATAAGAACATGAAAACAGGAATAGGATTAATACAATATCATGAGTTTAAAAGTAATGGAGTGAGATTGCTATCAGGCTGAACTAATTTAAAAATCTGTGGTAAAATCTGTGGTTGACTTATTCTCCTAAATATTCTTTAATTTTAATATAGTGATATAACTACTCAGAAATACTTAGATAATATCAATTAAACAACTGAATTTTTAAAAACTGTATATTTTCTAAGCCAATTGTTTTCTAAGAATGAACATAATCGTCTCTCAAAGATTTGCCATGAGTATTCTCTCTCCAATATATTTAAAACATGCTTTTTTGTCAATCTTTATCATCAGTATAACATATTTTAGCTAGGATAGAATTAGTTTTCTCACATTTGTCCTGGAAAATTTTTCTAGTGACATGAATTTAAGCTTGGAGAGAAGGATCAGATTTTTGAAATATTACAGGGATATAAAGTTATTGAGCATAATATCAGTGTACTTTGTATAGATATTATGTAAATGTTACCAAGTTATGAGGCTAATATCATATATCTCATTTTATCAGGCTTAAAAAATTAGAAACCCCAATTTAAATGATTGTAAAAAAATTAACAAACTGACAAAGAAAATGAGTGATTATTTTCAACTATCCAGCTTGATAAGTATTCAAAATTTACTTAGAGATCACCATAAGAAATATTATACGTACTGGTGAATAATTGCATTCAATGAAGATTAACTTCACGTTCATTCAAAAGTAACAGTAAATGATATATTTTCCTTACATGTATACGTAATTTCTTCTAATCTCAGAAATATTATATAGATGATAGATAGCATTTGTAATTCTCTTGGTTTAGAAACTAGAATATTTCAAAGAATAGAAATTCCACAACATCCATTTATAAAACTGAAGGCATAGTATATATTTTCTCTTAACAAGCATTATTTTATAGAACATTCTGAGTTCAAATTTGAGTCTAAATTAACTTCCCCTTTGGTCAAAGAATCTAAACATGAGTTTACATTGATATTTCATTCTTATTCATCTAGTTTGTTAAATTCCATTATATGATAGATTTAAATTGATGAAAAATTATGCCTTTGGTTTTTCATAAAAATCTTCATGCCTCTACAAAAGCTCTTTCACACAGATTTTCCAAACATTTATATTAGAGAATAAGAAAAATATTAATTTTATGATGTTTTCAGAAAGCAGTTCCACTAAAGCTTAAAGGAATCATTAGAGAGAGCATAAATAAACATTGTATCCTATCATTTGTATTGAAATTCAATCTCAGTTCACTATCATCTTCCCAACAACATGACTGAATATTGAATATATGCTATGAAATGATTGTTGTTGCTACACTCAATTTTTTTTTTAGCTCCATTGTTAAACAGAAGCTAGTTTACAGATGAAAACCCAGTTATCTTTTACCTTTTTGTTTTGGCTTCTTGCTTTTGTCACTCCATTCCTTGTGAGAGTACTTTCCTGATAAAGTACATGCATAACAATCTCATCTTACATTCTGCTTCTGGGAAAAGTCAATCTTCCTCATTTTGCTCCTTTTTGTAGCATAAAGCCATTTAAGTTTGGCTGAGATTTCTCATTGCAATTATACTTTTCACTTGCAGATACAGACTTTCAAAAAATAAATACCACTTTGTATTCAACTAAATGATCAGCTAGCTTTCTCTCTAGGTTAACTCAGAGGACACACTGAATAAAATGGACAAAGGAAATCAGTCTGTAGTGTCAGAATTTGTGCTTCTGGGACTTGGACGTTCGTGGAATATGCAGACCTTACTCTTCATGGTATTTGTGATGATTTATCTGATGACTCTATCTGTAAATATTGCCGTCATTGTCTTAATCCTCCTGGACCCTCAACTCCATTCTCCCATGTACTTCTTGTTGGCGAATCTGTCATTTGTTGACATGTGGCTTTCCTCAGTGACAACTCCTAAGATGATCACAGACTTTCTCAGGGAGAACAAGACCATTTCCTTTGGAGGATGCATGTGCCAGATCCTCTTTGTCCATTTCATTGGAGCAGGAGAGATGGTGCTGCTGGTTGTAATGGCCTATGACCGCTATGTGGCCATCTGCAAACCCCTGCACTACTCCACCATCATGAGCCTGCGCAGGTGCACTGGGCTGGTGGTGACTGCATGGACAGCTGGCTTTGTGCATGGCATGAGTCAGCTGGTTGTGATTGTGAAGCTGCCTTTCTGTGGGCCCCGGCAAATAGACAGCTTCTTCTGTGATATACCACTGGTGACCAAACTGGCCTGCATGGATTCCTATAATTTGGACATTTTAATAAACGTAGACTGTGGGCTTGTGGCTGTAACCTGCTTTGTTCTGTTGCTGATCTCCTACACATACATTCTTCTCACTGTCCACCTAAGCTCTAAAACAGGTGCCTCCAAGGCTCTGTCCACCTGCACTGCCCACATCACCGTGGTGGTGATCTTCTTTGTGCCCTGCATCTTCATCTATGTGTGGCCGCTAAACATCACTTGGCTGGACAAATTTCTTGCTGTGTTTTATGCTGTTTTTGCTCCCCTCTTAAATCCAGCTATTTATACACTGAGAAATAAAGAGATGAGAAATGCTGTGAAAAGATTCAGAAGCTATTATATGGATTTCAAGGAAAATACATAAGGCTCAGCTACCTCACTGTGAGTACCTCAAATTGAAAATATATTGATCCTGTAACATAAGTAGATATTAAGGACTTTTGGTGATATCCACAATGTATTCCATTCCCTACATGCACATATACAAATTTTATATAATTCAGGCATTTTAATAAGTACAGGCACATATACAAGTTTACTATAATTCACAGATTTTAAAACTTACTAATGAGCCAGAAGTCCACTGTGAATGCTTTCCTTAAAATCTAAGCAGTAATGATCCCTTTTGGTAGGAATATATCTAATCTGTTTGTGAAGGTTTTACTAGTATAAGGAAGAATTTAAAACTTGTTTAACAAACTCACAGTTCCATTCTTATGGACCATATTTTAATGGACTGCTCTTGAATATTTTACTCATTCTGATTTAAAAAATGTATTTTATACATTGACACTCCTAACTTTTCCTCATCTTTTGTCAAAAGGCATCTTCATTACTACTTTTGACTTCTCCCGGCTTTCCATCAAAACACTAACAAGTGTGTAAAAAAAAAAAAAAAAAAGTGAATCACAGATGAAATAAAAACAACAAACAGAATAGCTATAATTACCTTGAGGTTGTTTTCATTCAAAAAGTTTTAAATAAGTATTGCATATGCTATTTTTAATCTCATTCTCAAGGACTAAATTTATTTTAAGTTATTTTTAACAATTGTTTAAAATCTTGAAATGTATCTCCCTGAAGGCAGTGATCGCAACTGTGCTAATTCTCAAAACTAAAATACTTAATGCAGTGAATAATATATGATAAACAATTATTTTCAAAAAATACCAATGATGCCAATTGTTAGATTCAATTATTTACAAAATTCCATTATTAAAAACTAATTACCTATACTTTTTGCACTTTAAAATATTGTTTGAAGGCTAGAAGATGGAATTTAATGGTAGAGTGCCTGACTGGCTTGTGTGAGGCTCTAGGCTCAATTACATTCAATGCAAAAAAAGTGAAAATATTCTTAAAAGTCTGAAATACATAATATTTTCTTTCTTTTATAATTATACATTAAATGGATTGAAATTGAATGATAATAACAATAAAATTTCATTTAAAAGTTTAAAGCAAGAAGATGTAACATATGTAGTTTCTATTTTTCTTAATATGAAAACAAAATACAATAAAATGGTAAAATAAAAATTTAACATTCCTAGCTGCCTGTTCTATGACATCTTGCTATACATATTATAAGCTTCAATACTTTTATTATCTTCCAAGTGTGAATAACTGAAGAAAATTTGAGATATATGTTAAATTTCTTTATTTAATATAGTCTTATGTTTTCCTTCATCAAAGGATTCAAAAACAAATTGATTCCAAGACTACTCATTTATTACACGCCATTGCACATTGCAACAAAATGATTCGTTTTTACAAAGAAAGTTACCAATTCATACCAAGGATATAATATGAAAACATCCCTATTCCCACAACAATATTGTTGGAAATGTTTAATCCTCATTTTTGTTGTGTCTAGCAATCTGAATTTTAAACCTAAGCACATACCATCACGTGAAACACTGAAGGAGTAGCAATCAACTACTTGACAGTTTGTATCTGAGCTGTAAACCTCAAGTCTTCCTCAAGGGTGAAGAAATTTACCCACTTAGTTTCAAACACTCTATGTTTTAAACATATTTATTACTAACAATTATGCTGAATATTTTTATTTCTTTATAGATCCTTTCAATGTAATCTAACAGCTGTGAATAACCCTGTGTATGTGTTCAGACTGGTGAATTACATGGTCATCAGCCCATTGTGCTATAAAATAAATTCCTTGATCAAAAGTAATTTTGTACTGATCTAAAGTAATTTTTGTTATGTCAAGTGAATAAGTCTTTGGTGAATAAGTCATTGCCTAAATCTATAGAGGGAGATGCAAGCTGAGGTAATGCAATAAAGAAGAAAAATTATGTCAATCATATGTGTTCACTGCACTGAGACAAAATTTTAGTTTTTCATGTAAAAGAAACCCATTATAATAACATGTGTTGAGAGATTTATCACCATATTGAGCCAAATTAATGGCTCTAGCCTAAAAAGACTTACTAGACTGAGTAGCCAGATCATGCTTTGTGACTCCACTCATTGTACACAGAACAGGTATTTGGATGGCCAGGAATAGAGAGCAACACACACTAATTCTCAACTGTTTCCCTGATTATTAATATTCCCTCTGTAATGGATGCAACTGGTAAGTATTCCAGGGAGATTCCTGCATTTTCACAATGTATTTTCATTCTAAGAGCTGTCACCAGCATTTTTATTAGGCTTCTTTGTCACCCGTCTTCCAATTCTATTCTTTCTAATTCTGGGATGTCTAATAAGCCATTAGCAGCTCTTCATGAATCAATATGAACCCATGTTTACTTTAAGCCAATTTAAACAATGATATTCACTACTTCCATTTCTTCCCAGGGGATAATTTTTCCATACCACTGTCCTTACAGCCACTAATATAATGCTAATCATAACTGTCACCTTACCATAATACTTCACTTAGTGACACTCTGAAACTGAAGACTTTTAATTACTGGTCCTAACTTGCAATCATTAACAAAACTCTGTATATCCAGGCCCAAGATTTTACTTATGACTCTATAAAGGAACTTTTTATGAAGTTAGATGTATATGGCAAAGAACAGAAGGCAATCTAGTATAGGTGGTGAGCAAAAGAGCTGAAGTATAAATTAATGAAAGTTAATTATTCCTAGGACCTACCTAATTTGATCTCTCCATAACATTTCCACTGGTAATATATCAGTATACTTATATCTCAATTGTACAGTTTGATGAGTGATATTGTATGAAGGTCATAATTTGGAGTTTAGGTTATAAATTACTTGGTGTCCAAGTTGATATATTCAGATCCCTATAGAATGCTGGCAAGAAAAATTCAAGAAAATTTACTGAAGTGCTTTACCTCCAACCATATGTCCAATACATCTCAAATACTTCCTTTTTCCTGATCATTATATACAAAAAGAACTGGAATATCAACGCAGGTGGTTAATATGATGTTTTTTTCTAGACTGCTGAGATGATTGATATTTTTGAAATTATCATATGTCATTATATTTCAATAAAATTGTATATAAGTACATATATATAGTTTTTGATACTTACAAATATGTAATTCTTCTAATGAAATGTATCCTCTCACATAAATAATCAAGGTTACATAGGCCTCCACAAGAACATCACAAAGTATTTTATTTATTATTTTAAATCAATCTCATAAAACTCTTAGTATACTATCAAGACTTATTTGTGAAAAGAAACATAATTACCTTCCATCCATCTAATTTCACTAACTAATGTACAAGGTAGATTGTGTGAATTTTTTCTAAATTATTGATTCTATAAATTATTCCTGGGAGAAAAAATGTTCCCCAGTAGATCTTTTTACTCCTGTCTTTCCTAGCCCTCTTCCCATGTTTTATGGGGCTCTGTGCCATTCGTATCAGATTATTACATAGATTCTAAAGTCCATTAATGAGAGTAATCACATATGGAATTAAATAATGACAGAGACTGATAAGTATATAGTTAAAATCAGAATATTCTAATATGGTAAATGTGGTGATGTAAATCACATTTTAACACTGGTATAAAGATGAAATGAGAAAATGTTTTCAATATTTATTAATTAAAAATTAAGTTTTGACTTTAAAAATTTAAAATGTGGGGCTGGGCTTGGAATGAAATGTATCAGGTTAAAATAAACTATTATAAACTTTAGATTTTTTAGGCACGGCCCATTATATGTGCAATGCAGGAAATTTAGAGTAGTCGTACAAATGATAGACAAAGGAATCCAAGCCAACCACTATAGAAAACTCATCATATCAAAAAGGAAGACAGAAAGAAGGGAAGAAAGGAACAAGGTAAGTATAAAGAGTAAAAACACAATCAATAAAATGGGAATATTAGGGTTTTTTTTTACAAATACTTTAAAAGTAAATGTATAAATTACTCAACTAAAAGACATAGAGTGAAAGGAAGAGTACAAAAAGAAGGACCAATGATATATTGCCCACAAGAAGGTGACTTTAAATTTAAGAACACATAGGCTGAAGCAAACTGGAGGGAAATGGTAGTTCATGCAAATGGAAACCAAGGTGACCAGGGACGAATACACTTATATCAGGCAAAATACAATTTAAGTCAAAATGGAAACAAGAAAGAAAGGAGGTCCTTCTTCTGAAGTGCACACAGAGCATTCTTCCAGAGAGCTCCCTTTTTAGGTTGAGGTATTCTAGAGGAAAGGAAAACTAATGCTTGCTTGTTTCCTCCCTCCATCTTACTTGGTTCCAGTATTCTTATAATTTTAGATAAAATTTACCTCCCAGTCCCAATTGATATGTTATCTGTAGTTGCAAAGAGTCATCTCCAGACTTTCCAAACCCTCTCATGAGTTACTCATGTATATAACAGATACAAAGATCTTCAGAGTGAATTTTTGAGTAGAAAATTCTTGCGTACAATTCCCTTTGCTGCTTTCCTGATCTGTTGAGAAAGATTGAAATAGCCATATGCCAGGAGCAAGGACTCTAGTCCTGGACGTAAGCAACAGATTTCTGCGTCATTAGCAGGGACACCTGGACTATTCAGTGACAGAAGACAGGGAAAACCTGTTGATCACAGTGGTTCTGACTCTAGGGCAATGTACTAAGAGTGCAATAATAATAAATAAAAAATTCAAAATCTTAGAATGCAGAAACATGTACAATTAAGTACTTCACAGAAAATAATTGATAGCACTATGGAGGAAGAGAGAAGAGAATCATCAATTCTGAATGTTATGAAAGATGCCACTGGTAATATATTTGATTACACACTGAAGTTGAATACAAAGCACTAGAAAAACAAAAAATAGTTCATTGATTAGGTTGTATGCATTTCTTTTAAATAAAGACTTATATTTTCTGAACCCATCCTTTCATGAAGCTTTCTGGGATGAGGCAAGTTGTGATAAATAAAGCCATTAAACCTGAAAACTCTTAATGACTCTTGCTAATTTATGACATTCTATGCATTTTTATGTTCAAATAGTTAGCAGTGCTGGGGTCTCTGTTTCTTATTACTGTTAATTAGACTCCAGCTAGTCACAGGAGTGAAATGGGTGCACTAGTGTTGCTGACATTACAACTTTAGCCAAGAAACAGGGAAGAATAAAGAGCTTAGAAAATACAAGTATGTGCTAAATCCTGTCCTCCCAGAACCCATGTGAACACAGAATTTGGAAGAGCACCAGGGTCCCGCTTTGCTCCAGTGTCCCCACATGTAATTACCTCCACTTCTCTCAGTGTTAGGTCCTTTTACCATGGCAGACTATGCATCTCACAGGCTTAAAAAATTTCTCTAAAAATGTGGGTATCAGCCACAGTAGAGCATGGGGAGTGACAGTGATAAAAGAAAAAATGATTAGTACCAGAAAATTTTTCTAAGATTGAGAAGAAAAGAACCCTACTTACAGGAAGCTGGAAGATCATGAGGGAAAAGACAGCAGTCTTTTTAACTCCAACCCTCACTGACTCACTTATCCAGAATGGCTGTATCTGTGCTGGATCACAGCACCTCCAGAATCTGGGGCTGTTTTAGAACTAAGACAAAATTAGTTAAGGTAGTCATTGGAGGGAAATCAGTCCCACATAACATCATGTTTGACCTTGAAAGAGGCTAAGCCGAGCCACTGTGAATAACAGTAAATTTGAAGCTCAAGAAAGATTACTAGAAAAATCCCAAAATGAAAAAGCACCACTAAATTTATGGTAGGAGTGATCTCATCTTTCTTTCTACAGATCACCTCAGAGCAAGCTATGTGATGGGGCCCATGGAACTACTAAATCAGTCTTAAAACTCAGAATTCATTTTGATGGGACTGACCAGCTTCAAAGATGTAGTTTCTTCTCCCTGGACCCTTCTCAGTTACCTACATGCTAACACTTTTGGGTAACCTCATTGTGGTCACCCCAAACCTAAACACCCTCATGTACTTTCTCCTTGGAAATTTCTCCTTTGTGGATATGAACCTTGCTTCTTTTGCCACCCCTAAAATAATTGTGAACTTGGTAAAAAAACAGAAAGACCATCTCTTTTGCTGGTTGTTTCACTCAGATATTTCTCCTTCACTTCCTGGGTGGAGTTGAAATGGTACTACTGGTTTCCATGGCTTATGACAGATATGTGGCCATTTGTAAACCCCTACACTACATGACCATCATGAGCAAGAAGGTCTGCGTTTTACTTGTTGTGATCTCATGGTTTTCAGGTCTCCTTCACTCAGGGCTTCAGTCACCCTTTGTTGTGAGCTTGCCTTTCTGTGGTGCCAATGTGGTAGACAGCATTTTCTGTGATCTCCCTCTGGTTACTAGCTTGCATGTACAGATACCTACTTTGTGCAGATAGTCACCGTTGCCAACAGTGGCATGATCTCCATCAGCTGTTTCATTATTTTACTTGTCTCCTACAGTCTCATCCTCAGAACCATTGGGAAGCACTCTTCTCCTGGGCAGTCCAAAGCCCATTCCACTTTGACTGCTCACATCACAGTGGTCATTCTCTTCTTTGGTCCATGCATCTTTATCTACGTCTGGCTCTTGAGCAAGCACTATGAGGAAAAATTCCTTGCTGTATTTTGTCACCTTTACTTTAAATGCCATTGTCTACATTTCGAAAAAACAAAGAGATTAAGATGACCTCCTTTTGAGGAGATATTTAATGATTTCTAGAGCGGAGACAGGTTGAAAACAAAATTGTAGAGAAACGGGGTATTTCTCAGATCTTAAAACACATCTTTTAAAATGGAGTTTTGGGAAACACATACAGAAAGGCAAATAAAACATAGAAAGATTACACATGTCAGATATTTTCAAATATTTTTAATGTTTAATCAAATAAAATGAGAGGTAAAGGATATTGGCTTATTTTTAATAATGTGCATAGTAACTTACTGGCAGTGTCAAAAACTGTACACAATTAAAATACCTATTAGCGGATAAATGAAATTCTATGTATAAACAAAATGAAAGTAATAATACGTGCTGTCAGATCACACAGTCATCATTTTGAGGGAAGTTTCTAGACAAAAAGAGTTTATCCTGCATAATTCCATGTATGTGAATTTCAAGAGCAGGCAAAATTCTATGGTGAAAAAAGTCAAAATAGTTGTTATCTCTGGGACAGAGATTGACTTGAAACTGTTGAGAAGATGCTGGAAATTTCTTGTATCTATACTGTTGGGTACAATGTGGTGTCTTCATAAGTGTACATGCATTTATATATATATATATCTGTATGTATATATGTGAAAATTCACTGCTCTATACTCAGGTAAGGTAAGTGTATATGTTGCACATTATTATACATTCATTATTAATGATATTTTACACTTAAAGGGAAATGTTAAGAAAAAATTATCTAGGGAAATTGAAATGATGTTGGATTTCTGTGAATAAATTTCTGTTGAGGAAAGTCTTTTTTCTGTCATTCTTACTTCTCTTTTGGTAGTGCCAGGCCTTGCACAACATGTTAGGCAAGTGCTTTCCCTGTGCTACTGTCATTCCTTTCAAAAGGAAGTGGTATGGCAGTGCTGTGTACCTGGCTCCCCTATTAACTGGCTGTAGTAGAAAAAGTTTCTTAGTTTATTGATTAGTCTATATTTCTATTGGTTTTCTTCTTTTTTGATTAGTACATGTACATACTTCTTTTTTGATTAGTGTATATATATATATACATCTTATATATTATATTAGTATATATATATATATATATATATATATATACATCTTAATCATTTTTAATTTCCCTTCCACTCCCCACCCTCCTGCCTCATTGTAGTCATAGAGATGAAGGAAAGTAAAATATAGCAAGATTACAGAATTCCAATATTTTAGAAAATTTTCATGTTTCACCAATATAAAATTAATGGTTACATTGTTATTGATTTTAAAATGATGTTGACTGTAATAACAATTATAAACTACTTTTCCTGCAGAGCACTTTGCTAGGTTTATAGTTTATTAAAATATTGAATTGGATTTGCATGAAAGAGATATAAAGTGAATCCTCAGAGAATATCTGTCCCTTTTTTGTGTGTACAGTTTACACAATTTGCCACTCACAGTGGAACTAAGGCTGGTGTTGTATTTTCTGAAACACATTAATATCTGAGTCAGGACTCATGTGTTGCACCTACTGAAAAATCAGTAATTCTGAGTTTCAATATCTATCTGTATCAGCAAGGTACACTCAGTTTTATTATAGTATTTAAATGAAAGTTGTATAGATACTTTGAAGCTGTAAAAAAATAACACATCTTATTGCAATCTCCCCACTCCAATATTTAAATTTTCAGAACTATGCTCCTGATACCAAAAATAAAGTTTCATGGTGCAGAAAGCCAAATCCTGTTTTCTGGACACTGGATTTTTCTTTTTGTGTCTTTCAGGCCAGATTCAATGAAGCCACCACAGAAAGCTAGTCCCTGGTTTGACCCCAAAACCACTCTACCCCTCCACCTACCCATACTAATTTTCCTGGATCCCTGGCTCCTTCAAAGGGATCTGTGCCTCACATACCATTACCAATCAGTCATCAAAATGTCTAGCCCCAGCTATCAATATCATTATTACCTGGGAATGTAAATATAACTTTACACAAACTTATGTATCTTGGCCTCAGTTTCGTGCCTTCCCCACTCACTTCTAGCCTTTCTATCTCCCCTCCACATTCCTGACCTCCATGTGACTCTCCCTCTCCTCTTGGTCTTCCTGCTGCTTGTCTCCCTCCACTACTGGCTTCTTGCCACTGCCTCCACCTCCTCTTCCTCATGGCAGCCTTGGTCTTTTTCTCCTCTCCCATAAAAACTTATCTTTGGTCCTAGTGTTAAAATGATTCAAATTTGGCTCAGAGGCACTCTGCATCTGTGCCCAGCCTCTAGCATGATGACTCCTTCCAAGGAGCAGTTTTGGGTTTGAAATTCCAACATGGCAGAGGGTACCATTCATCTTCCTTCAAAATCTTAGAATGATGTCAATTCATAGGCACCATCACTTAACCCCAGCTTCCATTCATCAGTAAAGACATCGGATCAATGCTACTCGAACCTAATCAATCAGGTTCTCACCCCACACAGTCAGGTTAAATGAATAATTGATTAAAGGGCTCATATTTCAAGGCAGTGACACTTGATAGCTGAGAGGAAAAGTGACTTTGATGAAAAGCAACTTTTGGAATTGCTGCTTGCGAAAAATCCAATGCAGCTTTTCATGCTGCCAAACTAGTGTTTGGACTTGAACATGCAGTGGATACTAGAGCACGCCCAGTAGCCAGAATGGCATTTTGCTTTCACCTCCACCACTCTCTCCTGCCCACAGAGTAGAATTCTGCAGAGGTACCTATCAGTGTGCCTGGACAAATGGTAACATATCTGCCCTGGCTGCATCCAAACTCCTGAAAAATGCACAGACAAATATTTTGGCATCTTGGAGGGTTCTGAGGAAGGACTCATACTCAGCAGCTATTCAGATGCTCTTGGGACTAATGAGCCATCAGAAAAATGAAAGTGAACCCTGGCAGCCTTCCTTGAATTCTGAAGTCATATATCTCATGAATTGTGCTCTGGATATTATCACTGCCAGCAAAGCCAGAGTCAGTTTGGCCTCCCCTTTGCTAGATGTCTCTGAAAGTGTAGGGAGCTCTCTTGGTGTGGCCAGCCACCTGCCTGTACCTACTACCTGTGGAAGCCACATTGTACCCAGTCTTCATGCAGGGCTCCCATCTCAGGAATATGCCTCAGAATACAACAGATGATATTTTCATTCTACTAACAGTGGCCAGCACCTGCACTTCCTTCATCTCATCCACCCCCTTTCAACAGCTCTGGGCTCCCAGAACCACCACCACTAATCCTGAACCACCAGTTCTGGTCCCAGAGTACAAGGACACTTCTAACTCTCGAGTTACAGCTATCCCCCGTGTGAGCCATCCTCTTCAGACTGCTTGCAGGTCTGGTAGGACTGAAGGTGGGCAGTGCCTCTTCTTCAGCATACCTGCCTTTAGGAATTTCTTCTCCCAACCCCTATGTTCCAACAGTGCTCCTGGCTAAAACTACAAATGTCATAGTTTGACACCTAATGCACCCTCTGCTCAGACAAACAGTTCTGCAAGTTCTGTCAAAAGGAAAGCTTTCTATATGTCAGGGCAATGAGATATGGACTCCATTTATGGAAATTACAGCTATGGCCAACAACGATCTACACAGAGTCCCATGCACAGGATACCTGTCAAAAGCATTTTAGATAGAAATCTGGGAAACGGCTTTGACAAAAGTGCTGAAACATCATTCTTAGTATTTGAGCCAGCAAAGCAGTAATTTTCTTTGGACATCAGAGGAAATTCAGCACACAGTCCCGTAGACCTCTGACCCCTCCTTCCTATAACACTGCTAAAAATTCTATTTGGATCAAGATCCAGTGAATCTTTGGGATGTACATATCACCCATAATGAGTGAGCATGGGGAAAAGCACAGGAAGTTTCCCTTTCACCCAATGAAAGTCCACAAACTATATTAATCTACCTCTTCCAACTACTCTTTGTATGAACAAGCAAAGAATAGTGACACACACCTCACTGCCCTGGCAACCAATGAGATAATCACCCAAGTACCTCCAGTGGACTGGAATGTCATCACTACCATTACTCTGATTCCAAAAGTAGACAAGGACCCAACCAAAAAAGAAAGCTATAGACCAATGTCCTTAATGAATATAGATGTAAAGGTCCTACACAAGACTCTTTAAAGCAAAATGCATTGAATCATCAAAAAAATCATTGATCATGACTAAGTAGAGTTCAACCCAGGGATGCAATATTGGTTCAACATATGCAAATCAATAAACATAACATGTTGCATAAATAGAAGCAAGGACAGAATCAAAAGAACTTTTCAATAGACACAGAAAAGCCTTTGACAAAATCCACATCCTTTCATGATAAAACCACTCTAGAAATAGGTATAAAATGACCTTACCTGAATTTGATAAGTGCTATGACAAACCTAGTAGCAACATCACATAAAGTGGGGAAAAACTAAAAGCTTTCCTCTAAATAAGGAAGAAGACAAGGATGTCCACTATCACTACTCCTGTTCAAAGAAGTACTTAAAATACTAGCAAGAGCAATTACACAAGAAAAAGTAATAAAATGTACATGTAAAAGAAATAGAGAAATCAAATTGTTATTATTTGCAGATGACTTCATACACTACATAGAAGACCTCAAATTACTCACCAAGATTCTTGTAATTAATAATCAAATTCAGTAATGTAGCAGGATACAAAACAACACAGAAAAAAATCACTAACATTTCTGTACACTAATAATGAACCCATTGAGAAAGAATTTAGTAAAAAACTACCACTCACAATCGCATGAAGAAAAACAGAATACTAAGGAATTGCCCTACCTATGGAAGTGAAAGCCCTCTACAAATAAAACTACAGTACTTTGTAAAAGGAAATTGAAAAGGACATCAAACAATGGAAAGATATTCCCTGTTCCTGGATTAGCAGAACTAGTATAGACAAATGCCCATACTTCCAAAATTGATTTAGAGATTTAATTCAATCTCAATCAAAAAGCCAACAGTATTCTTCACAGAGCTAGAGAAAACTATCCTGAAGTTAATATGAAACCAGAAGAGACTCAGAATACCAAAAGCAATTCTGGATAACAATAGCAAGCAGGAGGTATCACAATACCAGAATTAAAGTTATACTGCAAAGCTAGTATGACAAAAACAGCATGGCACTGGTGCAAAAACAGACATAAGGATCAATAGAATAGCATAGAGGATACAGAAACAATCCAAAGCAAATCAGCTGTTTGATCTCTGACAAAGGTACTAAAATATAACCGAAGGAACACTACCCTCTTTAACAAATGGTGTTAGGCACACTGGCAGAAAATTACAAAAAATTGAACCTAGACCCCTATCTCTCACTGTGTACTAATCTTAAATCAAAATGGATCAAAGAACTAATGCTAAAATAGAAACATTTAACCTGAAGGAAGATAAAATAGGTAAACTCCTGAAGTCATAGATTTTCACAAGGACTTTTTGATCAGAACTTTGGTTGCAGAGGAAATACTATTTAAAATCAAAAAGAAGTAAAAGCTGGTTTTTTTGAAAAGATAAAAATCAATGAATTATTAGTTATACTAATATAAAATGTGAAAAAAACTATATATTAAATCAGAAAAAAAAAAACAGAAGGCTTAACAATTTCCAAACATTTATAGAAGTGAATTATTGCAAACTAATTTTCAAGGCTAGCAATTCCCAACTGAAGCCAGACTAGCACTCTAAAGAATAGAAAATTACAGACTGATACTTTTGGTAAACATAGGTTAATAAATTCCCCAGTAAAGTACTAAAAACTGAATACAATAGCCTATTAAGCCAATCATTAATGATCAGGTGAGATTTATTCTAAAGGCAAAACGATGGTTCAAAATATTCAAATCTACAAAGGAGATTCAGCATGTTAGCACAATGAAGGAGAGAATTATCATAAAATCCTATCAATACATGCAGAAAAATATTTCACGAAATTCAATATTCCTTTCATAGCAAAAATGATAAGCTAGATGAAATATGTCAAGACAATCATTAATAACATTCTCAGTGCTAGAAAGTTAAAAGCTTTTCCTCTCAGATCAATAACAAGACACAGATGCACAGTTTTAGCTCATCTGCCCAAATATATGCTGGAAGCGTTAGCCAGAGAGTTAGGGAGAAGGAAGACATGTGAGCCATCTAAATTGGGAAAAGTAAGTTAAATTTTCTCTGGCAGATGAAGTGAATTTTATATAAAAATCCTACATGCTTCACCAGAAAACTGTTAGATTTAATAACATTTAGATCAATTCAGTGAATTTGCAGGGTACAAAACCATACCAAAATTGGTACTGATATTACATAGTAAGATGATTTCTTTTTAAAGACAATCGAGAAAAAAATCCCAGTTACAATTTAATTATAACTATAAAATACTTAGAAGGAAATTTAACTGAGGAACTGAAAGATCTTTGTTGAAAATACCCAAAGACACAAATAAATGGAAAGATATCCAGTATTCACAGATTGTAGAAGCTAATCTGGCTGAAATACCCGTATTTTTCAAACAAATCTAGATTCAATGCAATCCCTATAAAAATTCCAAATGTTCCATTTGCTTGAGATTCTTTGAGTTTTCTGGGTCTTTTGCAGTTTTATATATATTTTTAGTATATATGCTGCCAAAGCAAGCACTTTTGTGGTTTTATATAAATTTTAGAATTTTTTAATGAAAAAAAGCAGAACAATGTTGGAGTTTATCTTATTTTGTGACTTCAAAATACATATACTACAAATCTATAATAATCAAAAGAACACAATACTGTACTAGAATAAAAACAAACAAATAGGTCAATGGTACAGAATAATGAACAGAGGAAATGTTCCATGTATTCTTTGTCAATTTACCTTTGTGGGGGGGTTCAGACAGGGTCACACTATGTAGTTCATGATGGCCTTGAACTCATGGCAATCCTCCTGTCTCAGCCTCCTCAATGCTGGGATTACAGGCATAAGCCACCAGGCCAGACCTGTCAATTTATCTCTATCAAAGATACCAAATGGGAAAAAGATAGTCTCATCAACTAAAAAGGAATAATTAAGAAACACATATAATGATAACAAAAAATTAAAAGAAAACATATCTAGCTATTTTATTAACATGCAAATTATGTTTCAGAACAACAACATTGCTAGAGAAAAAGATCATCTCACATCCTAAAAGCAGGACAACATACCAATTTTAATTTTGCATGTGACTTATCATAGAACTCTAAGCTGTGTAAAAAACTGATAGGCCTACAGGGAGAAAGAGGCACACAGACAAAAGTTTGTGATAAAAATATCAAAGCTCTACTCTCAATAACTGATAGAATTAGACAAAATTTCAGCAGACCTAAACCAATATAATACACTTTCAATAAATTATCACAGTACTCTTATTTTTGAGATAGTATTGTAGACAAGGTTTGCAAGGAAAACAATACAATACAGGACACACGACTTATAGGATTATTTTGTAATAGTCATCCAAAGAGTCATATACAAAAAGTGCAGGAAATCTGTCCACACACTAAAGAACCAAAGAATCCAGCTGAAGGCCTGGATTCTAAAGCAATGTCCTGCATGAGTCCAGCTGAAAACCTAGAGCCCATGGCAATGCCCCCACGAGTTCAACTGGAGGCCCAGAGCCCACAACAATGTCTCATGCAAGTCTGTTTCACAGATCTGCGCTGGAAGGCCCAAAGGTCAGTGGTGGAAGCTAGAAAGTCTGTGCCAGCGGGATGACGGATCTGTGCGAGAGCCAGGAAGAGACACTCAGAGAAGGCAGAGCTCCCCCGAAAAGTACCACAGCCATCCCCAGCAACAACGATGTCCCAAGCTCCTCTGACGACAAGAACAGCCAAGTTCCTCTCAGGAAAGCCAGCATGACAAACTCCTCGAGGAGAACCAACAGCACTAACTCTTCCTCTCCAGTTCTCCTTTTTATGATGTTGACAACAGTTCTCAGGTGTGCCCTCCACACCCAGCACCATGCTGATTCAGTTCAGCTGGGTGTTACAAGTTGACCATCAGTTGTCAATCCACCACAGGTAGGCAGATATTTGGCAAGTTAGACAATACTCTGGGCCACAAAACGAGTTTCAGTTTTAAAATAGTCACATCACCCAGATTTGTACACAATAGAAATTTTATTTACCCTAGTCCCAAACTGCAAATAACACAAATATCTTTCAGTAGATAAATGGATGGCAACATTTGGGTATATTAGTACTACAAAACAATAAAAAGGAATACTGTTCAGCAATAAAAAGGAATGTTTCATTGATTAAAAACTACATGGTAAACATAAAAACAAGTTTTATGAGTGAAAGAAGTCACTTTGAAACAGTACATCCTACTTGAGTTCATTTACACAAAACTCTGGAATATGCAAAATGAGTAATAGAACACATATCAGTGGCTTTCTGGGGATGGAGGATGTATGGAAGGACTGGAGGGAGGGGATATCAAGGGATAAGGGAAATTTCAGGACTGAGTCATATTTAACTACCTACATTTTCATAATAATTTTATAGTTGTTGGCGAAATGCTTATCAAATCACTCATTTTATTATATTTATTTTTTTCTTCATGGCAAGTTTTTAAATTTTTTAATTAATTAAGTTTATTGGTACATTTTAGGTACACATAATAATCACTTTCATTATAAGAAATTTGTGGGCCAGTGAGATGGCTCAGCGGCGTAAGCGCCTGCCTGGCAAGCGGGAGGGCCTGAGTTCGACCCCCGGAACCCACATACGAAAAAAGGGCCGGTGATATCGCTCAGCGGCACGGGCACCTGCTGGAGCACAAGGTCCTGAGGTCAACCCTCGGTACCCACAAAAAAAAAAAGAAAGAAGGAAATTTGTACCTGTACATGATATAACTTGATTCTTTTTTTTTCCTATTCCCCTACCCTTCCTTCAACCCCTCTACTCTTCCTTATTTACAAAAGCTATTTCCATTTTTCCTTCTTTTCTCATCAATAAATTGCTCATTTTAAAGATGAGTCACTTACTATATGCAATTTTATTATAACAGAGGTGTTTTTAAATCTTAGTTCAAAGTAAATTATTTTAAACTCATATCAACGTCCTCTTTAAAAACTTAAAGATACAATAATGTAACATACATTTTGTAACTAGCGATGCTCCTTATCCTCATAGAATTATAGAAATGCATCATTAGTTTGATCACATTACTGCTCATTTAAACAACTTTGACATGTATCAGGGTACTGCATCCAGAGCCCAATTTCTTGTTGTTTTATATATATATATATATATATATATATGTGTGTGTGTGTGTGTGTGTGTGTACACATATGCATGTATATATCATACATTTAGATATTGAGACCAGGAGATAGACATACAATAGACAGCTAGGTTGGAGCCCTGAGTATAGCAAAATAGTTTCTGGGAAAATGGGAACACAAGGGGAAAAATAGGCTCACTGAAATATGCCATGGGAAGCTGGGAGCAGAGGAACGGGGAAATCTGTTCTCCTGATATCAAAAGCCTCACCAGAAATGAAACAAAACAAAACAAACATACAAATAATGGCCACCCACTGTTTCGAAGGAAAAGCACCTGAGCAAACTGAGAAAGGCCCTGGGAAGCAGGGGAGCCAGGAAAGCTGGTTCCAGTCAGAGGCCTGGCTAACAGCAGCAAACACATTGTTTCATTTTCACCAGCTCATCAAAAAAGCTCACCAAACTCTGTACATAAATCCCTGAGCATGGGCACCTCCTCAAGAGTCCTTGGAGGCCCTCTAAGTTAGCCAGAGCTTTTTATTTTCTTTCTGAAGAACTATACTCATTTGGTTCCCCAGTGCTGTGTCCCTGAGCTTCATTCTTCATGGATCTCAGGACATGAGCCCAGCGGGAGGAGAAAATTTGTTACATTATGATCTCTCTTGGAAATGTAAAAAAAATTGTGCTTCATCTGATTATATAGATACAGTTGCAGGTCAAGATTGCAGAGGACTTCTCCATACTACTTCGCAGTCAAATGAGTCATTTTTGAAACTTCAGTACTTTGTAATGCTGGAGTGGTTTATATAAGGTTTTACTTATCTACCTGTTCTGATTTCAAGAGTATGCAACATTTGACAACATTCTTAACAAAGACATCCCCAGGAGATGTCCAAGATCATTATTTCCATGATTCTTGGCTTGTTTAGAGCACGGAAAAGGTAAATTTGCCCCAAGAGACACCTTGGGTCATGGATATATGTCAGAATGTGGAAAAGCACTTCAGTAGTTCTTTTCTCCACCCTGCTTGGATGCCTTAAGCACACACCAGAAGAGAACACTAACAGAAAATGTTTTCTAACAGAAAAGAAACCAAATTTAGTAAGTCATCTCATCTTTCTGATTTTCTTTTTTATGTATTTCTTAAAACATTTCCCTATATCTGTTTTAAGGATGCCCACCAAGCTTGGGGTTGAGAGTAGCCTCTTTACATGTGATATTTTCAGAAGGCGGTCTATGGCTCTTTTTTTTTTTTTTTTTTTTTTTTTTTTTTTTTTTTTTGGCTGTCCTGTTTTTCCTAGAATTTCTGTGGTCTTAGCGACAATACACAGACTGCCAAAACACATGGCCTCAGGGATGCTCTGAGATTGGCTCAGAGACATCACACTTCTTTGCTTTTTAATGAATATGAGCAGCTTCCAGGTATCTTGTTCAAATGGCCTCCATCTTTTATGGAGATAAACCTTTTTTATATCACAAAGAGAATAGTATGTAAAATACCTTTTAGCTTAGAGAGAAAATTAAATGATTACGAATCTAATGAGAAGTAATGTAATAGTTGGTTCCTGCAGTACTAGGATTAATGGGCTGGTGAGATAGCTCAGCAGCATAGGCACCTGCCTGGCATGTGCAAGGTCCTGAGTTCGACTGCTGGAACCCACATAAAGGAAAAAAAGGCCGGTGATATCGCTCAGCGGCACAAGCACTTGCTGGCAAGCGTGAGGTTCTGAGGTCGACTCCCGGTACCCACATTAGAAAAAGAAAAAAAGAAAGAACTAGGATTAAGATTTATAACCTGAGGACAAAGGAAGGCATCTGGAGGTACTAGAACAAGCCTCTTTGTTTTATTAGTATGTATCACAGGCAATCTGTTGAGTTGTCTAAATCGCAAATATGATTGCAAAAATAGAATTATTGAGAATACTATATAGTGTTTAGTATTTTACAGTGAAAAACAATTTGTAGGGCATTACATCTAAAATGGAATGAAAATTTTCTTGCTATCTTTCAATTTTCCTAAAAAATAATTTTGCTTTGTCCCTTTTCCAAAATATTTTAATGCCAGTGCTAACATTAGCTCCTTTTATGAGAGACATTGTGAAGGTAATAATTCCAAAGATGCTTAAATATAATGTCATATTGTCTCCAGGTCCTCTAAAATATTAATCATCCTTCTTTGGCAGGTGAAATGAAGGGTGAAATAATTGTTAGTTGTAAGCAGCCTGTCTACACCATATGGTTCTTGAATAGATGCAAGACAATTTAGAGAAAAATCTAAATAGTAGGTATTTTAAAGACTGGGTGATTGTATATATTTTGGTTGCAGAAAGAGTATAGATGAAAATTAAAATTTTTCAATACCTTTGAAAATAATCTTATTTCCAGAGCTACCATAAAAGAAACAAGAAAAATAAATAATGCTTATTAAAACACTCTGAGTAATAGAAAAGATATTTTTCTTTATATTTATTTTTGCATCTATGCAACACATCTATTAGCTCATGTACACTCTGTTCCAGATAAGAGCGTGGAAACAGAAATAAGAGTAGTACAATTTCATAAGCTCAAAAAATAATGAAGTGAGATTGCTATCAGGTAAAACTAATTTTTAAAAATCTGTGGTTATTTTATTGATTCTCCTAAAAATTGGTTAATTTTAACATAGCAATATAAGTAATCAGAAATATTTTGATAATATCAATTAAAGAACTGATTTTTTAAAAAACAGTATTTTCTAATTGTCCAATTGTTTCCTAAGAATAAACACAATCCTCTCTCACCAATTTGCCAGGAGTTTTCTCCCTCCAATACATTTTGAAACCTGCTTTTATTTTTGTCATTAACTTTCATCTGTGTAACTTATTATAGCAAGTATAGAATTACGTTTTTAACATTTATCCTGGAAAATTTTTGTATTGACATGAAATTAAGTTTGGAGAAAAGGCCAGATTGTTCAAATTTTAAAGGGCATAAACTTATTAAGTATAATATCAATACCCTTTGCTTAGCTATTATGAAATATTACCAATGTATTCTTATTTGTAAGTTACAGGGCTATTATCACATATCTCATTTTAAGAAAGTATTAAAGAACTATAAACACCAATTGGAATTATGCCAAGACAATTAACACAGCAGTAAAGAAAACGAATATATTTCAACCATCCAGCTTGACAAGTATTCTCAATTTGCTGAGAAATCAATATAAGAAATATCATTATATTTTTGGTGAATAATTGTATTCATTAAAGATTAACTTCTCATTCACTCAAAATTAACAGTAAATGGTTTATTTTGCTTACATGTGTATGTAATTTCTTCTAATCTCAGAAATAATATTTAGCGATAGATAACATTTGTAGCTTTCTTGATTTAGAAACAAGAATATGTCAAAGCCTAGAAATTACACATCATCCATTCATATAATTGAAGATACAGTATATATTTTCTCTAAATAAGCTTTAATTATGCAAAACTCTCTGAGTTCAAATTTGATTCTAAGTTAACTTCCCCTTTGGTTAATATATATAAACATGAATCTACATTGATATTTTATTCTTATTCATCATTTGTTAAATAAATTCTATTATATTATAGATTTAAATTGATGATAGATTGTGTCTTTGGTTTTTATAAAAACCTTCTTGCATTCTATAAAAGCTCTTTCATACAGATTTTGCTAACATTTATTTTAGAGAATAAGAAAAAAAAATCTTAATTTTATGATGTCTTGAGAAAGCAGTTCCACTAAGGCTTGAAGGAATCCTGATAGAGACTTAAAGAAAATATAACATTGTATCCTGTCATTTGTATTGAAAGTCAATGTCAGTTCACTATTACCTTGCCAACTACATGACTGAATCCTGAATATTTGTCATGTTGTGAAATGATTGTTGTTGCTACACTCAATTGTTTTTTGCTCCATTGTGAAACAGAAGCTAGTTTACAGATGAAAACCCAGTTATTTTTAATTTTTTGCTTTGATTTCTTGCTTTTGTCACTCCAGTTCTTGAGATAGTACTTTCCTGATAAAGTATCTGCATAATAATTCCATCTCATGTTCTGCTTCTAGGAAACTTACTCTTACAAAGTTTGCTCCATTTTTTTTTTTTGCATAAAGCCAAATAAATTTGGTTAAGATTTCTCATTGCAATTTGCTTTTCAGTTACAGATAGAGACCTTCAAATAGTTAAATACAAGTCTGCATTCAACTAAATGATAATCCAGCCTTCTCTCTATGTTAAATCAGAAGACACACTACATAAAATGGATAAAGGAAATCAGTCTGTAGTGTCAGAATTTGTGCTTCTGGGGCTTGGACATTCATGGAATATTCAGACCTTACTCTTCATGACATTTTTGATTATTTACCTAATGATTCTATTTGGAAATATTGCTGTCATGGTCTTAATCATCTTGGACCCTCACCTCCATTCTCCCATGTACTTTTTGTTGGCCAATCTGTCCTTTGTTGATATGTGGCTTTCCTCAGTGACAAGTCCTAAGATGATCACAGACTTTCTCAGGGAGAACAAGACCATTTCCTTTGGAGGATGCATGTGCCAGATCCTCTTTGTCCATTTCATTGGAGCAAGAGAGATGGTGCTGCTGGTGGTAATGGCCTATAACCGCTATGTGGCCATCTGCAAACCCCTGCACTACTCCACCATGATGAGCCTGCACAGGTGCACTGGGCTGGTGGTGACTGCATGGACAGCTGGCTTTGTGCATGGCATGAGTCAGCTGGTTGTGATTGTGAAGCTGCCTTTCTGTGGGCCCTGGCAAATAGACAGCTTCTTCTGTGATATACCACTGGTGACCAAACTGGCCTGCATGGATTCCTATAATTTGGACATTTTAATAAACGTAGACTGTGGGCTTGTGGCTGTAACCTGCTTTGTTCTGTTGCTGATCTCCTACACATACATTCTTCTCACTGTCCGCCTAAGCTCTAAAACAGGTGCCTCCAAGGCTCTGTCCACCTGCACTGCCCACATCACCGTGGTGGTGATCTTCTTTGTGCCCTGCATCTTCATCTATGTGTGGCCGCTAAACATCACTTGGCTGGACAAATTTCTTGCTGTGTTTTATGCTGTTTTTGCTCCCCTCTTAAATCCAGCTATTTACACACTGAGAAATAAAGAGATGAGAAATGCTGTGAAAAGATTCAGAAGCTATTATATGGATTTCAAGGGAAATACGTAAGGGTCAGCAACCTCGTTGTGAGTACCTAAATTGACAATACACTGATCATATAACGTAAGTAGAAATTAAGGTAATTTAGTTAATATACATAATTTATGCCATTCACTACATGCACATATATGAATTTAATGTGATTCAGGGATTTTTTTTTAATTCAGAGATTTTGAAACTTACTAATAAGCCGGCAGACCACTGTGCATTTTTTCCTTAAAATCCAGGCATGATGATCCTTTATGCAGGGATAGTATCTATTCAGTCTTTTTATGTTTGAAGGCTATAAAGAATTACTTAAAATTTGTTTAAGAAACTCATAAGTCCCTTGTGATGGATAATATTTTAATGAACTTCTCTTGAATACAGTAATTTGTTAATTTCATTTAAAAATATATTTTGTACATTGACTCTTCTCATACCTTTCCCTCACCTTTTGTCAAAAAGCAAATTCACCACTACTTTTGACTTATCCTTGCTTTCCATCAAAGTGCTATCCAGTGTATAAAAAAAGAGACAGAGAATCAGTGATGAAATAAAAGCAACAACCTAAATAGCTAGAGTTAGCACTATGCTGTTTTTATACCAAAAATTTTAAATAAATATTACTTAATGATAATATTAAATCTCACTTTTGAGGACCAAATTCATTTTTAAGTTATTGTTTACCATTTGTGTAAAATCTTGACATGTATCTCCCTAAAGACAATGACCATAACTTTGCTAATTCTCAAAACTAACATACTAGGGCCGGTGAGATGGCTCAGCGGCGTAAGCGCCTGCCTTGCAAGCGCGAGGGCCCGAGTTCGACTCCCGGAACCCACATACGAAAAAGGGGCCGGTGATATCGCTCAGAGGCACGGGTGCCTGTTGGCGCGCGAGGTCCTGAGGTCGACCCCCCGGTACCCACAAAAAAAAAAAAAAAAAAAAAAAACTAACATACTTAGTATAGTGGATAATAGATAACAGACACTTAATTATATTCTAGAAATATCAATGCATTCCAATTGTTAGATTCAATCACTTATGGAATTTAATTTTTAAGGACCAGTTCCATATGCTTTATTTATTTATTTTTTTGCACTGTAAAATAATCTTAAGGGGCTGGAAGATGCATTTTAGTAGTAGACCACTTGCTTGAGGCTCTGGGCTCAATACAGCACAACAACAACAACAAAAAAAAAACAGTGAAAATATTCTTACAAGTTTAAAATATAAAGTATTTTCTTTTTTTCTATAACTATACATTGAATTGAAAAAAATTGAGTTATAAGAACAATACAATTTCTTTATAAAGTCCTAAAACAAGAAGTTGTGACCTACATAGTTTCTATTTTTCTTAATACAGGAACAAAATACAATAAAGTGGTAGAAAAAAAATTTATCATTTTTGGCTGCCTGTTCTTATTATAACTTTCAATAGTTTTATAATATTCAAATTATGAATAATTTAAAAAATATGGAGATATATATTAAATTTATTTAATGTAGTCATGTTTTCTTGCATTAAAAGACTCAAAGACAAATGATTCTAAGACTGTTCATTTATTACAGGGCATTCCACAATGCAACATAGTGATTATGTTCTTACAAAAAAGTTAGAGTAAATCATGCCAAGGATAAAATACCAGAACATCTCTATTCCTGCAAAAAATTCTTGGAAACTGTTTGATCCATTTGATCCATTCCTGTTTGATCTTTCAGTCTGAATTGTGAACCTAAGCACACACCAGCACATGTGCAGCATTGAAGGAGTAGAAGCAACTATTTGACTTTTTTTTATCTGACCTGTTATCTCAATTTTTTCTCAAGGTTATACAAATTCATCCACTTATTTATAATCACTGTGTATTGTAAATACATTTATTACTAGCTAATATACTGAATATATTTATATATCCTTACAATGTAATCTAAATGCTGTATGTGTTCAGATTGATGAATCACATGGTCATCAACCCATTGCTTCATTCATTGTGCTATAAAATAAATTTCTTGATCTAAATTTGTACTGAATATCACTATGGTGAATAAGTCATTGCCTAAATCCATGAAGAATGCTATAAGCTGAGGTATTACAACAAAGAAGAAAAATTGTATCAATCACATATGTTCACTTCATTGAGCAAAATTTTATGTTTTCCATGCTAGAAGGAACCCATTAAAATCAATTTAGGGTTACCCTCCACCAGCAGGCCCACAAATACAAGCTAGGGTTCTTAGTCACTTTTCTCACCAATGAGGCATAATACCCAGCCTAAGCAACTTAATGGAGAAGAGGTTCATTTTTGCTCAGAGTCTTAGTGCTTTCTGTTTATGGTAAGCAGGGTCACAGACAGAAAGCATGATAGAAGGCAGAAGACAGCTGTCATAGGCAGAGGACAGCTGTTCAGAGAAAGAGGCAGGAAACAGAGAGAAGGGAGAAGGCAAAGAGGGATATATATCCTTCCAGTTCACACCCCAGTGACCATCCTCTTCTAACCAGCCTCCATCTCCTAACAGTGCATTCAGCTAGGAATTCATCAGTGTATTAGCCCTTGGATGAGTATAACATCCCATGTGCCCATCACTTTCCAAACGCTCCATCTCTGAACACATGGGGTTCTAGTGGATTTTTTTTTAATCTAAAATGTGATATATAGTCAGATGAATTAGCTGGCAAATTCTATCAAGTGTTTAAACAGGAATTAATATAAATGTTTGTTAAAACAATCCCCAAAATAGAAGATTAGAAAATGTACATTCTCATTCTATGGGTATCCTTGACACCAAAAATAGAAAAATGTGTTATAAATACAGACTAATATGACATATGGATATAAAAGTAAGATTACTCAACAAAATACTAATAATCTGATCTAGCATCCATATGTAAAGAATTATGAAGTATGTCAAAGTGAGATCTTTTCCAAAAACAAAAGCTTACTCTAACTTACAAAATGTAACTACTATATTCTTCATGAAAATAAAATAATATATGTAATATCAAAAGAAGGGCACAAGAATGCAAAAGAACCTTTTGACAGAATTCAAAATCTTTCATTATAGAAGCACTCGACAAATCAAAACCAGCAGGGTATATCCTCAACCTGACAAAAAAACAGATTTTTTAAAAATCAAAGATATGGGCCGGTGAGATGGCTCAGCGGCTTAAGCGCCTGCCCGGCAAGCGCAAGGGCCCGAGTTCGACTCCCGGATCCCACATACGAAAAAGGGGCCGGTGATATCGCTCAGTGGCACGGGCGCCTGCTGGCGCGCGAGGTCCTGAGGTCGACCCCCCGGTACCCACAAAAAAAAAAAAGAAAAATCAAAGATAAAGGTGATCCTATTTGTTACAACATAAGATAATATAAAGGTCATTATGCATTATTCAAGTGAAATTATCAACATACAGAAGGAAGGACTGAATGATATCTCTTACAGGTAGAATCTTTAAAAATATAGTTCAATGAATAGACACACAGAATAGAACAATGGTTACCAGAGAACAGTATGGGTGACATAGTGAAAGGCCACTCTGGGCAACAAAGACAAGGCAGGGGGCATCACAATACCCTACTTGAAATTATACTACACAGTGATTGTGATAAAAACAGCATGGTACTGGCAAAAAAAACAAAACAAAAAAAAAAAAAAAACAAGGATCAGTGGAACGGATTAGAAGATGCAGAAACAACTCCAGACATACTTAGCCATCTTATATTTGACAAAAGTTCCAAACACTTCCACTGGAAGAAAGACAGCCTGTTTAATGAATGATGCTGGAAAAACTGTCTTTCCACATGCTGAAGACTAAAACTAGACCCATGTCTTTCCCCAGGAACTAAACAAAAATTGAAAAAGATCAAAGACATAACATTAAAATAGAAACATTAAATCTGCTGGAAGATAGAATAGGTAGAATTCTTGAAGACAATGGTGTAGGAAAAGAATTTATGAGCAAAACCCCAATTGCACAGGAACTATCGTAAAGAATCAACAATTGGGATTTCCTCTTATGGAAAATCTTTTGCACAGCAAGATAAACCACCAACAGAGTGCACAGAAGTGCACAGTGTGGGAAAAATCTTTTGTCAGCTATTCCTCAGACGAAGGACTACTATCTATAGTATGTAAACAGCACAAAAAAATCAGACACCCCTCCCCCGATTTAAAGACCCAGTTCAAACTGGGCAACTGAAATGAATAGACAATTCTCAGATGAAGAAGCAGAAATGGCAAATAAATATATGAAAAAAATGTTCAACATCATTGGTCATTTAAGTGATGCAGATTAAAATAACACTGAGATTTCATCTCACTCCAAAAAGAATGGCTATTATCAAGAAATCAACCTGTAACAAATGCTGGCAGGACTGTGCAGAAAAATGAATCCTTCTCCACTGTTGGTGGGAGTGCAGACAGGTGCAACCATTGTGGAAATCACTGTGGAGATTCCTCAAAAAACTATAACTAGAAGTTTCATTCGACCCAGCTATTCCCCTTCTTGGTATCTTCCACAAAATATTAAAAGCATCATATCAAGCTGATATATGCACACTCATGTTCATAGTGGCACAGTTTATAATAGCTAAACTTTGGAAACAAGCCAAATGCCCATCAACTGATGAATGGATAAAGAAGGTGTGGTTTTTCTATATAATGGAGTATTAATCTGCCATAAAGAAGGATAAGCTTGAGAAATTTCTAGCTAAATGGATGGACCTTGAGACCATACTCTTCAGTGAAATAAAATGGACACACATGTAAATATTGCATTGTTTCTCTGGTGTGAGAAACCAAAAGTGTAAATAAGGACCAAAATGTATAATAGATATTGTGAAGTAGGAAGAAAATGTTCAAATATGAAGGGGAGCTAGGGAGTGGGGAGAGGGAAAGGAAGGACGGGAAAAGAAAAAATGAGGAAAGAAGAAGAAAATGGAAGAAGAGTTTTGTAAATGAGGAGGGGAAGAGGGGTTAAAGAGAGTGTTGTAAAATGGAAAAAAAAAAAGAGTCAAGGTATATCATGTGCAGGTACAAATTCCCCATGATGAATGTGATCGTTATGTATACCTAAAATATACCAATAATCTTAAGTAATAAAAAAAGGAACTACCCAATTGTTTATCTCCTGACGAATGAACAAAATTTGTTATACTGATAAAACAGAATATTATTTCGTAGTAAAAATAGTTAATACAAATATGTGCTAAAACTTGAATGAATCTTGAAAATTCCAGACCAATTGAAAGGACATGGTCAAAAAAGATTGCATATTGCATAATTCTATTTATATAAATCATCCCAAATGCACAAATTCTTAGACGCAGAAAGTAGATTAATGATTGCCTCAGGCTATGGGAATAGGGAAAAGTGTGGTCTTTTGAGACTGGTTTATTTTGTTTACTCTAGTGTTTTCAGAATTCATCTACACTGTAGCATGCAATAACAATCTCTGCCAAATAAAATTCCATTTTAAATATGTACCATATTAGGAGTCTCTGTAAAAATATGGATCTTCTTTTGATAATATTAAAATATTATAAAATTAAATTGCCATGTTTGGCACACAACTATGAATATAGTAAACACAATCTAGATGAACACGCATGTGGGCAGATTTTACAATATGTCAATTTTATATCAATAAAGCTGTAAAAAATAAAATTCTAGGGGCACTCATGTAGTTCCGTCAGTTTACAAAAGCTATTTCTTGCAACTACTTTATGGAATAGTCTCTTTACTTCCTTATCAGAGATAGCATGTCCCAGGGGTTTTGTTGAGACTTTGGTTGTCATCATGGAGAGGAAGTTATGCCAGAACAAAGGAGTCACATATTGCCTTGTAGGATAGAATCCTCTAAGCATCTTTAGGAGGGAGAGTTTCTAACTCCAGTAAGGGGTGGGGTGGGGAGGAGATCTGTAGAGTCAAAACATTCAGAGGTAAACATACAGCTGTACCCTTCTCAAATTACAGATATCTAGATTTTTTCTGACAGTGCTAGGACTTTAGAATAATTTATATGCCATCACTGTGCATTTACATATTCCTGGAACTTTGTAGCTCTATTAGATATTCAATCTACCAGTAGTACGTACCTGTTCACTACAAGAATAGTGGTATCTTGTAAACTACCAAAGAGTTCCTTAATCTCTTACACTGAATCGTTAACTACTGTACCTGTCTTTGGCCTTATGCATCATAATTATCCTCTGCAACTAGTACATACAACTTACAATAAACAAACAATTTCACTGTGAATATTACTCTCATCTCACAAAATCTGTATCATTCTTCTGTAATGATATTCTTTTCCAAAAGAATGCTTTCCCCAGATCACCAGTAAGAACATCTTTAGCACTGGGGTCTCTATCTAGTGTAGTGGTCTGCATACCACCTATTACTCGAAACTCAGTCCTATTTGCTCACCAGTCCTATTTTTCCCATTCTCAGAACAATACACTTTTTAATCAAAAGTCACCATTTTTCACCTGCTTTCTCAGATTTCTCCAAGTACAGGAGTGTCAGTTTCTGTCACCTGAGAAGTAGACATAAAATAGGATCCAAGTGAAAAAGCAGTGAACAAAACCAGGACTGGCACTTGAACAACACAGAGACACCTCTGAAACATTATTTATGTTTAGCGGAAGACACTAAAACCAAATAACACAGCCTGTGAATGAAATTTAAGTGAATGAAATTCAATTAAAGGAAAAATTAATATTTAATAATAGAAAAAAGAAAAGTCATTTTCTCTGATGGTATTAACTAGAAAGTGTCCAAGGAAACCTTAAAGATTCAAATATATTTAGTTGTCTGGTAAATGCATCGATTCTACATATAAGTGCATAGGGGAAAAAAACATTTGATTCATCAATTTCAAATATGTTTACCTACCTGTAAATTCTCACATAATAAGAGAAATTTTAAAAAATACTGTTGAAAAAATGAAGAGCAAAGCCAAGGAGTATAGTGGTTTAAGGAGTATTCACAGAACTATATTTCAACAATACTGGCAATAAAATAAAATGTTGTGGCACACTGTGCAAATGCTATTAATTACTTAAAAAATTTTCTTTGTGTTTTTTTGAAAATGCTATTAAATATCTTAAAATAGTTTCTTTATATATTTTTTTAACCAGGCACCTCTTTCTTATCTCTCTTGAAGGACTTTCTAGCCAACTGTACATTCTGATATCCAGTGTCTAATATATTCTCCAAGACCATACCCCTATGGGAAAAGAATTCTAGGTTGGCTGGGCTTAACAAAACTCTTGTTAACTTGTTTTTCCATACCATCCTTTTTTTTTTTTTTTGCTCTATTTTACAAATTACTTGTCTCTAAATTTTTAAGGAGAAAAAGTAATAAAAACAATGATACGGAATTTCAAAACAAGATAATAGGAAATTAACAATGTTTAATATATTGTGTATTGTTATCTTCAAAGTAGTTGCTCAGATTACAAGATACAGGCATGCAATATGGATCAAACAATATAAGCACAAACTGTTCTTTTCAATGAACTAAAAGAAATTAGTATTATAATTATCTTATCTGATCTTGTCTTGTGTTAAAATAATAATGCCCTATATATTAGTATTTTATAGTCTGCCATTTTCTTTTCAACAATCTAAATTTTGATGCACATTAAATCATTTATTATGTAATCTTTTCCTTTCTCACTAGATTTCAATAGATAACTGTGTCTTATAACAGAACATATATTAAAACATGTGATTTTTAATCTGTGTACATATATCAATTTTCAATTTTAAACTAAGAAACAGATTTACCAAAGAAAGAACTTATTTCCTATGATTTGACAGAGAAGTAATCTTATTTGAATGAGTAAAGTGTGCATATTTTGAGGGAAATATATTTGTACTACAATTTTCTTATGGATGAAAAAAGATGAGCATCTATTTTTCTAAAGATACCTTAACAACTAATTAAGAATTTACTTTGCACCTAATGGTCCAATGAGTAATGGCAGTACACACAGTTGTTTGTTGTGGATTAAACTGTTTTGATGATGTGCTACTTTCCTCCTACTGAGGTGACTTCTATTTTAAGAATTAACCATAAGCTTGGGTTTGCTTATGATTCCTAGGCAAAGATAACTCCTGGAAATGATAAAACAATAGTTTCCATCATAAGATCAATCCTCCATCTAAAAATAAATAAAATAGAAAAACTAAAAGAAAGAAAAGATGTACATGTAAGATAATAAGTGGTGGGTGCTACTTTTTTACCTGATGTCTCATTACTTTAATATTGCATTTCTGCATTAAAGGAAGAGACAGCCTACACATTAATAATATTCAATAATAGATGTTATTTTGTACATTATGTCTTATCACATTACTATTACATTTCTTCACATAAAGAAGCTGGATGTTTACTTATTTAGCCTCCCTATGTTTCATATAAGTAAGATTAAAATCACAAATGAAGACACTAGGAACCATTCCATCCTCAAACACTAGTTTACTGAGGCTGCATAGCATTATTTCCTCAGAAAGTTCTGCTTGAACTAAGCAAAAATAATTGTAGAGTAGTGAAGTATGACTAAGCTCAAAGTCACAAATGAATACAGAAACCACAAAAGAAGTGAATGAAAATCTTAGAAAGCAGTGAGCTAACCTGCATCATAAAGGACAAGGTTGGAGTTGAGGTTGTGAAAGGAAGACACAAAGGCAAACAGTTACAGGTATTAGAATAGAGCCTCCCTTCAGCTTTCCCTTTAATATGTATCACTATGGCCATGTGAGCCACTAAATACCAGATTTGAGAACTGCCTCTCTACTGTCTCCCTCAGCTTTCAATGTGACTTTAATTGTCTTTTGTTTTTTTCTCTATTTTTTTAAATTTCAAACTTCTGATTGCAATCTGATTTTAATATCAGTAACGTATTGTTAAATAAAGTAAGATTTTGAGTCTTACATTATGTGCTAACAAGAAGTCCCTGATTTGTCAAAAATACTACAATCTATTTGCTATCCATTCATGCTGTGTTTGCTATCCTGAACAAAATCAAAGACAATATTACGTGAAAAAGTATATCACTGCTGAAATCCTGCCCAAATACACAAACTCATAAGTACAATAATTAAAAGTAATTTTTGTTTAAAGCTATAAATTATGGAGTGATCTTCATGTAGCTAATAATAAGTGAAATTGAACTAGGTACCAATATTGGATGATAATGTAACAAAAAAATTAATGTTATTTAGTTTGTGAACAAGAAACAAAGAAAGTCTGGACGGATAGGGAGGAAATGATTGGTGGGGTAGAAGAGCAGTGAAGAAGTTATTAACGGAAAGTGGAAGGAAACAGTCCTTCTTACATAATAATAAAATGTTAGAAGAAATCCAAGATTGTGGTTAGGAGCAGGCTGTAGTTCCCAGCCTCACTGTGACTAGGAATTAAAACACCCAAGTAAAAGCTACTCAGCAATGTGAGTGAAGCAATTAATACAGAGAGGTTCAGTATTGGACAGACAGAAATTTGGAAGGAACCGGAGATTCAGGTTATTGGAACAGAGATCTAGAACAATCACCTTGATGGAGGCTGTGGCAACTGCTGCTTGGGGAGGGGAATGAGAAGCAGAGTAAAATAGGCAGCATCTTAGTGGACAAAATTTTGTATGAAAACAGACCCAGAGGGAAAAAAAACTAGCCTGAACTTTCTTGGGTGATCTGGGAGCTTCATATATGGATAGTACTTAAGCGTCCAACATTTTTCAGCAAATAATCCTGGTGCTGTTGTGAAGAGTTATCCTGTGAAAGTTATGCCTGAGCTTGTAGCCTAGGGAAATATGAGTGTCTGCATTATTCTTTCCCCTGAAACTGTGATATTGCCATACTTTTCTGGCTAGAATTCCAAGTAGAATGCCACAGAAATAGGCCTATTGAAATATACATATTGTGATATTTCGGTTGGAATTATGACAAGGACTGGAGCTCCATATACCTTTGTAGTCTGGTGAGTCTGTCTGCAGTAGAAGTGGATCTGGAGCCTGAGCCAAAGCAAATGATTGCACATACAGACTCAGCTCAGGAAAGAATGTCAAGGATAATGGATTATACAGAACCCGCTGTAATCCCTCCACACAGGCCAGTTGCTTGTCCCTCCCACCCCTACCCCTGTGGACCTCTCAAATCTCTCCACAAGCCTGAATGAACCTTGGCTTCATTCCACTCCTGGCAGTTTCCTGAACAAATCTGTCTGAGTGATCTCCACACAAAGAAACTTCCCTTTGATGTAAACTTGTACTTGATGACTAGGGAAGCTGAAAGTTACTATGGAATTCTCAAAAAGATGTCAGACAGAAATATCTGAGATAAAAAGAACTGTATAGAATTCATAAATTGCAGAAATGACAAATGTGGAGACACAGTGTCTGATATTGAAGACAAACCAGTGAATTACAATGAAGATCTCAAAAATAAAAAACAAACAAAAAGAAAATAAGAGAAGACTATCCACCAGCTACTACATGACAATGAGAAGACCAACTTAAGGCTAATATGAGTTAGGGGAAAACTAAAACATTGCACAGATGGATTTAAAAACATGCTTACAGGGCCGGTGAGATGGCTCAGCGGCGTAAGCGCCTGCTTTGCAAGCGCAAAGGCCTGAGTTCGACTCCCGGAACCCACATACGAAAAAGGGGCCGGTGATATCGCTCAGCGGCATGGGTGCCTGTTGGCGCGCAAGGTCCTGAGGTCGTCCCCCCGGTACCCAAAAAAAAAAAAAAAAAAAAAAAAAACATGCTTACAGAAAAGATGGAAGAAAATTTCTCAAATATAAGAAAAGTGTTTAAAATACCAGGAAGCCATGCTTAAAGAACACCTAACAATTATGATGAAAAAAAGAGCTCACCAAGGCACATCCTCATTAAATTACCAGATAATCAGCCAAATATAACAAAAACAAAAACGCAAAACAGAATTTTGAAAACAACCAGAGGAAACAAAAAGTCACATGTAAAGATAAACCAATTAGAATCACGGCAGACTTCTCAACACAAAACCTAAAGTCCAAAAGAGCTTGGAGTGAAGCATTTAAGCCTTAGGAGTAAATAACTTCCAACCTGTATTAATTTACCAAGCAAATCTATCTTTCAAAATAAATGGAGAAATAAGGTGTTTCCATGAAAAATATCAGCTCAGAGAATATGTGAGTACTAAATCAACTCCAGCAAAAATACTCAAGAGTATTCTCAATAGAAGCAATAAATGAAACACAGTTAAAAACACAGAGGAAATTAGTGAGGTCAATGGATAAATAGCAACAAAAAAATCAGAAAAAAGAAAAGCAAAGATACAACAAAAGATAATTCGTAAAGAAGGCAATGATAGTAAATAACTGTGTTAGTTACTTTTCTCTCATTGCTGAGACAAAATGCCCAACACCCAAAATTAAGGAAGGAAAGGTTTATTTACCTCACAGTTTGTAGAGCTTTCAGTCCATAATCAGCTGGCTCCAAAGCAGGGTGCCAGGGCAGAGGGGCAACAGTTCAAGGCAGTGGAAGACAGAAAAAGCAGCAAAGGCAAAAAAGCAGCGGAGCAAGCCTCTTTTCCTCCCTTATATTGTATGCAGGCTACATGCCCTAGGGCTGGTGTAGCATTCACACTATCTCTGTGTCCTCCTTTTGCACAGGCTCAGGATGTTTACAATGTGAGAACCCTGGCCGCCTGCTGAGTCACTCAGTTAAACTTCTAAACTTCTCAAGTTGACACAATGAATCAACCATTACATCCTAGAGCATAAACAGATACCCTAGGGCATTTCCTCTACACCCTAGGATGTAGAACTACTGAGTTACTTAGTTAAGCTTCTAGACTCCTCAAGTTGACACAATGTATGAACAATACAATAACTGACACATCTCAGTAACATCTGTCAATGATAGTGGCCTCAACTCTCCAATTAAAAGACACAGACTGGCAGACTGGATCAAAAAACAGTGTCCAACAATCTGCTGCATTCAAGAAACTCATCTAATCCAAAAAGATACTCATTGAGTAAAAATTAAATGATGGAAAGCAACACTTTGTGCACCAGGATGCCCCAAAAAAGCAGGGGTAGCAATTTTAATAATAGACACAGTAAACTTCAATCTAAAACTGATTAGAAGAGACAACGAAGATTACTACATAAAAAATAAAGGAACAACCCAACAAGAAGAAATAACATTTATGAACATATATACACCAAATACTGGAGTACTTATCTTCATAAAACAAAAACTGCTGAAATTAAAAGATCAAATAAACCCTAACACAAACACAGTAGGATATTTTAACACCTCAGTTTTGCAAAGAGACAGATCAACCAAACAAAAATCAGTAAAGAAATATAGGTGAACCACACCCTTGAACATATGGCTTTAACAGATACGTACAGAGTAGTACACTCTACAACAGAGTATACATTCTTCTTAGCAGCACATGGTACTTTTTCCAAAATAGATCACATACTAGTCCACAAAACCTCCTTAAAGAAGTATAATGGAATAGAAATTACCCAAATGCATACTATCACACCATTATGCATAGAAATCAGTGGCAGAAGAAATTTTGGAAAAGGAAAATCTCCTGGAAAATTAACAATATAGTCCTAAACAACAAATGGGTCCCAGAAGAAATCAAAAAAGGAATTTAAAAATTTCTGGAAGTTAATGACAAATAGTACAACTCATCAAAACCTCTGGGACAGTATGAAAGCAGCTCTAAAAGGAAAATCCATCACATTCATTGCTCACATTAGGAAACCAGAGCAAGCTCAAATGGACAACCTTATGAGACCTCTGAAGAGCCTTCAGAAACAACAAACCACCCCAAAATGGAAATTAAGAAGAAGATTATAAAGATGAGAGTGGAAATTAATGAAATTCAGACTTAAAAAAAAAAACAAAACAGTGAAGACAGTCAATGAATCTAAGAGCAGGTTCTTTGAAAGAGTACACAATGTAGGTAAGCCCCTAGCCTGACTTAGCATGAGAAAGTGAAAAAGACTCACACCAAGGCAATTAGAAATGAAAAGGTGAAATCACAGTAGATACTGTGGAAATCCAGAAGATATTAACTACTTTGAAAAATTATATTCCAACAAATTAGCAAATTTAAAGAAATGTACAGATTCCTAGACATATACGAACTACCACAATTAACACAAGATGTGTTATGCTCAACAAACCAATGATAATCAATGAAATTGACACAGTAATAAAGATTCTACCAACTACAAAACCTAGGACCTGATGGATTCACAGTTGAATTCTATAAAACCTTTAAGGATGTTGTATCACAAATCCTCATTGAGCTCTTCAAAGAAAATGAAAACGATGAAGTCCTCTCAAACTTATTCATGAAAGCCAGTATCACCCTGATCCTAAAACCAGGTAAAAACCCAACAAAAAAGAGAACTACAGGCCAGTCTCCTTAATGAATGTAAATGCAAAAATCCTCAACAATATATTAGCAAATAGAATGTAGCACATTAACAAAAAGATCATACATCATGATCGAGTAGATTTCATCTGATGCAAGAATGTTTCAACATATGTATGTAAATAAATGTGATACATCACATACTCAAAAGCAAGGTCATAAATCATATTATCGGGCCGGTGAGATGGCTCAGTGGCTTAAGCACCTGCCCGGCAAGCGCGAGGGCCCGAGTTCGACTCCCAGAACCCACATACGAAAAAGGGGCCGGTGATATCACTCAGCGGCATGGGCGCCTGCTGGCACACGAGGTCCTGAGGTCGACCCCCCGGTACCCACAAAAAAAAAAATCATATTATCATATCAATAGATTCAGAAAAGGCTTTCGACTAAATCCAACACCTCTTCATGATAAAAATTCTGAAGAAAACAGATATAGAAGGACCATACTTGAATATGACCAAATCTATATATGACAAATCAATAGCCAGCATCATATTACAATGGAGAAAAACTAAAAGCATTTTTCTTAAAATCAGGAACAAGACAAGGATGTTCACATCACCTCTTCTAATAAGCTATAGACCACTATGCATGAAGAACATAGGTGAAAAATCCTCAATAAGATTCTGGCAACAGAATAGACCAGCACATTGAAAAGATCACACGCCATGATTAAATTGGTTTACCCAGGATTGCACTCACATAAATAGAAACGAAGATATAGATGCAGAAACAATCTTTTGATAAAATTCAACATCCCTTCATGACTTTTAAAAAGCCCTGAAGAACTAGGTGTAGAAGAATACTATCTCAATATAATTAATGCTTCATATGGCAAACCCATAACCTACATCATATTCAATGTGGAAAAACTGATAACATTTCCTCTAAAATCAGGAAAGAGACAGAAAAAAAGCACTCTTACCGCTTGTGTTCAACATGTTTTTTTTATGCGGGTACCGGGAGTCAAACTCAGGACCTCACGCTTGCCAGCCAGGCACTTATACTGCTGAGCTATATCACCAACCCTCAACATGTTACTTTAAGTTTTAGTCTGACCAATTAACCAAGACAAAGAAATAAAAGGGGCAAAAAAGGGGAAATAAAAATGTCAAATTATTTCTATTTGCAGATGATGTGTTTCTATACTTAGAAGGCAAGAAAAAGTCTACCAGAATACATTTCCATCAAAGAAATTCAATAAAGTGGAATGATGCAAAGTCAGCATGCAAAAATCAGTTGTTTTTCTATACAACCAAAATGCACATACTGAGAGAGAAATCATGGAAACAATTCTATTCACAATAGGTTTTTAAAAACCTATAGATAAGACGAACAGAGCAGGTGAAAGGCCTTTACAATGCAAATTACAAAACACACAAAAAAAGGAATTAAAGACAACACTAGAAGATGGAAAGACAACACATGCTTACAAGTCGGCAGAATTAATATTGTTAAAATGTCCCCATTATTGAAAGTGATCTATATATTCAATGCAATCTCATCAAGATACTAATGACATTCTTCACAGAACTAGAAAAAAAAAGAATCCAAAAATTCATATTAAAGTACAAAAGACACAGAATCTCAAAATCAGTCCTGAACAAAACAGCAGTACTGGAGGTATCGCAATACACAATTTCAAAATATTCTACATAGTCCTAGTAACAAAGACAGCTAGGTTTTAACACAAACAATGAAAAGGATAGAGGACACAGAAAAAAATCCCATGCAACTACAGCCATCTGATTGTTGACAAAGTGGTCATAAATAAATGTTACAGAAAAGACTGTCTTTTAACAAATGGTGCTGGCAAACTGTAAATCCGTACAGAGAGATTGTAACTAGATCATTAAATATTACTAAAAGAATTAAGGTCAGCCTTTTATAGAGATACTACCTACTCATGTATATTTCAGAGATACTTAGAATAGCCTAGAAATGGAATCAGCCTTCATGTCCATCTGCAAATAAATAAATACAGAAAAAATGTCTACATATATAATGGAAAGTTAATCAGACATAAAGAAGAATGAAATAGTGTCACTTGCAGTGAAATGGGTGGAAGTGGAGACCATCATGTTAACTAAAATAAGCCAGATTTGAAAAGTTAAAGCATCACTGTTTTCTTTCATATGAGGAATCTAGAAAATGTATTTTTTTATTTAAAAAAAAAAGGTAATGTTTATGAAAATAGAGGGAGACAACGAGAGAAGAGGAAGGGGATCTAGGGATAGAGCAGAAAAGAAAATGTGGATGATGAAGGAAATCATTATATTTGTGAACGTTAATATAACAAAATGGTAGCCACTATTCTGTATAACTAATGTGCATTAAAATTTTCTAAAAGGTTAAAGAAATGTTAGGAAACAGCCTCACCAAAAATATTATGGCATGCAGAAACATGTACCTTTATTTGAAGGTATGACTCAGCAGGTTTCTAAGCAGCCTTTGATGTATTAGAAATAGTGTACATAGATGACAAATAGATCAATGATTGATAGAGTGATAGATAATAGATAACAGATAGAGCTATAGATATTGATCTTTGTACTGATCAATAATTTTGTCATGCTTTAAAGTCTTTTAGGTATACTTTTCATATTGCATATGAAAACCAAAATGTTTCATAATATACTCTTCAAATATTTAAAAGGTAGAGAATTTGTTTCCATCTATTAAAAAAACATACAATTTTTTATTCTTTTAAAGTGAACTAAAATGAAGGAAACATAGTGGAAATATTTCTTGAAGTTGTATTTGCCAAATATTTTAGACAAGACCTTCAAAAGAGAGAAAATAATATAAAACAGACAAGTGTGACTACAACAAAATAAGAAGCCTTTCAGAAAAAGAAGCATCAACAAAGGACAACTTACAGAATGAGAGACAAAGTTTGCAAACCTGACAAGGGGTTATATAAAAATATGTAAAGAACTCAAGTACTCAGTAGTAAAAAAGAAATAACCATATTTAAAATTTAACAATAGATATAGGAAACATTTCTCAAAAGAAGACATAGAAAGGCAAATGAGTACATGAAAAATTCTCAAGAATAGGGATATAATGTCATGCCATTAAGAATAGCTATTTTCAGAAAGACTAAAGATAGCAAGTACTGGTGAGTGCGGGACTAAGGAAACACTCGCACACTCTTGGTAGAAATGTAAATTAATGAAGTCATTTCAGAAAACAGTATCAAGTGTCTTTAAAACTGAAAAGTAGAACTACCAAATTATGTAGCACATTTTAATCCTGGGTATAAATTCCATGGACATAAATCAGTATGTCGAAGATGCATCTGTATTTCCATATTCAGTACAACACTATTCATAGTGGCCAAAAAGAAGAAACAATTTATGTGACCATTAACTGTTGAATAGCTGAAGTGTGGTATATACACACAATGGAACACTATGAAGACACAAGAAACATCTGCCATTGCAATATGGATGGAACTGTGGATCACATGGTTTTGAATTAGGTGAGGCAAATAAAGAAAGTACTGCATGATCTCATATTTGAAATACAAAATATGTATCTCATGGACATTGACAGTAGAAAGGCGGTACCCAGACCCCAAGGAGAATAGGGGTCAGGCAGAGGTGAGAAAATGTTGATTAATGGTCACTAAGATAGTTTTTGGAGGGAGCAAGATGGTCTGGTATGATATTGCAGTACCTTGACTAAAGATAGTATTAATGTACTACACATTTCAGTTGAGAATAATACACTTTATATTTCTAAAAGCTATAAAAAAGGATTTAAAATTTTTCAACACAAATAATGTAAATGTGTGATAGATAAGTATATTTAATCCTATTAAGTATTGGGCAATGTATATATATGGAGAAAATTACATGCTACTACACTTATGTATAATTTTTATGTTTTATGTATCAGTTAAAATTAATTAAAACAAGAAACGATACCTCTCACAGACTGTACACAAAAGTTCCATCTTTGTTTAACACTGTAAGTTCAACTAAGAAGACAAAGTTTTCTGGGCAATCTAATTTGGCAAGTTAATAGCTCCATTATTACTTTTACTAATTCTAAAGCACAGTGTAACACTGAGAACTGACATTCCTCACAAAACAATAAGGATATTAAAATTAAAATAATAAAACAAACAAAAATTTAAAAACAACAGATTGGGCTGGTGAGATAGCTCAGCGGCGTAAGCACCTGCCTGGCAAGCGCAAGGTCCTGAGTTCAACTCCTGGTACCCACATAAAGGAAAAAAGGCTGGTGATATTGCTCAGCTGCACAAGTGCCTGCTGGCAAGTGCGAGGTCCTGAGTTTGACTCCCAGTACTCATATAAAAAAAAACAAAAAACAAAAACAAAAAAAAAACAGATTTAAACTTCTTAGGGTCTTTTCCTCCCTCACTCCCTATATTCCTCTTTCCCCTCTTTTTCTGAATCTCTCCTTATGATCTTGTGGGACTTTCTTACCTGTGGACAAGGTTGTTCTTTCTCTTCATCTTTGTCCCTGCTTTTCATAATGTCTTTCTAAACATTTCCCCTGTTCTCTCTTTTCCAGTTATCCTACATTTCTAATTTTCTTTTCTCCGTGATTTATCCTCTAGATACATGTCCACAGGAAAATAACATATGCTCCAATCTTTTCTCCCTTTAGCACAGACTCTAATAGGAAAAATTGCCTTAAACACTATCTTGTTTCTTTAGAACTTTCACTTACTTTTTTTGATCTTCTATTCCACCACTGGATTAAATGGGCAAAATCTAATGGAAGTGTACTTGGCCATGAGTTGTATTTATTTTGTAAAATTAAAGTTTATTATTTTAATTTTAATGTGACTCAGTAATGCCATATTTCATTTTTTATGTAGAAGAGAAACTAAAGTGGGGAGATTTTATGTTGATATATTTTATTCTACTTAATAGTCTTAATGAAAAATAGAAACCAACACATGAACTATATTTTGGAGAAAATGAATAATTATCCATACAAGATCACAATAGGTTATTCCTTTTTTTCTTTGAGAATATATTTCCTTAGAAGAACTGGAATTGGAGACAATATGAAGGCCTCTTACTGAAGCAAAATTTTTCATAAAAAATATTTTCTCATTATACTATGATTTTTCTCTATGTAAATCTTCTAAATAAAAAATGTATAGATGCAAACATACTTATTAGCATAATCTTAGGATTCATCAAAATTGAATTTATATTGGACACTATAATTGATGTTAATTTTATTACTAAAGCCAACGTGACATAGCTATTTGTATTGTTTGGTTTTCTTGAGATGCCAATATCTGGTTGATTTGGGTTTATAAATAATGTGACCCATTACTGGGGAACCGGGTACTTGGCCATATATACAGCAACCTCCCATCCAAAGTAAAGAGAGGTGGATAGATCCCGGGACTGGGATAAAGGGCCAATATTTAGCCAAGCACAGAGGATACCACTAGAAAGTAGAGATTACTTAAGGAGATCTCCATACTAGTAAGAAAAATTTCCAATACTTCAACACACAAGCCTCAGCACAAAAAACAAAAATATAAATATGAGGAAAAAAAGCCAACAAAACACCTCCATAAATTTTCATCTCCTCAAGAACTGATCTATAGGGCACCAAAGGACAGGAAACCAAAAGCTACAAACCAGAATCATTCAAAATGTTATGATAGGAGGTAACATAACAGATCAAAAGGGCATTTGACAAGATCACAGAAGATATAAGTAATAACATATTGGGCCAAATAAGCAAAGCCATTAGAGGGTCTACAAAAACAGTAGTAAAATGCTGGCTGAGGTAAACAAAATGATGTCATGAATGTCAAAATGATGTCAACATGAATGTCAGGGTTAGAAAATAATTGGAGTCCATTGAAAAGTTCCAATCAGACATTCAGAGATTAAAACTTCATGTGAAAGTATGGGCAGCAAAAGTGAGCAGTGTGAGGACAGAGTGTCAGAACTAGAAGACAGGGAAGGTCACTTTTCCTTCCTCAGGCTGCTCTGACTCAGTGCACGCAGGGACACCCCTGTCCCTGCATGTGTTGGCCACCTGAGCACGGTGGTGAGGGTAGGCCACAGGCCCAGCCACAAAGCATGACCTGAGTCTGGCCAAGCAGCCAGAAAGGAGTGGCCACTGAGCCATCCCACTCCATCAGTCTCTGGTGACTCCTGACCCAATCGCCTCCAGTCTCTCTGCTCCCTCAGCCTCTCTATGTCCCCTCCAACTCCCTGGCCTCCATGTGACTCTCCTCTCCCTCTTGGTCTTCCTGCTGTTTGTCTCCCTCCATTGCTGGCCTCTTCCCACTGCATCCCACCTCCTTTTCCTCATGGTAGCCTTGGTCTCATTCTCTTCTCCGTTGAAAATTTTTCTTTGGCTTAATGTGAAAGTGCTTAGAATTTGATTCGGAGGTATTCTACTCCTGTGCTCAGCCTCTAGCATAATGACTCCTTCCAATCAGCTATTTTGGGTTTGAAATTCCAACATGACAGTTCATCTTTCCTTCAAAACTTAGACTGACTGACGTCAAATCATAGGCACCTTCACTTAACCCCAGGTTCCATTCATCAGCAAAGACATCAAATCAATGCTGTGCTACACTAACCTGTCAGGTTCTCACTCCACATGGTCAGGTGAAATGAATACTTGATGAAAGGGCTCACATTTCAAGGCAGTGACACTTGATACCTGAGGAGAAAAGTGACTTTAATGAAAAGCAACTTTTGGAAATCCAATGCAGCTTTTCATGCTGCCAGCAAGAAATGATCAGTAGCACCAGTGTTTGGGCTTGAATGTGCAGTGGATACTAGAGCACGCCCAGTGACCAGAACAGCACTTTGCCATCACCTCCACCACTCTATCGTGCCTACAGAGTTGAATTCTACAGAGGTGCCTATCAGTGTGCTTGCAAAATGATAATATATCTGCCCTGGTTGCATCCAAACTCCTGAAAAATGCACAGACAACTATTTTGGAATTTTGGAGGGTCCTGAAGAAGGACTGATACTCAGCAGCTATTCAGAAAAACTGTTGGGACTAATGAGCCATCAGAAAAATGAAAGTGAGCCCTGGCAGCCTTCCTTGAATTCTGAAGTCATATATCTCATGAATTGGGTTCTGGATATTATCACTGCTAGCAAAGCCAGAGTCAGTTCTGCCCTCCTTCTGCCAGATGTCTCTGCAAGTGTAGGGAGCTCTGTTGGGGTGGCCAGCCACCTGCCTGTACCTACTACCTGTGGAAGCCACATTGTACCCAGTCTTCACGCAGGGCTCTCATCTCAGGAATATGCCTCAGAATACAACAAGATGATATTTTCATTCTACTAACAGTGGCCAGCACCTGCACTTCATCTCATCCACCCCCTTTCAACAGCTCTGGGGTTCTACAACCACCACCACTAATCCTGAACTACCAGTTCTGGTCCCAGAGTACAAGGATACTTCTAACTCTCGAGTTACAGCTATCCCCCATGTAAGCCATCCTCCTCAGACTGCTTGCAGGTCTGGTACAACTGAAGGTGGGCAGTGCCTCTCCTTCAGCATACCTGCCTTTAGGAATTCCTTCTCCCAACCCCTATGTTCCAGCAGTGCTCCCGGCTACATCTACAAATGTCATAGTTTGACACCTAATGCACCCTCTGCTCAGACAAACAGTTCTGCAAGTTCTCTCAAAAGGAAAGCTTTCTATATGGCAGGGCAATGAGATATGGACTCCATTTATGGAAATTACCGCTATGGCCAACAACGATCTACACAGAGTCCTATGCACAGGATACCTGTCAAAAGCATTTTAGATACAAATCCGGGAAACAGCTTTGACCGAAGTGCTGAAACATCATTCTTAGTATTTGAGCCAGCAAGCAGTAATGTCCTTTGAACATCAGAGGAAATTCAGCACACAGTCCAGTAGACCTCTGACCCCTCCTTCCTACAACACTGCTAAAAATTCCATTGGGATCAAGATCCAGTGAATCTTTTGGGATGTACATACCTCCAGTAATGAGTGAGCATGTAGAAGAGCACTGCCTGTTCCTCTGCACACCCAGTGTATGGCCCTGAACCACGTGAAGCTACCTCATGCAACCACTCTGTAGACGAACAAGTGAAGTACAGTGACATACACCTCACTGACCTGACAACAAATGGGATAGTCACACAAGGACCTCAGGTGGGCTAGAGTGACTTCGCTAGCATTACTCTGATTCTAAAGCCAAACAAGATTCGAACCAAAAAAAGACAACTACAGAATGATCTCTTTAACAAATATAGGTGCAAAGATCCTGATAATATACTGGCAAACAAAATGCAATTAATCATTAAACAATCATACATCATGACAAAGTAGACTTCCAACCCAGTGATGCAAGATTGGTCCAACTTATTCAGATCAATAAAGGTAACATATCACATAAGTAAAAGCAAGGACAAAAATCACATGATCTTTTCAACAGACACAGAAAAAGACTTTGACAAAATCCACAATCTTTCATTAAAAACACTCAAGAAATAGGTATAAAAGGATCTTACCTCAGTCTGATAAAAGTCATTGATTACAAACCTACTAACAACATCCTATTAAATGGGAAAGCTTTCCTTCTAACATCAGGAAGAAGATAAGCATGTTCACTATCACCTCTACTATTCAACATAGTATTTGACACATTAGCAAGAGCAATTCAGCAAGAAAAAGTAATAAAATGTATATGTTCAGTGAAGGGAGAAATCAAATTATCATTATTTGTAGATGACTTGATCTGCTACATAGAAGACCCAAAAAATTCACCGAAAGACTCTTAGAATTAATAATCAAATTCAGTAATATAGCGGGATACAGGAAAACACAGAAAAATCAATAGCTTTCCTCTATACAACTATTCAGTAGCTTTCCTCTACACAACTGTTCAGTAGCTTTCCTCTACCTACTGAGAAAGAAATTAGGAAATAATTATCACTCACAGTAGCCCCCCAAAAAATTGAATACAAAGCAATTAACCTTTCTAAGATAGTGAAAGATCTCTACAACGGAAATTATAGTACTCTGGAAAAGGAAATTGAAGAGGACATCAGAAAATGGCAATTTATCCCCTGTTCCTGAATACACTGGACCAATCTAGTTAAAATGGTCTTACTGTCAAAATTGGTATACAGATTTAACACAATCTTAATCAAATTTCCAAGAGCATTCTTTGCAGAATGGTAGTAAACAATATTAAAATCCATATGGCACCAGAAGTGACTCAGAAGAGCAAAACCATCCTGGGTATAAAGACAGAAACAAGGAAATCAAAATCCTGCATCAAAATTCTAGACCTGAAGTTATATTACAAAGTTACTGTTATATAAATAGCATGGTACTGGCACAAAAACAGACACGAGGGCCGGTGATATAGCTCAGCAGCATAAGCACCTGCCTGGCAAGCGCGAGGTCCTCAGTTCGGTTCCCAGTACCCACATAAAGGAAAAAAAAAAAAAAAAAAAACAGACGTGAGGATTAATGGAACAGAATACAACCCAAAGTACATTCCACTATTTTATCTTTGAAAAAGGGGCCAAAAACACACACTGGAGGTAAGATAGTCTCTTAATATATGGTGTTCATAAAGCTGGTTTTCCACATGCAAAAGATTGAATTTGGACTCATTTCTCCCAACATGTGCTCCCAACATACGATCAAAATGGATTAAGAACTAAATGTTAAACCAGAAACACTTAACTTGCTTGAAGACAAAGATGTAAAACTCTTCTTTTTTTTTTTTATGTGGGTACTGGGAGTCGACCTTAGGACCTCACACTTGCCAGCAAGCACTTGTGCTGCTGAACAGTACCACCGGCCCTTTTTTTCCTTTATGTGGGTACCAGGAGTCAAACTTAGGACCTCGTGCTTGCCAGGCAGGCACTTATGCCACTGAGCTATCTCACTGGCCCTGTAAAACTCTTGAAGTAATTAACGTAAGTAAGAATTTTCTGAACAGAACACTAGGTGCACAGGAAATCGTTCTGAGGATCAACAAATGGGATCATATCAATTTACAAAGATTCAGCACAGCAAAGGAAACAACCAACAAAATCAAAAGACAATGTACAGAATGAGAAAAAATTTCAAGCCATTCCTCAGATAAACACTCATGTCAAGAAATTATGAAGAACTCAAAAAATTAGAGCCCCCCAAAATAATAGACCCATTCAAAAATGGGCACACAAAATGAATAGATACTTCAGAGAAGAACTTAAACAGCTAATAAATACATGAAGAAATGTTCAACATCACCATCCATTAGAAAACTGCGAATTAGTAATGCAGAGATTCCATCTTACATCAAAAAGAATCACCATCATCAAGCAATAATAACAAAGAAAGAAACAATAACAAAGGCTGGAGAGGCTGCAGGTAAAAGGAACACGTCTACACTATTATTAGGAATGCAAACTAGTACAACAATTTATGGAAATCAGCGAGAGATGCCTCTAAAAACTAAAATAAAATTCCCATCTGACCCGGTTACTCTTGTTGTAGGTGTCCTCCCAAAAGAGTTAAAAACATCATATCACAGTGATACTTGCACACCTATATTTATAGCAGCACAACTCATAATAGCTAAATCTTGGAATTCACCTCTATGTCCACCAAAAGAAGAATGAGTAAAGAAAATGTGGTATTTACACTCAATGGAGTAGTACTCTGCCATAAAGAAAGATAAACATGAGTCATTTGCAGAAAAATGGATGGACCTTGAGACCTTAATGTTAAATGACATAAATACATATAAACTTAAATATCATATAATTTCTCTTATGTGAGAAACTTGAAGTAAAAATAAAGAGCAAAATAAAAGACAAATACTAGGAAGTAAGGAGATACATCTTTCTCAAATAGGAAATGGATGAAGAGATGGGGGAGGCAGTGGAGTGACAGGGGATGAAAAAAGGAATTAGAATGTTTTATGTACATGTACCAACTCAATACAAGGAATGTAAGCATTATGTACTGCAAACATGTACAAAAAATATAAAAAGGGAAGGGAATCAAGTGATGAGTAGAAGATGGAGGAAAGGAAGGGAAGGAGGTTGAAAAAAGAATTAAAATATATTATGTACATGTACCAACTTCTCACAAGGAAGGTGAACATTATGTACCACACACATGTATTAATAAAATAAAATTTAAAACAAAACACAACAACCTATGGAAAGGGGTAACTATTTGAGAACAATGAGGTTGTTAAGACGTAGCCTAATCATCTGTATATTAAATGTGTTTAGATGTTTGGAATTTTTCACACATATCTTTCTCACTAAAACTTTTTTTCAAGCTGAAGAAAGTATCTTTCAGAATGTTGATAGAGAACTTGAGGTGATGCACAGAAGGTAAAGTTAATGATGATTTTCATCAAATTTCATAGAGAGGAATGTGGAATAGGGTTGAATATAATGAAATGTAACTTCTCTGCTACTCTACACCTCAGCGATGTTACTCCAAGCTTGGGACAAGTTTCATTGCCAGAATCACAGCTTTCCTTTTATTGCCAGAGAGAAAAAACTTTTCATGTACTTAAAACATCAAACAAGTCTGGCCAAATCATTTCATTTGATTCTGTCTTTTCATTATGTCAAATGAAAAATCCTTTAATAAAAAAAGTGTAAAACTCTGAAGTAAATCCCAGCATGTTAGTTTCAGAGGGAGTAGAATATAATTACATTAAAAGATGTTTTATGCTGTTTATAGAAGCATTGACATGTATTGCCTTCCACTTTTGTGTATTTCTTTTGGGATCTGACTTTGGTTACTACATTAGTTTCCTATTGCCATTCCTCCTTGTGACATTAACTTCATCTGACCAAATTATATTTATTTAGAGTAATAAATGGACATAAAAGAGAAGACTTAGACGGCTTCTCTACATTCTTGAGCTATTTACAACTTCTGTTAAAAACACTGATTAAGAATGAGGAAAATCTGTTGCTTCCTTAGTTTTGTTAGTGTGTTTCAGTTGATGAGAATCTGATTATTCCTTCATGAGCAATAAACCTGAAACTATCTGCAAGATTATCTGCAAAAGTGCTTTGGTAAATACATCATTTGGGGCTGACATCCGAAGCTCCCTGGCTACTGACAGTCTGAGCTCCTCTGTGGAGTGCCTATGCTGCAACGTGTTAGGAGCTGGCACTCTCCAGAACGTCTGAGAGTTTATATTCTGGCAGCTGCAATGGACCCGACTGTGTGGCGCGGTGGGTCTCAGCAGTGGTGCTACTGCTCAGCCTCCAAAGCTCCCACGTCCCATTCCCCCATCTTCCATTCGTAGGTGCCCACATCAAGGAAATTTCAGCCTTCAAAGCCCATCATAGTCATAGCATTGCATTTTCCTCTGTTTTTAAAAATGCTAATTTAAAATACAATAAAATTTTATTCTATTTTTAAAAATTGCTATGTGATTCATAGAAGCCATCGTAATAAACAGTTCTGATTCTAGTTACATGAACAAGGCTTTGGATTTTTTTTTACATGAATTCATTCCCTGCTCTGGAGTCAATTATAAATTTCAATCCTAAGACAAAAATTTCTTTTTCAACTATACAGTCTCAAAGGGAATACTGACATATTTTACTACCAAAACATTTATTCAGGGTTTTTTTTATGGAAAAAAAAGTAAAACAAAATTTCATACCATAATGATAGGATAATAACAATAGTTAATACATTGCATATTGTTATCTTTAAAGTAGTTTCTCAGAATAAAAGATACAGGCATAAAAAATTCTCCAATGATATTAGCACAAACCTTTCTTTTCAATGAACTAAGAGAAACTAGTAGTGTAACTATCTTGTATTTTTTTTCTTTTTCCCTTCCTCCTTTCCCCTTTACTCCACCCTAGTTCCCCTTTCTCTTTGAACAATTTCTTCCTATTTCACAATATCTATCGTACACTTTGGACCTTATTCACTCTCAGTTTCTCACACCAAGGAGACAATATGATGTTTACACCTGTGAATCTGATTTATTTCACTCATGGTCTCATGTTGCATCCATTTACCTATAAAGGTCCCAAGTTTATCCTTCTTTATGGTTGAATTGTACTCCATTGTGAACAAAACCACATCTTTTTTATCCATCCTTGGTTGATGGACATCTGGGTTGTTTCCAAGATTTAGCTATTTCAAATTTATTCAGGTTCTAATAAGTATAAATACTAAAGAAAACCAATTTGGAAAATACGAACAAAAAACAAAATCTCAATGCCTATACAAAATACAGAGCTTTTGTAAATATCCCCTAAACACCCAAGAACCCAAAGATAATTCACAAAAGAAAAATAAAATTACACAATTTTTTAACAATTCAATCTTACTTTGAAATAATTAAGGAAATTGCAAGAAAAGGAGCATTAAAATATAATTTTATAGCTATTAAAACAAAAAAGGATTGACACCTAATTTTGATGTGATGAAACTAATATATTTTTATTCCATTGTGAAACTCTACAGTTGTCTCTCTGGCAGCTCTAACTGCAAGCTGATAATTGCTAAAACTCATAAAATATTCCTAAGTGATTCAATAGAAAAAGAACAGCTATCCAAAGAAAGACAGTCAATATAGTATTATCAAAAACAATTCTCAAAAATATGAGTAAAAGAGTGATAGGGAATGTGAAATAAATAAATCACAATAAAATACCTAACCGAGTACTATGCAGTTCCTGACAATAATTATGGAATCACTAAGAAGAGTTAATACAGGAATCTTAATGAAGAAACACAAAAATAAATAAATAAATTCCAACACGATGAGTAAAGTGCTGAGTGGACCATCATGTTCAATAAACTGTTATAAATTACCTCTCTAGAGAGACACTTCTCAGAGATGCTCATCAAAAAGGTGAAGGTCTGCTGTTCAATGGTTCTTTTGATTCAGTCTGGACAGTGAGAGCTCATGATTCTCTCTCTACTTCTCAAGTTGCTTATCGCCTTTTTCACTCACATTAGCAAACAGCCATCTCTATACCTGATTTATTTGTTTGTTTGTTTCTTTATTGTGGCACTGGAGATTGAACCCAGGGAAGTTATGCTGAGATTCTTCTCCAGGCCCTTTTTTATTTTTATTTTCAAATAGGTTTTCACATTAGCCAAGCTGGGCTCACACTTGGATCCTCCTGGCTCAGCTTCCCAGAGCTCAGATTACAAACTGTGTCACCACACCCAGCCTTGATTTCTTAATTTCTTAATGTTCTTGCTCCTAAAATACTCCTCACCAGTTCATGAGTCTCCACACTAACCCCTGGAGCATATCCCATGTCATGAGACTACAGCTGGAACCTGATGTGCAAAATGACATTCAACCGGGGCCGGTGAGATGGCTCAGTGGCGTAAGCGCCTGCCTTGCAAGCGCAAGGACCCGAGTTCGACTCCCGGATCCCACATACGGAAAAGGGGCCGGTGATATCGCTCAGCGGCACGGGCGCCTGTTGGCGCGCGAGGTCCTGAGGTCGACCCCCGGTACCCACAAAAAAAAAAAAAAAAAAAAATGACATTCAACCGCACAGATTTCTATGGTGTTCCCCACGAATCTTCAGGTAAGGTGTAACTCACAAGTCACTAACTTTCCCTATTACCGTCCCTCCATTCTAGTCCAGTTTTATATTCTACTGTGTAGCATGTGAATTTTAAATGCATTGCTTCTCCAGAAGCAAAGCCATGGGTTTTGAATGAGAGCTTCTAAAAATGTAATTTCAAATATTTACTGGAGCTCTTCTCCCTTCTCCTTTTGAATTCTAGAATACATGATAGAGTTTGGACCCTACGTCAAGGGAAAGTTTCAGAAAATGAAAGTGAACATATGTTCCTTTAGTAAAATGTTAAATCATATATTGCATGGGTCCTATTGCCTTCGGTGACCTTTAGGAATTAGAAGGCAGAAGATTTTATTCATATTTTGATTGCAAATTTGGAGGGACAGACTTTGTGAACATGTAAAATTTAACATATACTTGTAAGTGAAAAACATTTAACTTAGATATATACTTCACTAATCTATCTCCACTAGACAGTGAAGAAGAATATCATACAAAGAATTGAGTTTTATTGAAGGACAATGTTATTATAGAATGTAGTTCCACGCATGGTTTTTTGGTAGAATACATTGGATGGTCAGTCCCTCTTCAAAGAGGTACTGAGTGACACGGGCACACTCTTCTAAAATATTCTTTTTCTGTTAATTATTAAATTGCAGCACTCTTTTGGTATTCTATGTGCTTTTTCTTTATTTCTAATTATTTTATGTATTTCTTTATGCATTATTTATGACACATTTGGACTGTCAGATAAGTTACATTAAATTTATATCAACTTTTTTTCTGGTCCTAGTTCAGCACATTTTTAAGTGATAATACCAATACTAATATTCTCCTATGCCCTTTTATATTTTCTGTTCATTTTATGAATTCCAAATGTTTTTTTTTCAATGTTTACTATGTTTGTTGGTTTTATTTTTTATTTTTTATTTTTATTTATTTATTTTTGTGGGTACCGAGAGTTGACCTCAGGACCTCGCACGCCAGCAGTGCTTGTGCTGCTGAGCGATATCACCGGCCCTTTTTTAATATGTGGGTACTGGGAGTCAAACTCAGGACCTCGCGCTTGCACAGGCAGGCGCTTATGCCGCTGAGCTATCTCACCGGCCCAGTTTGTTGGTTTTATGTGGAAATTTTCTTGTGTCAAATGTAAGAGTTATTGTATATATTAGTGTCTATTTTTAACTTTTTTTGTCTTTTGAAAAAAGACACCAGCATATTGTATATTTTTCAAAAACATTTTATAAAAAGCTATTCAATAAATATAAAAATATAATACAGATTTCATTTTCATATATAATCAGCTAATGTGTAAAAACAGCATAAGAAGGGGACTAGATACCAGGAATTTGTGAAATAAAGTTTGAATAAAATATATTCAAAATGAACTAAGTATAAAAATAGAAATAATTACAAAAAAATATACACACACACACACACACACACACACACACTTTAGGGGAAGAAACCAAATGAAACAAATATATACACAGAATTATAAAGGCAGATCCTACTCAAATATGTAGAAATAAGCAGTGAGTGAAGTATGATTTGAAAAACCTGAAGAATGAAAGCTCAAAATTATCAACAAAGGCAACACAGAAATTCCAAGGACGTGTGTGGACTGGCATCAAGAAATTGTCCCTTATTCACTCAGTCTACAGCATTGCCTATATTATATATTATTGCATTGAATTTTGGATAAAGTGACCGATTTCAAAAATTTTCTACAAAACTCTGCTTTTCACATTTGAAAGCTTCTTTTAGAAAATGCACTAAAAATTTTATATTTTCAGAAGTTCCAAGTATTTGATTTTGTATAAACACATGAATTTAAGAATAGGGATCAATTTACTTTCAATTTAGCTTGCATTTCTGTTAAACAAAAACAAAACAAAATGAAAGAAAAACAATTCAAAAATAATACTATAGGGCCGGTGAGACGGCTCAGCGGCTTAAGCGCCTGCCTTGCAAGCGCGAAGGCCCGAGTTCGACTCCCGGAACCCACATACGAAAAAGGGGCCGGTGATATCGCTCAGCGGCACGGGTGCCTGTTGGCGCGTGAGGTCCTGAGGTCGTCCCCCCGGTACCCACAAAAAAAAAATAATAATAATAATAATACTATAATTATTTTGTTTCCTACTTCTTGCAAACCAAGGCTTCATCCTTCCATAATGTCCAAATGTGGAATATAAATTTGCTTATGCTTTACTTACTAATAGTAATTTTTCTCAAAATCAAATTGCTATACACATGTAAAGCCCATTCATATTACCCAAATAAAGTGAGATCAAAGATCAAAGAAAAATTGAAACAAGTCAAGGATTACATGAAGTTTTTATCTAAACTACAGTTTGCTTAGACTGCCTAGAAAAGGAATTAGTTATTTTTCAAAGGGTAGTGTTTATCTTAAATAATTGTTTTCAAGCATTTGGTTTCAGTACCACTTGTAATCAAATAAATTATCAAGGATTCCAAATAGTTTTTGTTTATGTCTGTAACAGCCAGGAAATATTTGTTTATAAATTTAAGAATTTAAAATAACAACAACAAATGAATTGTGAATATGGTAACATAAATGATGTTTTTATGGAGAAATGGCTTTATGTAAAAAAAAAAAAATACTAGCAGTCGTGCTGGCACACCGCTGTAAATCCTAACACTCTGAGACACTGAAGCAGAGGGTCACAAGTTTGAGCCCAGCCTAGGCAACTTAGCAAGACTTTGTCTCAAAATAAAAAATAAAGGAGTGGGATGTACCTCAGTGTGAATTTCCGGTGTTCAGTCCCTAGTCCTGAAAAAAAAATACCGAGAAGAATTTCATTTTATAACTTTTAGTCACTACATTACTGTTTGTCTTAATACAAAACAGATTATTGTATCCTTTTCTCTGAGTAGTCTGCTGTGATATCACATACCATGCACCCATGCAAACTCCATTAACTAAAAGAAAAAGAAAAAGAAAAAGAAAAGAGCAAATACTATGTTAATGCTACTATGAAAATAGTTTTGACCTAGTTGCCCTAAAAGAGTCTGAAAGATTACCAAAAGTTCCTGGATTACATGTTGAGAATCATTACTTTTTAATAAAAAATTTGATTATTTACTTTTTTCCATACAAAAATCATCCAATTGCTGATTGTCTACCTTTCATTTCAATTAAAATGATTTGAAGAGGTTTACTATATAATATGCCTCATCTCATGAATTTATATTAAGTTATTCAAAGGATTCATTGATGGGGACAATCATAAGTAATACTATTTCATATGATTTCAGTTATGACATCAGAGAACCAATTGAGATACAAATTTTCAAGCATTATTTATCATTATATCTAAAATAAAGATTGTGAAATCTCCTCTTTATAAGAGTGCAAACAGCAAATGTCTTTGCAGACAACAGTCATCTATCCAGATCTCTTTTACATTTTAGGGAGCATTTCAAGTAGCAATTATAGTTAACAGTTTTTTAAATGTACACATAGCATTATTAAGATTACGTTTTTATTGAAGCGATGAATTGATGTGTAGAAACTTCTATTAAAATTTCATAAATTTTATTCTTAGTATTAAAATATTTTAAAATGAATTTAGAAATATATCCCTTAACCTAACAGAACAAAATTAAAATGATATCCTATGTACACATTTAAATTCTATAAATTCACCAAAATACCATTCTCGAATCAACTTGATAGTACTTATTTATTACAGATGGAGCAAAGAACACTAAAAATCAATCTCTTTAATATCTTTGTACATCAGGAACACTGAGTTATCTCTTTGTTATATTTATTTAGAATTTATTTTTCAACCAAAAATTGTAGGTCTGTATATAAACTTTTTTTTCCTTTTTTATCAAAACCAACAAATTGATTGTCAACCTTATATAAGAGCAAAGGGTATCTGTTCACTTTGTGTTTAGTGTGTCTATAGTAGGACAAAGAATATTTGAAAGTTATAGAAATAGTTCTGCATGAATCATAGTAGTTTCCTACTTATTGACATGAATATCAATGTGACCCTAGGCAAGGAATCTACCCTATTGTGTCATATAAGACTGCTTCCAACCTAGAAATCTTTTTTCTTTGCAGCTTTAGAAACAAATGCAAATAACTGCTCAAGCGCTGTGAGTAAATTCATCCTCTGAGGTTTCTCCTGCACCTAGGATATTCAGATCCTTCTCTTTTCAATCTTCTCTGGAACGTACATCTCGACCCTAATAGGAAACCTGTGCATTATCTGTGCGGTGAGATGGAAATATCGACTACATACTCCAATGTACATCCTCCTGGCCAATTTTTCCTTCCTGGAGATCTGTTACATTAACTCCACTGTCCCCAGTATGCTGGCCAACTTTCTCTCTGAGAGCAAAGCCATCTCCTTCTCTGGCTGCTTCCTGCAGTTCTACTTCTTCTCCATGGGCACCACTGAGACTTTCTTCTTGTCTGTCATGGCCTTTGACAGGTACCTTGCCATCTGCAGGCCCCTGCACTACAGCACCATCATGACTGCTCAAAAATGCTTCAGAATGAGAGCTGGCTGCTGGGTGTGTGGCTTTTTGTGCTTCCTTCTGCCTGTTTACTTAATCTCTCAGCTCCCATTTTGCTGTCCCAATAAGATAGATCACTTTCTGTGTGACCCAGGACCCCTCATAAAACTCTCCTGTTCACCAGCTCCTTTCACTGAATTGACCTGTGCCCTCTATAACTCAGTTCTCATTTTCTCCACCTTCCTCTTCATCACCAGCTCCTACATGTTGGTCCTCAGAGCTGTGCTCAGGGTCCCCTCAGCGGAAGGCCGGAGGAAGGCTTTCTCCACGTGTGGCTCCCATTTGGCTGTGGTGTCCCTCTTCTATGGCTCCATCATGGTTGTATATGTGAGTCCCACAGCAGGTAATCCAGCAGGCATACAGAAAATGGTGAATGTGTTCTATTCTGTGCTAACTCCACTTTTCAACCCTGTGATCTATAGTCTACGAAATAAGGATGTGAAGGAGGCACTAGGGAAATTAGTCAGAGCCATGGAAAAAGTTTTGAAGAACTTAGTCCATAACTGAAATATATGTAGGAAATAAATGATTAAAATATGATTGCTAATTGTATTAAGTGAATTAGAAAACTCTCTTTACTGGGGATAAGGAATGTATTTAATTTCAATAGATTGTTTAAAATGTTAAGCCATTCAATTATCCATTTTTATTAGAGAAAATTTTTTATTAGCAATAAAATTTTTCAAAATAAAATAAAAGTAAATAAAAATGACAACACCATTCAGGCTTTTAGAATGGTAGTTATTATATTTCTGTCAAAATTATATAGTAATATTGTAGATAATTTGTCCTATACTTACATTGATTTCTAAAATTTTCTGTGGTGAGTTAAAAATTATACATACTAAATTCACAAAGCAACATTTATATCTTAATTTCTATGTCAATAATAAAAATTTTATGAGATGCATACATTTTCTTATAAAAGTTGACATCATAATTGTAGATCTTCACATTATTTTACCAAGGTTTAGTTAAAATATTCTTATTATTTAGGACCAGATGATTGCCATTAGTTTTTTCCAATATCCATTAATCTTCCAGAACTGTCTTTTAAAGAGCTCTGTATAGGATGAACCATTCCGTGTCTTTTCCTCACATGACATTTGTCCATTAAGAGGTAAGAACAGACGTTTTGCTAGATGTGACTTCTGGCAACATTCTAAAGAACACTCGTAACTTTAACCTTTTTTTTTTTTGTGGGTACTGGGGGTCGACCTCAAGACCTCATGCACCAGCAGGCACCCATGCCACTGAGCGATATCACCGGCCCTTTTTACGTATGTGGGTACCGGGAGTTTAACTTAGACCCTCGCGCTTGTCGGGCAGGCGCTTATGCCACTGAGCCATCTCACTGGCCCATAACTTTAACTTTTAAAGGAAATTTTCCTCATCTCACATACAAATCCTCTACCCATTAACAATCAGTCTCCACTCTTTCCTCTTGCTAGTCTCTGACTCCACTATTTTCCATTCCTATGAATTGGTCATTCAGGACATTTAGTATAAATGGAATCTTACATTCTGTGGCCTCTTGTAACTGACTTCTTTCACTTGACAATAATGCTTGCAATGATCATTTATGTTGTAGCAATTGCTAGTACTCTACTCTTTTTGGTAACTGAATATTATTCAATTGAATGGCTGTACTACAATTTTAGTAATCCATTCTCCTTAATTAATGAATACTTAAACACCTCCAATTTAGGAATATTGTGAATACCATATGAGCAAGTTTTTTGTGAACATGTTTACACTCCCTAAGATATAAAAGCAGGACTGTAATTACTGGGTTAACTCGTGTGTAACATTTTACAAAGTGACAAATTTTCAAGGGAACTACATTTTATTATCAAAACAGCAATGAGTACAATGTATTAAAAACACAATTTCTCTGCATTCATATTAGCCCTTGTTATCTTCTGTATTATTACCAAGCAGATAAATGCGAAGTGTTATGTTATTGTGGTTGTTACTGGCATTTCCTGAATAACTGATGAGGCTGATTATATCGGACACCTGTAAACTACTCTTTGGAGAAATATATATTTAAATCCTCTAACTGTATTTTAATTGGGTTATTTTTCTTTTTCTTTACATTATAAGTCATCTTTATGTATTCTGGATACAATTTCTTTATCAGGCATATAATTTGCAAATATTCCAATTTATCTGTTTATTTTCCTTTATCATTATTGATTTTGGTGTTATAGAGAACACAACAATTCTTAACACAATTTGTAACACAAAAATCACTCCTATGTCTATAATACTTTAAATACAAATTTTTAAAATATATTTTAGTTCCTATATAAAAATAAAACTTTTGCAGATTAATGGGGTGCAGTTATGAAACAGGTATTAATTACAATATTTGACTCCAAGTAAATATATCCATCTTCCCAAATATTTATCATTTCTTCATAATGAAAACATTCAAAATACTTTCTTTAGCATTTTAAAACATTCAGTATAAAATGGTTTTTGTAGTTACCCTACTGTGCAATCTTAACACACCAGAACTTATTATTATTCTCTAATTATAATTCAGTGGCCAAAGGTCAACATATCCCAGTCCCTCCCTCCTTTTCCTCTCCCCACACCCTGCTAATCACCATTCTCCTCTCAACATCTATGATTAAATTTTTCAGAACCCGTACATGAATGACTATATATGGTACTTCTCTTTATGTGGCTGGTTAATGTCATGTAAAGTAATGTTTCCAGTTCCATACATATTTCTCCAAATGACTAGATTTCATTCTTTTTTGTGGCTATGTATTTATTCTGTTGTGTATATACACCACATTTTCTTTACCCATACATCAGTTCATAGAAACTTCAGTTGTTTTCATTTCTTAGCTGTTGTGAATATTGCTGCAGTGAATGTGGGAGTTCTGATGATTCTCTAACATGCTGATTTCATTTTCTTTGTATATATACCCAGGAGTCAAACTGAGAAATCATGTGGTAGTTGTATTTTAATTTTTTGGGAAAATGTCTTACTGATATCAATAACATCTCTATTGATTTACACTCTCACAAACAGAATGAAGGAGTTCCCTTTTTTTTCCACGTCCTTGCCAGCACTTGTTACATTTAGAGTTTTTCATAATAATCACTCTTCCTGGAGTGAGATGGTATCTCACTGCGGTTTTGAATAGTATTTGCCTAATGACCATGATGTTGAGCATTTTTTCATGTTGCTGTTGACCATTCACATGTCTTCTTTTGGAAAATACCTATTTAGGTTTATGTCCATTTTTAAATCCGGTTATTTATTTTTGTTTTGATTGCTATTGAGTTTTTGGGGTTCTTACCTTGTCAGATTTATAGTTGGAAAATATTTTTCTCCTGTTCTATAGGGCATCCCTTCTTTTCAACTATTTGTCACACAAGCTATATAATATCTATATATAGGTTGGTTAAAAGTTAAAATCAAATTAGCAAGTATGTAATACAACTCTAAAATAGTCTAGAATACTAGATCCATAAAAGGATAATAATGGACCATTATTGATAGGTCAATTCAGCTTTAGGGCTGAGAAGAGATTCAGAGACAGAGCTCAACCACTTTGCTTTATGGTTGTGAAACTGAGACCTAGAGGGAAAGATGTGCCAGCTCTAGGAAGTGAAGCTGGTTCCCAGTCAGGCTGATTCTTCTCATCCCACATCTCATGGTGAATCCATAGTTTTTAATCTGATCTCTCTTTTCTGTACGAGAAGAAAGGATTCTATTTCTTACTGTGTCAGCATATCTTAACACATCACACATAAACATGGGGTCATTATCCAGACTGGATAGCAATGGTCTCCTAATTTTGTCTGTATTATCGCTTAGAATGGCACCTATTAGACCATGAAAGGGACACTAAGACCCATAATGTTCATCTTTGCTGCTTAATCACATCAGCCTTTGCCACACGCATGGGCTGCATAAAACTTCCTTTGGAATGTGGATATCAGCCACAGCAGGTCATGTGGAGTGGCAGTCATGTCAGAAAAATCTCTATCAGAAAGGATTTCCTTGAGTTTGGAACCGAACAGAATTTTCTTTATGGGTTCTTGAATGTGTGCTAGGATAAAGAACAGCAATCTGGTCCACTCCAGCCTAAAAACTCACTTAGGCAGACGAGCACTGTTTCTACTGCACCACACTTCTTCAGTATTCACACTGCAAATGCTTCTTTTTGTGTGGTGTAGCATGATCACCTCTGCGGCAGTTATCTATGATCTGTAAAACAGATGTGAAGACCATCATGAAGGAAGTCTTGAGATTTTATGAAATCTTGGGGGAAATTTTAGGTTAAAATAATAATTGGGAGAGGAAGATTTTCAGACTTGTAAGAATTTCTTTTTTTTTTTTTTTTGTGGGTACCGGGGTCGACCTCAGGACCTCGGGCGCCAGCAGGCGCCCGGGCCACTGAGCGATATCACTGGCCCTTTTTCTGTATGTGGGTTCTGGGAGTTGAACTCGGGCCCTCGCGCTTGCCAGGCAGGCGCTTACGCCGCTGAGCCATCTCACCAGCCCAAGAATTTCTTTTAAAAATAAATTTATTGTGTCAATATAGAGTAAAGCAAGAAAACACAGCAGAATTATAAAAATGCCAGTTTTCAAGGGTATTTTGAATGCAGTGCAAACAAAATAAACAGATGGATTGTATTTTACAAAAGATATTGGCTAAGTTATAAAAACCTTCAAAGAAGTTAGGTACAGATAGATGATAGATGATACATACATACATACACACATATATACATAGATTTGTTGAAAGGGAAAATAAAGTAATGAATTGAGTGCTTAGGAAGTATGTCTCATTTTTCCGTTCAAGATGAATGATTTGGCCTTTTCTGTGGTCTCAAGCCTGGTTTTCTCTTTTCTCAACAATATTGATATATGTGTCAGCACTCATATATGGTGTTTTCTGAAACAAAACAAAACAAAAGTACCCTAGATTCATCAATTTTCAGCAGACTCAAAGTATTTTCATTTTTATTGCCATCAAAATGAGGGATTTTAAAAATGCCTTTTTATTTGTCACCTTCCCACTGCTGAGACAAAATAACCACAGTTTAAGGGATAGGTTTATTTTGGCTTATGTGTTCAGAGAGTTCCATTCATGGTTATCTGGCTCCAAGGCAGAAACTGCATGGTGAAAGGGTATTGTGGAGGAAAGCTGCTCAACACATTACAGGAAGAAGAAAAAGACGGGAAGGACTGGAAACAATGATACCCCTTCAAGGTCAAGGCCCAGCTCTTCAGACCAATTCCCACTTCCTAACAACACATTCATCCATGAGCACAGTGCTCCCATGATCCAATCGCCTTCCAAAAGCTTCACTGATGAGCACATGAGACTTCGTTGGACATTTTGAATCTAAACCATAATCTACCATGCCTTATCCCCACAAGTCATGTTCATCTCATGCAAAATGCAGTTAGTCCATCTATAAGAGTTTCCAAAGTCTAAACAGTTCCAGCATTGTTGAAAAGTCTAAGTCAAAATCTTCTCTGAGACAAAAAGCAAACTCTTAGGTGTGAGCCACTGTAAAAATCAAACAGAAATTTGAATACCTCCAATGTACAATAGGACAAGGCAAATATCCCCACTCCAAAAGGGAGGAATATCAGAATAGAAAGGATTTTCATCAAAGCAAGACTGAAAAACTGCAGGGTACACATTAAATCCTGTATCCACAAGTCCAGTGCCCAGGGTATGTGGTGGTGAGATATAAGCTCCAAAGGGTTTGAGCTGCCCCGTCCTCATGTACTTGCTTGTTGCAACCCACATGGACTCCCTCAGGCTGGCTCTGCTCGCTCACTGCCTGTGGATTTTCTCAGCAGAAACTCCATTTCCCTGGCATCTTCAGTACCCTGGGATCTCTACTGCAACTTTGGCTTCACACTTAGTCCTTTATATATTGCCTTCTCTTGGGTTCCTGAGAAGAAATGTGACCCTGCCACATCACCCTGTTTGACTGCCCAGGCCTTCTTTTGCAATCTGTGTGGAAGCTCCCACGAGAGTGTAACTCTTACATGGACCTGAACATGCAACAATGTGTGGGTGATGCCAAAGTCATCTGTCAGCTTAACCAATACTCAGACCCCCTTGAACCATGCTTTCAGTGGCCTTGGAGTAATTGGATAGCTGAAAATGAGGATACAATTTTCCAATGGTGGGGGCCTAGTGAACAGTTTCTCTAGGGCTCTCAACTCGAAGATTTGTCTTTCAAAGGAATTTATCCTTTTACACCATTAAGCCTATGGTGTTAGGAAGAACTAATACAGTTAAAATGGCCATATTTCTAAAATTGATATGCAGATTTAATGCAATACCAATCAAAATACCAATAGCATTCTTCACAGAGCTGGAGAAAACTATCCTAAAATTAATATGGAACGAGAAGAAACCCAGTATAGCAAAAGCAATCTTGGATAACAACAGCAAAGCAGGAGGCATCACAACCCCAGAACTGAATTTATATTGCAAAGCTACAGTGATAAAAACAGCACAGCACTGGCACAAAAGCAGACATGAAGATCAATGGAATAGCATAGAGAATACAGAAATGACAACTGAAAGCATATTAACTACTTTACCTTTGACAAAAGGGCCAAAAAATATACCCTGGAGGAACAATACACTTTTTATTTATTTATTTATTTATTTATTTATTCATTTATTTATTTTTTATATGGGTACTGGGAGTCAACCTCAGGACCTCATGCTTGCCAGCAAGCATTCGTGCCACTGAGCAATATCACCGGCCCATTTTTCCTTTATGTGGGTAGTGGGAGTCGAACTTAGGACCTCTCGCTTGCCAGGCAGGCGCTTATGCCGCTGAGCTATCTCGTTGGCCCACCCTTTTTGATAAATGGTGTTGGTCAAACTGGCTATTCACATGCAGAAAATTTAATCTAGACCCCTATCTCTCACTGTGTACTAACCTAAAATCAAAATGGATCAAAGAACTAAATGTTAAAATGGAAGCATTTAACCTGCTTGAAGATAAAATAGGTAAATTCTTGAAGTCATAGGCATATTCAAGGACTTTCTGATCAGAACCTCGGTTGCACAGGAAATAGTACTGAAGATCAACAAGTAGGATCACATCAAATTAAAAGTCTTTTGCAAAGAGAAATTGGGATGGGGGAATGGAGAAAAGAAAGAAGGGAAAAGAAAAAAATATATATATATGATATTTAAGATAGATACACTAATTTCACTTAGTTCATTGGAAAGAAAGGTTTGTGCTAATACTGTTTGGACAATTGAATGCTGATATCTTGTACACTGACTAACGAATTTAAAGATAACAATACAGAATGTATTAACCATTGTTACCCTCCTATTATGCTGATTTGAAATATTGTTCTATTTTTTTCTCTTTAAAATTAAAAAAAATAATCTTTTGCACAGCAATAGGAACATCCAACAGAGTAAAAAGGCAACCTACAGAATGGGAAATTTTTTTTCCACTATTTCTCAGACAAAGGGCTTATTTCTAGAATATATAAGGAACTAAGAAAAATTAAAACAACAAGATTACATCTTGCTCAAAAAAGAATAGCCATCATCAGGAAATCAAATAATAGCAAATGCTGGTGAGGCTGCAGGGAAAAGGAACCCTTCTACATTGTTGGTGGGAACGTAAACTAGTACAACTACTATGAAAATCAGTATGAAGATTCCTCTAAAAACTAAAACTAGAAATAATATTTGACTGAGCTATTCCCTTTCTAGATGTCTTCCTGAATTAGTTAAAGACATCATATTATAGTGATTCATCTAGACCCACGTTTACAGCAGCAAAATTTCCAATAGCTAAATCTTGGAAGTAGCCTGTATGTCCATAAACAGATGAATGTATAAAGAAAATGTGGTATTTCTACACAATGGAGTATACTCCGCCATACAGAAAAATAAACTTGAGTCACTTGTAGGAAAATAAATGCACACTGAGACCATAATTTTATGTTTGATAAATCAGACACACAGCTGAAATATCTCATGCTTTCTCTTATAGGACAATCACATATCATATATAAAGAGCAGAATAAAGATAAATAATAGGAAATAGGGAAATAGATCTTTCTCAAATTGGAAAGGAATCAAGAGATGGAGGGAGAAGTGAGGGAAAGGAAGGAAAGGGGTTGAAAAAGAAATTAAGATGTGTTATGTGCATGTACCAACTACATACAAGGGACATAAATATTATGTAATGTAAATCTGTACTAAAAATAAATAAATAATTTGACATGCAGTTCATAACTGTCAATTCCCATTTTTATCATGTTTTTGAAGTGCACCAGTCATTTGACCTAAATTATCTGCCTATTTAGACAACTTTGACATTGATTATGTTATTTCACCCAAACCACATTTTGCTGTTTGTGGTCATTCAACATATGATCTTTCTTGCAACTAGAAATAACATTTTACTTGAATCTGATTACATATATATAATTACAGGTCAAGACTATACAAGAATCTTTTAATACTTACTAGCTAAATGAATAATTTTAACAACTGCACTATTTTTTATGCTAGACTCATTCACATAAGGCTTTACTTCTCTGTTTGTTGTGATTTCAAAATTTATAATACCTGCTATCACTCTTAACAAATACATCCCCAAGAGATGTCCAAGATCATTATTTCCATGATTCTTGTACTGTTCCAAACATAGAAGAGGTAAATTTGACCCAAGAGACAGCTTCAGGTGGTGAATATGTGTCAGGCTGAGGAAGAGCACTTCCCCAAACATGGTCTCCACCCAATACGGATGTCATCTCAAGCACACATCGGAAGAGAAGATTAAAACAGAATCTGATATAAGACTATGAATTGTGTTTAGTAAGTCATCTCATGTCTCTGACTCTCTTCTTTTTTTTTTTTTTTTGTGGGTACCGGGGGTCGACCTCAGAACCTCGCATGCCAGGCAGGCGCTTATGCCGCTGAGCTATCTCACCGACCCTGACTCTTTTCTTTATGACAATTTTAAGCTATTTCTATGTATCTGTTTTAAGAATGCCCATGATGTTTGGTGTTGGGAACAGCTTCTTCAGCTTCCAGTATTTTCAGAAGGCAGCTCATGGGTTTTCTTTGGCTATCATTTTCCTACTGGAATTTCTGTAGTCTTAACAACAGTGTGCACACCCAAAAACACATGGCCTCAGGGTTGGCATAGGTAGATAAATCACAGTTCTTTGCCTGGTAATCAATATGAGCAGCTTCCAGATATTCTTGTTTAAATTGTTCCTATCTTTCATGAAGATAAAACTTTATGTCAAAGAGTGATTAGTAAGTAAGTTTTAGCATAGAGATAGAGGTAAAAAGAATTATAACTCCAATGAGAAAGGGTCTAGAACTTGCCTCCTACAGAAATAGGATTAAAATTCACAACCTTAGAACAAAGGAAGGCATCTCAAGTTGCTGCACTAGGCCTGTGTATCTCATCAGTATATATCTAAGGCAATCTCTTAAATTTTCTAAGCCCTAGTATATGCTTGAAAAATACAAGTATTGAAAATTCTACAGAGTTCAGTATTTTACAAAAGATCCCCAAATCTTTATGAATGAAATCTACAAGGGAATGAAAATTTCATTGCTGTATATTAATAGTCTTAATGGAGCAATTCAATTAGCATCCTTTTCCTAAATATTCAATTTCTGTAATCCCAGAGCTAACATTAGCACACTGAAGAGAATTATTCTTCATTTTTTTTAGAGGAGAATAATCATGTCCACTGAAGATTAATTTCACATTCACTTAGCTCTAACATTAAATAATCCACTTTGCTTTCATGTTAAATGTATTTCCTTCTCATCTTACAAGTAATACATGGATAATATGTGTAACTCTTGTGACTTAGAGACTGAAATAATTTTTAAAATTTTTATTTTTATTAGTACATGCTTCAGTACATAAAGATTACACTGTGGGGAATTGGTACATGTATGTAACATGTCTTAATTCTTTTAAAATATTTTAGATCCTAGGGATTTCATACCATCCATTTATAATATTAAAGATAAATATTTTCTACTGGTAAGCTTTAGTTATATGGAATTCTCTGAGTTCATCAAATTTGAATCTTTGTCTAAATTGTCCTCCACTTTTGGTAAACTACTTCCACATGATTGTACATTGATATTTTTCCTAATCCATCTACTTTGCTAAATAAATTCTATTATGGATTTTAATTAATGATAAATTATATGCCTTTTTTTGTGCATCATGCGAAGGTATTTATGGTATGACTTTATATAAAACTTCTTTCATAAAGATCGTCACAACATTTTTATTTTAATTTTATGATGTCTTATGGAAGAAATACTACCAAGGCTTGAAGGAATTGTTATGCAGACAAAATGACTGGTAACATAGTTTCACATTATTTGTATTGAAATTCAATGTCTGTTCAACATAATTTACACAACTACATGACCTTATGCTTCTTATGTAGTGTAATCATTGTTAGTGCCACACTCAGATTATTTTCCTCCACTAGAAGACAGAGCTAATTTCCAGGTGAAACTACAATCATTTTTTTGCCTTTTGCCTTGGTGCCTTGTTTTCCTTATTCCCTTCTTATGAGAATAGTTTCCTAGTAAATCATTTGCATAACAATCCCATCTCATTCTGTGCTTCTAGCAGTTAATCTTATTCAATTGTCTTCTTTTGGTGGCATAAAGCCATTTATATTCAGCTAAAATTTCTTTTTTTTTTTTTGTGGGTACTGGGGGGTCAACCTCAGGACCTCGCGCACCAACAGGCACCCATGCCGCTGAGCGATATCACCAGCCCCTTTTTCGTATGTGGGTTCCGGGAGTCGAACTCGGGCCCTCGCGCTTGCCGGGCAGGCGCTTAAGCCGCTGAGCCATGTCACCGGCCCTCAGCTAAAATTTCTTGTTTCAATAACAATTTTGAGTTGCAGATATAGATGTTAAATACCAAATTGTAAAAGTTAAGAACCTTCACTCCTCCTAGTAATAACCTATCTTGTCTAGTTTATTTCAGAGAACACACTGAATAAAATGGACAAAGGAAATTACTCTGTAGTGTCAGAATTTGTGCTTCTGGGACTTGGACACTCATGGAATATTCAGGCCTTACTATTTGTGATATCTTTAGTTCTTTATCTGATGATTCTGTCTGGAAATATTTTCATCATGATCGTAATCATCACCGACCCCTTGCTACATTCCCCCATGTACTTCTTGTTGGCCAATCTATCCTTTGTGGACATATGGCTTTCCTCAGTCACCACCCCTAAGATGATTGCAGACTTTACCAGTGAAAAGAAGACCATTTCCTTTGGAGGTTGCATGTGTCAGATCCTCTTTGCTCATTTCATTGCAGCAGGTGAGATGGTTCTGCTTGTGGTAATGGCCTATGACCGCTACGTGGCCATCTGCAAACCACTCCACTACTCAACCATCATGAACTTGCAAAAGTGCATTGGGCTGGTACTAACTTCCTGGAATATAGGCTTTGTGCATGGCATAAGTCAAATGGTTGTGATTATGAAGCTGCCTTTCTGCGGCCCCAGGGAAATAGATAGCTTCTTCTGTGATATACCATTGGTAATCAAGCTGACCTGCATGGAATCCTATAATTTGGACAGTATGATAAACATTGACTGTGGCCTTGTGGTTGTAACTTGCTTTACTGTGTTGCTGATATCATACACATATATTCTTGTCACTGTTCTCCAAACTTCTAACAATGGTGCCTCCAAGGCTCTGTCCACCTGCACTGCCCACATCACAGTTGTATTGCTCCTTTTTGTTCCCTGTATCTTCATCTATGTGTGGCCACTAAACATCATTTGGTTGGACAAATTTCTTGCTGTGTTTTACTCTGTTTTTACTCCTCTCCTAAATCCAATCATTTATACACTGAGAAATAAAGAGATGAAAAATGCTGTGAAAAGATTCAAAAGCTACTACATAGATTCCAAAGGAAATTAATGCTTCGGTAACTCGTTGAGTACCTCAAATTTGGCAATACACTGACTACATAATATAGGTAGAGATTCAGGAAATTTAGTTTACATCCAGTTTGTCCCAGTCCTTGTATGGGAATATACATGTTTAATATAGCTCAGGTAACTTAACATCTTTTAATAAACCAGTACTCCACTGTGAATTATTTTCCTAAATTCCAAACAGGGATTATAGTCCTTTATTGGGATCAGCTGGTCAGTCTTTCTATGTGTTAATAATGTAAAGAAGAATCTAAAATATGTTCAACAAACTTCTTTTGTTCATCTAGATGAATTTTAATGTACTTCTCTTGAATATTTTGCTCATTCCATTTTAAATAATTAATTACAGCTCCCCTGAAAATTTTTACTTGCCTTTTGTCAAAAGGCAACGTTAGGGCCGGTGAGATGGCTCAGGTGCATAAGCGCCTGCCTGGCAAGCACGAGGTCCTGAGTTCGACTCCTGGTACCCACATACAAAAAAAGGGCCGGTGATATTGCTCAGCAGCACGGGTGCCTGCTGGCGCACAAGGTCCTGAGGTCGACCCCCGGGACCCACCAAAAAAAAAAAAAAGGCAACATTATTACTACTATTCCCTTATTATATTATCCAGCTTTCCATCAGAATACTAACAGAGAGTAGAAAAAAATAGAAAAAATGAAGAAAAGATAAAATAAAACTTATAAACTACATAGGGAATAAAAGTGGATCTTCCTCTGTTGGACTCTTTTAGCTCAATTAAAATTAAAAAATGAGTAAATAAATAAAACCTAATGTGATTTTTTAGTGCACTCTTAAAGATTAATTTTTAAAGTTATTACTTATCATTTGTGTAAAATCTTGAGATATAATCTCTCTAAGATCATTGACCATTACTTTATTGATGGATTCTAAAAACTGCAATATTTAGTACAGTGCACAATTGACAATACATAGTTAAATATATTCTAAAAATATCAATGCATGTCAGTTGTTCCTTTGAAATACTTATGTAATTGTTAAGTATTATTTACATGTACTTTATTTTCATTCAAAAATATTTTTAAGATGCTATAGAGTGTATACAAGGGTAGAGTGTTTGTCTGTTAAGTGTAAGCTCCTGAGATCAAATTCCAGTATCACAGAAAAGGGGGGAAATATTTTTAAAAGTTTCAAATACTTATAATAAATATTTTATTTCTTCCAGAATTATGCATTAAGTGGATTGAAATTCAGTTGTAAGAACAATACAATTTCTGAAACAAAAATGTGTACATGTAGTTTCTATTTTTCTTAATGTAAGAAAAAAATACAACAAAATGGTGCAATAAAATTACCATGTCTATCATCCTTGGATGCCTTTTCTACATGTTATATGTAGTATTACCTTCAATGCCTTTATTATTATCTGCAAATTGTAAATTGTAAAGAAGATTTACATATATACTCAATTTCCTTAAGGTAACACTCATTTATATTTTCTGAAAGATTCAAAAACATTTTTATCTAAGACTGCTGACTTATTAAATGCATTGACACAGTGCAATAAAATATTTTATTTTACAAATAAAGTTACAAGACTAACTCATACCTAGAATAAAATACCAGAACACCCCAAAAACTTTATCCCCTCAAAAATACTGAAAATATTATTATCCACACTCTTGTTTGATCATGCCATCTGAATTGCAAGTCTAAGCACATGTCAACATATCATTGTATTAAAAGATGAGGAGCCAACAGTTTGGTTCTATCTACCTCATACCTATAACGCTATTCTTCATCAGGTGTACTCCAATTCACCCACTTATTTGTAATCACTGTATGTTTTTAATACCCTGATTTCTATTTAACATACTGAATATCTTTGCATTCCTATATATCCTTAGAATATAACCTGTTATATTATATGAATATACTAAATATTCAGAAAGAAGGAAATAATAATGAAAACACAACTTCTATTGTCCTGAAATGAATTAGTCAGAACAATATCTAAATAATACATATTCTATAGTGAAACATTTTAGTCACATTCTGTTATTCAGAATTTTTATTTATAAATTCATCTGTGAGGGGCCGGTGAGATGGCTCAGCAGCGTAAGAGCCTGCCTTGCAAGCGCAAGGGCCTGAGTTCGACTCCCGGATCCCACATACGAAAAAGGGGCCGGTGATATCACTCAGCGGCACGGGCGCCTGCTGGCGCGCGAGGTCCTGAGGTCGACCCCCCGGTACCCACAAAAAAAAAAAAAAAAACAAATTCATCTGCGAGTTCTCCTTAATTACCACTCATATTTATTAGACTCATCTTAACAGGTATTAAAAGTATCCTTAATTACTACTGTTTTTTATTAGGCTCATCTTAACAAATATTAAATGTAGAAGACTAGTAGATATGCATGTTCAATAGACAAAACCCAAATATCCAATAACCAGTCTATATTTCCAATTTAATGAAGATACTGGTACTTATGCTAGTAAAAGGATTTCCTCTTAATGAACCAAAACCCTGTGCCACCAGATTTCGAAGATAATAGGGATGGATGGAACACAACATCTTTGTGAGTGAGTAATAAAGCAAAACAATGAGAAAAACTAAATGAACATTCACATCTTCATTATTAACTTCAAGAAATCAAAATCACACCTCTCATGAGAGACATAAAGGATTTTTAATGTGTTATCTCACTATTTTATTAGACCTACTGTTTATGAGTGAACCTGTATATGATTAGATTGGTGAATTACGTGGTTATGAGACTGTTCCTTCATTTGTTGTCTTGAAAATAAATTCTTTGATCCAAAGTAATTTTGTATAGAATATTATAATGAATAAGATACTCTTTAAATCCACAGAGGATAGTGCTAACTGAGGTATTGCAGTAAAGAAGAAAAATCATATGAAGTATACATGTTCATTCCATTGAGACAAAATTTTACATATGCATGCTAGGAAGAGCCTTTTATAATCAACTTGTAGCTGAAAGATCCCCCAGCTTACTGAGCCCAATTAATGGCTCAGAATTAAAGAGGCTTACCAATTCTAATAACCAGGTCATGCTTTATGAAGAATCCTATGTTGTTTAGCAATATCTGATGTCTGACCATAGTAGTTTTACATAGAACCCGTTAATCAAATAGTTGGATGACTAGGAGTAGAAACTAACATACGGATAGCTTTCCATTTGTCTACCTGATTATTAAAGTTTCTTCTGCAGTGAATGCCTTTTGACAAGTAATCAAAGGAGACTCCTGGGTCTTCCCAATCTGTTTTCCTTCTGAGAATTCTGTCACTAACATTCTTCCCAGGTTCTTTGTCACTGATCTTTGTATTCTCAATTTTGACCATCTAACCAAACCATTAGCAAGTTTATACATCAGTATGAATCCATCCTTCTTTCTAGTCAAAAAGATGAATGATGAAAAGAAAAATGAGCAATGAAATGTCCTGCTTTCATTACTTCCTTGTGGGATAATTTCTGTATTTCATTGCCCTTCATGGCTACAAATATGATACTAACCATAACTAATATATTACCATAGAATTTCATTTAGTGGCCCTGTAAGACCGGAGGTTTTACTTCTAGTTGAGTCTAATTATTATCCCTGATTTTCTAACATAAAAATCTACACATTGAGGGCCGGTGATATAGCTCAGTGGCATAAGTGCCTGCCTGGCAAGCACAAGGTCCTGAGTTTGACTCCCAGTACCCGCATATAAAAAAAAAAATCTACACATTCAGGGCAAAATTTTTAATTTTCACTCTACTGGTATAATGGAACAACTATATAGCTATAGGTATACGTTTAGGGACAGAACTCAATTAAGTGGGAGTGGTGAGGAAAGGATTGAGCGAGAAGCGAATAAAATTTAATTGTTCCTTGGATTTCCTTAACTAGATCTCTTCCATCCCATCTCCACTGGATAATAAAATGTTATATTTGCATCTCAGTTTTATAGTTTGAAGCATGAGATTGTACAAGTGCCCTAACATGGAACTTGATATCCAAGTCGATGCACTTAATATTTAACAGATCCCTGTCAGATGCTGACCACTGAAAGTCAAGAGAAGTAATCAAGGTGGTTTATCACTCATCATAAAATTCAGATATGTTCACCATATCCAAAATACTCTGTCCTCCTCCTGTTTCTTCATCTCTGAAATAGGAACGATTCTCCGGGGTGACCTGCCTGCATTATCTGGCTTCTTTTGTAAGTGATAATGTTCTTTCCATCATCAAATATGGATTCTAGACTGTGAGGGATAGGAAGGTTCTCCATTCTGATGGTTCTTACCCTTTCCATGCCCACGGACCTCTGTTCTTGTCTCTGCCTGTCTGACACAGGTTTTAGAACACACAGTACTATATCAAGTAGTACTATGTACCCTTTTCCTAGTAAGAGCTGCTAGAGTTTTTTCCTGTAAGTTCAATAGGTGTTGACTTATGGAGGTCTGATTGGCTCCCACACTTACAATTTTTTTTAGCAAAGCATTTTTGCACTTTGAAAAATGTTTCCTAGGTGTACACTTGGCCTCTGCCTGTGCCATGGTTTTCTTCTGAGGCAGCAAAGTGTGCTATTGGGAAAGTATGTGGACTTGCAGGACAACTGATGAGGGTGGAATCAGAGCTCACACTTGCCAGCACAGATCACTCAGACAAGGTCATACACACCTCAGAGTTGCCAGGCGTACTTAAGTGAGCCAGTGTCAAAGCCAGACAGACAAGGGGCATGAGAGTCAGTCTTCCTTGATCTCAAGCACATGTGAGGTTTCGTGTCATCTCTATGAGTGTGGGCATGATCGTACTTCTGACTCAGCATAGCTATGATGTTTAATTTAAAAAATATTAAAATACCTCATACAAAAAATAAGTCATTAGGAGAGATTGGAAAGCCACGGAGTAAATGGACAATGATGTGGTCAGTTTAGGCTGCTATAACAAAGTACTGCAGACTGGGGAGCCAATAAACAGTAGAAATCAACTTCTCACTGTTTTGTAGGTTGGAAGCATGGTCAGATTCTGGAGAGGGGCATTGTTAGGGTTGTAGAGGGCCAACTTCTCACCGTCCCCACACATGACAGAAAGACAGTGAGAGAGCTCTCTGTGGTTCTTTTTATAAGATCTCTAATTCTATCCATGAAGGTTCCCCTCTCATGACTAAATACCTCCTAAACTTTCTAGCTCCTAGTAGCATTATATTGTGGGTTAGGATTTCAACTTTTTGTTTTGTTTTGTTTTTGCTACATATATTCTTTTTAATTGAAGGATTACTCAGTGAATTTGAAGTATGTAAGATGTACTAATTTTGAATGTGTATTTAAAAATATATGTATCTGTAGCCAGGCATGGTGGCACATACCTGTAATCCCAGCACTTGGGAGACTGAGGCAGGAAGATTGCCATGAGTTTGAGGCCAGCTTGGGCCACAGCGATGTCAAGGCCAGCCTGACTCTGACTAAACCCCCCCCAAAAAACCAAAAAGTCATATATATATATATATATATATATATATATATATATATATACACACACATACATGTATCTGTATTAGTTTATAACAGTAAAGCTACCACCCGTATCAAGGTACTGAACAATAATCTTACAGTGTGTGGGGAACCACTCAGACTGCTTCAAAACTCAGGGGCATCTAAGGACACCTGAGGACATGACCCTGCTTGTCTAGCCCAGGCACACAGTGGGATAAAATTATGTAACCATGACTTAGCACAGATAAACATGCATGTGCTGGTTACAGCACTATGTAAGAATGTAAACATGAGATAACAACCTGTATAAGAATTATGCAATAAAGATGCAGGCAGCTCTCTTGCACTCTCACTCTGGCTGTCTGCTCTGCTCCATGCTGCCTGCTGTTGTTGCTGGTGTTTTACACACATGTGTTCTTTAATTTTAGGACCTTACCTGCGAGAATCTCCCTTGGGCCCCCCTGAGCGGGCTGACAGAGTGCCATGGTATTTACCACCTACAGTCTCTTAAATGTGAAAAATCTTGTAATTTCCTTATTTCTGCCTAATACACATGTTGCTTTCTTTTTCTATGACCTAGACAATTCCTATTGCCTTTAGTCCATTTTAGTCTTTGTTATATACTGTAGTGGATTGACTAGTGGTCAACTTGTAACACCCAGCTGGGACTGAATCAGTGTGGTGCTGGGTGTGGAAGGCCCACCTGAGGATTGTTGCCAACTGCATAAAAAGAGAACTGGAGGGGAAGATGGTACACTGTTGATTCTCCTAGAGAAGCTTGTCGTGCTGGTTTTCCTGATATGAACTCAGCTGTTCCCATTGTCAGAGGAGCTTGGGTCCTTGCTGCCACTGAGGATGGCTGTGGTTCTTTTCCGGGGAGCACTGGTCCTTACTTTGAGTGTCACTTCCTGGCTCCAGTGCAGATCCTTCAGCCAGCTGGCACAGATCCTTCATCCCAGTGGTGCAAACCTTCTAGCTTCCACCACTGACCTTTGGGTCTTCCCAGCGCAGATCATTGAAACAGACTTTCATGAGACATTGTTGTGGGCCCTAGGCCTCCAGTTGGACTCGTGGAGGACATTGCCATGGGCTCTAGGTCTTCAGCTGGACTTGCGCAGGACATTGTTTTGGGATCCAGGCCCTCAGCTGGATTCTTTGGGTTTCTAGTGTGTGGACAGATCCCCATACTCTTTTGCATTTGACTTTTGGGTGACTATTATGAAATAATCGTATAAATTATGTGTCCTGTATTAAATCTTTTCCCTTGTAAATCCTGACTCCAACATATATAAATGTGATTATCCTGGTTATCAGAGATTGATTTTTTTTACTCAATTTGGATCTTTAATTAATTGGGAATTTAAACACTTTATGAGTGTACCTCATGTACTTTATGAGTGGCACCTCTATCTTTGCCAATATGTTTTATGCTAATTTTAATGCTTCCTTGCTGTTTTTCTTTTGCTACTTTTTCTGGTTTTGAACTATTTTTCAATTCCAGAAAATTGGAATGTACATAATCAATTTTTGTCCACAGCTTAATGACAAACTGATTTATATAAACTACCATCTGGTGCAGTAACTACTGGTTTTCCCAATTCAGTATATCCAGCAACATTTTCTCCAGCACTCTCTAATTAGTGCTTTGGAAATTTTCTTCTTACATTATAAGTATTAACATTATGGACTTGCTAGTTTTTATCTTCTATAATTAAACATAAGGGAAACAAAACTACCATTTTCCAATTTTGTCAGATTTACGCTTAGAATGTGTTTACTGTACATGTTCTATCCACAGTGACAAGCACTTTTATATTAGGTACATTTGGCTTAACAACATAAATCTTCATCTACAATACTACAGCGCAAAAATAAAGCAGTATTTATTTGCCCAATACACTGAATATTCATCATGCTCTTTGACAGTTTAGAACTACATAAACTGAAAATTTTAGATCTATGTTATAAGTCTATTTTGGCATTTAGATGTATTACCCTATGTAGAATAATTTTAGACTTCTTAGTTTTCTTGCTTACCATCAAATCTTTCATACAATTTTCTCCCTGCACTTCAGTTATTTTTTTTATTTTTTATTTTTCATTTTTTTGTGGGTACCGGGGGGTCAACCTCAGGACCTCGTGCACCAGGAGGCGCCCGTGCCGCTGAGCGATATCACCGGCCCCTTTTTCGTATGTGGGTTCCAGGAGTCGAACTCGGGCCCTCGCGCTTGCCAGGCAGGCGCTTAAGCCGCTGAGCCATCTCACCGGCACTACAGTTATTTTTAATTTATGTTCTCTGTTGGCTGCCATATGTTGTTCAGCAAAATTTTCAGGAAGGTTCTTGGTTGATATACTTTCATAGTGCTTGGTGTCTGAGATGTCTTTCAGTTACCTTCACACAGAAATAAAAACTTGGCAGGATATATCATTCTTGGTTCAAAATTATTTTTCCTTAAAACTCTGAAGATATTGTCCTATTGTTTTCAGGCATTAGAATTGCAAGGGAAATATCTGAAGTCAGCCTGATTTCTGCCCCTTTATGTGTAACCTGCTTTCTCTGTCTGAATGCAAGCTTTTTCCCTTTATTTTCAAAATTTAAAAGAGTCACCAGGATACATCTGGTGACTGGATAGGTGTTGCTTTCTTTTCACTAAAATTTTAAAGTATCCTGTGAACCCTTTTCATTTGTAGGCCTACTTTGTTCTTCAAGACTAGGAAGTTTTCTTAAATTAGTTCCTCAATTATTATTTCAGCTTTGTTTGCTGTGTCCTCGGTTTCAGGTATTCCTATTACATGTAGATTGTATTTCCTGGACTGACCCTCTACATCCCCGGCATTTTTTTTTTTTTTTTTGTGGGTACCGGGGGGTCGACCTCAGGACCTCGCGCGCCAACAGGCACCTGTGCCGCTGAGTGATATCACCGGCCCCTTTTTCATATGTGGGATCCGGGAGTCGAACTCGGGCCCTTGCGCTTGCAAGGCAGGCGCTTATGCCGCTGAGCCGTCTCACCGGCCCCAATCCCCGGCATTTTTGACACACTGTCTCACTGTGTAGTTCAGACTGGCTTTGAACTCACATTGTAGCCAAGGCTGGCCTAACTCACAGTTATCCTCCTGCCTCAGCCTCCTGAAAGCTGGGATTACAGGAGTGTGCCACCACTCTCAGCTTTTCTCCTCTTTTCATATCTTGATTTCTTTTGCCTTTTTCTCTGCAGTTGTCAGAATTTCTCTTGTTTTGCATTCATATCAGCAATTTTATTTTGTGGTCACTTCTACTTATATGCTTCCTTTAACACTCTCAAATTTAAGAAGTCTTCCATTTGCTTTAAAACCATCTGCTTTATGGCTGAACACACATCTTTAATGCCTTCTATTATAAGATGTTTAATCATTTCTACCTCTTCTATGGTGAACAGTATATCCATTTCAAGAGGAAGCATTTTCCTGATGACTTAGCTCTGTCTTTTGCCTTTTCATTTCTTTATAATTAATTAAGTTTATTATTACATTTTAGGTATACATAATGATAACATTCATCATATGGCATTTGTACCTGTACATGATATATCTTGATTCTTTTTTTCCCAATCCCCTATCCTCCCTTCAACTCTTCTTCCTCTCCTTATTTACAAAATATGTTTCCATTTTTTCCTTCTTTTCTCATTTTTTTGTCTTCCTTTTTTCCTCCGTCTTCTCTAGTTCCCCTTCCTATTTGAACATGTTTTTCCTATTTCATAACATCTATTATATATTTTGGTCTTTATTTACACTTTTAGTTTCTCACACCAGAGAAACAATGTGATATTTACATGAGTGTTCCCATTTATTTCACTTCAGAGTATGGTCTTAAGGTCCATCCATTTAGCTAGGAATGTCTCAAGCTTATCTGTCTTTGTGGCAGAGTAGTACTCCATTGTATAAAAAACTCCACATCTTCTTTATTCATTCACCAGTTGATGGGCATTTGGGCTGTTTCCAAGATTCAGCTATTAAAAACTGTACCACTATAAACATGGGTGTGCGTATATTGCTGTGGTATAATGCTTTTAAAACTTTCTTGAAAGTACCAAGAAGGGGAATAGCTGGGTTGAATGGGACTTCTAATCCTAGTTTTTTTTTTTGTGGGTACCGTGGGTTGAACTCAGGACCTTGTACACCAGCAGACACCCATGCCACTAAGCAATATCACTGGCCCTTTTTTTGTATGTGGGTACCAGGAGTCGAACTCAGGACCTTGCATTTGCGAGACAGGCACTTATGCCGCTGAGCTATCTCACCGGCCCTCATCTTAGTTTTTTGAGGAGTCTCCACACTGATTTCCACAGTTGATGCACCCTCTCTACATTCCTACCAACAGTGGAAAAGGGTGCCTTTGTCTCCACAGCCCTGCCAGCATTTGTTATTGGTTGATTTCTTTTTTTTGAATTTTTTAATCATATTTTATTGGTGCATTTTAGATATACATAATGGTTACTGAAATCCCTGCAGAGAGTTCAGGTCTCCCACCCAGCAATATATGGCACATGGTTGCAAAATAAAGACAAAGAGCGAAACTTCTGCAGTCAAGGAGCTCTGGGAACAAAACAGCACAAGTCCAAAAGCTCATGGCTTTTATTGGTATCAAACAGGGAGGTGGGTGGGGGGGGGTCGTGGCAGAGGGCCAGGGAAAAGAAATTTTGCAGGCATTGGTTGTAGGGAGACAGAGACCAATTTTGTAGCAGGCTAAAGGCTCTCCAATTAGCAATGCAAAGGATAGTTTGATGTATGCAAGGCTTGCACCTTTACTGCCAGGAAGGTATAATTCTTATTAAGTCCCATGACCTCATCTGAGATGTTATCTCATGTCTTAGCCCGAGAATCTCACAGACTCTTGCTGAAGTCCCCATTCCAACAATGGGGGAGCAGTTCTCACCCACCTGCTGCAAGGAGACAAGTTGGCTTCTCAGCCAGACTCAATCACATTCTTTTAGCCAATTAAGGGAATGTCTGTTTCAATACAGCCAGCTCTGCATATCTCAGTGAATAGGGTTGAAGGAGAGGTCAGGGAAAGATCGAGGCAGGGGTTTTCATTTCTCAGGAGAGTGCAATGTGGTGGTTTCCCACAAATGATCACATTCAACATAGAGAATTTGTACATGTACATGCTATAACTTGATTCTTTTTTTCCCATTCCCCTACCCTCCTCCCCTCACATTTACAAAAGCTTTGTTTTCATTTTCTCCTTCTTTTCTCACTTTTCTTTTTACTTTTCCCTTCTTTCCTTTCTCCTTCCCCCCTCCCTTGTTCCCCTCTCAATTTGAATATTTTCTTCCTATTATACATTTTGGTCCTTATTTACACTTCTAGTTTCTCACGCCAGATTAACAATGCAGTATTTACACATGTGTGTCTGATTTATTTCACTTAAGAGTATATTCTCATGGTGCATCTATTTACTTAAGAATGTTCCAAGCTTGTCCTTTATGGCAGTATAGTACTCCATTGTATAAAAAAAAATCTTCTTTATCCATTCACCAGTTGATGGGCATTTGGGCTATTTTTAAGATTTAGCTATTACAAACTGTGCCACTATAAACATGGTTGTGCATATATCACTGTGGTATGATGCTTTTAATTCTTTAGGGAGGATACACAGAAGGAGAATAGCTGGGTCAAATGGGACCTCTAACCCAAGCTTTTTGAGGAATCTCCGCACTGATTTCCACAGTGGATTCACCAGTCTACACTCCCACCAACAGTGGAGATGTGTGCCTTTTCCCCCACAGCCCCACCAGCATTTGTTATTGGTTGATTTCTTTCCAGGGTAAGTGGAAATCTCAGTGCTGTTTTAATTTTTATCTCTTGAATAACCAGTGATGGTGAACATTTTTTCATGTATTTCTTTGCCATTTCTACTTCATCTGAGATGTCTCTATTCATTTCAGTTGCCCATTTTTGGACTGGGTCTTTATTTTAGGGGGTATATTTTTTTGAGTTCTTTCTATATTCTAGATATTAGTCTTTTATCTGAGGAACAGCTGGAAAACATCTTTTTCCCACACTGTGTGTTGTCTCTTCACTTGGTTCGTGGTTTTTCTTGCCTTGCAAAAGCTTTTCAATAAGTAGATCCCAGTTGTTGATTCTTTGTGATAGTTCCTATGCATATGGGGTTTTATTCATAAAGTGTTCGCCTACACCAATGTCTTCAAGAGTTCTATCTATCTTCTCTTCCAGAAGCATTAGCATTTCTATTTTAATATTTAGATCTTTGATCCATTTTGATTTTGGAAAGCCAGTTTTCCTAGCACCATTTATTAAAGAGGCTATCTTACTTCCAGGGAATTTGTTTGGCCCTTTTGTCAAAGATAAGATGGCTGAATGTGTCTGGAGTTGTTTCTGAATCTTCTAATCTGTTCCATTGATTCTCAGGTCTCTCTCTCTCCTTTTTTTTTTTTTTTTTTTTTTGCCAGTACCATGTATTTTTACCATGGCTTTGTAATATAATTTCAAGTCAGGGATTTTGATGCCCCCTGCTTTGTCTTTGTTGCCCAGCATTGCTTTTGCTATCCTAGATCACTTCAACTTTCAAATGAATTTCATGATTTTTTTTGTCTAATTCTGTGAGATATGCTGTTGGAATTTCAATTGGGATTGCATTAAATGTGTATAGCAATTTGGAAATGTGGCCATTTTCAATATATTAGTTCTTCCTACTCAAAAACAAGGGATATCTTTCCATTTTGTGATATTTTCTTCATTCTCCTCTTTCAGATTACCGTAGTTCTCGATGTAGAGGTCTTTTGCATGCTTCATTAGATTGATTCCTAGGTATTCCATATTTCTTGATAAGTTGTGAAAGGTGTTATCTGCCTAATTTCTCTCTCAGTGAGTTTGTTATTTGTGTACAGGAAGGCTACTGATTTTTGATTGTTGACATTGTATCCAGCTACACTACTGAACTTGGTGATTATATCTAGAAGTGTTTTGGTGGAGTTTTTGTGGTCTTCTATGTGGAGTATCATGTCACCTGCAAATAATGATAATTTAACTTCTTTCCTATCCTTATTCCTCTTATTTCTTTTTCTTGTCTAATTGCTCTGGCTAATGTTTCCAGAACTATATTGAATCAGAGTGGTGACAGTGGACATCCTTGTCTTGTTCCTGATTTTAGATTGAAAGCATCAGTTTTTGCCCATTTAGTATGATGTTGGTTGTTGGTATGTCATAGATGGCTTTTATCAGATTGAGATAAAGACAATCTATTCTAATTTTCTGTAGAGTTTTTTTTTTTTATCATGGATGGGTGTTGGGCTTTGTCAAAGGCTTTTTCTGCATCTACTGAAATGATCATATGGTTTTTGTCCTTGGCTCTCTTGATATGGTATATTATATTTGTTGATTTGCATATGTTGAACCATCCCTACATCCCTCGGATGAATCTTACTTGGTCATGGTGTATAATCTTCTTGATGAGTTGGTGTATTCTGTTTGTCATTTTCTTATTGAAGATTTTTGCATCTATGTTCATTAGGGAGATTGGCCTGTAGTTCTGTTTTTGGTTGGATCCTTCTCTGGTTTTGGTATCAGGGTAATGCTTGTTTCCAGGAATGAATTTGGGAGTATTGCTTCCCTTTCAATTTTATTAAAGAGTTTGAGGAGTAGTAGCATTTGATCTTCTCTAAATTTCTTGTAGAATTCAGCAGTGAATCAATCAGGACCTTGGATTTTCTTTATTGGTAGGTTTTTAATTTCATATTCAATTTCATTGATTGATATTGGTTTATTTAGAGTTTTTATATCTGCTTGATTCAGCTTTGGTAATTCATATGTAGTCAGGAATTTGTCCATTTTATTTGCATTTTGCATGTTACTAGAATACAAGTTCTTGAAGTAGGTATTTATGATCTTCTGCATTTCTACCGGATCTGTTGTGATCTCACCCTTTTCAGTCCTAATTGCATGGATTTGAGTCTTTTCTTTCCTTTTTTTGATGAGGTTGGCTAAGGGTTTATCAATTTTATTTAATCTTTCAAAGAACCAACTCTTCAATTTATTGATTCTTTGAATTGTTATGTTAGTCTCCATTGCATTAATTTCTGTTCTGATCTTCATAATTTCCATCCTTGTATGAGCTTTATGCTTGAGTTGCTCTTCTTTTTCTAGTAGCTTCAGGTTCAACCTTAAGTCATTTATTTGCTCTCTTTTTTCTGATGTGGGAATTCACCAGTATAAATTTCCCTCTGAGGACTGCTTTCACTGTGTCTCATAAGTTCTGGTATGTTGTGTTGGCATTATTGTTTAATTGTAGAAAATATCTACTTCTTTAATTTCATCTGTGACCCGTTGGTTATTCAGGAGGGTGTTATTTAAATTCCATGTGTTTATGAAGTTCTTGTGGCTATTTTGCCATTGACGTCCAATTTCATTGCAGTATGGTCTGATAATTTCTTTTTTCTTTCCTTTTTTTGTTTTTTTTTTGAGAGGATTTCACTCTGTAGTTTGAGGCTGGCCTTGAACTCACTTTGCAGCCCATGCTGGCTTCAAACTCATGGTGATCCTCCTGGCTCAGCCTCCTGAGTTCTGGGATTACAGGTGTGCACCACCAAGCATGGCCTGGTTTGATAATATGCATGGGATAATTTCAATTCCTTTGCATTTACTTAAGCATGTTCTATGGGCTAGTATGTGGTCTATTTTGGGGGAAGTCCTGCGTGCAGCTGAGGAGAATATGTATTCTGATGTGGGGTAGAACACTCTGTAGACATCTACTAAATCCATTTGTTTAAAAATCTTGTTCTGTCTGATATTTCATTGTTGAATTTTTGTCCAGTTATTCTGTCTGTTTGTGATAGTGGTTTATTGAGATCCTCCATTGCAATTGTATTAGTGCTTATTTGATTGCTCATGTCTGTTAGTATTTGTTTTATATAGATGGGTGTGGTGGTATTTAGTGCATATATATTTATGACTGTTATCTCAATATGGTGATTTTACCCTCAGCAGAGAAAATGTAAAAGGGGTTGGGGGGGAAATAGAGAAATAGAAGAAGAGGATGAAATTAGAGGTAAGGCTGGAGTACAAAGGAAGATCATGCAAACGTTGGGAAACTGGTGAAGAAGACAGGAGGGAAAGAGAGAAGGAAGAAATAAGAACAAGAGCAGAAGAGAACAACAACAACAATAAAACTAGAAGCCATGTTCACATATATAAAAACAAGAACAGTCAATAGAAAACCAAACCAAAGAAACAAAACACAAGAAAAGACAGAAAAGCAAAGAAAATAAGAAAACAATATGTCCACCTTACGGCACGTCTGTGGTGTCACTGCCAGACATCATGGGCCAACAGAGTCGAGATCAGAGTTTATTAATCCCAGCAAGCCAGCTGTAGCTTCATGGCAGTGTAGTGGATAACCCCAGCAAGCCTGCACCTTTTGTTCTACTGAATTTCAGGCTGGTCTCTGGCTGTGAGGCTGGAACCAGGTTTGTTTAGCCTGCCAGAGTCCATGTGTCTCTTGTCAGCTTGAACTTGGGCCCTGATCTCCTTCTGACTTGAACTGGAAAGCCCTACCCTGTTGCTGGGTGCTACTAGATGGAGCTTCAAGCCGTTGTGTGTTCTGAGCTCAGTTGGCCACTCTCCAAGATGGGTACCCAAACTATGACATTCATGTGCTTTGTGACATGACTCCCATGGGAATCACAATTTGTTAGTGAATTCCCCAGAACTCACACATTTTCAGCAGGGCTCACTATGCTCAGGCTCATGTGAAATCCTTACACCATGTCTGTGTACCAGGGAAGGAGAAAGAGAGAAGTGATTCACCTCAACTGGCAGTGTAGAAATGACCACTTCACACATGACCTCTCTGATAGTCTGAGTTATTTTTAGTGTCCTTGCAACACTAGGAGCCATCTTGACTGAAGTTTCTTGGGCTTCTGTCTCTTCCTGTTTTCTTTTTTCTATTTTAGTTTTTTCTTTCCTTTCTTTCTTCTTCACTTTCTTTTTTCACAACACAATATGTCTTCTAAGGTAAATTTTGTGATTTTTATGAGTAATTTTAAAAGGCAAGCTGGAGGTGTAGCTCAGTAGCAGAGCACATGCTTAGTATGTGTGACTCCCTGGATTCAATCTCCAGTTCACTGTGCATGTATGAACACACATGTGCATGCGCACACACACACACACACACACAAACACTGAGAAAAAAATCAAAGTCAAACTGATATTTGACTTAGCACTTGAGGCTTATTTGCCTCTGGGTGGGAATGAGACAGATCCCAGGTAAAACATCAGTGTCTTTGTAGTATAGACAGCTAAGTTAGGTAGAAATATTATAGGCAGTCAGGTAGGGCTGGGCCATTCAGAAAGTGAAGACAAAAGGAGAAAACACACTATGACTTTGGCTGGAGACACATCAGTTGGAGGTCAGGCCTCAAGATAACAATAAAAGGACCAGGCCTACATACTCTCCAATGGATGAGATAAGTGATAACACCTGGGCTAATAAAGTCTAGATAGACATCAGTTACCTCAGTGGGCAACCAGGACCTCCTGGATCCATCACCTACCTGAGAAGTTCTTTGTTCTTTCCATGCCTGCTTGCTAGTGACTTGCTTCCCCATTGGATCAATATTATCTAAGCAGCTATACTTATAATCTTATTGGTTGATCATAGCTGTAACCCACATTGTACCCATGTGGTTGTGCCCTATAAAACTTCCCCTAAGAAGTGGTGTCCTGGCCAACCCACATTCCAGTTGTCCCCTCCTGTCTCTCTGGCAGGAGCTTTCTATCTCTCAATAAATATTCCCAACTCTTAACCTCCATTGTTTCTAGAATTCATTCTTTGATTTTAGAGAACATGAATTTGGTGTATCAGACATCTAACAGGTTGGTAGCTATAATATTTCCCTTATATCATATTTGGAGTTTCTGATATTGTCCCTGTACCATTAGCCAAAGGCTGCGTTTGGTCATCAGACTTGTCATGGTGTCCTATGGGATGACTCAGATTGGAGCTGCCCACTCCTCCTTTAAATTATGTTCAAAGCACATCCCAGGACAGATTTTTCTTAATGCTTCTTGTGTAGTCCTTCTGTAAATATTTAACTGCCCTCCATGACCTCTCCAGTAATCTGAATTACTCAGTTCATAGGAAAGATCTTGGGCTAAGGACCTGTTTATTTGAATCATAAATTAATACAAACATGTTAAGAAGGTCTCCTGGATTCTTGGTGTGATTTTGTCTTTAGTATCAAATGACTGCTAAATGTGGGCTCGTTGTATTATTTCATAATTGCCACATCAGTGTCACAAAAGCCATTGAATTATTGCCTAATTATACCATTATTTGCAATTAAGGGACATTGTGTGGTAAGAATACCTGGAAAATGTCTTCTGCAATTGAGATAAAAACAACTGTTGAGGCTGTTGGTCACGGGGTTTCTGAAATTCACGTTGGTGTCCAGCACTTGGCATTTCTTCAGCTATGGGTGACTCTTGCAATGTGTGCCCTTAAGATTCTGATAAGGAGCCATCAACCATCAACACCTTCTTGCACACAGCTTCCCTAACCCAGTGGCACAGTTTCCTAGCACAGTGCAAATGGCAGTGCACACTCCTTGCATGTGCCATGTGAAGGGTTTCCATAGTAACATGGCACTGGTTAATTTAATTCCAACATGGAGAAGGAACTAACTAACTTAGTTGAAAAGAGATTTGACGCACTGAGCTTTCCCTGGTCTGAGGACTCAGCACAGTGACTCTAGGCCTGCATTCTTCTTGTATGTAGCCTCCTATCTGTCCTGAGGCTATTGGACAGCTGTGTATTTTGAGCCATTTGATCAGGCAATGATTAGTTACTTCTGTCGGTTTGCATCTCTAAAATTATATAAATCTCTGGAACAGTGATTAAGAGTCTACATTACAGACAGCATATTCCGGGTATGAGTCCTGATGATGTTGGTTATTTACTCATTCTCTCTAAGCCTCAGACTTCTGGTCGGTAAAATGCTGATAAAAATAGCATACACTGAATAAATTGTTGGATAAAATGAGATAACATTTGTAAACTATTGAGCATAAAATATTCCATGAATCCTACCCCTGGGAAGCTGAGGCAGGAGGATTACAAGTTTGAGTTTGAGATTGACCTGGGCTACATAGGGAGATCTTGTCTCAAAAAAAAAAAAAAAAAAAAAAAGTGAATTTCACAAGTAAAATATACACACTGTCAGGAATGTCTTCTGTGTTAAGGAAGGTGTTGGTGTGGCATCCAGAACTGACATTTCACTGTGCCAGGATGTGCTTCTTGCTTCCCTCAGTCCCACAGGTAAAAGTGGTGGTCCAAGAGCATCACAAACCAGAATTCAAGACATGCACAGAAGGTCAGAGCGAGATCATGAGGCTTCAGAATGGGGTCCGCACAGGCACTCAGAGCTCTGGTACAGAAACTGCAAAGGCACTTTTCTGTGTTTGAGGGTGGAGCTAGAATAAAATCCAGAAGAGAATGTAAAAAAGAAACTTTCCTGATTACAGAGAAATCTGGATATAAGCATGTAGGCCAGTCATTGTGGAGCAGAGGAGGTGTGGTTGCCTCAACAAAACTGTTGCTTTTATGTTTTATTGACAATATGAGAGAGTGGATTGGCCATCAAAGGAAGAGTTGTTTTAAATTGCTTTTTAGTCTTTCAAAAATATTTCAGGGAGTTAAGTCATTACTGGATTAAGAATTCCTGCTGACTCCAGGCTCAGATCTAGTTTGAACTGACCTGGTTAAACACCTTCAGAAAGTTGGAATCATTGGTGAGCACAGGACCTGCCACGCTGCCTCCCTTCCAAAATTGGAGAAGAAAATTGAAATCGGCCAGCTTGCCAAGTACACTTGCTCCTTTTGGTGCAAAACCAAGATGAAGAGACAGGATGTGGGGATCCGACACTGGTTCATGCATGAAAAGAGCAGTCAGTAGTACCTGGGCCCCAACACCACTTCCACTCTCACAGTGAAGTCCACTAACAAAGTGGTGAGGGAAATTAAGTTCCAGCAGCAATGCTATCACCTGAGACATCCCTGGCCTATGATGCATGGGCTAATTTATGCAGCAACATCATCCAAAGAGCTCCTCTTGACTTCATAAAATCAAGCATGAAAGAGCAGCCTTTGCTTATTTGTCATTACGAATAATTAGTTGTAAAAATCATTGGCTAATTGATGTGATCAAGATAGAAGTGCATTTGGGAGGGGACAGATTGGATGTGAGAGTTCTCAGACACTGAGTACATTACAGTTATATTATGGATGTCTATAGCCATGGGGAAAAGAATTCCTGAGTTCATGGTACCTCAGGGAATTATAGCTGGACTGTGTCACCTTTCCAAAGCCATGAACTGTATGTAATATTGCAGTGAGTACTACATCGGGACCCTCATCAGAACATTAGAATTTATTCAGTGCATTTTATTGAAATAGCTCTTTCTGGGTGAGTACAGGTCTCCTCAGAGTATCATCAGCTGGGCCAGGGGTTATAGATGGGAAAGATTCTTTTGTTATTGACAAGAAAAAGCAAGTTCCAGGAAGGACTTGCTAAACTCCTTCAGTTGACAGCACTCACTTGAGAGACAAAGGAATTTAGATTCATTTCTGCACTCTACCGTCCTGCCCAGAGGGAGCCAGGCAGGCACTGAGCGATGTATCTGACATCCCTTTGTGGATAGCTGGATCTGGTTCACGGGCAGAGAGAGTTGGGAAGTGCTCTCACTTCTCACCACTTCCTCCTTCCAATCAGTGTTGTCATGTCTCTGCTACCCACAGACAGATGACCTGACTCCACTCCTGCCAAACTGGGCTGGACCTCAGTCCAGGGTCAATTCAACTCAAGCCGATACTGATAGACTCTCATTTTGGAGTCAAGCTTTCAGTGTCCTCAACACAGCCTTCTACCAAATAGTACACAGAGATAGTCTTTCTATATTAAGACATGAAGCAATCCTTTTTTCCATCTTAGATATTCTTGAGGAATGACTGCAATAGGGCATTTGAGGTCATCTGCTGGGTTCGGGCCACCATACCCTGACAGATGAATGAAACTGAGAGAGACAGAGAATATAATATTTTTTGGGGGGTCCAGGGAACTTCACTGGAAGGGAGTAAGGCCCTGAACTGACTCAAACCCCCAGATTTATTGAGGAACAACAAAGGCATAGAGTTCTGCTGACTGCGTAGGTTTGTTTTAGGTAGCAAGGCAGGCAAGCAAGGCATAGTGAGAGTTTGGCTGAATAATTAACTTTTATCTGATTGTCCCCTGGGAAGGTTCCTTGTTTTCCCTGTGAGGTCCATCTCTGAGCGAGCTGGCAAAACATCTTGTCTTCAAGGCATCCCAGCTTCTCACAATCGGCAATCTTTCACCTCCCAAGTCAATCCCAGTAGACATTGACTCACTGGGTGTCGCGAGGAAGTCCACAGTCATCAGACTGAGGGTGCCTCTGAGCAGGTCACCCCACCACTAGCACAGAGGTGAAAGGTGGGGTGGGCCAAAGGTTGGGCCTCATGACGAAGGCTGTTGCAGGGGAGGCCACATTAGAGACATTCCTGGGATCTCTCTTGCAAGTTTTATGTCATTCAGTAGGGAAGGGAGGGAGCTAATGTCACTGTGTTTCAGGGCCATTTATGTGTATTGTGTTTTTTAGTTTCAAAGAGCTCCATGACACTGACCTATCACTGTACATCATAGTTGCCTGTGAACTTCTGGTCTTCTGGTTGGAGCTTTGGAGGGCGAATTTTTTTCTTATTTATGTTTGTATCTCCAGGGCTTAGAGGAAGGCCAGGCACATTGTAAAACTTGGTATATTTATGTTGAGTGATAACTATTTGGACATTAGTGGAGTCCCTAAAAATAAATGAAAACGTACAAAATGAAATATACATTGCTAGGATGTGTGATTGCGGCTAATATGCAATTTGAGCTATTCATATCTGATTACACAGGAAAAGTAATTTAACGCTATTTTTCATCATTCTAGCCCAGTTGTTTTCAGTGACTTTATGGTTTTGAAATTCTTAGAGATAATTTGGCAACATAATGATTGTGTAAGTTAGTTACTGGCATTTAATGGGCAACAGGTGAGCTGAGTATATAGCAACATGTAGGAAAGTCCTAAAAGATGAAGAATAAGTGCATGATTTACTCAACATATGATGGTCTTATTTGATATTGATGCAGGCAAGAAAACAGCTTATAAATATCTGAGCCTCCATCCTAATGCCTGCTTAGTTTTCATAGGTTTAAAACAAAAATAATTTGCTGGGAATGTAAGTATCATGTAAATTGAGGATTGCACCCCCCTTTTAGGTCTTTGCAAGCTCCTTTATAGACCGGGGACTTGAAAACAGTGTTTCATCACCCTCGTTTTCACAATGATTTGCTTAGGTGAGTTAGTCACTGGCCCCTATTTCTTGGGGAATCTTTGCTAAAGCTGAGACTAAAAGAATCACCTTTCAGGACATGACTTTACTCATGGAATCAGAGCAAAGAGAAATAAATGTTCACAAGAATTACTTCTTTTGTTAAGTCCATGAGAAATATGGAGAACTGTCCTAGCAAGCAATTAGGAACTTTTCCATAAGGACAAAATAGAGCCTGCTTGGTTTAACCTCTCTTTTGAGCAAAATTCATAAAACATTACAAAATCTTCCCCCCCCCCCTTTTTTTTTTTTGAGTCAGAGTCTCTGAATTCAAGATGGCCTTATATTCACTTTGTAGTCCAGGCTGGGCTCAAACTCATGGCAATCCTCCTGCCTCAGCCTCCTGAATGCTGGGATCACAGGCATGTGCCACCATGCCTGGCTTCACTTTGGGCTTCATTTATTTTTCTACTGTCCTCGGTCTTTTATTCTTCCATAAAAGCATTTTTTTCCTGGTAGAATTTTCAAATTGAAACTTGAGGTAAAGATGTATGTAAAGAATGAAGCCAGGCATGGTGGTGCATGCCAGGTGTGGTGGCACACTCCTGTAATCCCAGCACTCGGGAGTCTGGGGCAGGAGGACTGCTACAGGCTTGAGGCCAGCCTGGGCTACACAGTGAGTTCAAGGCTAGTCTGGACTACATAGTGAGACCCTGTCTTCAAAAGAAAAAAAAAAATGAAATGTGTACATCTGGTGAAAAGTGGGATGACCAATGTTAAAGGTACACAGACACACATTTAAAGTATTCATCTACTGGATCTACTGTGTTTTAATGGGCACAATAATCAATACCTAGTTTCGTGTTTTGTAATGCATTCAACAAAACAGTGTGAGAAGGTGAGTTAATGGAAATAAAATATTGATTATTGGAATGGAACTAAGGTGCAAGATGCCTGATGTATGGAAAATCCTGAGATAAACAGTCAGGCTTACCTGGGTCTATACCCTAATTGCCTGGATTTCTCAATTTGAGCTATTGCACTATTTCCCATTAGTAGTAATTACTGCTGGAATATTTAGTACTTGGATTTTCCCTTTTGTGCCTTTCAGAGAGATTCTTGGCCTCTTACATTGTCAAGGTATGTTCTTTCTGCAAAACCTTTCTTTCTTTTTTTTTTTTTTGTGGGTACCGGGGGGTCGACCTCAGGACCTCGCGCGCCAGCAGGCGCCCGTGCTGCTGAGCGATATCACCGGCCCCTTTTTCGTATGTGGGATCCGGGAGTCGAACTCGGGCCCTCGCGCTTGCAAGGCAGGCGCTTACACCGCTGAGCCATCTCACCGGCCCCTTTCTGCAAAACCTTTCTTAAAAAGGACATTTTACTGTATGGAGCATCATCCGTACTATTTCAGCCTCCTACTTTCCTAACATCCTTTATTTAAGAGGAACCAGCTTGGCTATCTGTGTAGAGTGCACAGACTTGTAAAACTGATAGATCAGGGTTTGACTCATGACTGTGCTATTCACCCATTCTGTGAGTTCAGGGAAGGTGTTTCTTTTATTTTTTCCCCTAGGAGAAACAAGAAAAGACTTAAGTCTGGGGATGGTCAACCTACACTGTGAGCACAAATACAAACCTATATCAACTGTAGAAAGGTGTGGAAAGTGTTACCTATAGGACAGCATTTTTGTGAGGCTTAATCCCAGATGTCTCATATGATTAATCCCAGCAAACCAGCTGTGGATTTATGGTGGGGTAGCAAATAATCCCAGCAAACCCGCTCCTTTAGTTCCACTGAAGTTCAGGCTGGTTTCTGGCTGTGAGGCTGGAACCCAATTTGCTTAGCCTGGAACACTCCATGTGCCTCCTGCCAGCTTGAACTTGGCTCCCTGCTGGCTTGAACTCAGCAGCCTCACCTTGACACTGGGAGCCAAGCTGCTGAGTTCTGAGCTCAGCTGGGCCCTCTCCAAGATGGCTACCAGCCAATTGCCCTCTCCTGGGAGATGTCTAAACCTGAAGAACTCACCAGCCACTGCAGTCTGGTACATCCACTGCTCCGTTCCACTCGTGTATTTCTCTCTGGAAGCCTCTGGGGTTGCCAGTCGTCACTGTGCACCTGCAGGTTCGAGCTGCCTCTCTCAGTCAGTGAGTCAGGGCTCAGGGAGAAAGCGCTGCTTGCCACCTCTTTCTTCTGCATTGAGGTCTCTCTCTTCGCTCTCCCCGTGGGCTTCACTTCTCAATTCAGATCCTTGCTATGTCCTGTGGACCCACTTCCCTCCTTCTGCTCTTCCTCATGGTGCTATATTCCAGTGTTTTTTATTTATTTTTTTTTTTTTGAGACAGGGTCTCTCTATGTAATTCAGGCTGGCCTTGAACTCATTATGTAGCCCAGGCCTGTCTCACACTCACAGTAGTACTTCTGTCTCAGCCTCCCAAGTGTTGGGATTACAGGCATATGTCACCACACCCAGCTTATTCCAGCAACTGGACACCAAATCTTAGAGAGGCTTTTTCTCTGGTCTTCACCTTCTGCCATCTTCCCAAAGTCCTCCATGTGTCTCATATGAAGCAAGTGCACCAGAGAGGCACTGGCTTCCTTGCTCCTTGGAAAACCATAGGGCATAAGATTTCGAGTGAGTCTGAGATATGTTAATCTGTAAAGCACCCATCACAAACTTCCTCATCAGTTTAATAACTTTAAGGGCTTTTGTTTGCAAGTCATGGGTTGGTGAAGCTTACAGGGACAGACAGGTAAGTATAGTGATTGCTACATTAATGTTTGCTTGTTGAAGGATCTCTCCTAGTGTATGAAACAGTTCTCAAATCTGGACAGTCTCAGAGGTGTAAGATCATCCTATAGTCCTCTGTGCCAATCTTTGTTGTTGTTCTTTGTGCGTAATGGAATTCTGAGTTCTGAGGGAAAGGGGTTTGCATGTGGCCCATAAAATTATAATAAGTAATTTTCTTGGTGATATTTAATTAACAACAACAACAATAACAACAATGCTAGAGTAGACATCCCTAACCATGAGGGTTAAATCCCAAGACCTCTAGTGGGCTACATAATGAGTAATTCTAACCACAAAGTGTAATGAAATTTGTGTGAATTCTCTCTCTCAATGTATCCTGTACTGTATGCACCCTCCTCCTCCTCCTCCTTCTTTTTTTTTTTTTTCACACAGGGTCTCACTATGTAGTCCAGCCTGGCCTCGAAGTCACAGAAATCCTCCTGCCTCAGCCTCCTGAGTGGTGGGATTACAGCTGTGCACCTCCACACCCAGCTGCATTCTCCTTCTTATGTGTGGTTAACTTTGGGTAACTGAAATCATAGAAAATGAAGTAGTGGATAAGAGGAGACCACCTCAAACAAACATATATATACATATAGGATAGTGACTTCATTTCAGGTAATTGTTTATTTCTTCTGGATTTAAGGATAATCTTTGAAGAAAATCATATTTACCTAGTTAAAAATTCAGAATTGTGGCTTGCATTTTCTGTAGACATTCCTCTACAGTCACAAGCACACACACACACACACACACACTTTAGTCAGGGGTTCAGAGAATTCGAGAGTCTGCAATGGAAAGAATTTGTAAGGTCTTTTATTCCAAGTTCTTCATTTTACAACCAAGGACAAGAATGGCTGACAGAATTAAACACATGACTTCCTGATATGATAGTTAAACACATGATTCCTTGAAATGAGCACTGCATTAGTACAGCACTCTGTGACTGATTAAAAAATGAGGTGGCTCCCTGTGTGACTCGTGAAGATCTCCTAAAGAATGTGTGAATCGGTGTGGTGGGATGGAGGAGCTGCCGCTGGGAGCCTGCGAGGGAGGATGACCTGGCAGGGTGAACTCAGGTGATCCCTTAGACTGGGATGTGTAGGCGCGCGGTCCCGCCAGCAGAGGGCAGGAGCAGCAATGAAATACAGGTGGAATTCAGTAGTGAAGGTCTGGGTCCCGCTCCCCGTGTCTTCATTCTCTCTTTTGGGATCTATCACACAACTCAGATATGAAGTCTTCCTAATCACCTCCTGGACAGCCCGTCTGCTTCTAGGCCTGGAACTTTGTAAATATTCTCAGTGGACCCCTCCCCCTGACCCCCGCTCCAGCAGGTATAATGGGGGTTGTGGTGGCACTGCTTGTCTTGGAAGTAAGACCTCCCCACCCTGACGGGGTTGGTTTTCCACACTGAATAGTGTTAGGCACAGTTGAATCCTTTCTCTTTGATGAGTCTGCCCTGGAATTGAGGCTCTTGTGGTAGAAAGAGGGATGGCAAACACCATGAGATGGGTCCTTGGGTGAGAGGGTCTCTCTCCTGTTTTACAACTACCTATCACAATCTAATCTTTCCTTTTTCCCCTTCTCATTTGAAAAAAGATCCACTTCCTTTTATCTATCTTTTATTTTGTTCTTTATTTATATTTTGGTTTCTCATATAAAAGAAACACTGCAATATTTAAGCCTGTGTGTCTTAATTCAATTCAATGAATATCAAGGATTCAAAATGCAGTGTTGCCCTGCATGGCCTGGCAGAGAGTGGGCGTGCTCGCTGTGAGGAAGGATTGGTTGCTGATGGTTTTTTGTTTTAACTTCGCCAGTGGAACAATCCACGGGTAAGACCATAATTTGATGGCATTGTTTTTCATTTTATGGAAAACAAGTAAAACAAAATTTCATAGCAAAATAATAGGAGAATAATGATAGTTAATACATTGCATATTGTTATCTTTAAAATAGTTACTCAGAGGACAAGATATGGGAATAAAAAATTCTCCAATTGATATGAGCACCAAGCTTTCTTGTCAGTGAACTAAGAGACACTGGTAATATAAATAACTTGCATTTTTTCCCTTTTCTCTTCCTTCCATTCCCCTTTCCCCCATCCTAGTTCCTTTTTCTTTTTTTATTTTTTTTTATGTGGGTACTGGGAGTCAAACTCAGGACCTCGTGCTTGCCAGCAAGGGCTTGTGCTGCCGAGCAATATCACCGGCTCTTTTTTTCCTTTATGTGGGTTCCAGGAGGCGAATTCAGGACCTCACGCTTGCTGGGCAGGCGCTTATGCCGCTGAGCTATCTCACCGGCCCTCTTTTTTCATTTTGAACAATTTCTTCCCATTTCACAATATCTATTGTACATTTTGGATCTTATTTGCTTTTTCAGTTTCTCACATCTGGAGACAATATGATGTTTACACATGTGAGTCTGATTTATTTCACTATGAGTATGGTCTGGAGTTGAATCCATTCACCTATAAAAGTCTTAAGTTTATCCTTCTTTATGGCTTATTAGTATTCCCTGTATAAAAATACCACATCTTTTTTATCCATTTCTTGGTTGATGGGCATTTGGGTTGCTTCCAAGATTCAGCTATTACAAATTGTGCTGCTATAATCATGGGTGTACATGCATTGCTATGGTATGATGTTTTTAATTCTTCCAGAAAGATACCTAGAAGGGGAATAGCTGGGTCAAATGGGACCTCTAATCCTAGCTTTTTGAGGAATCTCCACACTGATTTCCACAGTGGTTGCACCAGTCTACACTCCCACCAACAGTGGAGAAGGGTTCATTTTTCCCCACAGCTCTCCAGCATTTGTTATTTGTTGATTTCTTGACGATAGCCTTTCTTTCTGGGGTGAGACGGACTCTCAGTGTTGTTTCAATTTGCATTTCTCAAATGACCAATGATATTGAAAATTTTTTTCATGTATTTATTTTCCATTTGTATTTCTTCATCTGAGATGGGTATATTCATCGCAGATGCCCATTTTTGGATTGGGTCTTTGAATTCGGGGGTCTGTTTTTTTCAGTTCTTGTTCTAGATATAAGTCCTTTGTCTGAGGGACAGTTGGCTAAATTTTTTTCCTACTCTGTGGGTTTTCTTTTCACTCTTTTGGTGATTTCTTTTGATGTGCAAAAGCTTTTTAATAAGATGAGATACCAGTTGGTGATTCTTTGAAGTATTTCCCATCAGTTTGGGGTTTAGTCATGAACTGTCTGCCTACTCCTATATCTTCAAGATTTCTACCGACTGTCTCTTCCAGTAGACTGAGGATTTCTGTTTTTATATTTAGATCTTTGATCCATTTTGACTTTAGTTTAGTGCATGGTGATAGATATGGGTCTAGTTTTAGTCGTCAGCATGTGGAAAGCCAGATTTTCCAGCACAATTTATTAAAGAGGCTGTCTTTCTTCCAGTGAACATGTTTGGCCCCTTTGTCAAAGATAAGGTGGCTGAGTGTGTTTGGAGTTGTGTCTGCATCTACTAATCTGTTCCACTGATCCTCAGGTCTGCTTTTTGCCAATACCATGCTGATTTTATCACAGTAACTTTGTAGTGTAATTTCAGGTCAGGGATTGTGATGCCTCCTGACTTGCCTCTGTTGTCTATAATTGCTTTTGCTACTCTACATTTCTTCTTATTCAAAATTGATTTTAGGAATGTTTTCTCTAATTCTGTGAGGTATGCTAATGGTATTTTGATCAGGATTATGTTAAACCTGTGTAACAATTTTTGGAGTATGGCCATTTTCACTATGTTGGTTCTTCCTATCCATGAGCAAGCGATATCTTTCTATTTTCTGATATCCTCTTTGATCTCCTTTTTCATAGTGCTCTAGTTGTCAACATATAGATCTTTGACTTCCTTTTTTAGGTTGATTCCCAAGTATTTCCATTTTTTGGATGCTATCGTGAGGGTGTGATTTCCCTAATTTCTCTCTTGGTGAATTACGATTTTCTGTAGGGTTTTTATATTGAATGTGTTGGACATTGTCAAATGCCTTTTCTGCAACTATTGAGATGATCATGTGTTTTTTGTCTTTGGCTCTGGTGATATGGTGTATTACATTTATTGATTTGTGTATGTTGAACTGTCCCTGCATTCCTGGGATGAATCCCACTTAGTTATGGTGTATAATCTTCTTGATGATTTGCTGCATTGTGTTTGCTAGTATCTTACTGAGGATTTATGCATCTATGTTCATTAGGGGGATTGGCCTGTAGTTCTCTTATTTGGGTGGGTCTTTCTCTGGTTTTGGTATCAGGGTAATACTTGCCTCCAGGAATGAGTTAGGGAGTATTGTTTCCCTTTCAATTTCATTAAAGGGTTTGAGGAGTATTGGCATTAAATCTTCTCTAAATTTCTTGTAGAATGTAGCAATGAATCCATCAAGACATGAGCTTTTCTTTGTTGGTAAGTTTTTAAATACATTTTCAATTTCATTAGCTGATATTGGGTTATTCAGAAATTTTATATCCTCTTGATTCAACTTTGTTAATTCATACATATCTAGGAATCTGCCTATTTTTTCTGCATTTTGCATCCTATTAGAGTAAATTCTCAAGGTAGGTATTGATGATCTGAATTTCCACAGGATCCATAGTGATTTCACCCTTTTTATACCTCAATGCATCAATTTTTTTTTCTTTTTTTTTTTGTGGGTACTGGGGGTCGACCTCAGGACCTCACGCGCCAGCAGGCGCCCATGCCTCTGAGTGATATCACCGGCCCTTTTTTCGTATGTGGGTTCCGGGAGTTGAACTCGGGCCCTCACGCTTGCCAGGCAGGTGCGTACACCACTGAGCCATCTCACTGGCCCTCAATGCATCAATTTGAGTAGTTCCTTGTTTTCATAGGTTTGGCAAAGGGTTTGTCAATTTTATTTAATCTTTCAAATAACCCATCCTTGGATTCATTGTTTCTTTGTATTGTTTTCTTAGTCTCAATTGCATTAATTTCTGCTCTGCTCCTTATAATTTCCTCCCTTGTATGGGCTTTGGGCTTGACTTGCTCTGTTTCTAGAAACTTGAGGTGCAAATTTAGGCTGTTTATTTGTACTCATTCTGTTCTCCTGATGAGATAATTCATTGCTATAAATTTCCTCTTAGGACTGCTTTCATTGAGTCTCATAATTTCTGGTACATTGTATATGCTTTCTTGTTTAGTTGTAGATATTGATTAATTCCTCTTTAATTTCACCTGTGACCCATTGGTTGGTTAGGAGGGTGTTATTTAATTTCCATGTGTGTACAGAGTTTTTGTGGTTCTTTTGTCATTAATTGCCAATTTCATTGCACTATGGTCAGATAATATGAATGGGATAATTTCCATTCCTTTGCATTTATTTAAGCACATTCTATGTTGTAGTGTATGACCTATTTTTGAGACTGTCCCATGTGCAGTTGAGAAGAATGTGTATTCTGATGTTCTTGAGTGGAACACTGTAAATATCTGCTAATTTCATTTGTTCACAGGTTTGGTTTAGTTCTGATATTTCTTTGCTGAATTTTTGTGTGGTTTACCTATCTATTTGAACAATGGGGTATTAAGGTCTCCCGTTACAGTTGTGTTTTTGCTTATTTGATTTTTCATGTCTGTTAATAATTGTCTTATATAATTGGTGCTCCCACATTTGGTGCATACATATTTATGCTTGTTATCTCTCCCCCTTGAAGTTTTCCTGTAACAAGTATGTAGTGACCTTCTTTATCTCTTTTGATAATTCCTGGTTTGAAGTTCACGTTGTCTGCAAACAGAATAGCTACCCCTGCTTTTTTCTGGGTTCCTGTTGCATGGAAGATTGTTTTCCATCCTTTGACCTTCAGTCTATGCATTTCTTTTTTGAGTTAAACGTGCTTCTTGTATACAGTGTATTGTTGGATCTTGTTTCTTGAGCCAGTCTGCCAGTCTTTTGATTGGCGAATTGAGACCATTTACATTGATGGTTATAACAGATATGTATTGGCTTATCCTTGTCGTGTTATTGTCCTGCTGTTGGTTCCCTGCTTTTCCCCTCTGTTTAATTGCTTGCCCTGTCTGGTGGTTTCTTTCTAGTGTTTTTGTTGTTGTTGTTGTCATTGTTTTTGTTTTTTTTGAGACAGGGTTCAGATGGAGTTCAGACTGGAGTTCCGATTGGCCTTGAACTCACTTTGTAGCCAAGACTGGCCTCAAACTCACAGCGATCCTCCTGCCTCAGCCTGGGATTACAGGCATGGACCACTATGCCTGGCTCCTTTCTATTTCTGTTCTTGGAATTGTGGTCATTTTTATCCCTGTCTAGAATATCTTTCAGTAATCTTTTAGGGTTGGTTTGATGGTCATGAATATCTTCAGTTGTTTTTTGTCATAGAGGTATCTTATTTCTACATTATTTCTACTATTTTGAAAGATAGTTTTGCAGGTTACATCAATGTGGGTTGGAAGTTGTTTTCCTTCAGGACTTGAAATACTTCACTCCAAGCTCTCCTTGACTTGAGGGTTTGTGCTGAGAAGTCTGCCGTGATTCTGATGGGCTTCCTTTACAGGTGGTCTTCTTTTCTCTAATAACTTTTAACATTCTATACTTTTACTGAATTTCTGGGATCTTGATTATTATATGCCTTGGTGTAGATTCTTTTTGATCATGGCTAATTGGAGTTCTATATGCCTCACTTGACTATATTGCAGATTCTTTTCTCATGCTTGTGAAATTTTCTGCTATTATTTCTGCAAATAGTCTTTTTATGTCATTTGTGTTGACTCTTGCTTTTTCATTGACGCCAATCAGTCTTATATCCTTTGTCTTTGCATTGTCTTGAAGCTGTTGAATTGTTTTTTCCTGCTCTCTTATTATTTTTAAGATAGCTTTTCTTTCATGATCACTAGCTGCGATCCTATTTTCAAGGTCTGAAAGTCTATGTTCCATTTGATTTACGCAATTTTTTTTTTGTGGGTACCGGGGGGTCGACCTCAGGACCTCGCGTGCCAAAAGGCGCCCGTGCCGCTAAGCAATATCACTGGCCCCTTTTTCGTATGTGGGATCCGGGAGTCGAACTCGGGCCCTCGTGCTTGCAAGGCAGGCACTTACACCGCTGAGCCATCTCACCGGCCCCGATTTATGCAGTTTTGCAAGCTTTTAGTGGAATTTTAAATTTCCTGGATACCTGTGTGAATCCATTTCATGTGTTCTATTTCTTTCTTATATTGGGCATTCATGGCTTCCATCATTTTCCTGTGCTCCTCTGTTCTTTTAATCTATGTCTTGTCTAGATTTGCTAAGCAATTCCTTTATTATGCTTGTCATTCCTTTTTTTTTTCCTGAGAGATTATTTCTGATTTGGTTTGCACTATAGCCTCGTGGATTTTTTTCTTTACTTTGGTCATTATGATTTCAGAAATTTCAGGTGTGTGTCTTCCATTTTGCTCTATCTCATGGTCTCCTGGACTTGTTCTGGGTTGGCTGGAGGTCTGAGGTTGCATTTTGCTTCTGTGTCTTGTGATTTTCTATGTTTAAAATTTTTATTTTGTTTTCTGTGTTGATTCTTGTAAGTTTTTGTAGTAGATAGCTTTATCACTAGTATCAAGGCCTCCCTAGGAAATGTCTGTTCTTCAGGGATGTGTTCTGTGTATAGGAGGATCTTGGTTTGTGTCTGTCCCAACATCCTACCTTCCCAATTTATTAAGAATGAGATGTTAGTATGTATTTAGCTCAGTCCCCAGTCATTTATTTGGTCCTGGGCTGTGGTGAGGTTATTACCCCAGAGTTTCCCAGTCTTGTTACAGAAGAGAGAAAAACTGATTACAACAGATATGACATCCTAGCTGGATTACTATAACTAGCAATAATAATAGCATGAAGCAGAGCTTAGAAATTGACAAACTGTGGTAACTATTAATTTTGTACCTTTAACCATAGGAGCAAATCTACCGTTATGTAACAGAACCCATCGTAAATTGGGAGCTTGTATGCAAAGTGTTTCCCCTTGATTTTCCCTGCAGTGGGGATATTTAAGAAGGATAGTGGATAAAACAGATAACTGAAGAGAAATAGAGCAGCAGCAAGGCTGGAGGATGAAGGATGATCACAAAAACTTTAGGAAACTAGAGAAGAGGACAGAAGAGAAAGAATGAAGGAGTAAGCAAGGGATTGTAAAAGTTAACCAGAATAATAGTAATAATAATTATTATTATTTGTTGTAGGTATCAGGGGTTGACCTCAGGACCTCACTCTAGCAGGAGCCTGTGCCACTGGATGATATCACCGGCCCTTTTTTCGTATGTGGGTTCCGGGAGTCGAACTCAGGCCCTCGCGCTTGCCAGGCTGGCACGTACGCCGCTGAGCCATCTCACCAGCCCCTAACCAGAAAAATTAGAGAGAATATTCACTCATATGAAAATACAATTAATTCTAGAGAGATAAATTAAGGAAAGGGGGAAAGAAAATGAATACAGTAGAACAAAAATATAGGTAGTATACAAAAAAAAAGGAAATTGAAACAAACCAGCATAAAAGAAGAAAAATAACATGAAATATACTAAAAATCAAAATTCCTCTGGTGTCCACCTACAGCCCAAAACTTCTGGATAACTCTGCCAAGGCTGCAGTAGAGTTTGTGCTGGCTTTGAGGCTGATCTTGGCCTCTAGATGTGGGGCCTGGTGCCAGAGTCTTCATCCAGTACTTTCCACATGTCCCTTAGTGGCCTGCCCACTCTTTACCTTGTTTCTCTTGGTGTCTCTCTCCAAGTTGCTGTGCTGCTTTTGGACAGAGACAGGGGGCTGTTCCTAGTCCCATGCACAGTTGGCTCCTCCTGGTCCTTGCTCAGCCTTCCGTGTTCCTCTCCCACTGGCAGGTCTCCGTCCTCTCAGGTGTTTTGTTGCAGGGTGGGGTGGGAGGCTGTGTGTGGTCTGATCCTCTGTTCCTGCAGGTGCAGTGCAAGGCTGCTCAGTCCCGGTTCTTACTCCTCTCCTGAGGGGGAGTGCTAACTTCCCGCTCATTACTCTGCCATGTCTGTTGCCACTGCCCCCACCTCCACTGTTGTCTGTAACTTCATTGGGCAAGGTGGGGTGGGGTACTGTGCAGTGCCTTTTTGTTCTTGCCCCTGGCATGGGGAGAGCCCTGGGCTGCACAGTCCCACAGCACTAGGCTATTTAATTCCTGCCTCTCTGTAGCCACAGGTCATGGGGAAGGGGTTAGCTGTTCCATTTGCTATGCATCCCCGTAGCCTTTAATCTTGTCCTTAGAGGTTCCAGTTAGCACTCTGGTGCACATAAGGAAAGGAAAAAAGAGAAAAGAAAAGGAAAAGAAAAAAAAAGAAAGAAAGAAAGCTGGCCAATCGTCAGGGAGGGAGCAGTTCACTCACTCCTGTGTGTGCCAAGTGCCGGTGGAATTTTCTTCTGGGTTGTAGTGTCCTCCATTTGGAGGAAAGCAAAAGAGGCAGTGGGGGGCAGTGAGATAGCTCAGCGGCATAAGCACCTGTCTGGCAAGCAGGAGGTCCTGAGTCCGACTCCCGGTACCTACATAAAGGAAAAAAAAGGGCCGGTGATATCACTCAGAGGCACAAGTGCTTGCTGGCAAGCGCAAGGCCCTGAGGTAGACTCCCAGTACCCACATTAAAAAAAAAAAAAAGAGGCAGTGGACCTTATATCCCAAGTCTATCCTGTGTGACTTGATTTAGCCACATTGTTTTAGTATATGCATTTTTTTTCTTTTAAGCTTCCTAGTATGGTGAGCTATCACCTGCAATCTGGCCACTCACCAGCAGCCAGAGGGGCTGGCTGGCCATTTTATTAAGTCATTTACCTATGTTTTGCTTGATTTATGAGTTTCTTATTTCAGATTGATTTTGGTTTCAGGATGTATGTCCCTCCTCTTTCTTCCAGTTACCTGTGTTTTTAGTTGAGTTTCTCTGAGTAGCTCTGAACAAGGCTCCTCTTCTATTCAGCCATGTAGGCACCCCCCTTGATGGCATTATTAAGAGGTAATGGCAATGGGAGGGGACCTTGTTGAGAGGAATAGAACATAGGGGAGGGACCTGGAGGAGTACATCTGGTACTTGACTCCTTCCTTTCTGGGTCTCACTCTCTGTTTCCTGATAACCACGAGGTGACCAGCTTTCCTCCGGGATGCCTTTGCACCATGATGTTTCTGTCTTGCCACAGGCATAAAGGCAATGGGGCCAGCAACCAGGGACCAAACTTCAGAAACTGTGAGCCAAAATAAATCTTTCTTCCTGTAACTTGTTTTTTTCAGGTATTTGTTGTAACTGAGAGGATACTACAGGTATTTAAAAATTAGAACTTTTGTGAGTTAGTCTACTTTTCCTGCTTCCTCATGATGAGAGCAAAACTTTTGACAGAACCAGACTTTCAACATTTTTTCCTGGGTTTTCTCCTGAGCCAAAGCCTGGCCTATTTCCTGGTGTTTGTTCTACATTTTCCATAAGTTGGTGAAGTGCTGTGAGCTGGGGTTGAGGGAAGGAGTGGACTATCTGCTCTTCCAATTTGGCCAAAATTTGAATAAACTAATTTTTGCATTTTATGGGCTATTTTTGTACACTTGATGGTGGCCAGGCAAATGAACGCAGATACCTTTGTGGAGGCCCCAAATCAAGCCACCAAAAGCCCCACCCCCTGCCTCTCTCTGCCTCTGACCCACTGTAACATTTGGTTGCACCAACAAATAGCTGAGTAATGCACAATGTTTACACATTTTATTAGATGGATACGTATGTATTTCACTTTTGTTTGGGGCAGTGTAAATTGCACTGTGTTTTTAATTTTAAATTCCTATTGTTCATTGCTGGTCTGTAGAAAAGCAATTGAATTTTGAGCTGGGCATGGTAGCACACTTCTGTAATCCCAGAACTCAGGAGGCTGATGCAAGAGGATAGTAAATTCTAGGCCAGTTTAGGCTACCACGCAACATAGAGAGACTCTATCTCAAAATAAAACAAAATGAATAAGCATTGATTTTGTGTATTAATCTTGTGTCCTGTAGGTAAGCCCAGTGCAGGTAAACCACAAATAGACATTTTTTCCCCTGTAGATATTTGGAACCATTGAAAGCATTGGGTAAGAGTGGTGTACTTATTATAACTATGGTGGAGGAAGACTAATCTGGAAGCAGAATGGACTGTAATGAAGATAGGCTGGAGGCAAGAAGTGCATGTGGGAAGATTTATGTGAGTTGTTGATGAAAAATAAGGTTCAGAATGAAAGTGTTGCAGCACCAATGGAAAGAAAGGAACAGATTTAAAGGCAAATGCCCTAAATTTGCCTTTCTTTTTCATGCTAATGGAACTCTTCACATACCTTTTCCTCTTTTTAGGCCTTATCACTCTCTTCACATACATACACTTATTCCTCAAAGTTCAACTCAGGTGCTGTGTCCTAATAATTCTTACTCTCCGCAGTCTCCCCACAGCCTCTGCCATGTCCTCCATCATCCTGTAAATGTGTCTGTCTTTATCTTTGTATGTGTAGCATACTTGCCTACTCACCTGACTCTGTCTTTCATTGGAACGGGAACTCCTGAATCTGAATAGTGCAAGATCTGTCCCAATAAACACATACATAAATGCATAACTCACTCACATCTCTTATCGGAACTCACATTACCAATTATTGGCAGCTGTTATATCACTTTTCCCTTTTCCCTTAAGAAACTGAAATCATAGAGTTTTAAAAAACCAAAGCTCTTAATTCAAGAAGAAAGCACTAAATCTTTATGAGGAAGTAATTGGTTCCTTAAAACTGTCATTTTTGAGCAATCTTGTTACATAAGTGAGAGATCTTCCTCTCTATATACCGATAATGCGATAAAGAGGAGATTAAAAGTCTAGAGTCTAATCCTCATTACAGAAGGAGTTCACATGTGCTAAGACGCAGGTTTCTCTTTTGCGGGGCTCAGAACATAGCCTTCCCTCACCTGGCACAAGCAGTGCTGGTCGGCTGGGGAGAAGAAAAGCAGAAGGAATCCTCTGGACGTGGACTAAACACTGCTCTGAGCTCACCAGGAGCCCAGCGCAGGCACCGGTGAGAGAGGAGAAGTTTGGGCTGGGATGAGCAGGGCAATGAAGTTGGCTGGGAGGAGGTGGTCAGAGATGAGGGTTGAACATCTCATCAGGGAAGAAGTAAAATACCCAGGTTTGTGCTGTGAGGGTTATTGAATGGAAGAGTACAGGGGAGGGGAATGGGATGTGCCAATCAAAGGAGAGGTCTGCTCACCGCGCATTCTTTCCACTGGAACTGGGAGACTATGTGAGAGAGATTTTTAAAGGAAGTATAAAATATTTAAATGCAAAAGAAGAATATAAATAGATTAATAATATTGCTCTTTTTGCTTCTACTGTTACCATGATATTCTCTTTGTCTACACAGAAAAGATGGTTGGAGACATGAGATTTCCTCTTCTGTTGCTGCTGGGGCTGTTTGGGCTGCTGTGTCCTCTTTGGGCTGTGCCTCCGGGCCTCACTGGGGCTCAGTGGTTTGGAATCCAGCACATCCAGCCACGTCCACTGCAATGCACCAGGGCAATGAGTCGTGTCAACAATTTCCTCAACAAATGCAAGCCTACAAACAGCTTTCTGCATGACTCTTTCCAGAACGTGGCTGTTACCTGTGCTATGCCCTACATTACCTGCCATAATGGAAGCCGTAATTGCCATCAGAGTGCAAATCCTGTCAACCTGACTCTCTGCAGGCTCACTGGAGGGACATTTCCTAACTGCCGCTACACTGGAACCCGCCAGATCAGACGGTACACTGTGGCTTGTAATTATCGCCAGCCTGGTGACCCTCGTTCTCCACTGCTGGTTCCTGTACACTTAGAGTTTTGATTACTTTTCCTATCTGTTCCCACAGTTTTTACCACAGTTTCTTTTTTCTCTCTTTTCATATCATTGCTTCCACAGAAGAAAGAAAGGAGATGTTGGAGAATTAGAGTGTCTAGGATACTGGATTAGACCTGGGAATGAATGTGTATATATTTCTTTTCTGCTGTAGAGATCTGTCTGTATTGAGCTGTAGGCCTTTGGAATTTTGTCAAGCTTTGTTGCACTGTACTCACAGCAATAAACCCACTTTCCAGAGAGCATCCAGAGAGCATCATTGTGTTTTATCCCTTTTCAAAGCATTGCCTACCTGTATTCCAAGATGAACTATTTTGTTCTTGGGTCCCTAGGCCACTTTTGAGGTCTCCCTGAGAACCCAACCACTTTGCTTGTCTCTATGTCTTGGGGCGTGCAAGAAAGAAAATCCTGTATCCCTTCAAACTCTGCTGATGATTTCATATCTTTCACTTAAAGCCATTGTCTGTACTTAGTCAGGGGTGATGCTGAACCCTCAGAAAGAGTTGATGGTACTTTCTTTTGTCTTGAGGGGGGTGGTGTTGGGATCCTGGGAATTACTAAACTACATCACTTTAGGGAGTGCTAAACTACATCACTCCTCCTTTTTTAAATTTTGAGGTAGGATCTGGCTAGACTGGCCTCAAACTCAAACCTCCTGCCCCAACCTCCTGAGTGCTGGCCTTACAGGTATGGACAACTATGCCCAACATATCCAACCTTTTATTAATTTTTAAAAAAATCTGAGCACATTCTAAGTTACCTAGGTTGGCCTGAAACTTGCAATCCTCCTGCTGCAACCTCCAGAGTAGCTGGGATCATGGGCACATGGCAACACATCTGACTCCAGACTTTATTTTCTTTATTCCATTCTTGGTTTCATGCCTAGATTTTATCTATCTTTAAGATGAAGATTTTGTAGTCAGATAACAAGAAACCATACCTAGGCTGATGTTCCTTAATCCCACAGATCTGTAGTCATGTGCCCTCATATTTGTGTCCCATGCACACAGATTTTGTCCCTATGTTACTGATACCATGCACGGGGTTCCTGAGGAATAGATTCCAGATTCTTGTGTACAATGAGCAAAGAATTGTGAATTATACACCCAATGGCAAAAGCAAAAGCAGCTACATTTCTTGAGTTGGGGGAAGGGCTGCTCAGAGTGAGCAGGTTGGGGCTGGCAGAAACAAAAAGCAAGGAGGGAAGTGGTACTGGGTGTCGGGGAGAAAAGGAAGGAATAAAAGTCAGGTTCCTGGAGTTAAAAAACATGCGCATCCCGCCTAGGGTGTCTCTCATTGGATCTCTGTGGATGTGACTGACAAAATGATTGACAGGGTGCCGAGTCACCTCAGTGGTGTGTGGTGCACATGGCTTTTCCATAATTCACCCTGTTACAGTAGCACACATGACATGCAGTTCTTATGGATGAGCGTGCATAAATTTATTTATTTATTTTTAGGTGGGTACCGGGAGTGGAACTCAGGACTTCGTGCTTGCCAGCAGGTGCTTGTGCCGCTGAGCGATATCACCGGCCCTTTTATCGCTTTATATGTGGGTACCGGCAGTCGAACTCAGGACCTCACGCTTGCCAGGAAGGTGCTTGTGCCACTAAGGCATCTCAGTGGCTCACAAATATATTATTTTTATTAAAAAAATTTTTTTTGTTTTTTTGAGACATGGTCTTACTATGTAGTTCAGGCTGGTCTTGAACTCACTTTGTAGCCCATGTTGGCCTCAAACTTGCAGCAATCCTCCTGCCTTATCCTCCTGAGTGCTGGGATTACAAGCATGTGCCACCACACCTGGCTTTTTCATAAATTGAGAGTGGGTAAAAGGCCACTGTAGGTCATGCTACAGTATTTAACATGCATGTGCTTTGGTCTGTAGTTTTAGAAATTTCCTGGGTCTTTGTTATTGTTATTTCAGTTTCTCTCAAGACATGGAGTGGGGATTTGGACATGGGGTGTTGCCCAAGTTCAGGTGGATGGAGGGGTGTCCCACAGCAACCCATGTCCCTTATAGTAATTGTATGGTGGTGTTTGTGGGAGAGGAAGGGGAGGTGAGCAAGAAAATCTCCCCTGCTGGTCAGGAGCATGGCCCAGCAGACAACTTCCTCAGCAGGCTGCCAATGAAGCCCAGACCAGCCAAACCTCCTGACCCCACTCCTGTGTCCTCTCACTGCTGCCCTCATCTCACCTGCACATCAGACCCTCCCTGCTGTGGGATTTGAGCAGAGGCAAAAGTCTCCATGAGATCTCAGGGCCCAGGGAGAGGTGAACTGCTAGCTTCATCTGTCAGAGGCTGTCTAAAGTGATCTGCAAGGAAAATCTGTCCTGGTGAGGCATGTGACATCTGCTAAGATGATCAAGACCTCTAAAGTGGCTTTATGTTGAAAGGATCACTCTGAAGTAATCCAGATCTTAACGTGTGCGTTTTCTAGAGTTTCCTAATGGTACATAACTCAGAACTGCATGCCACTGCCCAGCCCTGCTATAATGTGGTGGGCCCATAACTGGAAAATTCCAAGTGTAAGGGGGCTTTGGGATCACCAAACATCTCCCCTTGGATTAGGAAATTGGTTCAGGAGGGATGCAGACTTGCTTCAGGGGAGATGTAATAGGGCTGGGATTCAACCATGGGCCCCGAACCAGTTACCTATCACATGTAGCCTCAGGGCAAGCAAAAAGGGAAGGAAACTGACCCTCAGCATAGGCCCTGGCCAGACTTTCAGCAAGAAGAAACTAGAGATTAAAGTAAGAGTGGGACGAGCTTTGAAACACGCCCCCGGGGCCGGTGAGATGGCTCAGCGGCATAAGCGCCTGCCCGGCAAGCGCGAGGGCCCGAGTTCGACTCCCGGATCCCACATACGAAAAAAGGGGCCGGTGATATCGCTCAGCGGCACGGGCGCCTGCTGGCGCGCGAGGTCCTGAGGTCGACCCCCCGGTACCCACCAAAAAAAAAAAAAAAAGAAACACGGCCCCACCACACACACTAAAGTACCATGCCCAGAACTCTCAACCCATGCAGATTAACAGCTCCCTAATCATGAACTGTGAAGATGGTCATGGCTTAATCAGCCTGTGAACCTAAAACTTCTCTAAAAAAGAGTCTATTTTAAAGAAGAAGAAAATAAGGAATGAGAAGGAAGATAAGGATGAAGGGAGGAAGCTGAGAAGACACTTTCCCACATACACTTACCAAAAGCTTCAAAGAAACAAAAATATATCTAAAGTTACTTACTGATTTGTAGTGAAACTCTGCAATCTGTCTCATAGAAAGTGGCTACTAGGAAACAGTTTGGAGATTTTTGCTTGTATACCATTGTTAGGTCTCGGGGAGGTCCACCCGCATCTGTACCTTCCGTTTACGATCCAGCTTCTCCACGAATCTTGAGTCATGCAGGGGGAAGGCTGTGTCAGAATTCTGTTCCACTAGTGATCCCTAACTAATGCAAACTCCCTAGGTAGGGCTAAAAACTGAAATAAATAAGAAAATGAGATACTCCCAGCTAGTGTAGAGGCTGAGGCAGGGAGGATCAGCAGTTCCAGGCCATCCTGGACTACACAGTGAGACTCTGTCACAAATAAACCAAAGAAAGAAATAAAATCAACTGGGCCGGGTGGTGCCTACAATATCAGCGCTCTGGGAGGCTGAAGGAGGAGGATTGCAAGTTGAGCCCATCCTGGGCGACTTAGTGACTTGGCTACATCCTATCTCAAAATTTAAAAAAACACGGGGCTGAGGATATGTTTCAGTGGTAAGGTCCTGGGTTCAATCACAGAAAAAAGGGAAGAAAAAAAAGAAAGAAAGAAAGAACAAAAGAGAGAAAAGAAGGAAGTAAAGGAAGGGAGGAAGGAAGAAAGAAAAAAGAAAGAAAGGGAGGAAGGGAGAAAATCTGAGTTACTCCTTACTTTCTATGAATGTAGAAAGACGGTAACAGAGCTAGTCATACTGGTTGGAAGTAGGGTCTTTCCCTACTTCTGTGTCACATCCAAAGACCGATTCAACCACCAATAAAAGATCAAATGCAATGATTAAGAGATGACTGAAGCCTAATCTAGTCATTTTACTAGCTCTAAGGAATGGCTGCCAAGCACTGTGAGGGTTGACTCACAGGCCAAGTATACTGGAGATCTGTAGGAGATCGTGCCGGCAAGAGAGAGGCAGCTCTCCCCAGAATTTGGGAAGGAAGGGATACTTCCTGGATTAAACTCTCTGCACAGTCTAAGCAGTCCTTGGTTCCAGTCTCAGCTGTGCCAGTAGCCGGGGACCATGAGCAAGTCCTTCATAAAGTGGGGCTTATATTAGGTCAGGGCTGGCAAATATGTGCCATATACACTTCAGTAGAGGTTGTGGTTTGATAACAGCACTGTTTAGAAATTTTTTCTACAGCCTTCTAGGCGGGGACTTCCAATTAGAGTTGGTGCACAAGGTGAGATCTGCTTGGTGTCCCTCAGTACCATGACCTCTCAGGTCTGCTCCAGTTCTGTGGTTTAAGGTCCTAACTTTTGAAGTAAGAGCCATTATTCTGATGTGGAAATAGCTCACTCAACAAAAAAGATAATGGAAGCTTAGGGTCATAACCCCGTAGACTCGTCCTTTCCACCGAGGCCATGGAGGTCCTTGCAGCTGTGCTGTCGTTCTTCTGTGCCAGAGAATGATGACATCTGAAGTTCCCCTCTGTCAGTTTACCCAGCACTATAATGTCCCCAGTTGTAGCTCCCTTTTGTCAAAAACAGCACACATTCAAAAGTTTTATACTCAACACCATGGTCTCAGTGAGAAAGGGAATTTTCTGATAACGCTGAAATCTACCAGGGAAGGGGGGATCATTTAATTTCTCCTTTTGGTGTTCACCAAAATGAACCAGATCTACATGTCTTCCTCCTTGCTGGGAAACAACCTCAGAAACAGTTGCTGGGTAGGACGCCACAGGAATCCAGTGACCGCAAGTATATTTTATGGAAAGAACCAGTGAAAGAGTTAATACGGGGCCCACCTCACCATGCACTCCTCAGCCCCAAAGCCATGCAGGAGCAGGACTCAGGAGAGGGAAGCACGTGTATGTTGGACAGGGCCCTTACTGCAGTTATGAAATGAGGAGAAGGGGCAAGATGGGTGTCTCGCTGCTCTGGCTGAGGTGGAGGACTCCACAGAGCAGTCAAAGTGGACTGGCACATACGGGTTCCCCTCATGGCCACGATGATGTTCTTCTCCATCAGCCATCTGTACTATGGGCAGTTGGGGTACTTGGAGTTGCCTGTCAGGTGGCAGTCTGTGATGTGCATGTTGGAGCTATTCTGGTGGCAGGTTTTTTTTTTCTGTTCTTTTTTTTGCCCATTATTACATGTGATTTTTCTTTGAAGCAGACAACCTGGACAAGTATGTTAAGGTGCTCATTGGCTTGCAGTGCCCCTGTGTCATACTCCGGCGCTTCATCATTTCATTGCAGTAGTTGCGGTTGCTGCTGGGGGAGCTGCCTGAGTCCATGTGCTGCCCCTGGAACCTCATGGCTGAGGATTCTATGCCCAGGGAAAGGTGGACCCACCCCAGCCCCAGGAGCACCAGGACAAGCAGTGGGAACAGGACAAAGGACATCTCCAGAGTCATGCTGACCTCACTGTCCTGGGAGAGCCTAAGTGGGAAAGAGAAAGAGAAGGAAGAGCACGCTTTCAGATATTGCACTCTAGCTCCCACCTGCTGCTTCCTGGCATACAGTTTCCCTTTTCCTGAGAGATTTCCCAAGTGATGCGACACTCACACTAAGCTTTCTCTGAGTGCATTTCTCTCCCACTAGCTAGAGAGAAACCATCCTCCCTCTAGTTGGTGACCTACAATATCTGCTAAAATCCTGGCAGTGCTTCATTTGAATATGTGTTCATCTAAAATACATTTGAAAAATAAAATACATTTCCCCCTGAGTTCAAAGGGCTAATCTGATGACCAGTTTGAACAAACCATGAGCCAAAGTTTATCACTGAGTTATTGCCATGACATCCAGGATGATGGGTGACAGAGCCTGTTGTCTTAGAGCACAAGGGACACTCAGTGCAGGGTCTGACACTGACATCATAAAAGGGTTCTGCTGTATTCCAAAGAGAGATGCTTGCTTCCCCCGACTTTGGGGCTCCTTCTTCTCCAGGCCCATGAGTTCTTCGTACCTGCCTGTTCTTGCTCACCCTGGCACTCCTCCGCCCCAACTGATGTTTGCATGGCCCAAGCTTTTTTAGTGCTAGTGAGAGCCCAAGCTTTCTTAGTGCACCCCCCACCTTAGCTCCCTCTTCCCCAGTCCTCCAGCAGTGGCAGCTGCTGAGACCACAGCTTGGGCCGCTTCCCTGGGTCTCCAGAGTGCAAGGTCAGTTTCTGCAATCACTCAGTCCCTGATTTGTGCACTTTATATGGATTGAAAGGGTTTGGATTCCAGGAAAAGAGGGAGGAGCATCTTGGGCCCATTCAGATGAAAACAAGCACATCGTCAGAGAAGGGTTGGTATTGGCCCGGGCCATCTCAGGTTTGCTGGGAAGAGGGGGACTCTGCCTGTAGGACTCTGTCTCCCATGTGAACCTCATCTGTCTGCTGATGCACAGGCAGTTGCAGAGAAAGCCACTATAGCACAGGCACCCAAGCCGCACACACCCAGCACAATCTGTGACCTCTTTGCCTGCCCTTGTCACCATTTTCACGTGGTCATTGACGACAAATAAGGTGATACCAGGACCAGGGGAGCCCTTCTTCTCCAGGTGTCTTTAAGTGGCTTTGGCAGAGTTCCAGATCTCCTAACAGCATCTCTCCTGGGAGGAAAGGGGGGAAGTAGAGGTTCTGTGCCTTCAGCCCGAAGCTGTCCCAGACCTGGAAGAGAAAGGACAGGGTGTCTGGACTGGGAGAACAAGGAGGCTTCAAGGGTGAGCTTACCCTGTTTTACTGCTTTCCAGCTCCTCCACCCCACTTTTGTGCATTGAGGGTGCTTGGGCAGTTTTTATCTACAGTGAGCACTGATTTGTAGGTCAGACCTGGGTAAAGGGACTAAAGATAAACCAAAACCCCCATTCCTTTTTGGAGAAAACATACAAAGAATGTATTTCTTAGTACCAGAACTACCTTCTAGGAAGAGACATATTTTTGCTGAGAAGCAAATTTGATGTATCTAGTGTAAGAAATATCAGTGGGTCCTAGCTCCTGGGATGCTTCCATAGGTGGCCGGACACATCCACCCTTCTGTTTTGCTAAAAACTTGAGCTGAATTCAGCAGTTCTCTTTGAAGTCCTGGGTAGGAAAGAAAGGGGAAGAAGATGACAAGTGGAACTTGGGTGTGAAGAGTAAAATTCTTTCAGGAAATTTAAAGTTGCTTTGCTATGTGGTGTCCAAGTGCAGTCAGCATCACATCTAATGCATGTGAAGTTGGATGCGGTGGTGCGGTACGGAAGACCTAATGTGACACCAGCTTAATTTCATATTTCCATGGTCTACCTACTCCCCTAGCTGTGTAAACCTAGAAATTATTTTGTTATTTTAAACAGAAAAAACAATAAAAACAATGACATAAAATTTCAAAACAAGATAGGAGAGTAACAATTGTTAATACATTGCATATTGTTATCTTCAAAGTAGTTGCTCCGATTACAACATATAGGCATGAAAAATTGATCAATGTAAGCACAAACCGTTCTTTTTGATGAAATAATAGAGATTAGTAGCATAATTCTTAGCTATCTTGTGTATCTATCTATCTACCTATCTATCTACCTATCTATCTACCTATCTATGTACCATCTATCTATGTTTTTTTCCCTTCCTTCTTTTCTCCTTTCTCCCACCCCAGGTGTTTTTCCACTTAAGCAGTATCTTTCCCTTTCACAATATCTATTGTACATTTGGGATCTTATTTACTCTTTCAGTTTTTTACACTAGGGAGACAATACGAAGTTTACACGTGCAAGTCTGATTTATTTCACTTATGAATATGGTCTCAAGTACTATCCATTTTCCTATAAAAGCCTTGAGCTTATCCTTCTTTATAGCTGAGTAGTACTCCATTGCATAAAAATACCACCCCATTGTAAAAAACATACTCCAATGTAAAAAAATACCTTTGTTATCCATTCCTCGGTTCATTTGCATTCAGTTTGTTTCCAAGATTTAGCTGCTACAAATCATGCTGCTATAAACATGGGTGTACATGCATTGCTGTGGTATGATGTTTTTAATTCTTCTAGGAAGATACCCAGAAGGGGAATAGCTGGGTCAAATGGGACCTCTAATCCTAGCTTTTTGAGGAATCTCCACACTGATTTCCACAGTGGTTGCACCAGTCTGCACTCCAACCAACAATGAAGAAGTGTCCCTTTTTTCCCACAGGCCCTCCAGAATTTGTTATTTGTTGATTTCTTTTTTTTTTTTTTTTTTTTTTTTGTGGGTACCAAGGGGTCGACCTCAGGACCTCGCGCGCCAACAGGCACCCGTGCCTCTGAGCGATATCACCGGCCCCTTTTTCGTATGTGGGTTCCGGGAGTCTAACTCAGGCCCTCGCACTTGCAAGGCAGGCACTTACGCCGCTGAGCCATCTCACCGGCCCCCTATTTGTTGATTTCTTGATGATAGCCATTCTTTCTGGAGTGAGATGGAGTCTCAGTGTTGTATTAATTTGCATTTCTCAAATGACCAAAGATGTTGGACATTTTTTTCATCTATTTATTTGCTGTTTGTATTTGTTCATCTGAGAAGTGTGTATTCATCTCAGATGCCCATTTTTGATAGGGTCTTTGAATTTGGGAGGCCTGAGCTTTTTCAGTTCTTTCTATGTTCTAGATAGAAATCTTTTGTCTGGGGGACAGTTGGCTAAAATTCTTTCCCACTCTGTGGGTTGTCTTTTCATTCTGTTGGTGGTTTCTTTTGATGTGCATAAGTTTTTTAATAAGGAGATCCCAGCTGTTGCTTCTTTGAAGTACTTCCTGTGCAGTTTGGTTTTTGTTCATGAACTCTCTACCTATCCCTATGTCTTCAAGATTTCTACCTACTTTCTCTTCCAGTAGATTTAGTGTTTCTGTTTTAATATTTAGACCTTTGATCCATTTTGGCTTTAGTTTAGTCCATGGTGACAGACATGGGTCTAGTTTTAGTCTCTGGCATGTGCAGAGCCAGTTTTTCCAGCACCATTTATTAAAGAGGCTATCTTTCTTCCAGTGAACATGTTTGGCTCCTTTGTCAAAGATAAGGTGGCTGAATGTGTTTGGAGTTCTGTATGCATCTTCTAATCTGTTCCACTGCTCCTCAGGTCTGTTTTATTTGCCAGTACCATGCTGATTTTATCACAGTAGCTTTGTAGTATAATTTCAGGTCAGGGATTGTGATGCCTCTGGCCTTGCCTTCTGGCCAGGATTGCCTTTGGTATTATAGGTCTCTTCTGGTTCCAAATGAATTTTAGGAATGTTTTCTGTAGGTCTGTGAGGTATGCTAATGGTATTTTGATTAGGATTGCATTAAATCTGTAAATCAGTTTTGGGAGTATGGCCATTTTCACTACGTTGGTACTTCCTATCCATGAGCAAGGGATATCTTTCCATTTTCTGATATCCTCTTCAATCTCCTTTTTCAGAGTACTGTAATTTTCAATGTATAGATCTTTTACTTCCTTTGTTAGATTGATTCCTAATTATGTCATTTTTTTTGGATGCTATTGTAAATGGTGTGGTTTCCCTAATTTCTCTCTTAGTGAGTTTTTTGTTTGTGTACAGGAATGCTATTGATTTTTGAGTGTTGACTTTGTATCAGCTATGAAACTGAATTTGGTTATTAAATCTAGAAGTGTTTTGGAGGAGTTTTTGGGGTCTTCTATGTAGAGTATCATGTCATTTGCAAATAATGATAATTTAACTCCTTCCTTTCTTAACCTTATTCCTTTTATTTCTCTTCCTTGTCTGATTCCTCTGGCTAATGTTTCCAGAACTATATTGAATATGAGTGGTGATAATGGACATCCTTGTCTTGTTCCTGATTTTAGAGTAAAAGATTTCAGTTTTTGTCCATTTAGTATGATGTTGGCTGTTGGTTTGTCATAGATGGCTTTTATCAGATTGAGGTAGAGACCATCTATTCCAATATTCTGCAGGGTTTTTTTTTTTTATCATGAATGCATGTTGTACTTTATCAAAAGCTTTTTCTGCATCTATTGAGATGGTCATATGATTTTTATCTTTGGCTCTGTTGCTATGGTGTATTACATTTAATGATTTGTATATGTTGAACCATCCCTGCATCCCTGGGATGAATCCCACTTGGTCATGGTGTCGATCTTCTTAATGATTTGCTGCATTCTGTTTGCTGTCTTATTGAGGATTTTTGCTTCTATGTTCATTAGGGAGATTGGCCTGTAGTTCTCTTTTTTGGTTGTGTCTTTCTCTGGTTTTGTTATCTGGGTAATATTTGCATCTAGGAATGAGTTAGGGAGAATTGCTTCCTTTTCAATTTCATTAAAGAGTTTGAGGAGTATTGGCATTAAATCTCTATATTCCTTGTGGAATTCAGTAGTGAATCCATCAGTACCTGGGCTTTTCTTTGTTGGTAATTTTTTATTTACATGTTTGATTTCATTAGCTGATATTTGGTTATTCAAAATTTTTACATCTTCTTGATCCAGCTTTCATATTTCATACATTTCTAGGAATCTGTCCATTTCTTCTGTGTTTTCCATCCCTTGCAAGTAAAGATTTTCAAAGCAGGTATTGATGATTTTCTGAATTTCCACAGGATCTGTGGTGATTTCACCCTTTTCATTCCTCAGTGCATGAATTTGAGTTTTTCTTTCCTTTTTTTGATAAGGTTGGCTAGGGGTTTATCAATTTTGTTTATTGTTTCAAAGAACCTACTCTTCCATTCATTAATTCTTTGTGTTTTTTCTTAGTCTCAATTACATTAATATCTGCTTTGATCTTTATAATTTCTTCCCTTCTATGGGCCCTGGGCTTGACTTGCTCTTCTTTTTCTAGAAGCTTGAGGTGCAACGTTAGGTTGTTTATTTGTGCTCATTCTTTTTTCCTGATGTAAGAATTTGCCTCTTTAAATTTCCCTCTTAGGACTGTTTTCATCGTGCTCTACAGGTTCTGGTATGCTTTATTTGCATTTTTGTTTGATTGTAGATATTGTTTAATTTCTTCTTTAATTTCATCTGTGACCCATTGGTTGTTTAGGAGGGTATTATTTAATTTCCATTTGTTTATGGAGTTTTTGCAGTTTCTTTTGCCATTAATTTCCAATTTCATTGCACTATGGTTAGGTAATATGCATGGCATAATTTCAATTCCTTTGCATTTACTTAAGCATATTCTATGGACTAATATATGGTCTGTCTTAGAAAGTGTCCCATGTGCAGCTGAGAAGAATGTGTATTCTGATGTTGTTGGGTGGAGCATTCTGTAAACAGCTACTAAGTCAATTTGTTCACATGTTTGATTCAGTTCTGTTATTTCTTTGCTGAGTTTTTGTCTTGTTGATCCATCTCTTTGTGACAATGGGGTATTAAGTTCCCCATTACAACTGTGTTATTGCTTATTTGGTTTTTCATGTCTATTAATATTTGTCTTAAATAGTTGGTGCTCCTGTATTTAGTGCATATGTATATTTATCTTTTCCTCTTGAACTTTTCCCCTAACAAGTATGTAGTAACCTTTATCTCTTTTGTCAGTTTCGGTTTCAAGTTCACATTGTCTGCAAACAGAATAGCTACCCCTGCTTTTTTCTGGGTTCCTGTTGCATGGAAGATTGTTTTCTATCCTTTGACTTTCAGCCTATTAGTTTCCTTTTGAGTTAAATGTGTTTCTGGTATATAGCGTATTGTTTGATCTTGTTTCTTGATCCATTCTGCCAGTCTGATTGGTGAATTGAGGCCATTTACATTGATGGTTATAACTTTTATGTCTTGGCTTATCTTTGTCATGTTATTTTCCTAATATTGTTTCTCTGCTTTTCCACTCTGTTTATTTGCTTGTCCTGCCTGGTAGTTTCTTTCTGATGTTGTTCTTGGAATTGTGGGCACATTTATCTATATCTAGAATATCTTTCAGTACTCTTTGTAGGTTTGATGTGGTGGTCAAGAATTTCTTCAGTTGTCTTTGTCATGGAAGTATCTTACTTCTCTGTTAATTTTGAAAGATAGTTTTGCAGTGTATATCAATCTGGATTGGAAAGTTGTTTTCTTTCAGGACTTGAAATACTTCACTCCAAGCTGTTCTTGACCTGATGGTTTCTGTTGAGAAGTTGGCCATGATTCTAATGGGCTTTCTTTTATAGGTGATCTGTTTCTTTTCTCTAATATCTTTTAATATTCTGTTTTTGTGCCAAATTTCTGGGATCTTGATTATTATATGTCTGTGTGTAGATTTATTTTGGTTATGGCTGTTTGGATTTCTATATGCCTCACTTATCTATATGTCAGATTCTGTTCTCATGCTTGGGAAATTATCTGCTATTACTTCCGCAAGTAGTTTTTTTTTTTTTTTAATGTTATTTGTGTTGATTCCTGCCTTTTCGTTGACACCTGTCACTCTTCTACTGTCTTTCTTTGCATGACTGTAGAGTTGTTGATTTGTTATTTCATGGTCTCTTGTTATTTTTAAGAAATCTTTCCATTCATGATCACTAGCTATGATCCTGTCTTCTAGGTCTGAAAGTCTATGTTCACTTTCGTTCATGTGGTTTTGCCAGCTTTCAATGGAATTTTTAATTTCCTGGATATCTGTTTGAATCCATTTCATGCATTCTATTTCTTCCCTGTATTGATCATTCATGGGTTCCATCCTTTTCCTATCATCATCTATTTTATTTTATCTATCTCTACTCTAGATTTACTGAGCAATTCCTTTCTGATTTTTTTTTTTTACCTGAGAGATTATTTCTGATCTGATTTCCTCTATCACCTCATGGATTTGTTTTTTTACTTCACTTGATATCTTTGCAGAAATTTCAGGTGTGTGTCTTCCAGTTTCTTTTATGTTGATGTCTCCTGTACTTGTTCTGGGTGGGCTGGAGGCCTGAGATTGCATTTTGATTATTCATCTTGTCATTTTCTATTTGAAATAAAAATTTTTAAAATTTTGTTTTCTGTGATGATCCTTGTGAGGTTTTGTCGTAGGTATCTATATCAGTAGTATCAAGGCCTCTCTAGGAAAAGTTTGTCCCTCAAGGATGTCTTCTGTGTGTAGGAAGTTGTTAGTTTGTGTCTGTCCCAGGATCCTACCTTCCCAGTTAGTTGAGAGTGGGATGTTGGTATGTGTTTGGCTCTGTCCCCAGTCTTTTCATGTTAGGCTGTGGTGAGGTTATTACCACAGAGTTTTCCAGTATTGTTATAGAAGGGAGAACAATTGATTACAACAGATATGACATCCTAGCTAAAATAGTACTATTAGCAATAAGCACAATTTAGAAACTGGGAAACTTTAGTAACTATCAATTTTGTATTTTAGAGCAGAGGAGCAAAGTCTATAGCCATATAACAGAACTGATGGTAAATTAGGAGTTTGTATGCAAAGTGTTTCCCCTTGGTAGAATGGTTTTACCCTGTGGTGGGAAGATTTAGGGAGGATTTTTTTTTTTTTTATGAGTACTGGGGGTCAACCTCAGGACCTCATGCACCAGGAGGTGCCCATGACGCTGAGTGATATCACTGGCCCTTTTTTCGTATGTGGGATCCGGGAGTCAAACTTGGGCCCTCGTGCTTGCCAGGCAGGTGCGTATGCCGCTGAGCCATCACACCGGCCCTAGGGAGGATATTGTATAAAACAAAGATAATTGGAAAGGAGGTCAAAGCAAGGCTGGAGGACAAAGGGTGATCATGTAAAGCTTGGGAACCTAGAGAAGGGGGTAGAAAAGAATGAATGAAGGAGTATTTGAGGGATTACCTGAACTTGGTCTTTGGGTGTGGGGGGTGGGATTAGTTTTATGTGGCTGGAATTCTCCCCAGCTATTTAGAAAAGAGAGAAAAAAGAAAACAAAGGAAAAAAGGAGAATAAAGAGGAAAGAAAGAAAAAAAGAGAAAAGAAAAATGAAGAAAAAATTGAAAAAAAGGAAAAGGAAAAGAAAGTAAGATAAAAACAGAAATAAATCAAGATAAAATAAAATAAAATAAATAAAGAAAAAAAGAAAGAAACAAACAAGTAAAAAAAGAGGGCCACCCCATCCACCTGTTTCTATTCTGTGTGACTTTGTCCCTAAGCACAATGCTGGTTTGCCTAACTCACCACCTGTTGGTTTGTATTTCAGTCTTTTCAATCTCACTAGTCTTGCCTGTCCATTGTGTGGGCCTTAGTCAGGGTCCTACCATGTGGCTGGTCACCTGATCCTGTGCTGTAGGGGAAAGCATCAGTCACCTGGATTTCTCTTGCAGGCTGGTTGCCAAGTTCTGGATTATTCTCAGGCTGGTTGCTGGGTCCCGTGGTGTAGGAGGAAGGACCAGTCACCTGAACTCCTCCTGAGGGGCCAGTTGGGGAGACCTGGATTCTTCCCAGACTGACTAGCCTAGGAGTATTGATGTGAACCAACCATTGGTTCATATTGTTACTGTTGCTTCAGAATTTTTCCAGGCCGCTAGTCCTACCTGGTTATCGTGTGCACCCCAGCCAAGGCTCTACTGTGTCACCAGCAATCTCGCAGACCCACCAGGGTCCTCTGGATGGAGGGTGGTGTCAGCTGTGATCTTGCAGGCTCACCTGGCCCATCTCCACATACTGACTTTAAAAATGGATTGTTCTTGGCACAGCATGTTGGCACATGCATGTACTCCCAGGTATTCATGAGTCTGAGGCAGGACACTTGCAAGTTCAAGGCCAGCTTGGCCTAATCAGCAAAACCCCGTCTCAAAATAAAATAAAAGGAAGAATAAGCAGAGAATTATAGCTCATTGGTAAAACAGTTGCCTAGAGCAAGACTCTAGGTCCCATCCCCAGTACACAAAAAAGATTTCTTAACATTTACAATTATTCTATTTTCCCTTATATGAATGTAAGACCATGAGTGAGATGTGGTGTCATGATCATTAGTCTTCAAGTCTAGTATTGTGTAGTTAACAGATTGTTGTCATGATCCAATTTGGAGACAAAACAGCAGATGGTGCACAACACACATGAGTAGATAGAGAACCTCGGGTTAAATGCAACATAGCTTTATACTGTGCCACATATGCTTCTGAAATTCTAGTACACTTTGCTGTTTCATATATCCTCAATATATTTAAGAAATTATACTATAATTTACAAATTGTATGCATAGTCGTCTCATTGCCACCTTCATCTCTTTATTTCTAAAAGTATAGATGACCGGATTTAGAAAAGGAGTAATAAGTGCACCAAAGATGGCAAGGAATTTATCCAGATGTGATGTGGGAAATGGCCATATGTAGAAAAAGATTAATGGCCCAAAGAACAAGACCACCACAGTGACATGAGCTGACAGAGTAGACAGGGCCTTCGATAAACCACCCAAAGATTTTTTTTTAACAGTTAGCAAAATAAAAATATAAGAGATCATCAGAAGTAAAAAGGAAGCCACGGCAATAAATCCATTATTGGCAGTAACCATGAATCCCAATTTATAGGTTTCTGTGCAAGCGAGTCTTATAAATCGAGGAAGGTCACAAAAAAAGCTGTCTAATTTGTTAGGGCCACAGAAGGGCAAGTCTACAACAAAAGCCAACTGAATCACTGAATGAACAAGACCAATAACTCAGGCAGTGATTAAAAGCAAAATGCCCCTTAGTGGACTCATGATGGTCAGGTAGTACAGAGGTTTACATATGGCCACATATCGGTCAAAGGCCATGGCTATGAGCAGCACCATCTCGGTGCCCCCAACTGCATGAATGAAAAAGATCTGAAGTACACAGGCCCCAAAAGAGATGGTTTTGTGCTTTCTGAAAAGGTCATGAATCATCTTGGGAGCTGTGGAGGAGCAAAATATCAAATCAATGATGGAAAGGTTGGCTAACAGGAAGTACATGGGGGACTTTAAATGGGGGTCTAATGTCACAGTTAGCACAATGAGGAGGTTTCCCGTGAGACTTGCCACATAGAACACACAGGAAAAGAGGAAGAGCTGTGTTGCCCACAAATTGGAGAATCCCAGTAGAACAAACTCAGACACCATAGAGTGGTTGGCTCCAATCATTGCCTCTGTCAGCAGCCTCGTGCTACCTGAAAGAGGAGAATATGGAGAAATTCTGATTAGGACAAATGGACTGATCTTGGCAAAATCGTGCTCAGTTGAAAATGTGTCAGAAAACTAACAAAGGTGAATTTATGACTTTGGAGACAATTGCAGACATAAAGCAATTCATATTTCTCTGTTGCATATTTTATTAGCCAAGATATATTGCAAGATTAATGATTTTATATGGATATCTCAGTTGAATTTTAAGTACTATTTTACAGCCTTATCCCTTACATGACTGTGAGCTACAAGATTTTTTTTACCTTGCAATTCTGGTGATTGAAGCCAGTGTTTCACATATGCGAGGCAAGCATTCTATCATGGAGCAACACCCCAGGCCATTTTTATTTTGAGTCAGAGTTTCACTGCATTGGCTGGGCTGGCCTCAAACTTGCAATCTTCCTGCCTTAGCCTCCAAGTAGCTGAGATTGCAGGTGTCCACCACCACTCCTAACCAAGTAGTTATTTACGTATTAAGTAAGTATATGAAATACTTAAAAATAGGAGGTTTCACAACTTAAATATTCCTGAAGATATTAATGCTACATGTGTGATCACACGCCAAGTTTTCAAAATCCTCACATTCATTTTCAAGGCCCAGAGATGTAAATTTCTCATATCTGTAAACTGGAAAGACAAGATGAATCATTTCAAAAGAAGCCAAGAAATACAGGGGTAGAGGACTCCTGATCATGACAGTCACCATAAATGCTAGAGACATTGACACAATGATGTGTAGTGCAGAAGAGATTCAAAGGGTTGGGAGAGGAAAAAATGTGAGACATCAAGTAAATGAGACTGAGGAGTCATAAATCCCAAGCCAGCAAGAGTGGATGTATCCGAGGATTTATAAATGGTCCTGTCTACTTGCATACTAGGATATTTAATCTCATTCCGAATTGAGCAAATGCATATTAAAATATCAAGATATTCATTTTTTTCTTATCATTTGGGCAGATATCTACACATTTGACAAAATAGTGTTCTAAAGGGAGATGGGGAAAAAGCAGTCTCATGCTCGGACTGATGGTAAGAAATCATCCTGATAAAACATCTGCCAAATTGGAAATACCTTCTGAATTTTTTCGTGTTCATATACTTTGAGTCTTCTCTTCAAGGAAGAAAAGTTCCTGACTATGTGTACATATGCATGTGAACAAAGTGAACAAGGGGCCGGGCGTGGTGGCACACAGCTGAACCCCTGCACTCTGGGGGGCTGAGGCAGGAGGACTGCAAAGTTGAGCCCACTCTGGGTAACTTAGCTATTTAGTGAGACCCTGTTTGAGAACAAAAAATAAATAAAAAGGGTTGGAGTTGTAGCTCAATGTGAAGCTACACATACCCCATACCACCAAAAAAAATGAACGAACAGCATTTCTTTGTTATTTTTGCTAAAGTATTGTTTTTAAGAGCAAAATCCTGATAATAAACCAAATGTGTAGTCTAGGAGTCTAAGTAAATAATTTATATCAGATTCAAATAGAAGACTGGTATGAAATAACTTATATTAGACACCTTCTGTGGAATACTACAGAGCCATTCATATTTTTGTTAATATTTTGTTTTTTATCCTGATGATAAATTAAACATGTAGTCTAGGAGTCTAGACAAATAATTTATGCTAGGTTCCAATAGAAGACTGCATAGCCATTTTTTAATACCAAGGTATAAATAAGCGTACTCAGGATAGATAGAGGTTGGCAGTGTCCAACATTGTCTCATCCCACCTACATTTAAAAATAAAGTTAAACAAACTACATAATAGAAAATGTCTAGGTTAACCCATGAAAAGCTGTTAACAACAATTATCTTTAAAGAGTGAGGCTGAAAAATTAATGAAGGAAAAGAGAAAATTTACTTTTCAATTTGTGCCCTTCTCTCTTAAATTTTTTCAATGAGTATATATCAATATCACTCTTACAATAAGGTACATACACGTGGTTTGGGAAAATATAGAATTTGTGTCTCCAGAACATCCAAAGAGGAGTGTGGACATAATCAAAATATATACATTGAAACCCGATAATTTGTAAAATTAATAGGCACTAATAAAAAAGAACATCCAAAGATACAATCTATCTCTAAAAATAAGACAAAGGTTATAGTTTTTCCTAAAGTACTCACCAGCTTTTTTACTCTGTTCCTCCCTACACTTCACACTCCACTACTCCCTCTTCCCTGGACATATTTCTAAATGGTGTTTACTTTTCCCTCCTACACACATGCATATTTCAGCTCATGTCTTCACTCTGAAATGCCCACTCAGCCTGCACTGCCCTTGCTTTCTTGGCATTCTCCCAAGGTTTACATTTTCTCTAACACCTCATCCTGCAAAATTCCTTCTCCTATGAAGTCCTCATTGATACCCTTGATTTTATATACACTAAATGGAGTTAAATTTTTTCCTATGTTTTGGTAACTGAACCAAAAACTGCAATAATATTAGCATTGGCCTAACAAAAAACACTCTTGAATTCCCTATTATGGTAAATAATGTTTCCCTAATGTGTCTTCAAAATTTCCTTTTTAGACATATTCACGATAATGGTATAAATGACAATCACATCCATAAAGAGAAACTCAGCTTAGAATTCAATTCTTTTCATAGTGATTATCATCAGCAACTTCCCACTGATACAATTTATCCAAACATGATTGAATTCTAAATTGCTCCTGTATAAGCTGTAAGTTGTTCTATCGATTCTGGCTCAATTCTAAATAAACCCTTCTTAATTTTTATACAAAACCTTGTTTTGCTTTTCAAATAATTTTGTTTTATATATCAGTTTAGCAAATATTTTAAAATCTAGATAATGGGTAAAAATGTGGAAAACAGGCTTGTCACTCACTGGTGATACTGATTTTTATTCAGTCCTCCTTGTTCTATCTAAATTTAAAACTTGAGGTCTCTAAGTACAATTAGCTGTCCTCACTAAATGACTTCCCTTTTTAAGAAGGACAGAGTAATAATATGAATTTGATCCTTCAGTGTTGAAAGACAGAGCTGTCTACTCAACTCATCAACAGGAGAGGAAAATAGGTTATTGTAATGCTAAGGAACTAAATTCCAGTGGACCTATTCACTGTTTCGAATCCCACAATTGTGTTTCACCCAGAGCGATAACCTCTGCCCACACTCCCACCACTAAGTGCAGAACATAAAGAGAGAGACCTCAGAAACTATCCACTTAATAGTTGACTCTCTTTTGCCCAGGTCTGCTCATCCTTGTGCAGGCCAACATAAACAGGAAAGGAACTATAAATCGTCTGAGCTGACTACCAGTTGAACGCCAGCGCTCCTTTTTTAAGTAGATCAATGTTTGGAGTCACTTAGATAGACTTATTATCTTCCACTTTTTAAACTTTAGCCTCAGTTTACTAACCAGGTTCATGTAAAATTAGGGTTACTGGAAAATACTAAAATTTGCAAGGAAACTCTTCAATCTAATCATCCTAGAAGTTTCTCCACCAGTTTATTCTTCTTGAGGTAGATAGAAATTGCTCTGGGCACTATTTAGAACACAGAATGTACTACAGGAACTGGTGCTGGAGCTGCGTGCTTCTAAAATGCTTGTTCTTACAGCTACCAAAACACCAACACTGCACACTGTGAACACCCGAATGAAACTTTGCTAGTGAATGTAAAATCCCTTTATTTTAGAAGTAAGTATACCAAGGTACAGAGAGGGTAAATGACCCTGCTGAAGCTACAGAGTAAATTGGTGATGATTCCAAAATAAACATGATTGATCCTTGGCCACATCAGTTCAGGTTATTTCTGCTACACTATTTGATTTCGCTATTAGTGGTCCAAACGTTCCATCCTGTCTGTGGCCCGGGAAACCATAATATATCAAAGCTACAAAAGAGCAAGTGAGGATTTGAAAATTTCACCGTGACAAAATGATAAATGTTTGAGGGAGGGGAAACACTAATTATCCTGATTTGATCATCATACAGTGTAGGATCGCACATGCATTGAAGCGTCACAAGTTACCCCATGAATTGATATAATTATTAGATGTCCATTTAAAAAATTTTAAATGATATATGTACACATACAAATCCTAATTTGTTTAGCTTTGTACAAAATTCTTCATATTTTACTCCAAATGGACAATACTTCATTCTCATTTTATTCTTTGTGTGGAGACCCATGTGCAAATACCACCAGAATAACCTGTGCAATACTGTACATGAAGTCATGACAATACTGGACACAAAATCATGACCTGACTCTCCTCATCTTTCTGTCTTCTACATTTTGGTACACTTCTCGGCCTTTTGAATAAGATCAAGTGTACATCTCAGTTTTAGTTAATCTTCTGAAATTCTCCCATTGAATAACAGAGTTGGTTTATCTCTTCTAGTTGACTAAAGTCATTCTCTTTCTGATTGCTTTGTATGTTTCCACATGAAGTTCTGATCTCCACAAAACACAGTTTCCACCCATCTGACCTACCTGGACCAATGTTGAAATTAACATGAAGTTATAAAACCACAAAATGCAGAGCTCTTATACCTTTGAAATGTTATCAACACTCGGCATAAAAAGTCATTTGTAATATCTCCAGAGAGGGAAAGGCAGTTAATTAACAGCACTGCAGAATTACCTAAATGCTGCTGTAGAAACCTGGGATTGCCAGCCTGACCACACTGGCTGAGGGAATTGTTTCCAAAACTCACAGAAATTTTGCCACAGCTATGAAAGGGGGAAAGTAATGGGTCACTTGAGAGGAAAGAAGAAGAGAGAGTAGGGATTTTATGTACATGAAAATTACACATTGTTAATGTTCTTAACTGCTTGTTTTCATATTGATGAGGGAAAAAACTCTACAAGAATGAAAATATATACTTTCTAAAATTTGAAAATAAAGCTTATCTTCCACATAGGAAGGAAAATAAGGATCGAGAAAAGAAGGAATAATAGCCTTGGATGTAGAAGCTAGAATACAATCCATGCTCCATGATGAAGGATAACAAAATTAGAAGTAATGAGATTTCTAGTTGTCTGATCTATAGTTAGTTCTTTATTACGTGTGTGATGTGGAGGATAAAGGGGGTGTCATAAGAGCAGCATAAGAGGATAAATTCAAAATCTTAGTAGGGCTGAAATAAGGGAGAAAAAGCACTAATCATTTGTCTTCCAGGTTGAGATCTTTTTCTTTAAAAAAGAAGCAGAACAGTAAACCTTAGATTATATATTTTTTTATCTAACATTTATGGAAAGCCAGGCATGGTGATGCACAGTTGTAATCCCAGCACTCAGGAGGCTGAGGCAGGAAGATTGCCATGAGTTCAAGGCCAGCCGAGGCTGCATAGTGAGTTCAAGGCCAGCCTGAATTACATAGTGAGATCCTGTCTCAATAAAACAATACATAATAATAATAATAATAATAATAATAATAATAATAATAATAAAATGTATGGAGTCAGTCAATGAAAGGGACATTGATAGATTATGATTATGAAGAGTGTTCTGTATCAATTTTCTATTGGTGCATAACAAAGTACCCTAAATCTACAACATTTTACTTGTTAATGAGTCTGCAATTCGGGCTGATTAAACTTGGCTGGTAGTTCTATTAGTGGTCTCACCAGGACTTCTTCAAAGTCACTGTTCATCTGGCAACTTGATTGGGATGGAAGGTTGCGATGACCTCATTCAAATGTCTGGAGCCCTAGGGTAGCATACAGGGTAGGCCTCTCTCTCTGAGGGATCATTTGCCATATCAAAGTCTTGCCGAAGCTTCCTTATATGGTGGTAAGAAGTACTACAAGATGTCAAAGTGAGAAGCTACAAAGTAACCTATACCTAAATTCTATAATTCATGAAACATCACTTTTGCCACATTTCATTGATCAAGGCAAGGTATAATACCAAGCCAGATTTAAGGATGGGGAAATAGATTCCACCTGTTGGCAGAAGTGACAAAATATTATTCCATGTTTTTTAACCAACCAGACATTCCGTAACTACCCACTCTGAGTTGCCTCGATTGGCTAAATCTCAGCAAGAAATAACTTTGATATAGGGAAGCTGGTAAAGTCTATGCAGTGCTCTAAGATGGTGGTACTCTGACTTCTACTAATGCAAAGGAGCACCAGCTCTCTTCCATCCCTATTTTTGTCTTATATTCAACAGATTTGTAATAAGTAATTTTCATTTTTTATTTTCTTAATGAGTGTATGTCCTGATACTGTATAGAAGTCCCAGTGCATCCTCAGGACCTCTAGCATTTTTTCATCAGTGACAAATAGAAATTGGTTGTCGAAGAAGATTCAGAACACTAAAGTAGAGACACGGCGTTACACAATTTGAAAGGAGCCTGAGGTCCTGTGAAAGAATGTTCTCACCATAAGCAAGTGAAATTAGATATAGATTAAACTGCTTGATAAACTTGAGGTGTCCAAAAAAGAGCAGTTTGGTACAGCAAAGATAAAATCAGTTGGAAAGCAAAAGATAACGAGCAGAATATGTCACACTAAGCAGCAAGGCTTGGGAGTGGAGTGGGCAGCAACAGAGCAAAGGTGCAAGGATGACCCTCCAATATAGCCTTTCCATCCCTCCCCACACAGCCCCTGACAACTGCACTGTGCTGCACACACTGAAAATGGTGGAGTTAGGATACAAAAGACTTGTAAAACTAGCCACTAAAAACCCTTTCTAAAGGGCTGTGAGAAAAATCATAGAACAAAGAATCAAGCATCCAGAGCAGGCCCACAATATTTCAGGCAGTGCCACACGGGCACCAAGGAGACTAGCAGTTTGAGAGGTGGGCAATGGCTTAAGCAGATAACTGTGTGTCACAGATGTTTCTATCCATGAAGCACCAGAATGGCTCCACTATGGCCAGCAGAACAAAGGTCAGCACTGATTTCATGCGAACCTTCCCATCCTAACACTCTAGGGAAAAAGGTAGGGAAGAAGAACCCAGGAAAAGATTAAATTTCTGCTTCTCAACCAGGTCAGAGAAATAGGACTTGGTATACTCTGGCAAATGTGGCACATTTCTATTTAGCAAGTCCTGCAATCTGTTTTTTTGATTATCCTAATTTCATTCCTGTGTATTTTTATTGAATACTGTGTGGTAAAATTTATTAAAATGTTGAAAAGCCATTCCTAAAAGATATGATATTGTGGACACATACTGGATTCGTACTCAAATAAAATCCTATATTTAAAAAATGTTGAAAAATTGACAAACATTTTACTTACTCCAAATATCATTCTACCTCTTTACAACCAAAAGATATGCAAGGCCTGGATTTACAAAATGAATGAATCAATATGTGGAAGATTTTATTTTAAAACCATCAATTTATAGCTGAAAACATGACTGTCATTCATATGAATGCTATGAAGAAAGCACATTAATATCTGTTCATTTAGATTTTATATATCTTACCTATCTGTTCATTTAGATTTTATATATTTTACCTACATGTGCCTTTTACAACAGACATGTATGATCAGTGTTTGTTTGTTATATATTACAGTTATGATTAAGTATGGCCATAAGAAATCATCAGAGTTTCAAGAAAATCTCATTTTCCAATTATACTTCTCATTTGCCAGTTGACTCACTTAATAAATGGGCATTCTACTGTACTCAAAGCAAACTCACAGAATTCATCTCTTCTGTTAAAACACATCCTGAATTTAACAGTATTTAAGCATCTACGGTGCTGTAACCCTAGGCAAATACACTGCTGATTTGTACCTGTTTATTATAATAGCCTGCTTGACAGTTTTCAGTTTTTCTACTCTTATTTCCTCAAATCTATTATCCAGATGGCTAGCAGAGTAATATTTTCCAGTTGGAAATAATATCTTCTCATTCCTCTGCTTGGAATCTGCCAGTGGTTTCCAACAACAGCAGAAAGTTGAAAGGAGGCAGTAGGAAAAAATAAGGCTGAAGATTAAGTAAGGGTCCAATGATGAAGGGATTTACAATCATATCGGTGAACTTAAACTTTCTCCTGAGGGCAATAAGTAGGCATTGAAGGTTTTGGCAGGGTGTGATATGATAAAATCTTCAAGTTAGAAAGAATATTCTAGTGGCTGAGTACAGACTGCAGAGAAGCCCATCAGAAGATAATGATGGTAGTCTAATAATAGCATCTGTACTAGGAAAGTGACATTGAATAATGAAATAATTCAATATGTGCCCATTTGCACCACTTGCATTCAACATAGTATAATTAGTACTAGCCAAAGCAGTCAAACAAGAAAAAGAAATAAATTGGAAAGAAAGCAATAAATTTATTCTTGTTTACAGATGACATCATCTGTATGTAGAAAACCCTAAAAGCCCACAAAAAGCTAGTAAAATTAATAAATGAATTCAACAAAATTTCGATACAAAATCAACATAAAAATCAACTGCATTTTTTAACAACAACCAAGAAATATTATATCTGAAAGGAAAATAAAACAAGAATCTCCCTCACAATAGCATTATAAAGAATAAAAAATCTAGCAGTAAACTTAATCAAGAAGGTGAAAGATCTATATAATGAAAACGAAAACATTGGTGAAAGGAATTAAAGACACAATCAAGGGCTGGTGAGATGGTTTAGCAGCGTAAGCACCTGCCTGGCAAGCGTGAGGTCCTGAGTTCGACTCCCGGTACCCAAATAAAGGAAAAAAAAGGGCTGGGAATATCACTCAGTGGCGCAAGCGTGAGGTCCTGAGGTCGACTCCTGGTACCCACATAAAAAAAAAAATAAAAAAAAATAAAGACACAATCAAATGGAAAGATAAACTCATGGATTGGGAAAATTAATACTGTTAAATTGTCCATATTATATGAAGCAATCTACAAATTTACTGCAATCTCCATCAAAATCTCAGTGGCATATTGTCAGAAATACAAATAAAACAGTTCTAAAACTCATATGTAACCACATAAAATACTGATTAGCCAAAGCAATCTTTAAAAAATAAGCTGGATGCATCACACTCTGATTTCAACTTATAAAGCTATGCAAATTAAAATAATATGGTATTGGCATAAAAACCAGAAGCAAGCTGTGCGTGGTGGTGCATGCCTATAATCCCAGCACTTGGTAGGCTGAGGCAGGAAGATTGCTGTAGAGGCCAGCCTGGGTTACACAGTGAGTTCAAGTTCCACTTGAACTACATAGTGAGACCCTGTCTCAAAAACAAACAAACAAACAAACAAACAAACCTGAAGAAAAATCTCATCATAGTGTAAACCCAGAAACCAAGATCCTGAGGACAGTCCAGTCCAAGCAGGGACCATTTAGGAATATCTGCTGGTAACAAATCTGTTAACTGTGTCCTCCAGTGCAGACCCAGCATCAGCCATGTGAACCTGATACAACCTACCCAACTGAAATCCCAAAGGCAAACCCATCAGACTGGAGAAGATGTTTACTTACTGAAACTGCACAAAACCAGTCTTTAAAGACAGACAGTGAAGTTCACAGAAGTAGAAAATAGAACAGTGGTTACCAGAGGGTAGGTTTGCTGGTAGGTGAGGAAAGATGTTAATCAAAGGGTACAAATTTTCAGTAGAAAGGAGCAATAAGGTTTACTGATCTATTGCACTGAATGGTGACTATAATTAAGAATAATGCACGGTATATTTCCAAATAGCTTAATGATTACATTTTTTTTATGTGGGTACCGGGAGTCGAACTCAGAACCTTGTGCTTGCCAGCAGGCACTTGTGCTGCTGAGGGATTTCATCGGCCCCTTTTTTCCTTTATGTGGGTATCTGGAGTTGAACTCGGGACCTTGCACTTGCCAGGCAGGTGCTTACGCCACTGAGCCATCTCTCCGGCTCAATGATTACATTTTAAATGTTCTCATCCCAAAATAATAAAGTATATGAGATGATAGATATGTTGATTAGACTGATTTAATCATTCTACAATGTGAACATCATCAAAATCACATTATACTCCATAAATATATACAATTATTTATCAATTAAAAATAAAAATTTTAATAAAAAGAGCAAACCAAAAATGCCTGAGAAAATCACATATATATGCATTTGATAAGATCATGATGAACACCAAAATTAACTTTTTAAAAAAAAGTAAAAAAGAAATTCCACGACTAAACATGTAGCATTTATTGAAGCTTGAAGTTTCCCGTGGAAATCTGAGAAAACATGAGCATAACAGCAGGTGAGGCAAAATGCAAGATGACTCTTCTGTTTCCTTCCAAGTCTTCTAAATCGACACATCTCCCTATGTCTCTGGCAATTCACCCTGACCTCTGTTTCTTCCCCACCACACACCCGAAGAGTGATAAAATGAAAGTTCACCACGAAACTTACTAGATATTCTATCAAAGTGTCATATGTTCTGTTTCTTTAACTTAAGACATTTTCTTTAAATTATGTTCTCATGGTCAAAGCATTGGAGTTGGAAGAGTGATGTCATCTTCAGAATCGAGAGTGCTGCACACCGTCTTCAGAGTCACTGAACAGCAGAATTCATGCAGTGGCTCTGAATACCTATACCAGTTAGGTCAGCAGTTCAGGCCAGCGGTTTTCAGGAGGTCTCAGGCCCAGAAATCACCCCTTACAAGAAGCTCCACGCTAAGAGCAGAGAGCCTCTCCCCAGTAAAGAACATTAAGGATTTGCAGACAGGCTCATCAGTGGCAGCTTCAGGTTACACATTCTCGTGTCCTTTGCACAGTAGAGAGATATAGACAACACTTATGCACTGTGCAGTTCAAAAGGCTACAAGGCTGATTCTGAATTATTTATCATTAAAAAAGAGAATGTGTTTGAGGAGATAGATATATTCAACCTCATCTAAACATTACACTATGTCTACTTGTATTGAAGCATCACATGGTACCTCATTTACAAGTACAATTTTTATGATTTTATCAGTAAAAATTGTTTTGAATGTCCAAAAATTAAGAAAAAAGTCTTCAATTCCTGGCATGTGACATCCCCACAGATCCCAGGTTTCTGCTTCTCTGGATGAGCTCCCACACTCCATCAAGGCACACAGGCTGAGCTGAGCACAAGGACAACCATGTCTGTCTCATAGTTTATTCTTCACAACACCTAAAATGATGTCATTGCCATAACAGGGAAACTGAAGGTCATGACAAAGTCATTTTATCTCTGGGTATTCTTTTCACTTCTTTGTCACTTTTTAAATGGGGGCCATAATGATTGTTCTGTACAATTCTTTTAAGAAATAAGTGAGGCTGTACATGGAAAATATTAAGTATATCACCAGTGGTGATGCAAATGGGGGAGAGAACTATAAATCACATGTCACTCATTTCTTAGATTACCCATCAAAAGAAATTTGATAATATGTTAAATTTTCAGAGGAGCTCTAAGTGATGTATTTAGCTCTTCCATATTTTTAAATAGCTCAAAATATTTTTGGAAAAAATTCAATGTCCTCTTGCTGCAGTTATGACTCTAAAACTATTGCTTGCAAGACACAATTGGACCTCCTGGACATTATTTGTAACAGCAGATGTGCGTATATATATAATGAAGTAATAGGTGGACAGAAATCAAATATGATCAGTTATACTCCATGAATGTAGAGTTAAACAACTTACGGATCTTGGACTGACTTTCACCTCTTCCTTAGTATCAGTAGAATAGTCACCAAGGGGAAGAAATTTACCTTGAATTAATCTGGGCTTGCCATTCCTGTTCCTTTAGTTCATGCAGGTATTTTTACCTGCACTGCAGAAGCTATTCTTCTGCAACTTATAACCTACTTCTGGCTTTGGCCCTCTCAAATTAGTCTCTTACACTGTCACCAAAGTGGTCTTAACAAATGTAAATCTGATCATATTCTCATGTCATTTCTACACTTAGTCCAACCCACTGCAGTTCTCGATTTCCTATAACCCAGCAGGAAGAACACCATTAGAGTTCATGGGTTATGCTGACTCTATACAGTAGTCCACACCTTTGAATGGCATTTCCACAGTTTAAAATATCCTCTCCGGGGTAGCTGTAGTCTCCTATTCATTTTTTTTTTTGTGGGCACCGGGGGTCGACCTCAGGACCTCGTGCGCCAACAGGCACCCGTGCTGCTGAGCGATATCACTGGCCCCTTTTTCGTATGTGGGTTCCGGGAGTCGAACTCGGGCCCTTGTGCTTGCCAGGCAGGCGCGTACGCTGCTGAGCCATCTCACTGGCCCAGTCTCCTATTCATTTTACCTATTACTAAACCTATTACCAATTTACTATTGCCATAATTCTAGCTTTCAGACTATAATCCATCACTCTTTCTGCATCACTCTTACTTGAGATGGAGAATGGGCTAACTCTCCAGCATAGTCTACCCTAACGCAGTCACTGCCATCTGTCAGTGAAGCAGGTATTAAAATTGACTAGTGGGGGGAATACTTCTCCACTGTTGGTGGGAGTGTAGACTGGTGCAACCACTGTGGAACTCAGTATGAGATTCCTCAAAAAACTAGGACTAGAGGCCCCATTTGACCCAGCTATTCCCCTTTTTGGTATTTTCCCAAAAGCATTCAAAGCATCATACCACAGTGATATATGCACACCCATGTTTATAGCGTCATAGTTTGTAATAGCTAAATCTTAGAAACACCCCAAATGTCCATCAACCGATGAATGGATAAAAAATACTTTTTTTATATAATGCAGTACTACCCTGCCATAAAGAAGGATAAACTTGAGACATTTATTGCTAAATGGATGGACCTTGAGACCATACTCAAATGAAATAAATCAGAAACACATGTGTAAATATCACATTGTCTCACTGGTGTGAGAAACTGAAAGTGTAAATAAGAACAAAATTATACGAGAGATATGGTGAAATGGGAAGAAATTGTTGAAAAGGAAAGGGGAACTGGGGGGGAAGGAAGGAAAGGAAAAGAAAAAATGAGAAAAGAAGGATAAAATGGAAACAAAGCTTTGTAAATAAGGAGGGGAAGAGAGGTTGAAGGAGCAGTGGGTAATGGGAGGGGGAAAAAAGACAAATCAAGGTATATCATGTACAGGTACAAATTCCCCATGATGAATGTGATTGTTGTATATACCTAAATTGGCTAGCCGGGCTGGGTGATGCATGCCTGTAATCCTAGGATTCTGGAGGTCGAAGCAGAAGGGTTACAGTAAATTTGAAGCTTGGATTGCATAGTGAGTTCAAGGCCAACCTGAACTTCATAGCAAGATCCCATCTCAAATGAAACAAACAAACAAACAAACAAACAAAATATTGGCTAACCCGCTGCCTGGACTGATGCATACTTTGGTCTATGAGAATGAAGGAACCCCATGAATTGTCCACTCAAGCTCTGCCTTTTTTTTAAATATCATGACTATCATGGGCCACACATCTCCAAAGAGCAAATGGTGTATTTAAGGCCTATTCTCTTAGCAGATTTCAAAGATAACAGTAATCATTGGGCCGGTGAGATGGCTCAGTGGCGTAAGCGCCTGCCTTGCAAGCGCGAGGGCCCAAGTTCTACTCCCAGAACCCACGTACGAAAAAGGGGCCAGTGATATAGCTCAGCGACATGGGTGCCTGTTGGTGCATGAGGTCCTGAGGTCGTTCCCCCGGTACCCACACACACAAAAAAAAACAACAAAAAACAAAACAAAACAAAAAAACAGTAATCATTATCGTGTACATTAGGGTCTCCTAATGTTTTCATCTTGCTACTCAACTTTTTACCAACTTTGCATAATTATAGTTCAATAAGATAAGACTATAAAATTATTTTCTTGTAAGAATTATTTCTGTCTTACCCTCTTGAATAGTAAATAGATGAACATTTTAATGATAGATCAAAATGATAAAACATAAATCTTGAATATTTTATTGAGTTGATTTATGTCTTATGTTTACCATTTTACACTGCTAAGAAAAAAGAGCTGGGCATGGTGGTGCATGCCTGTAATCCCAGCACTTGAGAGGCTGAGACAGGAGGATTGCCTTGAGTTCAAGGGCAGCCTGGGCTACATAAGACTACTCTGTCAAAACAAACAAACAAACAAACAGAAAGAAAAAAGAAAGATGAAAAAATGTAAAAAGGTGTTTAGAATTTAGAAGTGCAGGCTTCATGAATAAAAACCCAATCGCATGGGAACTATCACAAAGAATCAACAACTGGGATCTCATATTATTAAAAAGCTTTTGCACAGGAAGAGAAGCCATCAACAGAGAGAAAAGACAACCCATGATGTGGGAAAAAATTTTTGCCAGCTGTCCCTCAGACAAAGGATTACTATAGAGAACATATAAAGAACTCAAATATATGAGACCTCCCAAATTTAAAGACCCAATTAAAAAATAGGTATCTGAGATGAATACACACTTTAGATGAGGAAATATAAAATATGAAAAAATATTCAACATCATGGTCATTTGAGAGATGCAAATTAAAACAGCACCGAGATTCCATCTCACCCTGGAAAGAAAGGCTATCATCAAGAAATAAACCAATAACAAATGCTGGAGGGGCTGTGGGGGAAAAGGAAAAACTTCTCCACTGTTGGTGGGAGTGCAGAATGTTGCAACCACTGTGGAAATCAGTGTGCAGATTCCTCAAAAAATTAGGATTGGAGGTCCCATTTGATTCAGCTATTGCTCTGCTGGGTAGCTTCCTAGAAGAATTAAAAACATTGTATTACAGCAATATAAGTGCACCCATGTTTATAGCAGCACAATTTGTAATAGCTAAATCTTGGAAACAACCCAAATGCCCATCAACCGAGGAATGCATAAAAAAAATGTGGTCTTTTTGTACAATGGAGTACTACTCAACCATAAAAAAGCATAAACTGGTGACTTTTATAGTAAATGGGTGCAACTCAAGACCATACTCATAAGTGAAATAAACCAGACACACATGTGCAAACATCGTATTGTCTCCCTAGTGCAAGAAGCTAAAAGAGTAAATAAGATGCAAAATGCACAATAGATATTGTAAAATGGGAAGAAACTGTTCAAAAGGAAAGAGAAACTGGGATAGGGGAAAGGAGAAAAGAAGGAAGGGAAAAGCAAAAAAAAATATATGATAGTTATACTACTAATTTCTCTTAGTTCATTGAAAAGAAAGGTTTGTGCTAACATTGTTTGGACAATTGAATGTTGATATATTGTACTCTGAATAACTAATTTAAAGATAACAATACACAACATATTAACCATTGATAACCTCCTATTATCTTGTTTTGAAATTTTGTTTATTTTTTTCTCTTTAAAATAATAAATAAATAAAATAAATAAATAAATAAAAAAGAATTTAGAAGTGCAGGTAAAGGGACCCATCAATTTAAGCAGCAGTGGGGTATAATGACAGAGGGATGCTGTAGCAGAAGATGTTTGGATTTTCATCCCAGCTCTACCACTTACCAGCTGGGAATCCCTTGACTATTTATTAAATCTTTCTGTGCCTTAGTCATCTAATCTGTAAAATAAGAGTGAGAATATTATCTACCTAATTGTATTAGAATTAAATTATCTACATATGTGAAGAACTTGGGCTCTTACACATTGTAAGTGTTCAATAAATGTTGTTGCTGTTGTATCCTACAAGAATATATCACATGTGATAGATAAGAAGGGAGCTATGACATTTTAATCGGGCTTGTAAATGAAACATTTAAGGGCTAGCAGAACGATAATGTATCTGACTAGAATTGTAAATGGACTGATTGCACAGCCAAGTTTCTATTTTACGAAAAGAAAGTCAGAGAATAACGTCACTGTTATGAGGCTAATATCCAAAGAAATACTTCATGAGACTATCAAAAGCAAGAGAAGTAAAACAAAGCTTCTCAAGATGGAAAAAGATGAATTTTATACATAGGTGACATGCAGTCAATGGCTAATTTTAACAAAAAGATTTCTTCTGGTTACGTTAAAGCCAGCTCATATTTGTCCTAGTAAATATACATTTACAAATGAATTAAAAATTGTAAAAGAATGCAAAATAGATTAAAAAGTGGACACAAAAGAATAGAATAAACTTCCTTTAAAAAGCTGTCAATGTTTTAAGATGATGGATTCATTACAGACATCTATGAAAAATCTCAAACCTTCAGGGATATGAGTATGTGTGTAACATTTTTAAAGATTGCTTAAAATAAGTAGACTTTAGTATAATGTTATTATAGCTATTACTTTATATATCAATAAATTAGTGCGTTTATAAATCTGAAAGATTGATTTTGTGGCTTATAGTATCTATAGGTCCCAAAATATCTAAGGGCCTCCAACTCTCCATTCATGAAAACCATGAACAATTAACAAAGGAACACATAAATGTAATATTCAAACCTGAAATTCTTGAAGCTTATTTATTTATTTATTTTTTGTGGGTACCGGGGGCGACCTCAGGACCTTGCATGCCAGTAGGCGCCTGTGCCGCTGAGTGGATATTGCTGGCCCTTTTTCCGTATGTGGGTTCCGGCAGTCGAACTCGGGCCCTCGCACTTGCCCGGCAGGTGCTTACTCTGCTGAGCCATCTCACCGGCCCTCTTGAAGCTTATTTAACACAGCTTCCAGTACTTGCCAGCAATGAGAAAAGTCATGGCAAATGCCCCCTCAGAACGTTCATTCAAGTACAGAACCAGTAAAGGCAGGAACACTGTTTGTGTGTGGACATTTTTTGTAAGTAACATAAATAAAACCCATGGATGAGACCAGGGATATGTGATAATAAATCACTCATTTATGAAGAAACTACAGCCTCATCCAAGAAATTTATTACAGGGCTGCAGATAAAAACTTCAAAGTAACAAATAATACAAAATTAATACCAATGAAAAGACTAATGATGTTGTATGTGTCACCTCTATTATCTCTAGTCAGACAGAAAGGCAGATGAAGACTAGAAATGTTATCTCTTAATGGGAAGATTGAGAACCAAAACAAGTGTCTAATATTACCTTAAACAGACAATAAAGAAAATCAAGCTTTGTGGGAAGTTAATAGTTACATGAATTTCAGGTTGTAAAGAAAAAAAATTACCTTACCTCACAGAGTGAAAATAACACTGTGTAGTATTTTAACTGCAGAGGCAGAAAATAATCTCACTATCAACTACTTGTAACTCCCAGAACCATTACATTCTCCAGATTTAGATAGGAAGGTTAAAAACAAATGATACAAAAAGTAAGACTAACCAGAAAAAAAACCAAATGATAAATCTAAAGAGAATTTATAAGGAGACTAAGAATTGCCTGACTAACTGGAAGAAAAAATAGGAAATAGAAATGAACTCAATGATTTTTCTCTCACAGCTTTTTGCTCTCCTCATGGACTTCCCCAAACCTCAACCAATTTCTCATGACCTTTCTTACTCCTGTGATTGCTCCTATATGTTACATTATGCTATCACTCTCATTAATACTCTTTCATTTTAGCTTCATGCTATTCATGTTTTGTCAAATCACAGTTATTTCTTCCTCATAAAGAGAGGAGGTAATATGGAAACACTAAAAGCATCCCAGTCTGGTAGCTCAGTCCATGGTGTGGAAAGCAGCAATAATGGGGGAGTAACGAGATAGAAAAAAAGATCTATGATGCAGGATCTAAACATAGATAGAGTAAATACATAGTAGCAAACACAATTCTACATGACTGATATTTTTAGATTGTTATCCATACCACGTTGACTTTTCATTTTTTTTGTCAGATAGTAGAGGAACCATTGCAGTTGGAATCAGAAGAATACGATCAAGTCCTAGGACTAATCCCATGGTAACTTGGCTGAGTTCTTTCTCCCATTCAACACACTTGACTATCTTGAACTCAGTTTCATAATCTATAAAATGAAGGAACTGAGGCAGGTGATGTTAAGCAATCCTCTCAAGACTAACATTTCCATAATTTTAGAATAAGCCTGGTTCCTTATGTAATAAAGCTCACCCGAATGATGGTATTCTCATTAAACTGCCACTGCATTTAGTACCTTGCCCCTTCTTTACAGATGATTATATCTCATTCCCAGAGAAAGCCTTCTCTTCACATTAATCTCTCTCTCCTCGAATTCCTTCTCTGATTCAATGAGCATATTGTTGTATATTTGCTGTATCTTTTACTTTGTTATTTATCATAATCATCTTTAATCCAAAAAATTTACCAGATGCCTACATGGCCAATGAAGGTATGAACTTATTGAAGTATTAAAATATTCACAGTCCTAAGTCTTTAACATTTTCACACACACATAAAATGTAAATAACAAAAATGTACTATATAAAATGGCAAATAAGTAGTATGATCATGTGATTTCTGAAACATAAAAGATACCCATGAGTCAGGGTGGTCAGTGCTGTATTCAGAGAGAAATCAGAATCTGTGGTGCAGATTGAGAGATGGATTTTTGTCAGTATAAAGCCTCATGTCTCACCTTCGACGGCTACTGAAACATTCAGGGACTATTTTCCAGCATGGAGCAGTGGTTAATGCGCTATCCATGGTAATAATGATGACAGCCAAAAACAAAACAATAACAGACCATATTTAGACTTTTGCATACACTATCATGTTTGAAATTTATGAAAAAATATGAAAGTTGGTATTAGTGTTTTTTTAAAAAAATTTTTAGCTTTTATTTTACTAGTACATGTTTGCAGCATATGATGTTTACATTCATCTTAGGGAGCAGGTGCATGTACATAATATAGCTCAATTCTTTTTTAATCTCTTTCCCCTCTCCACACACCTCCCTCCCATCTTTAAATTCCCTTTCCCTATTCTCATTCTTTTTTTTTTTTTTTTTGGTACCGGGAATTGAACTCATGACCTTGTCCTTGCCAGACAGGCTCTGTGCCACTAAGCTATATCCTCGGGCCCCTATTCTCATTCTTATTGTTACTATTTCTCTTAGTTCACACTTATGACATATAATGTTTACATTCATTGGGGGTAGTTGGTACCTATACATGACACATCTTAAGAAATTAAGACTGAGACCTGAGAAGTAAGACACCAAAACATGAGGTGGTAGAAAGGATACTGATACTCTGGTCTGCCTCTTATTCAGTATGTACAAAACACCTTGCTTTTTTCTCCTAACTTTCAAGTTGTATGATGCAGCATATTCCTTTTCTAGGTACCCTATATTTTATTCTCATCTCACTGGGCAGATCTTAGTGAGAGAGAAGGCAGAGCTGTTCTCAAATTCAACCATAATGTAGTCTGTCTCTTGAAGTAAAAATTGTAGAGCACAAATCTGTATACCACGTGCAATTCAGACCACGCTGGTTGAGTTTGCAGACAGCTATAATCTTGATCCTCATGGAATACTTCAGCTTTTCATAAAAGAGGCTTAGTTCTTATTGGTTTCTAATGAATAGAGAAAGCAAAGGTATTGTGTACATACCAAAATACTAAAAGGAACCCCAGAATTAAAGCAAGTACATTCTATTCAAGTACAATTAAGTACAATTAAAGCAAGTATAGTCTTAGAAGCAAGATTGCCTTCTAAGCATTCTAATTTCCTTTTCTGGTTCTCAACCATGGATGAAAATGAATTTTAAAAGACAATTAATTTCAATTTCCAATTTCATAAATCTGTATCTTCTCATTTGCATAGATCCTTGCTCATTGAGCTCAGCTTCAGCTACCCAGTTAAGGGTAACATTTAATTGATTTCTATAAAAAATAGTCTGTCACTAGAAACACCTATTCAACACTAGTCCTATGGACTTCAGTACTACTCCAGTATCCCTAAGCTATTTCCATAAGTATTTGTCACCAATCCTCTCATTTAAAGACTAAAGGTAAATATTTCCAAACTTAATCATATTCAATTTTCTCCAGTTAGAACTAGCATTACTTTATGTATAAACATCTATAAAAATGCTATTACTGTGGAAAATATGGCTAATTGGTACACGGGGAGGAATGGGTCTATGATATGCAGAGACTTGGGATCGCCTATATCAGTTCTTTTATCCAAGGGATTTGTCATCCAGAAATATGGCAAGGCAATGCTGGAAGGTATGAGTCAATCACAAAAGACATGTTGGAGGGGAGAAAAGAAATCACAACTCTAAAGATATAAAGTCCTAAAGTATAGAAATAATAAGGTGTGATCATTGGTTGATTTTGTCAAGTTGAGTATATAATGCCTAACTAAATTGGCTTAGCATTGTTCTGGGTGTGGAAGACCTACCCTAGGAAGATTATCACCAGAATGGTAGAAAAAGGAAATGAAGAAGGAAGGATTACTTTTGTCTTGTTCGGAGGAGCTCTAGTCTTCTCTTTCACCTTGGACATCATCTCCTGGTTTCCAGCACAAACCCTTCAGCCTTCAGGTGGAGGCTGTTCTACCTTCTGGCACAAACTCTTCAGCCTTCCAGTGTAGATCATTTGATCTCCTCATACGGACTTGCACTGGACACTACACGGAGCTCCAGGCCTTTGATTAGATCCTTTAGATCCCCAGTGCACAGACAGACCTTTGCACTCTTCCACACCCAACTCTGGTGTGGCCATCATGAGCCAATCTGTAAATTCTTATATACTTGTAAATCTTGTATTATATCTGTTTCTCTAGTAAACATTGAGTGATACATAAGGTAAATCTAAATAGCACCATGCTCTGAAACAAAGAGGTGACTGTTTTCTTATTTTTATATACCCATGGTATGGCCAGGCCCATAATCTTAGCCCCTGGGAGTCTGAAGCAGGAGGATCACCATGAGTTCAAGGCTAGCCTGGCAATATAGTAAGACATTGTTTCAAAAAAAATTCATGGAAACCATATATGTGGACATATATCATATGACAATGAACTTCAAGAAATGAAATAGTACTGATTCTAACACACTCTAATCACAATCTAAGGAAACTTGAATTTATTTGATATTTCATGTCCTTTATATTTGTTTCATATAGTTGAGTGCATTGGTATTTGCTGCATGTATATTTATGATTGTTATCTCTTCCTCTTGAATTGTTCCCTTTACAAGGATGTAGTGACCTTCTTTGTCTCTCTTAATCAGTTTTGGCTTGAAATCCACATTGTATGAAAACAGAATAGCTATCCCTGCTTTTTTCCAGGTTCCTGTCAAATGAAGTATTATTTTCCATCCTTTGACTTTCAGTCTATGAATTTCTTTTTGAAGTAAATGTATTTCTCTTATGCAGCATATTGTTGGATCTTGCTTATTGATCCATTCTGCCAGTCTGTTTCTTTGGCTGGTGAATTGAGACCACTAACATTGTCATATTATTTTACAGTTGTAGGCCCCCCCATTTAATTGTTTGCTTTGCCTAGTGGATTCATTCTGCTGGAGTTTATGGAGTTATAGTCCTTATTATCTCTGCCTAGAATATCTTTCAGAATATTTTGGAGTGTTGGTTTGGTGTTCATGAATTTCCTCAGGTGTTCTTTGTCATGAAAGTATCTTATTTCTCCCTCAATTTTGAAAGATAGTTTTTCAGGGTACATCAATCTTGGTTGGAGGTTGTTTTCTTTTAGGGCTTAAAATACTTCACTCCAAGCTCTCCTTGACTTGAATGTTTATGTTGAGGAGTCAGCAGTGATTCTGGTGGGCTTCCTTTATAGGTGGTTTTTCCTTTTTCTCTAACAGATTTTAATATTCTATTCTTGTGTTGACTTTCTGGAATCTTGACTATGGTATGCCTGGCTCTAGGTTTTTTTTAATCTTGGCTAATTGGAGTTGTATATGCCTCAGTTGTCTGTAGGTTAAATTCTCTTTTCCTGCCATGGAAATTTTCTGCCATGACATTTGTGAACAGGTTTTTACAATCATTTGTGTTATGTCCTACTTTTCATTGGCTCCAATCAATCTTATGTTATTCTTCTTTGCATCATCTAGCAGCTGCTGGATTGATTTCTTGTGGTCCCTTGCTATTATTCAGAAATCTTTCTTTTCATGATCACTAATTACAAGCCTCTATTCTATATCTGAGATTCTGTCCTCACATTGATTTATTCTGCTGTGGACACTTTCAGTGAAATTTTTAGTCTCCCGGATATCTGCTTGAATCTGTTCTATGGATTCCATTTCTTTACTATGTTGGGCATTCATGGTTTCCATCATTTTCCTAAGCTCCTCTATTTTTTTTTTAAATCTGTATCTACTCTAGAGTCATTGAGCATGTTTTTCATTGTGGTCACCATCTCTACAATTGTCTGAAAAATTATTTCTTATTTGATATTTTCTAGAGCCTCATTCATTTGCTTTGCTGTTACCACTTCAGAGAGGACATGTGGGTGACTTTTGGTTTGTCCCACATCATTGCCCCCTGAGTTTGCCTTTGGTGAACCAGATGTCTGGGGTTGCATCTTATTTAAGTGTCTTCTTGTTTTCTATTTTGTTTTTTTAGTTTAATTCCTGGGTTGATGCTTGTAAATTTCAATGGTGAGTAGCTTTATTGCTAATATTTAGAACCCTTGGGAAATGACTACTTCTTAGAGGTGTCTTCCAGGTGTAGGTGGCTTTTGGGTTTTGAGTCTGTTGCAAGATCCTACCTCTTAAATTTATTGGGGATGAGAAGTTGATGCCCACTTGGCCCAGTTCCTGGTTTTTTGGCATTGGCCCACACTATTTTCTATGATCCTTGGGCAATCTCAGTCTTGGCATACCAGAAGAACAGCTGGTTAGAACATTTATGGTACTTTAGCTAATGTGGTACAATCAGCAATAAGAATAGCATCAAACACAGCCTAGAAAATGACAAACTGAGGTAACCATTATTTTGTCACCTTTAACCATGTGAACTAGATTTGTGGTTATATAACAAAATCTAAAATGAACCAGAAAATTGTATGCAGTACACAAGCCTTCAATGGGCCAATTTTACCCTCAGGGGAGAAAGTTTGAAAATGGGGTAGGGGAAAAATAAAAGAGTACTAGAAGAAGAAGAGGAAGAAGAAGAAGAAGAAGAAGAAGAAGACGAAGAAGAAGAAGAAGAAGAAGAAGAAGAAGAAGAGAAGAAGAGAAGAGAAGAGAAGAAGAGATTGGTAGCAAGAATGGACGACAACGGTGGATCATGCAAACTTTGCAAAAGTGGTGCAGGAGACAGGTAAAAGGAAGAACAGAACAGAACAACAACCAAAAAACCCCTAGAAACCATGTTCACACTAATATAAAAACAAGATCAAACAGTGAAGGGCAAAAAGAAACAAAGAAAGAAAAACAGGAAAGAGACAGAGGAAAAAAAAAAATCTCCACCTCAAGGTTTGTCTCTGCTGTCACTAGTAGACAATGTGTGGAGACAAAGTCCAGATCCATGTTGATTTATCCCAGCAAGCCAGCAGTAGCTTTATGGCAAGGTAGTGGATAATTTGAGCAAGCTGCACTTTTATTTCCCGTGAAGTTTAGGCTGCTTTCTGGCCATGAGGCTGGGACCAGACCCATTCAGCCTGCAGCAGTCAGTGCACATTCTGTGGTCTAAAACTCAGCTGGGAGCCACTAGGTGGACCCAGCAGTTGTTTTGAGTTCTAAGCTCAGTTGGCCCCTCTCCAAGATATCTCCCAGCCTATTGCCCTCTCTTGCAGGACATCTGATCCAGCAGGACTTACCACCAGCCAGTGGAGTCCTCCACATCTACTGTTGTCTTTCATTGCTGTATCATTCCATGAAGGCCTCTGGGGTTTCCAGCAGTCATTGTTTGTCCACAGTTTTGAACTGCTCCTCCCACACAGTGGGTCCAAACACAGGGAGAAAGTGCTGCCCACTACCTTCTTCTATGTTGAAGTTTCTCTTCTTGCTCTCCCTGTGAGCTTCAATTCTTACTTCAGATCCTTCCTGGGTCCAGGGGACACACTCTCCTCTTTCCTCTCTTCCTCATGTTGCTATTTTCCAGTGTCTGTACAAGTTTCAGAGAGGCTCTTTTGCTGCTGCTTATGACTCCACCAACTTCCTAGACATCCCCTTGAATTTAATAATAACATCAAAAATAAAATAAAATCTAACAAAAGTTAAACTCCTAGATACAACAGACAAGTGGGGTGGGAAATGTACATATATTTTTGTGAAAATTCAGAAAACTTGCATATGGCTTGTGCATTAAATGACATAAATGATTTGAAATGTGTTTTGCTAGAGAAAATAATGATTTTAAAAAAATATTTTAAACAGTGTAACACTGCAATAAATATGAATAATAAAGGAATAACCAAATAAATAATGGAATATGAATATAACGTGCTCAACATTATACTTGAAGACCTGGCTAGTGTAGTAAACTGAATAAATAAAAAATTTAGATATTGGGGAATAATACTTTGTTCATAAAAATGAAAGAAAAACATGATCGTCAGTTCAGAAAATCTGAAAATTAATGATTAAAAAAAACCCTCTCAATTTAAAAACCAGAAAACAGAAGGGAGGATAGTGGTTACCACTTCAGAGAAAATAACTGGAACATGGTGGTGTCATCTTGGAGAGCTGTAACATCATGTTTCTTCATCTGGATTATAGTCCAGTAGATGAGTTCAATAAGTGAACAGTCACTTTGGCATGTGCTGATAACATGTGCACCCTTGTGTGTATCTTGTATTTCAACTGTCTTTTATTTATATTTATTTATTTATTTATTTATTTTTTTTTGGGTACCGGAGGTCAAACTCAGGACCTCGAGCGCCAGCAGGCACCTGTACCGCTGAGTGATATCACCAGCCCTTTTTTCATATGTGGGTACTGGGGGTCGAACTTAGGGCCTCGTGCTTGCCAGGCAGGCGCTTATGCCACTGAGCCATCCCACCGTCCCCCTAAGTGTTTCTTAATAACTGGAAAAAATAAATAAGTGCAGCTAGGTTGTAAAATAGAATGTTAATATATAAAAGTCAATCATTTTTCTAGGTAATGGCAATGTCTAAGTGGAATTTGGAACCTAGAACACAATTAACATTGCAAGAAAATGAACTACTGCTGTGAAGATGTAGTTCAGTGGATCAAGCACTGGATTGCATGTGAAAGGTTTTGGATTTAATCTTCGGCACCATACTCAAAATGAATGAATTACATAGGTATAAACCTAATATATGATATACAATGTCTGTATAAGACAAACTATAAAAACTTCGATGGAAGAAATCAAAGAACAATTAAATAAAAGGAGAGATATTCCATGTTCATGCATAGGAACACTCAATATGTTCAAGGTGTCAACTTTTCCCAACTTGATCTATGGGTACACTTTAATCACAGTGAAAATCCCTGCCAGTTATTTGGTAGAGTACAAAATTTAAATAGAGAAGCAAAAGACCCAAAATAGCCAAAACAATATTACTCAAGAAAAAAGTTAGAGGACTGTCACTACTTGACTTCAAAATAACTGTAAAAGGAGATTAAGAGGATGAGGTAGAAACCAGCAGCAAATCATAATGTCTCTGGGACCTGAAATCAGGACACCTGGAAAACAGCAACTTATCAAAGAGAAAGAGATCTCTGGAAATCAAGAAAGAGCTAAAAGTCACAGCAAACAGTGACAATGCAGAGCAAAAATGAAACAGTTTGGACACCAACTCCAGCTCTCAGGAAGGGGAACCTAAACCTGCAAACACAAGATAAGGTTAGCAAGGGTCAGCAACTCCCATGATAAGCAACAGACCAACAGTACTAGCCTCAAGAAAAGCCCAGAGTTACAGTGAGCTGCAGATGCAATGTGGAGTTTAGATAAAAATCCACTGAGTCACCCACTGCATTTAGGAGTGGTATAATCAGGATCCAGTTTGAGAAGGGGCTTTTAGTTTAAAACTGAAATGTTCCAGGAATTAGAAGACACAGAATAACCACACTTTAGGGTCTCAGGGGTCACCCTACAACAATGACTGTGTGGGAGGTTGTTAGAAGAGATAATCATAGAGACAGATAGTGAACTTTAGATCCCCTGAGAAGTTTATGCAGCATTGCACTCACATTGTGGCAGTCACAGTGTTCCCGCTCTCTGTGATGTGCTGCCAGGCCAGTCCCATGTGATTTCTGTGAGGTTTGATCTTGAAAATGCTGGGGTAGAGACTGTGGGGCAAGTGTTCAAGTGGAGTATTGTAGTTAATGGCAATAGTCACAAGGTCTTGTTGCTCCATTCTCTCTGAAGATTTGGCATCATCCAGGATTAGGTTTGTTGAATTGTCCTTGCCTCTCCTGTCCTATGCCAAGGGGAAGCAAAATATAAAGCTGGCTTGGAATTGGTGGATGGTCTTGTTGCAGAATTTCCAAAAAACTGGTGAGATCAGGAAGGATTTTTCAGGAGGACTTTAATGGTGCACCATCCCAGCCACTAAAAATACTCAAACTAGGCTGGGCTCCAAACCAAGGAGATGTCCCTTTTAATACAATTTCTGATATCAGCCATGTAGAGATATGGAAGCAAAGCAAAGGCAGTTAGTCCGATCAGCTAACTGTATCTCAACCTTGAAAGAACACACATCCGGTGCATCTCAGAATGTTAGGATGTTATGAAGCTTGTTTATAAGCCCATTTGTTAGTTTTATCAGTGTTGGTACCCAGTATTGCCCCTCTGAGGGAGGAGATTCCCTTTAGAGAACTGCCTAAAATGTCTCTCTTATCAGGGAGAAAATTGCAGGACCACAGTGAGAAGGTGAGAAAGTGCAAGTACACATTCCAGAGGGAGAGGTTGCCTGAAGATTTGCTTTCCTGAGCTGGGAAGATTTTACAGAGGGAGAAAAAGCCTAGTTTTCTCTCTGAGTTATGCTTTATTCTCACTCTTGGCATGTAGGGGGCATCTGGTGAAAACTTGCTTACTCTCTTACCTTTGGTGAGCTGGATGTCTGGGGTTTCATCTTGTTTAAGTGTCTTCTCATTTTCTATTTTGTTTTTTAGTTTAATTCCTGGGTTGATGCTTGTAAATTTCAATGGTGAGTTGTTTTATTGCTAGTATTTTGAACCCCTGGGAAATGACTACTTTTCAGAGGTGTCTTCCAGGTGAAGGTGGCTTTTGGATTTTGAGTCTGTTGCATGATCCTACCTCTTCAATTTATTGGGGATGAGAAGTTGCTGCCCACTTGGCCAGTCCCTTGTTCTTTGACACTGGCCTATGGTATTTTCTATGACACTTAGGCAATCTCAGTCTTGAGAATGTCAGGAAGCACAGTTGGTTAGAATAATTATGGCACTTTGGCTAAAGTGGTACAATCAACAATAAGAATAGCATCAAACACAGCCTAGAAAATGACAAACTGTGGTAACCATTAATTTGCCACCTTTAACTGTATGAACTAGATTTGTGGTTATATAACAAAATCTAAAATGAACCAGCAAATTGTATGCAATAAATAATCCCTCAATATGGCAATTTTACCTTCAGAGAGAAATTTTAAAAGGGGTTGAAGGAAAAAATAGAGAAGTAGAATAAAAAAAGAGATTAGAAGCCAGGTTGTAGGACAAAGGAGGATTATCCAAACTTTGGGAAACTGGTGCAGAAGACAGGAGGGAAAGAGAGAAGTAAGAAATAAAAACAAGAACAGGACAGAACAGCAACAACAAAAAACTAGAAACCACGTTCATAATCATAAAAATATAAACAAACAATAAACAAAACAAAACAAGAGAGAAAGAAAAAAAGGAAAAAAAAGCAAAAGAAGAAAAGAAAAAAATAATTTCCACTTCAATATGTGTCTCTCCAGCCAGTAGTAGACAGTGTGTGCAGAAAGGGTCCAAATCCCCATTGATTAGTCCCAGCAAGCCAGCAGCAGCTCCAAGGCAGGGTACTAGAAAATCCCTGTGAGCTTGCACTCCTATTTCCACTGAAGTTCAGGCTGCACTCTGGCTGTGAGGCTGAAAGTAGATCCACCCAGCCTGCAGTGGTCCCAGGGCCCCCTCCAGTCTTGAACTAAACTGGGAGCCACTAGGTGGAGCCAGCAGTTGCTATGAGTCCCATGCTCAATTGGCCTCTCTCTGAGATGGCTCCTGGCCAACTGCCTTCTCCTGTGGGAAGTCTCACTGGGAACAATTCACCAGCCATTGCAGTCCGCTGCAGCCCACTTGTCCACTCCACTGTGTGCTTCTCTGTGGAGGCCTCTGGGGTCACCAGCAATCAACATGCATGTGCAGGTTCATACAGCCCATCCTACACAGAGTCTGGTCTCAAGGAGAATAAACCACTTGCCTCCTCCTGCTTTTTCTTCTTCATTGAAGTTTTCTCTCTTTGTTCTCCAAGTGGGCTTCAATTCTCACTTCAGATCCTTCCTGGGTCTATGGGACCTACTTACCTCCTTCTTCTCTTCCTCACATTGCTATATTCCAGTATCTGGACACCAAATGTCAGAAAGGCTCTTTCTCTGCTGCTCACCTCTCTGCCATCTTCCCAGAAGTTCCAGATTCCATTTCTTGACTCAAACCGAGTCCCCAGGCTTAAAGGGATGTATTGGATCTGCCAGACTCATGGGCATTCTCTCTCATACCCAGCCGTGGATATCTTGCATGGCTATTTCCAAAACCTGCATCTGCCTCCTAAAAGTCGATATTTCTAGTTCACAGAGATCACCCTAGATTTGACCTAAAATTGGGGGTGGCTGTCTGAACAAGATTTTATAATGGGAATACCCAGTTTGTTTGATGGGGTACACCTGACATGGAGGAAGTCCACAGGCTGGACTTAATCCCAGCTAAAGTGGGTTTCCTAGCAAAATTCCTTCAGCAATTGCTTGAGTATCTGCTTCATGCCCTCTACTTTCCTGAACTTTTTGGCCGGTAGGCTGTGTGTATTTTTAATATTCCTGTGAGCTCCTGGACTATCTCAGCCATGAACATTGAACCTTTGTCTGACCTTAAGGTCAGGGGTAGTCCAAATCTTGAGATGATGTCTCTTAGCAGTACCTTTGTCTCTCTCATGCCATTTCTGTTCAGGTGGGGAAGGCCAGAACCCATCCTGAGAAAGTGTAGACAAGCTCCAACATATACGGATAACCTCCCACCTCAGGCAGCTCTCTGAAGTCCATAAGCAAATTTTCACAGGGGGTAGCACCCATTTCTTGAATACTCAGAAGCCTGGTAAGTCCTTGCTTTGGGTTGTTTTGAGCACAGGTTAGGCACTGGTCCCAAACAGCTCAAGTGATGGTGAAAGGGAAAAAACTGTAGCAGGAAAATTGTTCTTTTCCAAAAAAATTTTGTTCATTTGAAACTTCCTAGCTCTGTAACTGCTTCATGGCTTCATAATTACTTTCTTGAGCCCTGTAACCATGAAAGCAGAACCGAACATGCAGGATGCCTGATTGTACCAAGCTTCATAACCATTAATCTAGCCTTGTAACTAATGATCATTAATCTAGTCTTGTAACTGATGATCTCACCCTGCTAACTAATCAGAAGCTGCTAGGCTGTTCTGTCTCACCTTTGTACCTCCTTTGTACCTCCTGCTTATGCATCATATAAAAGTGCTAGCCCACAAGCAAATGGTGCCTGGCTTTGTTGGCAATTATGCTGGCCAGGACCATGGGTGTAAATAAAGTTGTTCACTGCCTCCTGACTTCCTCAGGTGTCATTCCTGCCCCAGACTCAGTTTTGCCACAACAATGACAGCAAGCTGAAACACATGGAAATGATGGCTCAGTAACATCTCTAGTGTCTTTTCCTTGTGTGAGACCCTTGATGGAATTGTCTCATAAACCTGGGGGCCATCATTGCAGGGATAGCTAGCCTCCCATCAGATAATTTCCACCATCCTCCCTTAGCATAATCTCCTGATTCTTGAACAAACCATGTCTTTTCATTTGAGGGGTAATTTGGGGTTTCTGGGAGAGGAGGCTCTGGGATGAGAGGAGTGGCCAGAGCCCCTTTTTTGGGTTGTGGGGCTATCATAGAGGCCCATTTTGTTTCTCTTTCTGCTTTTTAATTTCCTCTGGCTTCTCTTGTTCCCATCCATTGGTGTCCCCTGTGATGTATAACAGCCACATTTTGGTGCCCATACAGCATGTAGGAATTGTAGAATTTTTTCTTTGTACTTTATTTCCTTTCCCTCAGTTGTCAGGAGCCCTCTCTCCCTGTATATATCTCCATGGACATGTGGTGTAGCAAAGGTATGTTTGGAATCAGTATAGATGTTAGCCTTTTATCCTTTGCTAGTAAAAGAGCCCTGGCAATGTTATTAACTCTGTCTTTTTGGCCAAGGTTCTGGTAGGCAGAGGCTTAGCCCATTCTGCAGAGTCCATTGTCACCACTGCATATCTTGCCTATCAGGCTTCTTCCAGCACAAAACTGCTTCCATGTGTGAAGTACTCAACATCTGGGTCTCTGAGGGTGCAATTGGTGAGATCCCCTCAGCTTGAGAATACTTCATTCACAGTTTCCACATGTCGTGAAGGGTGGTTCCCAAATCAGCTGGGAGCAAAGTAGCTGGGCAGAAAGTGTTCGCTGTTTCTAAAGTTATGTGAGGATTTTCACATAGAAGCCCCTGATATTGAGTCATCCTTCAATTTGGCAACCTATGATTCCCCCTTTGGTCCATCAAAGTTATAACCAAGTATGGTATTCAAACAGTCAATTGTTGTCCCAGTGTTAGCTTGTCAGCTTCCTGCATCAGCCAGGTGGGGCAGCAAATGGCTTGAAGCCTATAGGTCATCCTAGGGCCACAGAGACTAGTTGTTCTAACAAGTATGCCACTGGGCAATGCCAGGACCCTAGGACCTGGGTTAAGACCCCTGTGGCCATTCCTTTTCGGTCATGGTCATGTAAGAAGAAAGACTTGGTTATATCTGGCAGTCCCAAGGCAGGGGCCTGAATTAGGCTCCTTTGATTTATTTAAATGTTCTCTCCTGGTCAGCTTCCCAGAGGAGGGGTTCCTGTTCTTCCTGTTTTGTGATTTATATAGTGGACTAGCCATAAATGAGAAAATTTGGATCCAGATATGGCAGAATCCCATTGCTCCCAGAAACTCTCTTGTTTGGTGCTGGGTGGTTGGGGTTGTGAGGGCACAGACAGCCCATCTTTGCTCTGTGCCTAGTTGGTATGCCCCCATGTCACTATGAAGCCTAGATATCTGACCTCTTGTTGGCAAACTTGCAATTTTTTCTTGGATACCTTATATCCAGCCCTCCAAAGTAAATGAAGGATGACTTTGGTTCCCTGATTGCGGTCGTCTTGGGTTGAGGCTGCAAAAAGGAGGTCATCTACATACTGCAGTAAGGCACAATTATTTCCGGGTGTGATGAAAGCTTTGAGGTTTGTGGCCAGAACCTCTCCAAAGGAGAGGTTTGAACCCTTGGGAATGCTTAGTCCTCCACCCTGGAATAAGGTACTTTGGTTCAATACTTTCTCCATATTTCACAAGGCCCTAGAGAACCATATGCACAGTTCTTGGCAAGGCTTCGGGAAGCTGTATGGAGGCAGATTCCTCATGCTCAGGCTGCAGAAATTATTGTCTTGCAGCTGGCTTTTGAAAATGCCAACAAAGATTGTAAGCAGGCACTGGGTTCAGTTACAGCAACAAAAAACTTGGGTAATTACCTTAAGGCATGTCAAGATGTGGGCACAGAAAGCTATAAGGGTTCCATGTTGGTTCCGCCATGTTAAGCTTCACTAAACAAGGAAATAAAAATTCATCTGTACAGTATTTCAATTGTGGGCAAACAGGGCATATTAAAAAGCAGTGTCCTGGTCCTGCCAAAAGTGGGTTGCCGTACTCCTTCCCACAGAAGAGAAGTCTCCTGGATTATGTCCCAGATGTGCCAAAGGAAATCACTGGGCAAAAATTTCTGTTCCAAATAACCCAAGGATGGAACTCCTCTGACAGGAAATGGGAATCAGGCCCAGCTCCAGCTCCCTCAAACAACAGGGGCATTTCTGATTCAGGCACTCAGCACCAATCCCCATTGGGTACCTGCCTGGACATTACACCCCTCACCCTCAGGACCTCTGGAAGCACAGGAGTAGATCGTCCTGCTGCTTAGAATGTCCCCCTTGTTGGAGGGGACCAACCTATAAAAATTCCTGTGGGGGTATGGAGGCCTTTCCCTGAAAGGACATTAGGATTAATACTCAGAAAGAGAAGGCTCAATTTACAAGGGATAACAATGATCCCCAGAGTAACTGATTCAGATTATACTGATGAAATTCAAGTTGTGGCACAATCAATGGATGTTACAAAAAAAAATCCATGGATGTTTGGGTATTTGAACCAGGAGATTATGTAGCCCATCTACATAATCTCTGGCATCTGTTATTGCCAACTGCATCCCTGCCACATGTTGTGAGTAATCAGGAAGAATGAGGGGAACGAAGATTTGGGAGCATTTCACATCGAGACATTTATTTTACTCAAGAGATCACAGTAGTTACAGAGTGCCTCCTCTATACCTTGTGTAGGACAAGAAGGAAAGGCTGGGATGTTCCAACTTTATGTTGTGTCTATCCCAGTTAGTTTATGGGGAAGGGATCTATTCAAAAATTGGGGTACTAGCCCCCCCAATGAACCTTTCATACCTGCAGAACATATTATGAGACAGGTGGGCTACTGACTAGGAGCAGGCCTAAAAAAATCATAAGGGGATTCCTGATTCAGCCATTCAGCACCAATCCCCATTGAGTGCCTGCCTGGAGCCCCAGATAATTACCCCAAAATTAGATAGGACTGGAATTGGCCATCAGAACCATTTTTAGTTGGTGCCATTGGTGCTTATTCCCCCTTATTCCTTTGCAATTGTGCACAGACACCCCCGTATGGGTGGATCAATGGACCCTATCTAGGGAGAAGCTCCAACACTTATAAGAGTTAGTCCAGGAACAACTCCACTTACAGCACACTGAGCCCTCAACTAGAGCGTAGAACACCCCTGTTTTTGTAATTCCTAAGAAATTGGGAAAATGGAGATTATTACAGGATCTGCATGCAATAAGTGCTTGCTTAATGCCTGTGAGGGTTCTCCAAACTGGCCTGCCTTCTCCTGTTGCTGTGCCTCATGAATGGCCTTTAATAGTTATTGATCTAAAAGATTGTTTTTTTTACCATTCCATTGTGTTCAGCTGATAAGGCCCATTTTGCCTTTTTTGTCCCTAGCATTAATTTTTCTGGCGTCCATGATCAGATATGAATGGACTGTGTTACCCCAGGGAATGATAAATAGTCCTACTTTGTGTCAGTATTTTGTTGGGCAAGCTTTATTCCCAGTCAGAAAGAAATACCCTCATGCTTTTTTTTTTTTTTTAGTTTTAAAAATTTTTAATTATTTTTAGTTAGAGAACATGATTTATTTAATTCAATCTTCAGAGTAACTTTGCTTTATCTGACCCCAACACTCCTGGCCCCAACACTCACACAAATTCGTAGAGTACAGGTCTGCTTTTGCACAATGCTTTCAAAGTTAGGCATGAGAGTGAAGTGGAACTGAGACAGGGACTAAAGTTAATGTAAAGGAAAGAATTACATTCCTGGGAGGAGCACAAAGAGAGGAGGCACTGTGATTTGTGAGAACCTTAAATATGCAATGTCACCAAAGTCAGAGGAAGAAAAATGTTTCAAGAAGGGTGCGTTAAACACTTGGAAGGCTGCAGAGAGCTGACCATGCAGACTAAAATAAAAAGGTAGAATTTGAAAATCAGGAGTTTCAGTAGAGTGGTGGGCTCCACACTGGATAATGTTAAGAAATGGAAAGCAAGAAAGTTGGTGGTGCTAAAAGGCAGAGACCATTCATTTTCAGGAAGTTCAGAAGCAAGAGGAAGAATGCATCAAAATAGGAAAGCTGAAGCATCTCTGCCAAAGAATAGTTACCAAGGGGCAGGGGCTGAAAGTTGGGGGTGGGAGGTTTGAGCAGAAAGGTGACATGAAATGGGTCACAAGAGATTATACACGCTGATTCCACAAGTTTGAGAAAGAACCAGGCCCAGGGGAGTGGACAAATGGTCTGCTGAGTCCCTGAAGCAGGGATGACAGAGCCTTGGCCCAGATGTCTGGTGCCTCCTGAGGATGCCAGAACATCATGGGCCTTGACCTCCTGGCTGCCAAGCCACCTGATCTGCAATGCAGACCTCAGAGGCCTGGGGTGTCTGCACTGTTCAAGGAGGCCCAGAGACACAGGCCCATGTGGGGCCAGTACCAGTCCAGCTGCATGATGAATGTGGTCCAGGTGGCTGCCAGGCAGCTCTTAGGGGACCTGTCCCAGTGGCATAGGTCCCAGCTGTAGCAAGCTCCAGAGTGAGCGCAGCACCAAGTCAGGCAGCTCTGGTTCCAGCAGGAAGATGCAGCCCATGAATAACGAGCAGCAGGAAGCCCACGCAGGCAGAGCTGTGCCACAGCACCCTGGGTACAGAGGAGCTGCACAGCAGCATCAATACCCTCATGCTTATCTTATTCATTATATGGATGATATACTTCTGCCCACCTCAGATAAAGGGGAATTAATGTCATTGTTCAGAGACATCAAAAAATACTTTAAATCTAGAGGCCTTTCTCTCACTCCAGACAAAGTATTTAAGCAGTATAGTGTCAGACAGGACAATTAGACCACAAAAACTTACCATCTGAAAAGATAAGTTACAAACTTTAAATGATTTATAAAAATTATTGGGAGATATTAATTGGATTCAGTCTAAATTAGGAATCACTACATATCAACTTAAAGCATTATATTCCACCTTGCAAGGAAATCCAGATTTGTCTTCCCCTCAAACATTCTCCTGTGAAGCTCTGACTGAAATATTGTCTGGTAGAACAAGCTCTGGCAGAATATCAAGTTTTCCAGGTCAGCCCCAATATTCCTGTCTTGTTACTAATATTACCCACTCCTCATTCTTCCATAGGCCTTCTTGGTAAACATGTGGAGAATTCCTTACAACCCCTAGAGTAACTCTATCTTTCAAATCAGTCTGTTGAATCCCTACAAAACTACATGGAGCATATTGCTAAGCTTATTTCTCAAGGCCAATCCCACTGCCTGCAGTTACTTGGCTATGATCTTGATAATGTTATTCTCCCTTTTGATCTTGGCCAGCACTACCAATTGTTACAACAAGCCACCTATTGGCAAATTGCTTTTGCAGATTATTTGAGAGCTATTCATTATCATTACCCTTCTGACAAAATATTACCTCTCTATGCTCAGAATCCTTATATCCTTCCTAATTATATTTCCATTACACCTCTGCCAAACATGATAGTATGCTTCACTGATGGCTCATCAGAAGGTCAGGCAACTGTTTGGAGTGCTCAAGAGCAGGAGTACATCCCCATTGCTGGCTTGTCTGCCCAATGCTCATAATTGGTAGCTGTCATCCGTGTTGTTGAGCATACTTGGGATAAACCTATAAACATTGTCTATGATTTGGCTTATGTGGTTCATGTGACCCAACGTATGGAAAATGCAAATATAAAATCCACCCTGGATCCTCCTTTGCTTAACCTCTTCCTCTGCCTACAAAAGGGTATTCAATGTTATTCTACAGCCTTTTTCATTATTTATGTTTACTCTCATTCCAGCCTACCGGGCCCCATGACTGAGGGTAATGAAGCTGTGGATTACCTTATAAATTATGTATCTAAATTCCCATCTGCCTTAGAATCCCACTCTTATTTCCATCAAAATTTGTGAGGTCTCACTTGTGAATTTCAGTTGTCCAGATCCCAAGCTTGAAAAATTGTTATGTCATCCACCTGCCAATGGATTCTTCATCTGGTTCCAAGAGAGTCATGTAACCCTTGGGGTACTAAATGCTAATTCTTTTTGGTACGTGGACACAACACATATTCCAAGCTTTGGCTGTCTTCAATATATACATGTTAGTATTGATACCTTCTTACATATGATTCATGCTACCTGCCATTTGGGAGAAACCACAGGACATGTGCAACAACATTATCTTTCTGCTTTCACTGCTTTAGGTATTCCTAAGAAAATAAAAATTTATAATGGCCCTACCTATACAAGCAGAGGCTTCTCCTTATTTCTACTCTGGGGAATCAACATAGCACTGGGATACCCTACAATCCACAGGGACAAGCAATTATAGAATGAGCGCATGCCACCTTAAAACATCAATTACAAAAACAAAAGCGGGGAGCCCACTCCAAGAACCCAAAAGCACAACTTATACATATACTTTAAAATTTTTAAATACTTGGGCATGTTATGTGGTGGAGTTACATTGGCAGAAAATATTAGAAGGTATAAGAGGGAAGACAGAAGTATTATGGAGGTCACCTAAGACTGGGCAGTGGGAGGGAACCAACCAATCTCCTAGTAATGTGGGGAAGAGGGTATGCTTGTGTCTTAACAGGGGATGGATCCCTCATGTGGCTACCATCCCAGAATGTGAGAACATGGCAGTGAGGCTGATGACGTGGGGCAAATGAAGACCACACAGGAAGCTGAATGCTTGGTATCAAGACAGGGTCCTCCACATAATCCTGATAATCTTTTTATTGCTACAGTAGCCATCGTAGCCTGCACTGTATGTATCACACCCACTGAGGGGATTGCCTCTTTGGCATATGTACCTACCCTCCCCCACTATGCTTTGACACATTACCTGGCTTGATTACCCCCATGAAATATACCATGATCAGTTAGATTGTGTTCCTGGACCTTTCACCATTTCAGATTTGAAAAATAAGAATATTTTTCTTTTTTTTCTTTTCTTTGTTCTTTTCTTTCTTTTCTTTTTTTCTTTTCCTTTCCTTTCTCTCTCTCCCTCTCTCTCTCTTTCTCTCTCTCTCTCTCTCTCTCTCTCGGTGCTGGGGATTGAACCCAGGGCCTTGTGCATGGAAGGCAAAAGCATCCTCAGCCCCAAGAATATTATTCTTAACTATACTTCAGATTTTCATGATCCTCTATTGTTTGTTGCACACAAATTTAAATTCATCTCATTGTCTTTCTGTTAGCCTGAAATTTTGGCTTGCACATTGTGGTTCTCAAATGATGTTTCTGGGACTGGGCTCTATTAATGTCTCTGGCTCTATGACTAATCATGCTGCACCTAATCTTCCCCTTGTGGACAGTATACCCCATGGGTAGATACTGATGAACATGGTACTTACCTTGGGTCACTTGTTGAGGGAACATGGGCTGGGTGCAATCAATACATAGGCAGGAAGTGTATGATTGGAGCCCACATGGCCAATTGAATGGACAATACAATAATCAGTCTGAGTGGCATGAAGCTGAAGGTGGTATCATTCTTATAAGGGCATTAATTATTCAGCTTTGTATACAGAAGGAGAAGGTCAATTGGCATGGCATGGTACTGGGTTTAGTCCATCGCTACTGTGGTTGAAAAAAGAAAACCACTACGGACCAATACAAAAATCACTATGGAAATTAGGACTACCATTTTATGTAGGACAAGTGTGGAAAGGAACCATTTTTTAACATGAGCACAAATAGTACAGTAATTAGGCTTTCAAAAAATCACACAACTCATTTTACTATCTGTGTATATAATCCTTATATGTTCTTACATGGAGAGGTCATTTGGAATGACACTAATTTTACATGTCAAGAAGGCACTCTTACTCATTGCATAAGTGGGGGTTCTCCAGCAAATTATACTATTCTTACTCTGGGTAGGATATCTGGATTGTGGCTACCTGTGAACCTCACTGAGCCTTGGGCAGATACATCTGCTTTCTATCTAATGCACTCACTATTACAACATCTGATAGATCAGGGAAAGTGTATGATTTGCTTCATTGTTGCAGGAATAGTATCTTTGGTCTTATTAATTTCTAGTGTCACAGTGGCCTCTGTTGCTTTAACTCAATCCCTTCAAACTGCTCATTTCGTGGACAACTGGATGCATACTGCTGATGGGTTTGGGGTATTCAATGTCCCACCGATGCAAAACTACAATCTCAAATTAGCATATTGGAAACTACAGTACTATGGATAGAGGATCAGCTTAAGAGCTTACAGTTACAGCAAGGGTTACAATGTCATTTTAATAGAACACATTTTTGTATAACACTACTACAGTATAATGCCTCAATTCATCCATGGGAAATAGTTGAAAAATTTACAGGGAACTATGCATAGAGATATAACTTTTGATCTGGAGCAATTACAAAAGGACATACTTTCCACGTTACAACAGACTCAAGAATTCATCTTGAATCCCCTCAGGTTCCATTGTGCTGGGAGCTGTGGATTCCAGACTGCAGGAGGGTTGATTTCCTCTCTGAGCTGGAGTCTCACCTGGTGGTGCCCAGGGTCTCAGAACTCCCACAGCTTGGAGCCTTCTTGAGCTTGCAGGTAAAGGAGACAGCCAACCTGCTATCTCCAATCCCTTTGTGGTCCCCAAGAAATGTAAAACTTTTAAGAGACAGGAAAGACCACTGGAAAACAGGAGGATTTTATTAGGTGCACCTGACTCAGTTGGATTTCTGTCAAAAAGACAGCATTTGAACAAAGGAAAGGATCCAAATTTTACACATGTGGCTGACAGCCTATTCAGTGGTGCAAAAACAGACAAGGTGGCCTGGTGAGATAGCTCAGCGGCATAAGCGCCTGCCCGGCAAGCACGAGGTCCTGAGTTCAACTCCTGGAACCCACATAAAAACAAACAAACAAACAAAAAACAGAGAAGGTTACAGACAAAGGCAGTTATTCCTGTAGTGACAGTTTTGTAACTTAGAAACTTTGAAACTTGTGGGGACAGGAGGATGTCATAAACCTGGATGTTGCAGATGCTGTGGGAGTTACAGGACTCTTTCTTCAGAACCATAATCATCATTCTTATCAGGAACAGAGCAGAGATCAGCCTTGAAGGAAAACATCCTGGTGGTAACAGGTTGGCACAGGACTCTGTTTGCAAGAGTTAAACCTTATCTGTAATTTCACCAGAGGCATGTAATTTCGGGGGGGTGGGAGTTCGGGGAGAATTTGCTCAAGCTTGGCTTTCTTCTGAGTTCTGCTTTACTGGGGCTCAGACTATAAAATCCTCAGCCTGGCACAAGCAGTGCTGCTTGACTGGAGAGAAGAAAAGCAGAAGGAATCCTCTGAACCTGGACTAAGCACTGCTCTGAGCTCACCAGGAACCCAGCACAGACACCGGTAAGAGCAGAAAGTTTGGGCTGGATGAAGAGGGCAATGAAGATGGCTGGGAGGAGGTGGTCAGAGATGAAGGTCAACATCTCAAGGGAAGAGGTAAAAAGCCCAAGTTTCTGACATGAGAGTTACTGAATACAGGAGTACAGGTCAAAAGGTGAATGGGATATGCCAATCAAAGGAAAGGTCTGCACCTCTCAGGTTATTTTCACTGGAATTGTGAGACTATGTGAGAGAGATTTTTAAAGAGTTATGAAATCTTTAAATGCAAAACAAGAATATAAATAGTTTAGATTAATAATTTTGCTTTTATTGCTTCCACTATTACCATGATTTTCCCTTTTCCTACACAGAAAAGATGGTGCGAGATGTGAGATTTCCTCTCCTGTTGCTGCTGGGGCTACTGGGGTTACTGTGTCCTCTTTGGGCTGTGCCTCTGGGCTTCACACCATTTCAGTGGTTTGCCCTTCAGCACGTACAGCCAAATCCTCTCCTATGCGACCAGGCAATGATTGCTGTCAACACACATCTCCCAACCTGTAAGCCTACAAACATCTTTCTGCATGACTCTCTCCAGAATGTGATTGATGTCTGTGCTTTGCGCAACGTGACCTGCAAGAATGGTTCGAACAACTGCCACCGAAGTGCAACTCCTGTGAACATGACTGTCTGCCGGGTCACTAGACAGAGCACATATCCTAACTGCCACTACAGTAACAGGAGTATGATCACAAACTTCATTGTGGCCTGTGCACCACGTCGGATGCATGACCCTCCAGATCCGCTGGTTCCTGTACACTTAGATTAGATTTTCTAAAGCTTTGATCACTTTTTCTCTATTTTGACACAGTTTTATTACAGTTTCTTCTGCTTTTTTACTTTTCTTTTCCTTCTCTTTTTCCTTCATCATCTCCTTTTTTAATTTTCTTGTTCCCACAAAAGTAAGAGGGGAGGTGTTGGAAGAATTAGAGTATCTAGGATAGAGTACCAGACCTGGGATTGAATATATATAAAAATTATTCTTTTATGCTTTGGAGATCTGTCTGTGTTGAGGCCAGGCAAATAAGGAAAAGAGGAAAAAGTTCTAGGCCTTTAGGACTTTTGCCAAGCCTCATTGCACTGCATTCACAGCAATAAAACAACTTCCTACTGCATTCTAGTGAGTGTGACTGTATTTTTATCACCTTTCAAATCATCTTCTGCCCGTTTTCCAAGAACATTTTTGTTCCTAGGTTCCTACGATGCGATGTGGTTGATTTGACAGATTCCAGACTCTTGTGTATATCAATCAAAGAATTGCAAGTGTACATCCATTGGTAAAAGAAAAATCAAGTACACTTACTGAAGATGACAAGAGGGTGTGCAGGTGGCAGGAACAGAAAAGTGGTGTCGGGGTGACAGGAAAGTAAAAAGCACACAGATACATCAGGTTTTGAAGTTTAAAGGATGTGCACCGCAGCCCAGGGGTCTCTCTCATTGGTTCCCTGGGCAAGATTGACATGAATGATTTACAGGGTGCTGAGTCATCGCAGAGGCACAATAACCTGCATGTGTGTCCCAGATTTCAGTTCACTCTGATTACATTATGTACATGAGATGCAGTCCATATCTGTGAGCCTTTAATGAGGTTCGAGTGGGGAAAAGGTTCCTGATGGTCAGGGCAGTGTCTAGTGCGCCTGTGCTCTGGCCTGGCACTGTAGAGATTGGGCCTTTGTTATTTTTATTTCTTCTTCTCAGAACAGGGTAAGGAGGGATGGCCTGGGGTGTTGCCTAAATTTAGGTGGGTGGAAGGGTGTGATCTCCCACCCCAGTTGTGCTACCTGTACTACCTAGGCTGCCTTTGAGGTCTCCCTGAGGACTCAGCCACCTCCCTTGCTCCTGTGCCTCTGTCAGTGTAAGCAAGGAGTCCTCCATCCCATCACACTCTGCTCACGATTTCTTGTGTTTCTCTTGAAGCCAGTGCCCATTCTTATTTGGAGGTGATTGAATCCCTTAGAGAGAGAGAGAGAGAGAGAGAGAGAGAGAGAGAGAGTGAGAGGGAGGGAGAGAGAGAGAGAGACTTTCTTTTATATTGTTTTTTCTTGTGTGTGTGTTGGGAGGTGGGGATGCTGGGAATTAAACCCAGAAAATGCTGAACCACATTCCTAGTTCTTTTTCTTTATTTTTAAAAAATGTCAGACCAGATATGGCTTAAATTGGCCTCAAACTCATTGTCCTCCTGCTCCACCCTCCCATGTGTTGAGGTTACAAGCATAAAGAACTATTCCCAACAACCCCCAGTCCTTTATTAGTTTTTTAAATATTTGAGACAAATTCATACCAAGGGCCAGGTTTGGGAGCAGCCTTTTCTTTCACAATTAGAGAAAAAACTAAGCGTGCAAATACTGATGGTGGGGGCCCATGGAAAGTAAGAAACTGATCTAGAGATCATTTGCTTTTTTTTTTGGTAATGGGGATTGAAACCAGGGTTCTTCATGTAGAACCACCACACTGTTGATTCCCCTCAAACCCAGCTGTGATTTTGTTTAGCTATGAGCAGTGCGGGCTGAATGGAGGTGATTTCCCTAAACTGGTATTCAATTTTAACGAAGGAATCTGGCTGGAGCTGTGTTTGTGCTTCATGACAGCCCTCGGGTGGTTGTGTGGGCTAGCATCCCCCCCACCAACAGCCATGGTTGAGCCCAGAGCATTGGGCTGTGAGACTGTGGGGCTAAGATATGAAATAACATCTCCACTGAAACCTGTGGGACTCCAGAGAAAGTTCCTCCCTAGAATTTACTACAAAACAGGTTACTCATTAACCACAACCTGAATCTGGCTGTTCTGTTCCTTTAGCAAGAATGCTTTGTTGCCTCTTTAACAAGCCTTGTCTTCCTAGCCACTTATCTAGCACATCCAGCTGTAATCTCCTCACCATTTTCCTCAATGTAAATGTGATCAATAAATAGCTAGGTTCTGGCTGACTCATAGCCTTTGTTCCCCATGAACATGGGCCATCCCAGATCCCTGTTACATTGCTGTTTGTCTCTCGCTCTTTCTTTTTGCTGTGTTCTGTAACATCTTGCAGGAAACTGGGGACTCACTGCAGGGGTCGCCAATAGTTCTTCACACAGAGCTACATCACCAGCCCTTATTTTATGAGGGAATTTGCTGCAGAGAGAGGCAGGAATGAATGGATGTCCAGCAGGGCAGAAGAGGCAGAAGATGATCATTTTATTAGTACACTACCAGTTGTTAGGAGTAAGGAGGAGCTGGGTCACTGAGATGTCTTCACCTGTTATCTGAGTCTATATGTGTTGCAGAACCCAGTACTGGACTGAATGGAAGACCCTTTGCACTGAGGAGTTGGAAGGCGACTGCTTATTATGTTAGCGGGCTGGTGGGACTAAGTCCAATCACCAACCTTGAGTCAGTTTTGGGTTTAGTTTTTATAGGGTTGCAAGCAGGAAGTACAAAAGCTAATAGTGAATCAGTTTATGTCAGGTCATATGTTGTCAAGCAGATTTGTTCTAGGCAGGTTTACTTAAAAAGATATTGTTTATCATAAGGCAGGAGAAACTAGGGAGGGAGTTGGGGCTGAGGGGGTGGTTGAAACTAAACATGTCCTTGACTAGTTTGTCTTGGTTGGACAGTCCTTGAAAATAGAATATGTTTATATGTCAGACAGTGTAGGCAGTCCAGATGGAGGCGGTCAGACTGAGTCAGGTCGGAGTATCTCTAAGTTGCAGGTGACATGGTCAGTCAAGGCTGAGTCTAATGGTCTAACTATGTGGTGGGCTGAGTGAGCAATCTCTTAACAGAGCATCAGACTGTTGATTTCTAACTTTTCTGTCACATATGGGCTGCTATAACACAATACCTGAGACTGTCAGAGTCACTCCCAAGACTATAAAAGTGCAAGGCCAGTAACAGAGCTGGCCATACTTGTTGAAAGTAGGGCCTTTCCCTAGGTCTGTGAACCTGTCTAATGACAGCCACAGCCACCAGTAGAGGATCAAATGTAATGATTAAGAGATGAGGGAAAGCTAATCTAGTCCTTTCACCAGTCCTCAGAAAGGGCTGCCAAAAACAGTGAGTGTTGACTCACAGGCCAAGTATAGTGGAGATCTGTAGGAGATCATGCCAGCAAGAGAGAGGCACTTCTGTCCAGCATTCAGGGAAGGAGGGAGACTGTGGAATTACTTCCTGAATTAAACTTTCAGCAGAAGACTAAGGAGTCCTCGGTTCCAGTCCCAGCTGTGCCACTAGCCAAAGACCATGAACAATTCCTTCAAAATGTGGGGCTTATATTAGGTCAGGGCTGGCAAATGTGTGTCATATACACTTCAGTAAAGGTTGTGGTTAAACAATAGCACTGTTTAGAAATTTTTATACAACCTTCTAGGCAGGCACTTCCAATGAGAGTTGGTGTATAAGGTGAGATCTACTTGCTATCCCTCAGTACCATGACCTCTAAGGACACTTCCAGCTCTGTGGTTAAAGGTCCTGACTTTTGAAGTAAGAGCCATTTTTCTGATGTGAAAATAGCTCACTAAACAAAAAATTAATGGAAGTTTAGGGCCATAATTTCATATAATCCTGCTTTCCACCATGAGTACATGCAGGGTTTTCCTATGGCTGTGCTCTTTCTTATTCTGTGCCAGAGAATCATGAATTTGAGCTTTATCTTTGTTGGTTTACCCAGCACGACCATGTCCTTGTTTGTAGCTCCTTTTTATCTAAAAAAGCACACACCTAAAAGTTTCATACTTGGCATCAACTTTTCTCAACTTGGAGGCTCCTTCTGCAGCCCATGAGTTCTTTGTATCTGCCTGTTCCCAGTCTCCCACCCTGGTCCCTCAGCTGAGGTTGCCCTGGCCCAAGCTTTTCTGGTGCTAGTGAGAACCCTAACCTTCTCAGTGCCCCATCCAACTTAGCTCCCTCTTCCACAGCACTCCAGCAGTGGAAGCTCTTGAGACCACTGCTTGGGCCACTTATCTAGGTCTCCAGAGTGGGAGGTCAGTTTCTGCAATCACTCAGTCTCTGATTTGTGCACTTTATATAGATGCAAAGGGGTTTGGGTTCCAAGGAAAGCTGGAGGTTCATCTTGGGTCCATTCAGATGAAAATGAGGATGTGGTATGAAAAGGGTGGGTAATGGCTCAAGTCCACCTCTTCCTAGGTTTGCTGGGGAGAGAGGGAGTCTGCCTGTAGGACTCTCTCTTCCATGTGGTCCTCATCTGTCTGCTGATGCACTGGCAGATGCAGAGAAAGCCACTACAGCACAGGCACACAAGCTTTGCACACCCAACAAAATCCTGTGACTTCTTTGCCTGTTGTTTTCACCATTTTTCTTGGAGTTAAATAACATCAAATAAGGTGATTATGGGTAAGAGAAGCCCTCCATCCCCAGGTGTCTTGACAGGGCTTTTGCCAGAGTTCCATCTTCCAATAGCATCTCTCCTGGGAGAAAAGTGGCAAAGTGGATGTTGTTTGCCCCCAGATTGAAGGCTTCTCTGATTAGGAAGAAAGGGGCAGAGTGGGAGAAAGGGGCAGAAAGGGGAAGAAGGAGGCCTCTAAGTGAGCCTACCCAGTCTGACCCCTTTCCACTCCCCCCATGCCACTCCTGTGCATGGTGGGGGGACTTGGGTATTTCTTATCTAGAATGACCACTGATCCTATGGGTCAGACTTAGCTAGAGCAACTGAAGATAAACCAAAACCTGAGTTCTTTTTAGGAAAATCATATAAGGAATATATTCATTTGCAGCAGAATTTCCTTATAGAAAGAGACCTATTTTTGCTGAGAAACAACTTTGATACCTGTAAGAAATATCAAAATATCCCTCTATGCTCTGAATTCAAACTGCCTCGGTCCAAAACCTGGATCAACACCTTAAGAGTTAAGCAATTTATGGAAATTTATTTCTCCGTTCCTCAGTTCCGTTTTTTCTACAACAAGGACTGTATGTACTTCTTATATTTGTTGTTGTGTCGACATAAACTAAGACGTGAGAGAGTTCAAAGGAGTGGACAGATCTAAAGAAAGCTTCAGTGGGTCCTGGCTCCAGAGAAGATTTCATGGGTGACTGGGCACCTCCCAAGGGTCTATTTAAGTGGCATCTTTGAATTGCTTCTGAAGGGAGTGTAGTCAAGAAAGTCTACACCTGAGCTGAAGTTAGTAGTCCTTTTTAAAGTCCTGGGGAGGAAAGAAAGTGGAAGAAGATGACAGGGAGATCTTGGGTGGGAAAAACAAAATTCCTTCAAGAAATTTAAAGTTGCTTTGCTATGCGGTGTGCAACTATAATCAACATCACTTCTAGTGCATGTGCAGTTGGATGTGGTGGTGGGTAAGGAAGACCTGATATGGCACCAGCTCAGTTTCATGCTCCCATGGTGCACCCACTCTCCCAGCAGTGTAAACCAAGGAATTATGAACAGTGTTCAAAAAACCAAACACTTCTTAATTTGGGTGTAGAAAAGATTTATAAATTGATAAAATACAGGCTGAATTTAGAAACCAAGGAAATGTTTCACTGAAGCTGAATAGGACTGAGACTTTTCTAACATACAGGAGCATTCTCCGTGGAAAATAAGCAGGATCTATACAAATTTAGAGGTTGGAAGCTGAGTGAAACTGGAGGATCATAAAATTTGCAAGTTCATCGTAATGTCCAGATCAAGGGGCAAACTGTCACCAGACAGCATGGAAGAGGTTCCCAGCAAGACAGAATCCTAAGCCAACTCTACCTGTCCAACAAATCGCAGGTTCACACTGACTCCTGTCCCAGGAAAGGAATTTTCAGGAGTGTCAGGGAGAAGAAGCCTGGGAAGAATTTATCAGGCAGAAATTTAAAATTACACACTCAGGAGTGGGATGAGGGCATTGAGAGCAATGAAATGCTCTATTTCCTAGAAGTGAAAACATTCATGCTCCTCTTCAGTTGGTGGAAACTCCCAGAAACCTGGCCCATCATTCCCAGAAGGGTACGGCCCATTTTGTAGGAATGAGCCCATTTTTATTTTTTGGTAAAATGGTAATTTAAACATGCTTTGAATTCTCTCAATGTGCTCCTTTATCTTAGGATCAGGTTTCTGCTAGGTTTCTGCTCTTTATCAAGTAGGTCAATTTATGGACTTACAATATTTTGAGGAATTTTGGGTGTGATGGGTCTGAAAGGAAAAGTGTTAAATTTTACCAAGGGAAAGCTGATATTGATCATGTTGGGTAAGTTTGACTGGATCCTGGAATTTGCAGTCTTTCTAATTATTAGTACATGTTTGTGGTACATAATGACTTCATACCTCATGGAGAATATATATATGATATATTTGAGATATATGTGCATATATGATATATTTGAGATATATATGATATATATATATATGACATATATATTTATATATGTATCTCCTTACAATTTTAAAAAAATCTAGCCTCCTGACTCCTATTATTTATCTTTTATTATGCTCTTTGTTCATGTTCTGAATTTCTCATATGAGAAACCCTGTAATATTTGTGCTTGTGTGTCTGATTTATTTCACTTAGCATGGTCTTAAAGTACATTCATTTTCCTAAAATGACTACAGTTTATTCTTCTTTTTGGTAGAGGAGTACTCCATTTTGCATAAATGCCACCTTTGCATCTGTTGATGGACATATAGGCCATATTCAAGGTTCAGCTACTATGAATTGTGCTGCTATAGCATAGATATGCAAGTATCACTGTATTTAACTCTTCAGGATGTTACTTCGAAGGGGAACAGCTAGTTCAAATGAAATTTCTAGTTTTAATTTTTTGAGGAATCTCCATACAATTTCCATAGTGGTTGTAAAGGCTTAGAGAATGGTGATGGTTTTTAGCTTTTTGTGCTGATGTGTTTGAAGGAAGCAGCTCCTCCTCAATCACCTCTTGGAGATGAATATTGCAAATCCTTCCCTACCCATTAAATTATTTGTGTAACTGCTCCCATAAGTAAAATGATCAGTGTCAGTGTTATCCAAAACTGATGGTCCTTGAGATCAGGTTGTTGAGGTCAGGCCTACTACAGTACACTTGTTCTGTAGTTTCCACACAGGAGTGAAATAGAATGTCCTATTTTCCTGGGGTGGAAAACAAGGTTGCTGGCTTTAAAATCTGGCAGATTTTGAGAGTAATCTCTGGAGATTCTAACAGGAGGACTTGAAATATAAATAACCATCCTCCAGTAAGCAACCAGTGTCCTTTAACTTCGAGAGCACTCTGAACCAGATGAGAAGTTTGGAACTCCAGTGGTTGTGCTGGATCTAATTTAGTAAATTTGTCAGCCGTGAGTGCTGTGGCAGCCACTTCATATAAATCTAGGCATCCACATGACACAGAATCTAATTGTTTGGAGAAGTAAACCACAGGTTAGCTTACAGGCTTTGAGTAAGAACCCCCAAGGTTATGCCCTGCCTTTCAGCAATATGTAGGGTAAATGGCTTACCAAATCAGGAAAACAGGAGCAGATGGTCATTCAGTTCAACCCAACGGTTAATAGATTAGTTAGTAGGCCCTTGTTTGACCTCATAGAGAGGAGCGGTTATGAGTCCAAAACTGAGAATCTAAATTTTGTACAATCTAGCTATCCCTAGGAATGCTCTGAACTGTCTTTTGGATGAGTTTCAAAAGAGCCTCCTTTATTTCAGGAGTAAGAGCTCATTCCCCTGGGCTTAAAATATATTCTAAGTATTTTTCTTTTGGGGAGGTACCTGAGCCTTTTGTGGGCACTCTGTATCATGTAGCTCCTAAGACATTAAAAACTATAACAGTATTTTCATCAGAATCCAGTTTTGTAGAGACACAGATAAGAATATCGTCTACATACTTGAATAATGTCCTATTTAAAAAAGTTATAAGCCTTAATTTTTTCCAGAGTGTTTTATAGTTGGTGCTTTCTGTGAAATTTTGAGGCAGTAATGTTCAAATATAGTGGGCAGTTTTCATAGTATCAGGACCAGTTTATTTAAAAACATACAGATATTTTGAGTTAGGATGTAATGAGATGAAGAAGAAGGGATCCTTGAGATATATAAACCAAAAGCCAAGTAGTTCCACATGGCATTTGCTTTAAAATAGTATATGGACTAGGAACTGAAAGATGAGCAGAATTATAGCTTCGTTAATAGACCACAAATGACGGGCCAGCTGATATTTCCCTCCCAGAATGGTGAGAGTGTTGCACTGGGTCTGGCAACCAGCTAAGGCCTTGTTTAAGAAATTTAGAAATTTCTAAATTCTAGAGACTGATGTCCCCAGTGGGACTCTGGTTTAATAGAATATTGTTTATGAGGATAGATATTTGGGTCTTTTAAGAAAATGAAGACAGACTGGGCATGAACTGTCTTTCCTGTGGATTTAGTGTCCCAGACTCCTGGATCTACTTCTGATAAAATTTTCTTAGGTATATCTCTAAATATATTTTCTAGTGGGTCTGATGTTAATGCTCCCACAAAGGGAGGTGAATATTTTGGTGCCATATAAAGACTTGCTCCAAACAGGAAAAACATTTCTTTTTAATAATGGGTAGGCTATTCTGAGAAAACTAGGAAAGTTGAAGTGAAAATCAGCTTTCTGTTTTTGCAAGTTAAAGTCATTGTAAAGTGCTTGCTCTGAGGGATACCATCAACATCAGTCACAATGTAGATCTTCCTAGAAAGGGGTCAGGGGGTTGTGAGCAATGCAGAGAATGAAACCACAATGTCTAAAAGATAGCTCATGTTTTAATCTCTTACGTCAAGGGTTACCCAAGGCTCTTTCAGTGTGATGTCCACTTCATTGAGAGGGGTTTTCAGCCACCTTGGACACCTTTATTCTTTTTTTTTTTTTTTGTGGGTGCCGGGGGCCGACCTCAGGACCTCGCGCACCAACAGGCACCTGTGCCGCTGAGCGATATCACCGGCCCCTTTTTCGTATGTGGTATCCGGGAGTCGAACTCGGGCCCTCGTGCTTGCAAGGCAGGCGCTTATGCCGCTGAGCCATCTCACCGGCCCAGGACACCTTTATTCTTCCAGGGTAGCCATAGTGGAAGCAGGTAGACTCTCCCTATGGAGGTGAGGGCAGCCTTGTTTTAGTGTTTTCACTTGTCTGCAGAGGTAGCACATCACAGCTGAAAGGCCTTGCTCACTGCAGTCCTTATGCCAGTGTCCAGGGTCTCCATGGCAGTGGCAGACATCTGGTCTCATATTCTCCCACTTTGCATATGGAATCTTGGGGTTCTCTGAGAAGCAGGGTGTTATGTTCTAATGTCAAGGCAATTAATTCATTAATTAATGCCTGTAGTCATTTCTCCTGGGACTTGGGAGTTGCCTCTATTTTGTACCTGTTGTTGAAGACTCCAAAGGCCAAGTTTAAAAGTTCATTAATAAGGGTCTGTCTGAGGACCCATAACCTGCTTCTGAAGCTTTTTATGACTCACTGGTGGAAGAATGACTAATAAAGTATGTTCCCAGTAAAATTTTTCCCATCTGTGAGTTAGAATCAATATTAGTCCATTTATGGAGTGTTTTAGTTAAATATCCCAGAAACAAGGCAGGTTTTTCTTCCTTGTCTTGGATGACTTCTGTAATCTTTTCATAATTGACTGGCTTATTCATGCATTTTCTTATTCCCACAATTAGATAAGTAATTACTTCATTGCAATTCTTATGACTCTAGTTTTTAATCTAATTTTTTGATGAGGAACCTGCTGGAACTCTACCCACATTCTTACTAGTATCCGAGTCATGTTCTTTCATTAGCCTAAGATTGTGTTGTTGCCTGTGCATGAAATTTTTCATCAGGGGTGCAGCAGGTAGAAAATTGTACTTGGAGATCTTCCCAAGTCAGATCATAAGTTAAAGTTAAAGGCTGAAACTCATCTATGAATCTACCTGGTTCTTTTCACAACAGTTCCAAGTTTTGTTTACACCGTGCTACATCATATATGGAGAAATGAGCCTGTACTTTCATAACACCATATACCCCTCTGAGACTTCTTGAAGCTGCCACATATTAGGAGGCTTTGAGACACTTGGATGGTAAGGATGCTGCTTCTTGTAATACCAGCAGAGCCGATTTCTCAGGTAATGGGAGATAGGTAGGATTGTCAGAACCTGAACAATTCAGGAGCTGAATTTAAAGAGACAGTGATCATCCTTGAAACTGATCTGAGCTGGAAGATTAGGTTCACTGGGTTATCTTAACATGCATGAATAGCTATAATGAGATAAAAATCATGAAAGAAAACAAAATATGAAGGATAGATTTAGGAGGCATAATATATAAAACAAACAGTACTTAGAGAAGGATAAAAAGGAACTGGGAAGAATAAAAGAGTAGAGAATGGAGAAAAGTATTCAAAAAAGTTCCACTTAATCAGCATTGGAAAAGTGTAAGAAGGGGAATACAACACACTGGTTAGGGAAATAGTTGGCATCTTATTCCAAAAAAAAAAGTAGAGCAAGGTGTAACTGGAAAAAGGCCAGGAAACATGGAAAAAATATTATAGTAGGCCTTCTATGTTACTTAAAGGATAATAAAATGAATAGTATCTGAAAACAGCAAAAATTTAAAATGAATATTATCTTTTTGCTGGTGACAAAACTGTAAATCTAGAGAATTTAAGACATGCCAGTAAAAAAAAAACTGCAAAAAGTAGGAAGGTGGCTGTATATAACAGACGCAAGTAAATAATTTCTACCATTTTAGCATGTCGCTATTCTCAGGCACTGTTTTCATGTAATAATAAGGAAGTATAAGTCTCTGTACTTCCTGATACACCTTTCCTTAAATTCTTAGGTGCCTTGGTTTATATTTCTCCCTTCTTGGTCATATGCCAGAGCTCAAACTAAATTTGAAGTTCCATGAGTAAGTGATCTTAAAGAGATAGGCATTCTGGGGCTAATTTGTTGTGACTCTTGGACTGTGTAAACTCTATCTGTTAAAAATGGGAAGGTGACCTTTAGTTTTTGACATTTGTACCATTACTCTATAAACAGAATGTCTTATTCAACACAAAAATTACATTTTTCTGCCTCCTGTGTTCTTGAAGGAACAGTAGCTTTCGGATGAGCCTTCCACAGGAAGTTGATGGATGGAGGAAATTACTCGATGGTGTCTGAATTTTTGTTGCTGGGACTCACAAGTTCTTGGGAAATTCAGATCCTCCTTTTCCTGTTTTTCACAATATTTTATGTTGCAAGCATGGTGGGAAACCTTCTCATTGTACTCACGATCATCTCAGATCATCACTTACATTCCCCAATGTACTTCTTGCTGGCAAATCTGTCCTTTATCGATACAGGTGTGTCCAGCATTGCAACTCCAAAGATGATTTATGACCTCTTCAGAAAACATAAAGTCATCTCCTTGAAAGGGTGCATCACTCAGATGTTCTTTATCCACACCGTTGGAGGTACAGAGATGGTGCTGCTGATAGTCATGGCCTACGACAGGTACATTGCCATCTGCAAGCCCCTCCACTACATGACCATCATGAACCCGAGGATGTGCATTTGTCTTCTGGCTGTTGCTTGGACCATTGGACTCATCCACTCCGTAGTCCAGCTGGCTTTTGTTGTGAACTTACCCTTCTGTGGAACCAACCAGATGGATAGCTTCTATTGTGATTTTCCTCGGTTCATCAAACTTGCATGTGTAGACACCTACAGACTGCAGTTCCTGGTCACGGCCAACAGTGGTTTCATCTCCATGGGCACCTTTTTCATCTTGATTGTGTCCTACATCTTCATTTTGGTCACGGTTCGGAAACACTCTTCAGATGGTTTGGCCAAGGCACTCTCCACTCTCTCAGCTCACATCACTGTGGTAGTTTTCTTCTTTGGTCCTTGCATTATTGTCTATGTGTGGCTGTTTCCTACCTTACCTATAGATAAATTTTTAGCTATCTTTGATGTCATTATTACACCTTTTATGAATCCCGTCATCTATACATTTAGAAATAAGGAGATGAAGGTGGCAATGGGGAGACTCTTAGTTAAGTCTTTACATTTCAGAAAAAGTCCTTTCATGCACAGTCTAAGCAATTCATGTTAATATTGGCTATACTTGGGAATTAATCTCTTTAAATGTTTTACGGATCTTTTCATTTTAATTCAGTTTTCAAAATTGACTGTGAAATCTCTCCTCCAGATCTCTATTTTGATCTAATTAAATTTCCCTGAGGAACTGTTGCTCTAAGGTTTCTGAAAATATCGAAGAGGAGTTAGCTTAGCCTTGGAATGCTGTGTTTATTACTGGAGGTCATGTCTGTTACAGAAGACCTCAGTGATGTTGATTTCTGAAACTTCACACACCAGACAGACTTTCCATTAGTATCTACTTTGGGTGCTTCTCTCTGACACTGATTCTGAAGAGCATATCTCCTCTAATCCACATATGTGCATTTGTTTATTCTGCGTGAGTGTCTCAGTGTCTATATACTTGGAGATAATTGATTATGAATAAAAATGCAAGAAATTCTACTTTATGTGAATTATTCTTATAACTAAATAGAAATGTGGAAATAATTAAAAAAATAATGCATTTGAAATCTACAAATGAAAAGATACAAAGACATATCTGAAGTACATTACATTATTTTCCTTGTGATAAAGTAGATCATTTATTATTATTAGTAGTAGTAGGAGGAGGAGGATAGTAGTATTTGGCAGTGGGATTGAACTCAAGGTCTTTGCACTGAGCTGCATCCCCAGCCCTTTTTGTTTTTAAGTTTTGAAAATTTTTGAGTCAGTGTCTTGCTGAGTTGTTACACTGCCCAGGATGGGCTTGTATTTGTGATCTTTCTGCCACAGCCTCCCAAGGTTTGAGGATTATAGGAGTACCCCACTACCTTCAGCTTAAAGAATTATGCTGCTCATAATTAGTAAAAAAATAAATGTTCAAATAGTGTCTTTGTTATCACTGGGTTACCAGATGAATAGGAGAAAGTGACATTTAAAAGCGCTATTATTCAAATGTGGATTCTACTATGTTTAGGTAACTGATCTGCCCTCCATGAGCTCCAGGATGATCTGTAACTATCATTCTGATATGAGCAAAAGACTCCTAGTAAGATTGGGAGAATAATGTTGAAGGCTGAAATTCATATCTTTACAAAACTTTATCCTATCCCTTGCACAAATTTTCCACCTCCGCTAAAATGTTAGAACCCTCCTGCCCCAATACCTTCAAAAATAAATCTCTCCTTAAAAGTTATGGGTGTCAAATATTGCATCCCAGATATAAGATAGTAACTAAAACAAGCAGTTTCACAGTTTTAGGTCATGTAACTAACTTTTTGATCCATTTTGAACTGATTTTTGTATAGGGCAAGAGTTAGGCATCTTGTTTTAATCTTCTACATATGGATATCCAGTTTTCCCAGCACCATTTGTTGAAGAGCTTGTCTTTCCCCCAACATATATTTTTGATTCCTTTGTCCAGAATCAGGTGGTTGTAATTGTGTGGATTTGTTTCTGTGTCCTCTATCTGTCCCATTGATCTATATGTCTATTTTTGTGCAATGCAATAGCATTGTTCAGTACAATGCTGTTATTGGTACTATGACTTTGTAGTATATTTTAAAATCAGGCATTGTAATATTATACCTTCAGCTTTGCTCTCTTTGCATAGAATTTCTTTGGTATTCTGGATTTTTTGTGTTTCCACATGAATTTTAAGTTTTTTTTTTTTAATATGTGGATACTGGGAGTTGAACTCAGGACCTTGTGCTTGCCAGGCAGGCACTTATGCTGCTGAGCTATATCACCAGCCCTAAGATATTTTTTAGTTCTGTGAAGAATGCCATTGGAATTTTGATGTGGATTGCATTAAATCTGTAGTTAACTTTTGGTAATATGGCCATTTCAACAATATTAGTTCTGTCAATCCATGAACATGGGAAATTCCACCTTCTAGTATCTTCTTCCATTTCTTCATTTCATGTTCTGTGATTTTTCAGTATTTTTGCCTCTTTGGTGAGGTTGATTCCTAAGTATTTTATTTGAAGCCGTTGTGAGTGGAATTGTTTTCTGATTTGTTTCTCAGCTAGTTCATTATTGGTGTATAGAAAAGCTACTGATTTTTTAATGTTCATTTTGTATCCTGTGTTATTGTGTTTTTAATTCCAAATACCACTTGTTCACTGCAAGTATATAGAAAAATGATTGACTATTTATATATTAACATTATTAACTTTTTTTTTTTGTGGGTACCAGGGGGTCGATCTCAGGACCTCGCGCGCCAACAGGCACCCGTGCCGCTGAGCGATATCACTGGCCCCTTTTTCGTATGTGGGATCTGGGAGTCGAACTCGGGCCCTCGCGCTTGCAAGGCAGGTGCTTACGCCGCTGAGTCATCTCACCAGCCCAACATTATTATTATTTTTCTATTTATTTATTTTTTTTGTGGGTGCCGGGGGTTGACCTCAGGACCTCGCGCGCCAACAGGCAACCGTGCCGCTGAGCGATATCACTGGCCCCTTTTTCGTATGTGGGATCCAGGAGTCGAACTCGGGCCCTCGCGCTTGCAAGGCAGGCGCTTATGCTGCTGAGCCATCTCACCGGCCCCGGCCCAACATTATTAACTTTTGACCAGAACAGCCAAAGAAATTCTAAGCAAAATATGTAAGGCGGAAGGTATTACAATATCTGATAACCTTACTATCATTGCTTATACATTCCACCTTTTTCTTTGCAGAATTTTAAATTGAGAGTTTCTTGTTATCACAATTTTTCAGGCTTTTCTGTATAGATGATCATGTTTTTCTTTTATTTCTATGACCTAAATAGTTTTATGTCACAATCTCTATGCATTATATTTCCTTATCTTATATAATTAGCCAGCACTTTGAGTGTGCCATTGCACACACCGTATTGATGTTCTATAATGGTTTTGTTACTCTTTATTGTGAATATTTCCACAATATTGTGCATTTACAAATATTTTAAAATCATTATTTTGTTTAACAAAACACATATCCAATCACTAATGCCACCTAGTACACAATCCATTTGAAAGTCTTCTCAATTTTCACAAAAATATCTTTGCAGCATACTTTCCAACTTGTGTGTTATGTCTAGGTTAGCTTTATTTAATATTTATTTTGTTTTTTGGCATTGTTATTAAATTGAAGTTTCCTTAGATTGTGATTAGAGTGGGTGAGAGTCTATTTCATGTCCATTTTTAAAGTTTTTTTTTTTTTTTAAGTTAGTACATGTTTGTAGTAGGAGGGAGAGGAGGGGAAGGGGATGAAGAAAACCAATTTCTGCTTTTGAAGTTTATTGTGGTATCACACAGGATTACATAGATGGTCTCCGTGGGCACTTTGAAAACAAGAAAATAGTCCTTTCTTTATGTTTTAGGGTATAATACTATTTAGATTGACTTTACTATTTATATATTTTAGGTTTATAATGTCTTTACGTTTGTGATCTCTCTTCTCCCTCCCACTTCTCTTATGTGACTCATTTTGGCTTCTGGGATTGTAGGTGACAACTCCCATGGAAAAATGAGCTCATATTGACTATCCTAAGTCTCTGTAGTGTCATTTGGTCAGTTCTCCCCTGTGTGCCAATTAGCTGTATCTCCCTAAATAATCGCATTTTACAGATATTTATGTAGAGAGTAATGCTAGTTTGAACCAAAAGGTTGAAAGTGTTAAGTCTCAAAATAGTTACACCCTTGGTCTTTAAATAAGTGCATTGGTGACAAATATAAATATAGATTAGAGCTATTGGAGTATAGTTTTGAAGTCTCGAAGGGCCAGTATTAAAAGATGTTTCTAGTGAGATTATTGTTTTGTATAGAAATCAATTAAATGTTACCTTTAATCATGCAGTTAAAACTAGAATAGAAGGAGCCTTAGCAGAGCTTAATGAGTATGAATCAATACAATGAGAAGAAAAACAACATGAAATTAGAAACTGAAATTACTTTCTTTTCAAACTCTTCTATTCCAGGGTGAGATCCAAAAAAAAAAAAAAAAAAAAAAGTGGAATGTTTAGGAGCCAGTGTTTAAGTGTGAATAGAGTGCATTTGCCTTAGTTCTGGGCTTCATTTCATTATTTTGACATGAAGACAGTACCTTTGCTTTCTCTATTCATTAGAGAGCAGTAAGAACAAAATACTTTTAATGAAAAGCTGAAAGTCTCCATGTGGATCAAGATGATGGCTGTCTGGGAACTCAACAAAGGTGCTTTGAACTGCAGGTAGTATATGAATTTGTGTTCTACCATTTTTATTTAAAAAGGTAGAATGAATTTGATGTTGACTACGAAACCCAGGTAATTGTGAACATTTGACAAATCTACCTGCTGTCTCACTAAGATCTGCCTGATGTTCTGAGATTAGATCAGGGGGCACCCAGAAAGGGGCTAAAGGAACCATCGTACAATTGGAAATTAATGAGAGGAAAAACAAGGTATTGTCTACATATTGGATAAGAGGCAGACCAGGGTATTGATATCAGTTCTACCATCTACTGTTCTTGTGCATTACTTCCCTCTCATTTTTAATTTCTCTAGCAATTAAAAGGAGTTAATAGTACTAATTTTTGTGGGTTATTACACATACCAAACAAGCTAAAATATGTAAAGAAGCAGTTGTGCTCTGTTGCACTTTGTAGTTACTATTTTGCTTTCAGTTGTTATCATTATTTCCATAGATAGCTTATCAATCACTTTATCAGGTTGCTTCCAGTTTTTCCCTATTTCAATAATTCTTTAAGTTCAAATATGAAGCTGTATAATTTACATAAATTAGATCTATGGCCTAATCTGCAGTATAGGTTCTGATTATTCTGTGAAGACAGCCCTGACCAAGATGATTCATGGATATCATTTGTTTCAGAAATAATATGATCTAACTAATCATTTGACATTTTTAAATAAAATTCATTTTTATTATTTATGTTCTATGTGTGTGTGCAAGTGTAGAAGCCTTGCAGTAATGAATATTTTAAAACTTCACTAAACTTACCATGCCCACTGGGCATGGCAAAGATTTGTTGATTAATTATGGATGATTATGATAAATAACAAAATAAATGATACAGCAAATGTGCGACAAATGCTAAATGAATCACAGTAGCAATTAGAAAAGAGAGAGATTAATATGAAGAGAAAGCCTCCTATATGATACCAAACATAATTATCTGCAAAGAAGGAACACGACAGTAGATATAGTAAGAGTCCAGTGAGAAGAATGCCATCGTTAGGGTGAACTTTATTACATACTGTAATAGTTTTGCATTATAAAATAATAAAAATGTTATTTTTGAAAGGATTAGTTAATATCACCTGCCTCAGCCCCTTTATTTCATAAACAATGAAAGTTCAAGCAGTGAGTTGAGTGTGGAGGGGGTAGGAGAAGAAACTGACTGAAGTTCCCATAGGACTTGAAGCTACTTTTCTGATTCCAAGTGCAATGGTTTCTCTACCTTCCCATGAACTACAAAATGTTAACATGACTTGGACAATTTTCTATGAAATATCAGTCATGTAAAATTTTGTTTGCTACACTGTGTTTACTGTATTCATGTTTAAATTCTCACTCATAAATCTCTTTTCTGATCTTGTCTTTACTAAGTGGTCATAGATCAAACTTTGTAACACCTTCTCTGACCTGGACTGAGATGCTACAGTGGGATACTTGTAGGGTTTCCACATTATCTTCTCTCTTCTCTTGTCCTCTCTTTGCAGGTACTTACATGTCATATCCCATAGAAGGCCTCTCTTCATATTAATATCCCCCTTCTTTAATTTCTTTCTTGATTCAATTAGCATATTATTATATGGTTACTGTAGCATTTGTTTTCCATTTGTCATAATCTTCTTTAATTAATCAACAATTAAGGTGGGCATGGTGGTGCACACCTGTAATCCTAGCACTCAGGAGGATGAGACAGGAGGATCACTGAGAGTTCAAGGTCAGCCTGGGGTACATAGTGAGTTCATAACCAGCCTGAAATACTTAGTGAGACCCTGTCTCAAAATGCCAAAAAAAAAAAAAAAATCAACATTTACCAGATGTCTACCATGCCCAGTGGACACTGTGCACTTACTGAAGTATTAAAAGTAAATAATGTTTTAAAAATTGGGATAGAATGAAGCTTAACTTGAGAGAATTAATTAGAGTAACAGCAGAGCATATAGGAACAATCAAAGGGGTTAAAAGAGTAATCGGAAATTCTCTGAAGTTTGGGGAACCACATGGGCTGAGCAACAAACTGTGAGGGAAAAATCAAGATTATTTCTGTTTCTTCTCATAAGATTTCTTTGGAGTTATTTTAGTTTCACCTAATCTTTGCCTCCAAATCTGGAATATTTTAGCAAATTTGGGAAATTAGAAGAAATGGCTTGTAACAATGAGTTACTGTGTATTTTCTGCATCTAGAGTTTAAAGGGTTATGGAAAAGTGCTTTGGCTCTGTGAGGTATTTTTTTCTTTCTTTACAGTTTTATGCTTGCGTAGTTAACGACTCCCTACAAAGCTTGCTTTCTTTTCTGTCTTTTTCAGGTAATGTTAGACACAGCTCTGCCCTCTGAGGCAATGGATGGAGTCAACCGCTCTGTGGTGTCTGAGTTTGTGTTCCTGGGGCTCTCCAGTTCATGGAGAATCCAGCTCCTTCTTTTTCTCTTTTCTTCTGTGTTCTACATGGCAAGTCTGATGGGAAACCTCCTAATTGTGTTCTCTGTGACCTCTGACTCTAACTTACACTCCCCCATGTACTTCCTGCTGGCCAATCTCTCATTTCTTGACCTGGGAGTTTGCTCTATTGCAGCTCCCAAAATGATTTATGACCTTTTCAGAAAACACAAAACCATCTCTTTCAGTGGCTGTATAGCTCAGATTTTCTTTATTCATGCGATTGGGGGCACAGAAATGGTGCTGCTCATAGTCATGGCCTTTGATAGATATGTGGCCATATGTAAGCCCCTGCACTACTTGACCATCATGAGCCCACGGATGTGCTTTTTAATTTTGGCTATAGCCTGGGTCCTTGGCCTCATCCACTCTATGGCCCAGTTGGCTTTTGTAATAGATTTGCCCTTCTGTGGCCCAAATGTACTGGACAGCTTTTACTGTGATCTTCCTCAGCTCATTAAACTTGCTTGCACAGAGACCAATAGACTGGAGTTCGTGGTCACAGCCAACAGTAGACTAATTTCTGTCGGGTCCTTCTTCATACTGATCATTTCTTACATCTTCATTCTGGTCACTGTTCGGAAACACACTTCAGGTGGTTTATCCAAGACCCTGTCTACTTTGTCAGCTCATGTCACCGTGGTGGTTTTATTCTTTGGGCCATTAATATTCTTCTATACCTGGCCCTTCCCTTCATCACACTTGGACAAGTTTCTTGCTATCTTTGATGCAGTTCTCACTCCTTATCTGAATCCAGTTATCTACACCTTCAGGAACAAGGAGATGAAGGCAGCAATGAGGAAATTTTGCTATCAGCTTGTAAGTTACAGATAGGTATCCTAAATACTTAAAGATAATCAAAATGCAGGTCTACATGCAATGTCAATGGAAAAATAAAATGGTTAAAATTTTAGATCTCTGTTGACTTTGTGGACTGCAAACATTTAGGTATTTAGTATGTTGTCAAGTATCTCTAGTACTCTAATCAGTGCAGAGAAAGGGAGCTACTGTTTGAGACTTCTGTATTTCAGACCCTGCGCAGGACGCTTAATATAAAGTATTTAATATCCCTGCTAACTTTGAGCAGTGAGTATACTTACCTTCATAATTTTCACAAAAGAAATTAAGGAATTCTTTCTGCTCATTATCTTCATAATAACTATGTAAACTGTTCAAAACTAAAGCTGATTTTCTTAATACACCACTTCCAATATTCTTAATCCCACAAAAGTTGCCAAATAGAGAACATATTTAGAAATTTAGCATTGGAGATTAGTGCTTTATTCTTTTTCACTCTTATGCTTCCTTTGTTTTGAATTGGTTAACGTCATTTTCTTAAACTGTCTGTCAAAAAGCTGTAACAAACACTTCATTTGACCCCCCTCACAGCCTTACATGAGTATACAGCATCAGGTTGCCTCCTGTGTCCTTTGGGTATTTAGAAAATTATTGATTGTAAAATAGAATTGTGGAGTTATAGAACTGAAATTTGCAATATGTTTGTCCTAACCTATTTATTTTGTAGATGAAAATAGGAACAGAAATATTTGATTATATATCTAATGAGGAGACCCAGGTTTCTTTACTTTTAAATTAAAAAATTAAAAATAAAATCCATGACTTCTTGTTCATTTGGGTCCTTGAGCTTTCTGCTAATAGATGACCCCTATGGCTTTCAATTGCCTTTCAAATTCTGACCTGAATGATAGCAGAGGTGACACAAGTTATCTCATTATTCTCTTCACTGGCCTCACTTTCATACAATTATTTGTTACTTCCAAATTGTTTCTTTTTTTGCAGCCCAATAATAAATTTCTGGACCAGTTTTAGTTATTTTATAGCTCTATGATCCTCACATATGCCTGGTCTCATCCAAGGCTGGTGTTTATGTCACTCACCAAAACCACAATCCACAATTAAACAGTACTCCTGTCTAGATTGCTTTACTATTTGAATGAGCACTCTAAGTGGCATTCACCATCACTTTTTTTGTTTTGTTTTGTTTTGTGGGTACCGGGGGTCGAACTCAGGACCTTGCGCTTGCCAGCAAGTGCTTGTGCCGCTGAGCGATATCACCGGTCCATTTTTCCTTTGCATGTGGGTACCGGGAGTTGAACTCAGGACCTCGTGCTTGCCAGGTAGGCACTTATGCCACTGAGCTATCTCACCGGCCCTCACCATCACTTTGTTAGTGCTACTAAGTCTGGAAACTATCTTAAATAAATTTAAAAAATTTCAGGTATGAATATTGCCTCTAGGTGTGTGTGTCTGTGGTGGATTAACTAATAGTCAACGCGTAACACCCAGCTGAACTGAATCGTCATGGTGCAGGGTGTAGAAGGCCTACCTGAGGATTGTTGCCAACAACATAAAAAGGAGAACTGGAGAGGAAGAAGTGTGCTCTTGATTCTCCTGGAGAAGCGTGTCACACTGGCTTTCCAATATGAACTCAGCTGTTAGCATCATCGGAGGAGCTTAGGACCTCGCTGTTGCTGAGGATGGCTGCAGTTCTTTTTGGGGGAGCTCCGGTCCCTACTTCCTGGTGTGTGTGTGTGTGTGTGTGTTTTGTTAGTGGATCATGGTTTTCTTGGCTGAACAGTTGGGGCATGTTTGAAAATTTGGGACTTACAGATAATATAAGCCAGCAAGATAATTTTTCTGATTAATAAACAAAGTTATTAATGTATAAACTGATAACTATAAGAACAATACACTAATGTCATATCCCTGTAGGTTTGAGATTTTTAATAGATATTTGAAATGAACCCATTATGTTAAAGCATTGACAATTTTCAGACTTCTTTTAGGAAACTATTCTAATCTTTTATTTTAACTTTTTAGTTTATTTTGGAATTTTTTACATTTTTAAAATTAACTTATACAATATATATTTATTAGGACAAATGTAGGCTGACTTTAACTTAGCCAGTGAGAAATATTTCTTTTTGGTAAAATTAGCCATTGGCTGAAGGTTTTCTGCGTGTGAAATTCTTCATTTTTTCTTTTGATAAGCTTTGTTTATACTTTCTCTTGATAATCCCATGAAATGCCTCTTTGGAAATTAGCCTCACAAAATGTATGTCATTTTCTGACTTCTTCTTTGGTAAGTGGAAACACAGTCATGCAATCAGTCCAAATAAAATTCAGATCAGATTTGTCATTATTCTGCTTGCTCTTAAATGTTTCATTTACAAGCTTAGTTGTAACTGTCATAACTCCTTTCTCACTTATCAGATGTGTCAAATTCTTACAGGATATTTAAAGCCTATTCATTGATTTGTCCATGAATTACTGCCACTTCTACTACCCCTGCCATCTTTACCACTACCACCACCACCACCTCCACCACCACCATTAACAACAACAAAAACATTTATCAAACACTTATCATGTAACATGTAATACCCCAAGTTCTTTACATATATTAACTAATTTTGACAGCAAGCAGATAGGTGATATTCTCATTCTTATTTTGCACATTAGGTAAGGCACAGAAAGATTAAATGAACAGCCTAAGGACTCCAAGCTGGTAAGCAGTAGAGCTGGGATAAATCCAAGCAACTTCTTTTCCAGCATTCCTGCTTTCCATCACCATACCCCACTATCTCCCAAATAATGGGTCCCTTCATCTACACTTCTAAATTCTAGACACATTTTTTCTCTCTTTAAACAGCACAAATGATAAACATAACATATACATCAACTCAATAAAATTTGCTATTCAAGATTTATGTTCCATTATTTTAATCTATCATTAAAATATCCATTTATTTACCATTCAAGAGGGCAAGACTCAGAAGTAATTTTCATAAGAAAGTAATTTCATAATTTTCCTATCAAAACATAATTATGTAAAAGTGGAGGACAGTGCACCGTATGGTCCTTGGAGATATATATGGTAGTCTGTGATCCATCCCTGTGTTTTTAGGAAAAGACTGAAGCCTGATGATATACTTCAGGGGGTTCTTTCATACTCAGAACCAGAGTTCATCAGTTCAGGCAGAGGATTAACTGATTTACATGAGTTCTTGATGGGCAGATAGAAATGACTGTGTTAGGGTAGACTATGATGGAGGTCTCTGGTTAGCTCATTCTCCCTCTCAAAGAAGAATAATGTGGAAGGTTGGATTGTAGTCAGAAGCTTACTATTGGGTCAATAATCAATGTCTGTAGGCATTAAGCTGTATTCAGAATAACAGATATGCCATTTAGGATGGAAAAAAATGATCAATAATATATAATCATAAATCTCTAGGATATCACTGCCTAGTAGAGGAGAGCAATATGAAAAGAGATTACTACAATACAGCATATAAATGCTATAAATAATGTGTAGTCTTTCTTTTAAAATTAATTTTATTGATACACTTTTGACAGACATAATAATTACATTCATCAGAGGGAATTTATACCTGTACATATTGTATTGAAATCTCTTTTTCTTGTTCCTCCTTCCCTTCAATCTTTCTTTCTCTCCCCTTTATAATGTTTGTTTCTGTTGTTTTCCTACTATTCTTTTTAATTATTTTTATACCCATTCCCTTTGTTCCCCCCACTCCCTCCTCCCTTGTTTCCCTTCACATTTGAACATTTTTTCCTACTTAACAATATCTATGATACACTTTGGTCCTTATTTACCCTTTCAGTTTCTCACACTAGAGAAACAATGTAATATTTAAACATGTGTGTCCAATTTATTTCACTTAAGAGTATGGTTTCAAGGTGCATCCATTCACCTAGAAATGTCTCAAGTTTATCCTTCTTTATGGCTAAGTAGCACACCATTGTATAAGAAAAACACGTCTTCTTTATTCATTCATCCATTGACGGGCATTTGGACTGTTTCCAAGATTTAGCTATTACAAACTGTGCTGCTGTAAACGTGGGTGTGCATGTAGCACTGTGGTGTGATGGTTTTAATTCTTTTGGGAAGATAACAAGAAGGGAAATAGCTGGGTGAAATGAAACCTCTAGTTTTAGTTTCTTGAGGAATCTCCACACTGATTTCCACAGCAGTTGCACCAGTCTACACTCCTACCAACAGTGGAGAAGGGTTCCTTTTCCCCACAGCATTTGTTACTGGTTGATTTTTTGATAATAGCCATTCTTTCTGGAGTGAGTTGGAATCTGTGTTGTTTTAATTCACATCTCTCAAGTGACCAGTGATGTTGAACATTTTTCCACATATTTATTTTGTAGTTCTACTTCATCTGAGAACTGTCTATTCATTTTAGATGCCCATTTTTGGATTGTGTCTTTAAATTTGGGGGGTCTGATTATTTTGAGTTCTTTATATATTCTAGGTATTAGTCCTTTGAGTAACAGCTGGCAAAAATTTTTCCCACTCTGTGGGTTGTTTCTTCACTCTATTGGTGGTCTCTTTTGCTGTGCAAAAGCTTTTAAATAAGATGAGGTCCTAGTTGTTGATTCTTTATGATATTTCCTGTGGGATTGGGGTTTTGTTCATAAAGTCTTTGCCTACACCAATATCTTCAAAGTTCTACCTATTTTCTCTTCCAGTAGATTTAGTGTTTCTGTTTTAATATTTAGATCTAATATTTAGATACATTTCAACTTTAATTTAGTGCACAGTGAGAGATATGGGTCTAGTTTTAATCTTTGGCATGTGGAAAGCCAGTTTTCCTAGCACCATTTATTAAAAAGGTTACGTTTCTTGCAGTGAAGGTGTTTGGCACCTTTGTCAAAGGTAAGGTGGCTGAGTGTGCTTAGAATTGTTGCTGCAATTTCTATTCTGTTCCATAGATTTGAGGGCTTTTTTTTTTGTTTGCCAGTACCATGCTGTTTTTACCATGGTAGCTTTGTAGTGCAATTTCAAAGCAGGGATTGTGATGCCCCCTGCCTTGTCTTTGTTGTCTAGAATTGCTTTTGCTATTGTATGTCTCTTCTGGTTCCAAATTAACTTTAGGATTGTTTTCTCTTATTCTGTGAGGTATGCTATTTCTATTTTGATTAGGATTGCATTAAATCTGTATCACAGTTCTTTTATTTTAAAGAGAAAAATAAAAACAATCATACAGAATTTCATAACAATATAATAGGAAATTATTGTTAATATATTGTGTATTGTTATCTTCAAAGTAGTTGCTCCAATTACAAGATATAGGGAAGCAAAATTGATCCAACAATATAAGCACAAACTGTTCTTTTCAAGGAACTAAAAGACATTGGTAGTGTAATTATCTTAGCTAACTTGTATTATATACATACATATATATATATATATTTTTCTTTTCCCTTCCTTGTTTTCTCCTTTTCCCCATCCAAGTTGTTCTTTCCTTTTGATCAGTTTCTTTCCCTTTCACAATATCTACTGTTGATTTTGGGTCTTATTTACTCTTTAAGTTTCTTACAATAGGGAGACAGTACAATGTTTACCCATGTGGGTCTTACTTATTTCACTTATGAGTATGGTCTCTAGTTGCATCCATTTACCTATACAAGCCTTGAGTTTATCCTTCTTTATAGCTGAGTAATACTCCATTGTATAAAAATACCACGTGTTCTTTATTCATTCCTTGTTGATCGGCATCTTAATTGTTTCCAAGACTTAGCTATTACAAATTCTGCTGCTATAAACATGGGTGCACATATATCACTGTGGTATGATGTTTTTAATTCTTGGAAAATACCTAGATGGGGAAGAGCTGGATCAAATGGGACCTACTAATCCTAGTTTTTGAGGAATCTCCACACTGATTTCCACAGTAGTTATACCAGCCTACACTCCCACCAACAGTGGAGAAGGGTTCCTTTTTCCCCATGGCCCTGCCAGCATTTGTTATTGGTTGATTTCTTGATAATAGCCATTTTTTCTGGAGTGAGATGGAGTCTCAGTGTTGTTTTAATTTGCATCTCTCGAATGACCAATGATGTTGAACACTTTTTCATATATTTATTTGTTATTTGTATTTCTTCATCTGAGAAGCATGTATTCATCTCAGATACCCATTTTTGGATTGAGTCTTTGAATTTGGGGATTCTGATTTTTTTCAATTCTTTATATGTTCTAGATAGAAATCTTTTGTCTGAGGGACAGTTGTCTAAAAATTTTTCCCCAATTTTTGGGTTTTCTTTTCTCTCTGTTGGTGATTTCTTTTGATGTGCATAAGATTTTTAATAAGGAGATCCCAGTTGTTGCTTCTTTGAAGTACTTCCTGTGCAGTTTGGTTTTTGTTCATGAACTCTCTACCTATCCCTATGTCTTCAAGATTTCTACCTACTTTCTCTTCCAGTAGATTTAGTGTTTCTGTTTTAATATTTAGACCTTTGATCCATTTTGGCTTTAGTTTAGTACATGGTGATAGACATGGGTCTAGTTTTAGTCTCTGACATGTGCAGAGCCAGTTTTTCCAGCACCATTTATTAAAGAGGCTATCTTTCTTCCAGTGAACATGTTTGGCTCCTTTGTCAAAGATAAGGTGGCTGAATGTGTTTGGAGTTCTGTATGCATCTTCTAATCTGTTCCACCGCTCCTCAGGTCTGTTTTATTTGCCAGTACCATGCTGATTTTATCACAGTAGCTTTGTAGTATAATTTCAGGTCAGGGATTGTGATGCCTCTGGCCTTGCCTTGTTGCCAGGATTGCCTTTGGTATTGTAGATCTCTTCTGGTTTCAAATGAATTTTAGGAATGTTTTCTGTAGGTCTGTGAGGTATGCTAATGGTATTTTGATTAAGATTGCATTAAATCTGTAAATCAGTTTTGGGAGTATGGCCATTTTCACTACGTTGGTACTTCCTATCCATGAGCAAGGGATATCTTCCCATTTTCTGATATCCTCTTCAATCTCCTTTTTCTGAGTACTGTAATTTTCAATGTATAGATCTTTTACTTCCTTTGTTAGATTGATTCCTAAGTATTTCATATTTTTGGATGTTATTCTGAAGGGTGTGGTTTCCCTAATTTCCATCTCGGTGAGTTTGTTTTTCTGTACAGGAATGCTGTTGATTTTTGAGTGTTGACTTTGTATCCAGTTATACTACTGGACTTGGTTATTAAATCTAAAAGCCTTTTGGTAGAATTTTTGGGGTCTTCTACATAGAGTATCATGTCATCTGCAAATAATGATAATTTAATTTCTTCCTTTCCTATCTTTATTCCTTTTATTTCTCGCTTTTGACTAATTGATCTGGCTAATGTTTCCAGAACTATATAGAATAGGAGTGGTGATAGTGGACATCCTTGCCTTCTTTCTGATTTTAGATAGAAAGCTTTCAGTTTTTGTCCATGTAGCATGATGTTGGTTGTTGGTTTGTCATAGATGGCTTTTATCAGATTGAGGTAAAGACCATCTATTCCAATTTTCTGTTTTATCATCAATATGTGTTGGACTTCATCAAAAGCTTTTTTCCGCAACTATTTAGATGATCATGTGATTTTTGTCTTTGCCTCAGTTGCTATGGTGTATTACATTTATTCATTTGCATATGTTGAACCATCCCTGCATTCCTGGGATGAATCCCACTTGGTCGTGGTATATAATCTTCTTGACTATTTGCTGCATTCTGTTTGCTAGTATCTTATTGAGGATTTTTGCATCTATGTTTATGAGGAAGATTGGCCTATAGTTCTCTTTTTTGGTTGAGAATTTCTCTGTTTTTGGTATCAGAGTAATACTTGCCTCCAGGAATGAGTTAGGGAGAATTGCTTCCTGTTCTGTTTCATTCAAGAATTTGAGGAGTATTGGCACTAAATCTTTTCTAAATTTCTTGTAGAATTCAGCCATGAATCCTTCAGTACCTGGGCTTTTCGTTGTTGGTAAATTTTTAATTACATTTTCAATTTCATTAACTGATATTGGGTTATTCAGAATTTTTATATCTTCTTGATTCAGCTTTGGTAATTCATACATTTCTAGGAATCCATCCATTACTTCTGTGTGTTCCATCCTATGCTAGTAAAGATTTTCAAAGTAGGTATTGAAGATCTTCTGAATTTCCATTTATGGAGTTTTTATCATTTCCTTAGTCTTAATTTCCAATTTCATTGCACTATGGTCAGATAATATGCATGGGATAATTTCAATTCCTTTGCATTTACTTAAGCACATTCTGTGGGCTAGTATATGGTCTGTTTTAGAGAACATCCCACGTGCAGCTGAAAAGAATGTATATTTTGATATTGCATGCAACACTCTGTGAACATCTACTAAGTCCTTTTGTTCACAGGTTTGGTTCAGTTCTGTTATTTTTTTGCTGATTTTTTGTCTAGTTAATCTATCTTTTTGTGACAATGGGTTATTAAGTTCCCCCATTACAATTGTGTTATTGCTTATTTGTTTTTTCATGCATATTAATATTTGTCTTATATAGTTGGGTGCTCCCATAATTGGTACATATATATTTATATTTGTTATCTCTTCCTCTTTAATTTTTCCCTAACAAGTGTGTAGTGGCCTTCTTTATTTCCTTTGATCATTCTTTGTTTGAAGTTCAGATTGTTTGCGAACAGAATAGCTACCCCTGCTTTTTTCTGGGTTACTATTTCATGGAGTACTGTTTTCCATCTTTTAACTTTAGTCTATGAAGTTCTTTTTGAGTTAAATGTGTTTCTTGTATACAGCATATTGTTGGATCTTGTTTCTTGATCCATTCTGTTAGTCTGTTTCTTTTGATTGGTGAATTGAGGCCATTTACATTGATGGTTATAACTGATATGTATTGGCTTATCTTTGTCATGTTATTTTCCTGCTGTTGGTTCCCTGCTTTTCCCCTCTGTTTAATTGCTTTTCCTGCTTGGTGGTTCCATTCTGTTGTTATTCTTGGAATTGTGGTCATTTTTATCTCTGTCTAGAATATCTTTCAGTAACCTTTTAGGGTTGGTTTGATGGTCATGAACATCTTCAGTTGTTCTTTGTCATGGAGGTATCTTACTTCTCCATTAATTTTGAAAGATAATTTTGCAGGTTACATCACTCTGGGTTGGAAGTTGTTTTCTTTCAGGACTTGAAATACTTCACTCCAAGCTCTTCTTTTTTTTTTTTTTTTTTATTTTAAAGAGAAGAAAAAAAAAACAAAACAAATCAAAAGAAGAACAAATTTTCAAAACAACATAATAGGAGGGTAACAATGGTTAATACATTACATATTACTATCTTTAAGTTAGTTATTCAGGACACCAGACATTAGCATTCAATTGTGCAAACATTATTGGCACAAACCTTACTCTTCAATGAACTAAGTAAAAATGGTAGTGTATCTATCTTAACCATCTTATATATATATATACAATTTTTTTCCCTTTCCCTTCTTTCTTTTCCCTATTCCAGTCTCTCTTTCCTTTTGACCAGTTTCTTTTTGATTCACCATATCTATTGTACATTTTGGATCTTATTTACTCTTTCAGTTTCTCATACTAGAGAGATAATACGATGCTTACACATGTCACTCCAAGCTCTTCTTGACTTCAGGGTTTGTGTTGAGAAGTCTGCCATGATTCTGATGGGCTTTCCTTTATAGGTGATCTGTTTCTTTTCTCTAACATCTTTTAATAGTCTGTTCATGTGCTGAATTTCTGGGATTTTGATTATATATGTCTGGGTGTAGATTTATTTTGGTTATGGCTAATTGGAGTTCTATATGTCTCAATTATCTGTATGTCAGATTCTGTTCCCATGTTTGGAAAATTGTCTGCTATTACTTCTGCAAATAGTTTTTTTTATGTCATTTGTTTTGACTCCTGCTTTTTCATTGACACCTATCAGACTTATAGTGTTTTTGTTGGTATCATCCTGCAGCTGTTGAATTGTTATTTTCAAGACATCTTCACTTTCATGATCGCTAGCCACAATCCTGTCTTCAAGATCTGAAAGTTTATCTTCAGTTTCATTCAAGCAGTTTTTGCGAGGTTTCAATGGAAATTTTAATTTCCTGGATATCTGTTTGAATCCATTTCATGCATTCTATTTTTTTCCTATATTGATCTTTTACAGTTTCCATCCTCTTTCTATCATCATCTATTTTTTAAATCTATCTCTACTCTAGATTTGCTGAGTAATTCCTTTATATATGTTGACATTTCTTTTTTTACCTGAGAGATTATTTCTTATCTGATTTCCTCTCTAGCCTCATGGATTTGTTTCTTTACTTCAGTTGCTATCATTTCTGATATTTCAGGTGTTTGTCTTCTAATTTCTTCTATGTTGATATCTCCTGGAATTTTCTGAGTGGGCTGCAGGTCTGAGATTACATTTTGCTTCTTCATCTTGTCATTTTCTATTTCAAAAAAGGTTTTATTTTGTTTTCTGTGATGATCTTTGTGAATTTTTTAGTAGGTAGCTATATCACTAGTATCAAGACCTGTCTAGGAAAAGTCTGTTCTTCAGGGATGTCTTCTGTGTGTAGGAGATTCTTGATTTTTGTCTGTCCCAAGATCCTACCTTCTTAATTGATTAAGAGTGGGATGTTGGTATCTGTTTGGCTCAGTTATCTGTCCTTCGGTGTAGGGCTGTGGTGAGGTTATTATCCCAGAACTTCCCAGTATTGTTACAGAATGGAGAACAACTGATTGAAACAGATAATTATCCTAACTAAAGTAGGATAATTAGCAATAATAATGCCATCAAGCACAATTTAGAAACTGATAAACTGTTGTTAATATTGATTTTGTACTTTAGACCATAGGAGCAAATTCTATAGTTATATAACAGAACCGATCATAAATTAGGAGTTGGTATGCAAAATGATTCTCCTTGGTAGAATGGTTGTACCCTGTGGTGGGGAAATTTAGGGAGGATAGTGTATAAAACAATGATAACTGGAAAGGAAGTAGAAGCAAGGCTGGAGGTCAAAGGATGATCACATAAGGTTTGGGAAACTAGAGAAAGAGATAGAAAAGAAAGAATGAAGGAGTATTTGACAGATTACCTGAACTTGATCTTTGGGTCTGGGGGATGGGAATAGTTTTCTTTGGCTGGAGTTCTCTTCAGCCATTTAGAAAAGAGAAAAAAAGAAAGAAAGAAAGAAAAAAGAAAAAAGGAAGAAGAAGAAAAAGAAAGAAAAATAAAAGAAAAAGAAGAGGGAAAGGAAAAACCAAAAAAAGAAAAAAAAAAAGAAAAAAAAAAAGAAAAAGAAAAAGAAAAAGAAAAGAAAATTGAGAGAAAAGGGATGGTTATTGAGTCCTGGATTCTTCCTACGTTGGTTGCCAGTCCCCAACAGTTTTGGAAGTATGGCCATTTTCACCATATTGGCTCTGCCTGCCCAAGAACACATGATATTTTTCCATTTTCTGATATCCTCCTTGATCTCCCTTTTCAGAATACTGTAATTTTCAATGTAAAGATCTTTTACTTCCTTTGTTAGATTGATTCCTAAGCTTTTCTTTTTTTCCTTTATCACTATTGTGAAAGATGTACACCTATTTTCTGCAGGTTTTTTTTTTTTTTTACCATGAATGGATGTTTCAGTTTGTTAAAGCCTTTTTGTATTGCATTTATTGAGATGACATGAGTTTTGTCCTTACTTTTTTTTAATGTGTTGTATTGTATTTATTGATTTGTATATGTTGAATGATCCTTACATATGTGGGTTGAAGCCTACTTGGTCAAGGTGTATGCTTTTTTTTTTTTTTTTTTTTGATAATTTGTTGCATTGTCTTTCCAAGTTTCTTGTTGAAGATTTTTGAGTCTATATTTATTAAAAAGATTGGCCTGTAGTTTTCTTTTTAAGCTGGATTCTCATCTGATTTTTGAATCAGAGTAATTCTAGCTACCAGAAATGACTTTGAGAGTAGTCCTCCCTTTCAATTTCATTCAAGATTTTGAGATTTGTAATAGATCTTTTCAGAACTTTTTGTAGAATTCAGCTGTGAATTCATTGGGTTCTGAGCTTTCCTTAGTTGGTAGGTTTTTTAAAATTATTGCTTCAATTTCATTGCCTGTTATTAGATGGTTCAAGGTTTATATATCTTCTTGGTTCAATTTTGGTAATTCTCTTTTTTTGGGGGGTACCGGGGGTCGACCTCAGGACCTCGTGTGCCAGCTGGCGCCCGTGCTGCTGAGCCATATCACTGGCCCTTTTTTCATATGTGGGTACCGGGAGTCAAACTCAGGACCTTGCGCTTGCCATGCAGGTGCTTATGCCACTGAGCCATCTCAACGGTCCAATGGTAATTCATATATATCTAGAAATCCATTTCTTCTGGATTTTCCAATTTACTGGAGCATAGGATTTTGATGTAGTTCCTAATAGTCTTCTGGATATCTCCAGTACTTTTTTGTGGTTTTTGCCTTTTAAACTTTTGATTGCATTGATTTGTGGCTTTTCTTTTCTTTTTTTTTTTATACTACTATTGGCTAAGAGTTCATCTTTTTTTATATTTTCAAGAGTCAGCTCTTTCATTCATTGTTTCTTTGTATTTTTCATCTCAATTTCTTTAATTTCTACTCTGATCTTTATAATTTCCTTCCTTGCACCAGCTTTGGATTTCAATTGTTCTTGTGTTCTAGGACCTTGTAGTTCATCATTAAGTTTTTGAACTTGTGTTTTTCTGATATGGGCATTCATAGCCAAAAACTTTCCTCTTAGTACTGCTTTCATTTTGTCCTGTTTTGTCTGGTGGAGTGTTTTTGGGGCAGGAAGGGCTAAGAGTCATTCATAATGACCCTCCATCTCTCTTTGGATCCTTGCCCTCCTTCCAGTTAAGAATGAAGTAGTGAGGCTCTTAGCAGAAAATGGGAGAGTCAAGACTGATATAGTATAAAGAGAAAGTTTATTTAAAGTGTGGCAAATACAGAGAAAGCAAAGAAGAGCTACCTTATTTGCAGAGTGGTGCTGCAAATTAGGGGGCATCCTGCTCTTGATGGCCCCATGAGTATGAGATCCATCCATACTTATAGGGGCAAACTACTTTGTTGATTGGTATAGATATGGCTAAAGTGACTCCATTTTCTTTTTTTAGTCTCCAGTTTGTCTTCACTTAACCCCTAGATGCACTCACTCCCCAACCCTGCTAGATATTAAGGCACTAACCTATAGATAAACTCACTCCTCAGATCCCTTCCCAGTTAACCATTAAACCCATAAAAGGAGAAACAGTTACAGCAAACAATGGTCAAGCTGACTATTGCCCACATCCTGTGTGTCAATTAGCTTGATGTTTTGAGAAGGACCTTGTGACATTCCAAAGAAATGATGTAGTAAAGATGTGGTCTCTAGGGCAACCAAGGGATTTTTTAAAACCCCAAAATGTGTATTTAAGGAACTATGAAACAAAGGCTTGGGGTCAGCAGGCTCGATTCCTGCTGTCCTCTAGCTTCTCCAATAAAACTTACTTGTTTCTCGACTCTCGGTCTCCTGTGAGTCTTTGCCTTGCTTCTGCCATAACAGTATGGCAGAGCCCAATCAGGGTCTTAGCATTAGTTTCTGGGAATGTGACAATTTCAGCATACAGTAAATGTAACACTTTATAAGGGATACAGTAGGGTACTTTTTTCAAGCACGTGGTACATAATAAGTGTGTCTTACAATTGTGAGCCACAGACAAGAATTACAATTGTGAGCCACAGACAAGCTTGTGATGATTTTACAATGTTAGACATCTGTGTTTTGTTCTTTTTTTATGTCCCTCTAATCTGCTCCTACATCCCCATATCTTCTTGTATGTTATAGTGACATTATCATTTGATTTTCAAAATGTGTAATTTCTTCCTTGATCTCTTCTGTGACCAATTGATTACTCAAGAGTGTACTGTTTAATATCCATGTATTTGCATAATTTCTGTAGTTTCTTTTGCCATTGATTTTTAGTTTTATTGCACTATGATCTGATCATAAAATTGGGATAAAATTGATTCATTTGTATCTATGTAAGCATAATTTATGGGCTAGTATATGGCTTATTTTCAGAAAGTTCTATGTGATGTTGAGAAGAATATGTGTTCTGTTGTTTTTGGATAGAATTTGCTATGATTTCTTCAAATATATTTTTATGCTACTTTGCCATGTTGTAATTTTCCTGTAATTCCAATTATTTTTAAATTAGTCTCCTTTGTGACATCTAACAGCTGTAGGATCCATTTCCCATGATCTCTTAGTTTTTTATTTTTTAAATTTTCATTGATATATGTTTGGAGTACATTATGTTTACATTCATCATGGGGTGTTGGTGCATGTACATGATATTTCTAAATTCCTTTTTTTTAACCCCCTCCCCTTCCTTGTTTTTGTTTGTTTGTTTTGTTTTTTTTGAGACAGGGTCCTGATATGCGGTCCAAGCTGGCCTGGAACTCACTTATGTAGCCCAGGCTGTCCTCAAAATCATGGAGATTCTCCTGCCTCAGCCTCTTGAGTGCTAGTATTACAGGCATGTGCTACCACACCTGTTTAGCTTCAACATATGTCAATCAATAAATATAACACAATATAAATAGAACCAAGGATAAAGTCACATTATTATGTCAAGAGATATAGAAAAAGACTGAGAAAATTCAACTCCATGATAAAACCTTCGAAGAAATAGATTTGGAAAGATATTTCCTCAAATTCATAAAGTTCATACATTACAAAGTTACAGTTAATGTACTGAATAGGGAAAACATAACAGCATTTTTTTCTAAAATTAGGAATGATGAAATGGTATCCATTTTCATCACTCTTTTTCAGTATAGTACTTGAAAGTTTAGCTAGGGCCATTAAGCAAGAGAAAGAAAAGGATACAAATATAAAATGGAGAATGAATTGTCTTTATTTGCAGATGATGTATCCTTTATATAGAAGACCCTGAAGACTCCACCAGAACACTTTCAGATCTGGTAAACAAATCCAACAAAGAGGTAGGATTAAAAAAATCAGGGCCGGTGAGATGGCTCAGTGGCGTAAGCGCCTGCCTTGCAAGTGCAGGGGCCCGAGTTCGACTCCCGGAACCCACATACGAAAAAGGGGCCGGTGATATCACTCAGCGGCATGGGTGCCTGTTGGCGTGCGAGGTCCTGAGGTCGACCCCCCGGTACCCACAAAAAAAAAATCAACACATAAAAACCAAGTGTTCCTATATACCAGTAATGAAGTTACTAAGAAAAAAATCAGGAAAGCAATTCCATTCATAGTAGTTTAATAAAATTAAATACCTATGAATCAACTTAACCAAGAAGGCAAAATGCCCTTATATTGAAAATTGTAGATCCACAAAGAAATTGAAGACACTAAAATGTGCAAAGAATTCATTTTTTTACAGATCGATAGAACAAATACATTATAATGGCCAGATTATCAGAAGTGATCTAGAGATTCAATGCAATCCCTGTCAAAATTCCAATGACATTCTTCACAGAAGTAGAAAAAAATCCTAAAATTCATATGGAAACACAAAAGATCCAGAGTAGCCAAAACAGTCCTGAGAAAGAAAGAGCAATAATGGAAGCATCACAATACCCAATTTCAAATTATACTACAAAGTCATAGTAACACAAACATGGTATCAGCACAAAAACAAATATGTAGACCAATAGACTAGAAGAAAAGACACAGAAAAGTACCTCATATGACCACAACCATCTAATTTTTGACAAAGATGTCAAAAACATATATTGGAGAAAAGAAAGCCTCTTTAACAAATGGTACTGGGAAAACTGGATACCCACATACAGAAGATTAAAACTAGAATTCCTATGTCTCACAATATACTAAAATCTAATAAAATGGGTCAATGACCTCGATGTAAGACTGGAAACTATCAAGTTGCTGGAAGAAAACATGATTTGAAATTATAGGCACAGACAGACTTCCTAGACAGAATTCCAATAGCACAAGAAATAATAGCAAAAATCAACACATGGGACTACACTAAAGTGAAAAGCTTCTGCAGAGCAAAAGAAAGAAGAGAATTAAGAGAAAACATACGCAATTGGAAATAATCTTTGCCAGCTACTCTTCTGATACAGAATTATTATCTAAAACTCAAAAACTTTAACACATACCAAAAAATCAAATAACCCAGTCAATAAATGGGCAAATGAATTGAGCAGATACTTCTTAAATGTAGAAATGACTGCTAAGTATCTGGAAAAATGTGCAATGAGTTTATCCATTAAGGAAATTAAAATCAAACCTACACTGAGATTCTATCTCACTCCAGTAAGCATGACTATCATCAAAGATATGAAGAACGAGCTGCACATGGTGAGGCATGTCTATAATCCTAGAACTCTGGGAGGCTGAGCCAGGAAGATTTCAAGTTTCAGCCTAACCTGGGCAACTTAGTGAGATCCTGTCTTAAAAGGGGTGGGGTGGGGTGGGAATATAGCTTAATGCAAATGACCTGGTTCAGTACATACTACAAACAAAACAAAACACAACAAAACAAAATGATAGCCCTGTAAAAAATAAACAAAAGACTTTAAATACTTGTGACGATGCAAAGGGAAAAAGGAACTCTTCCACACAGCCGGTGAGTGTGTAAATTAATACAGCTATTGTGGAAATCAGTATGGAGGTTCCTCAAAAAATAAAAAAATAAAAATAGAACTGCCACAGGACTCAGCTGTATCACACCTTGGTACATACCTGAATGAATTCAAATCAGCCTGCTATAGAGATACCTGGTATCCATGTTTACTGTGTCACCATTTGCAATAGCCAAAATATGATACCAGCCTAGGTAGCTATCAACTACCTATTATATATGCACAATGGAGTATTACTCATCTGTAAAGGAGAACAAAATAATGTAATTTACATTGAATGGTTGGAACTAGAAATTATCATGTTAAGTGACATAAGTCAGACTCAGACAAGTGTCACAGGTTTTCTCTACTATGTGGAGTTAAAAATACAGATGGCCATTGAGATCATCTGACTCCAGAAAGAATGACTATGTCAAGAAATCAAATAGTAACAAATGTTGGTGAGGCTGCAGGGATAAAGGAACCATTCTATATTGTTGGTGAGAATGTAAACTAATACAACCACTATGCAAATCAGTATGGAGATTCCTCAAAAAACTAAAACTAAAAATTCCATTCAACCCAGCTATTCATCTTCTAGGTACCTTCCCCAAAGAGTTAAATATATTATATTACAATAACATATGCATACCCACATTTATAGCGGCAACATAGCTAAATCCTGGAAGCAAATTATATATGTATCAACAGATGAATGGGTAACAGAAGTGTGGTGTTTTCACACAATGGAGTACTACTCTGCCATAAAGAAGGATAAACTTGAGTCATTTATAGAAAAATAGATGTACCTCGAGACTGTAATGTTAAGTGAAATAAATCAAACACACAAACTGAAATAATACAGGACTTCTCTTACATGAGAAACCCAAAATATAAATAAGGAAAATAAAAGATAGGTAATAGAAAACAGGGAGCTAGATCTTTTGCAAAAGAAAAGGGTCCAAGAGATAGAGGGAGTAGGAAAAGGAGATGAAAAAAGAATTGAGGTGTGTTGTGTGCATGTAACAACTCCCCACAAGGAATGTAATCATTATGTACTACAAACATGTACCAATAAAAATAAAAATTTAATAAAATAACCAGATAAAATGAAATTGGAAATTTTTCTGTTCGACAAAAGTAAAGGGATAAGGGGTAGCAGAGAGGTGCTTAAAAGGAGGGTAGTAGGGGGATAGATGTGATTAAAATATGTTATGTGCATGTAAGTAAATTTTAAGAAATTTACATTAGGAGATAATTATACACATTTATGAAGTACAATGGGGTATTTCACTACACATATACAATATGTACAGATCAAATCAGGGCAATTAACACTTCCATTTTCTTATTCAAGTCCTTCTTTTATAGTTTCCCATAAAATATATAACAGGCTACTGTGAACTATTGTTTCTCCACTGTGCTACAGAAAAATAGAACTTATAAATTCTGCAGTTTGTGTTATCCAACTCCCTCTATCCTCCTTCCTCCTTGTACTTCCCAGTTTATTCTTCATTCAAATTTACATTTTTTAGTATTCATATGGGAAAGTGAAGGTGAAGTATTTATCTTTCTGTGTGACTTACTTTGCTTAATATAATTGTCCTCTAGTTCAATCCATTTTGCTGCAAATGACAGGAATTCATTCTTCTTTTTGGTTGAAAAATATTCCATTGTGTATATATAACATATTTACCTTATATTTTTAATCTATTGGTGGGCATTTAGGTTTATTCTATATATTACCTACTGTGAATAGAGTGGCAATAAATGTGAACATACAGGTATCTCTTTGACATGACAACACAATTTCCTTTGGACATGTACCCAGATAACAGGATAACTGGATAACATGGCAGATCTATTTTTAGTTTTATGAGGAACCTCTCTACTGCTCTACACAGGGACCGTATTGAGTTACAATCCCACCAACACTGTATACGAGGTCCCTTTCCTCTACATCCTCACCTACATTTGTTATTTTTGTCCTTTTGATAATAATCATTCAAACTGAGTCACACATATATCCAAAATGAATATTTAGTAAGTCCCGACTCTGTGTTCTGCATTGTGTACCACTGCACGCTCACCTTTCCTGATCAGGTTATGGGACTACATGTGGTGGTATTGGAGTTTATTCATTTTAATTTTTTTTTGTTTTTTGTTTTTTTGTGGGTACCGGGGGGTCGACCTCAGGACCTCATGCGCCAGCAGGCGCCCGTGCCGCTGAGCGATATCACCGGCCCCTTTTTTGTATGTGGGTTCCGGGAGTCGAACTCGGGCCCTCGCACTTGCCGGGCAGGCGCTTAAGCCGCTGAGCCATCTCACCGGCCCCATTTTAATTTTTTGTAAGAGTTAACATGAGGCAATGATATTTGAAAAATGATGGCTATAATATACACAGAAAAAGATCATAGAACTGTGAAAGAAAAGTGTAAGACTCTTGTTAAATATAGTCTGGGAAAGTTTTCCTGGAAATGGTATATTTACTTGAAAACTTCATGACATAGCAATTCCTCTTCTGCTCCAGTAATGAACGCTTAATAATTTGACAGTCTCATTAATGGAAAATGTCTGTAGTCCTGCATTTGGAGCCTTGTGGGACTGGAAAGCATCTAGAAAATTGTCAAAATAAAAGATAGCTTTATATTTTGTAGTTTCTCATTTTCTGTATCCTCACTGATGAGCCTGTTTTTCCATGAAATCTCTAGTTTTAGAATAGGAGTTGTATCTTCTACTACAGTTTCCCAAATATTCTAAAATTTTGGAAATTATCTCAGTTACTTCTGTTGACTCATTTTTTTTTGTGGGTACTGGGGGTCGACCTCAGGACCTCGCGCGCCAGTAAGCGCCCATGCTGCTGAGCGATATCACTGGCCCTTTTTTTGTATCTGGGTTCCGGGAGTTGAACTCGGGACCTCACGCTTGCTAGGCAGGTGCTTATGCCGCTGAGCTATCTCACCGGCCCCCTGTTGACTCATTTTGAAGGAAATATATTTCTTTCTTTCTTCCTTTCTTTCTTTCTTTCTTTCTTTCTTTCTTTCTTTCTTTCTTTCTTTCTTTCTTTCTTTCTTTCTTTCTTTCTTTCTCTTTTTTATTTTTGAGGCAGGGTCTCACGATGCAGTTCAGGCTGGGCTCGAGCTCTCTGTATAGCCCAGGCTGGCCTCGAACTCACAGCAATCTTCCTCCCAAGTTCTGGGATTACAGATGTGGCCACCATGCCCAGCAGGAAATACATTTCTAATAATCCACCTGGGCACCATTATATTTGGTAAACAGAAGTTGCTTTTTTTCTCTTCTTTTGTCCCTTTTTTTTCCCTGGGTGAAAATCAGTGCAGACTCTAAGGTATAATTCCCAGGAAAATCCAATCAAGGAAAGACTAACTACTCCCCAGACTCAGTACTATCATTTGGTCACCAATATTAAAGGCTGCTAATTAGAATGTTTTTTCTTCAAGAAAAACAACATAAGGCTCTTTGTTTTGCAAAAGTTTATGATTTCAATCAGAGTGTGAAATTATCTTCCTGAATCTAAAAAAAATGCTCCCACCACAAGGACCATCACATAAACCATATATAAAGTGAATATTTCAATTTGGCACACTAGATATTAACCCAGTTAATCTTTGAACAGTGGATCTGCATCCAGCTATCACTCAGTAATTATTTTCAATTTATTATAATCCACAGTTTGATTCTTACTTGAGATGCTTGTTATCTATGTGTTCAGGGAGAAGTACGAAGAACAGTGTGAAATAAGCGGCTATGAGTTTTGCTAATGGAATCTGGCAAGACTCTTTTGGAGAAGACAATAAGCTGGATCTTGACTGAGATTAAAGTTTTGACAAGAGGATGGTGTTCCAGAAGAGGAAATAGCATGATATTTTCATTCTTTCTATTGCATATTTTTTCTACTTCACTATTCTGTATTTCCTTTTACTTTTATATGGTAGATAAATCCTTAATTTATGTTTTTGATTTCTATGTTTTACAACCTCTGAATTCCTGCCATTTATTTCTTAGCATCACTCAAAGTAATTTCTATTTTTCTCTTTAGAAATTATAGCTTCTATGCAGTTGAAGCTTTTTTCTCCTCTCCAAAACTTTTGAGGGAATTGTCCTACCATCAGTGGAGAATAGATTAAATTCTTGTTCTAACTCAGGGAAGAGAAAGTTCTGCTTTTTTGCAAATTGGATTGGCATTTTCATTCTTGAGTCTAAGTCATTTTGAGGGCTCAGAGAAGATAAATCTGTTTGTGTTATTTTTTTCTCATTTTGATACAACCCAGGTGAAGCAGACTGTGGATAACTACAATATTCTGCTATCACGAGTAACTACCATAGGGATCTAAGATCTGGTGCAGGCAATGTTTCAGAAACAGAGTGCTAAGTTGATGATGTCACTTTGTGTGGTTGGAAAGGTGTAGGGTGAGAATTGGAAGGAAGTAGCAGCCTAGACCAATTAGAAAACAGCACATCAAGAGCATATATAACCAAAATAAAAATATGATGTGAATTGAATTCATATAAACCCAAGTAACTGCATTAGCCAGTGTCTCCTAACATCTTATGAAGAACTGGCTCAATGTGTAAGTGGTTTATTTGAGGGGGTTCTGGGAAGGGTAATACTGGAGTCTAGGAACTTGGAGGAGACCGGATTGGTGTGAGAGTAACATACTTATAGAGGCTTTGGCAGCTAGAGGGATGTATGAAGGCAACGATAATCTAAGTAGGAGTAGATGGTATTATGATGAGAGGTGTCAGGGGAGCTGGCAATGAGGGGTAAAACCCCAAGACCTACCTCCTGTGAAATTCAATTGAGTACCCTGGTCCTTAGGCCCCTGAAAATTGTCTTTGATTTTAGGTTATCAGTGTCTTAAAGAGTGGAATAATGAAGAATACCTGGAAAATGGAGTCTACTTGCTCTTAAATCTTTCTTTTTGTTCCTCTCATTTTCTTTCTTCCTCTTCCTCTTCCCCTTCCCCTTCTTCTTTTTCTCCTCTTTCTTCTTCTTTTGTGGTACTGACTATTGAACCAAGAACCTTTGAATTGAGCTACAGTCCTAGTTCTTTTGTATTTTTGGAAAATGCTTCTTGCTAAATTGCTTGAACTTGTGATCCTCCTGCCTCAGTCTTCCAGAGTGCAGGGATTACAGGTGTACATCACACACCCAGTTTTGCATGTTTTATTTTAAAGGGACTGATGTACAAAACAAAATTTATAGAATAAAAGTAGAAAGAAGAGAATAGCTATTAACATTCCCTTCACAGAATATAGCTACTGTTAAAATTTTGACATTTATTTTAGATTTTCAATGTCACTTACATTTCTTAAACAATTGCAACATCTTGGCTTCAATTTAAGAATTAGCTGTGCAGAATTAGGAATTTATCAATTTTTGAGTTCTTATTTTCTAATCTATAAGTTATAGATTATTTTAAACTGGCTATTGTGCCACAAAAAGTGTGAAAAATTTTTAGAGGTTGAAAGCTTTTAGGATAAAATTAAATTAATGTTATCAATTTGGTACTTCTATCCTGAATGATGATTAATGAAAAAAGCAGAATTTATGCTAGAGCAAAATTTGAATAAATTTTCTTAGTTGTAATTATGTGACAGAATAGGAACATTATCAATTCAGGTAAGTTTATAAAGCAAAGGGCTGATTATCAGGTCCTGGAAAATACAGGAGCTGAACTTAAAGATAAAATGATTATCTTTGAAATTGAAATCTGAGCTTGAAGGTGAGGTTCACTGGACTAAAGTGCATAAGTAAATATAATGAGATCATGAAAGAAAACATAAGAAGGGTAGACTCAGGAGACATAATAAATAAAGACAAATAGTACTTACAGAAGTATAAAAGGGACTAAGTGGCAAGAATAAAAAAGCAGAGGGTAGAGAAAGTATTCTTAAAATTTCATCTTAATCAGTGTTGGAAAAGTATAAAAGCAGAATGGAATATACTGGTAAGGGAAATGGTGGGCATCTTATTTCAGATGAAAAGAGTAGAGCAATGTGTAACAGGAAAAAGTACAGTAACCATGAAAGAATATTATAGTAGGGGTTCTATTTTCATAAAAGAACAGTAAGGAATAGTATCTGAAAACAGCAAAAATTTAAAATGAATATTATCTTTTTGCTGGTGACAAAACTGTAAATCTAGAGAATTTAAGACATGCCAGTAAAAAAACTGCAAAAAGTAGGAAGGTGGCTGTATATAACCGACACAAGTAATTCAGAAAAAAATTTATGGAATGCCAAAAAGTGACTGATTTAAGTCATTTGCTTTTTTTCTTCCTTAACTCAACAGATATTTTCTTAATCAAAATCATATGATCATTTATTCAGTAAAGTTGTATATATGATAATGTGTTCATTTTGATAATTTGGGATTTACGGCCTATTCCCTCCTTTTCTAAATCCACTGGCACTTTTGTACCTACATCTAAAATAGTCCTTTCCTATTTTATTTACTTGATCAGCATATGAACACAAAGCCTTTTGCACCGACCTATTTAATTTCCTATTAAATGTACATCTACTATATGCTAGACACCATCATATATATTCACATGCATTACTTCATTTATTTTCTGCAATGACCCTATGTAACTGACAGTTGCACTCTGCATGGAGACATAGACTGTGAGGCCATTAAAAAAAAGTGCATTCTTTCAATTAGGATAATATTTATAGGAGTTATTTTGGCAACAAATGTGATTTTTTTGTTTTCCAAATAGTTTCTTTCTCATAAGTGACCATTACTTATACAGTATCCAATCCATACATATTTTAACACTTTCATGAAAAGGAAATACAATAAAAATTCACATATACCCTCATTTTTATTGAAAAAAATATTTGTTGGTAACACATTTCCACATATATTATCTTTGAAGTGCTGTTGTGGAAATGTATTTGTTACTGAATATAAACCCACAGTACTGAACATTCCATGCTTTTTAACCCCTAAGCAAGCAACCACAGTAGAAAAGAGTGTAGTCATTTTGCAACTTTTAGGCATGTGAAAGATACTCAAAAATCTAGGCTTTTTCAGTCAGAGCCATTAATCGCATTCTTCAACAATTCTGATCAGAAAGAAAGCAAGCATTGTCTGATCCAATATTATAAAATTACTTTTATTCCTTTGTAGGACATCAATACTTCCATATCTTCTACTCAAAAATTTCAACTTTCCAACTGAGGTTTAGTTGTGGCTTTAACTAGGAACACCTTTCTTTTACTTATCATAAGTTATTTTCAGCTGTGTCTGAGTAGATAAAACACATACTCATAAAAGTACTTAATCTCAATTACATTTTCAAATTGTCTTAATGATTTTATCACAGTAGATTTGAATTCATCTATATGTAGACTTGGCTGGATACTTTCATGAATATGGTGACAAACCGTATAAAAGACAAAAGCAATAAATAAAAATTCCAACTCTTAATTTTCCAAATAAAATTACATAATTTATCTCTTGAGCCACCTCCAGATTTTCTACTTTTAATATTTTGAGACTGAGGATTATAGTTTTCAACAAGTTTCAAAATTACTATGAAGATTCAGTTACAGCATGAGTGAAAAAAACGATGATGGTTATAATTCTTTATAAAAAGGGAAAGGCAGTTATGTCAGTTTTATTGAATATAGAAAATACTTTCATCCACACATTCTCTTTATCTATTTTCCACAGTAAAACAAGTCTGGAGTCCATACCTGATTCCACATTAAAGAACACAACGTCATTAGTGCCGTGTATAGTACCTATATGTATATGATGAAATGCACAAAAATCTTTTCTATGTGTTACCATTTAGAGCCTCATAACAATTCATTAGACTAAATGTTGGGTATTACTTTTTAATGAAAAATAAACAAATATCTGAAAGACTTAAAAACATGTTTTCCAAATTAATTTGAAGTCAGGACTGGAATTGAAATCTTAACTGGTCAAGTTTTTTTTCTTTTTTTTAATTTTGATTTTTGGATGAACATTGTTGAATATTTGGTGAAGTATTAAAACAAAAAATTAAAAGTCAGAACAGACGTCGACCTTTTCTTTTGGAACTCCGGAGCCAGGATATAGTAACAGTAAGTACTTGTATTTGTGCGTGTGTGTATGTCTGTCTGTCTGTCTGTCTGTTTGTATCTGTGTTTGTGGTAGTGGTAATAGTTCTACAGAAAAAAAAAAAAGACATGAAAAGGAAAGCTGAGACCAAAAGAATTAAGCCATAAACATCGCTCAATGTCAGTATATGAGCTAAATATACACATTGAACCCTTCTAGAAAATGTGAGACTTGGGGTGTGGAGGATGGGGAAAGGGGGTGAGGGGTATGAAACTGATCAAAGTATGTTATGGACATATTTGAATCTTCCAAAATAAGTCCATTTACTCCGAATAATCAATTAAAAATGAGTGAAAAATAAAAAATATGATAAATTTGTAAATATCCATATTGTTATGAAATGTTTTATTGTTTTTAAAAAATATTACATTTATGTAGTCTCATCTCACGCATAAGATATCTTATAGGGGGCCGGTGATATAGCTCAGCGGCATAAGCGCCTGTCTGGCAAGCGTGAGGTCCTGAGTTCGACTCCCATACCCACATTAAAAACAAAAAAAGATATAGGTTTCTGTAAAACTCTGATTAAAAGACATCATTTTTATATAGCCTCAAAAAGGGAAAGAAGGATGGAAGGATGGAAGCATGGAAGGGTGGGAGGATGGAAGGATAGGAGGAGGGAAGGAAGGAAGAAAAAGAAAGAAAGAAAAGGAAGGAAAAAGAATGAGCCAGGGTGTTAGTCCAAAACCAGTCTGCAGAGGCGTAAAACGTTAGACAGTACAAAGAAGAAAGGGGAAAATTTTAGGAGCCAAGGAAACAGACACCCCTCGTAAAGGTGGGGTGGTTGCACAGAGACCACCTCTTCAGACAGTGTAAAGAGTCAGGACAGCAGAGCTCCGGCCAGGAACCCAGCAGGAAGACCCAGAAGAATAAGAGCACTGGACAAAAGAGGTCAGGAGTCTGATCAGAAACGAAGTATAAAAAATAGTACTCTATGGAGGGAGGTTGAGGGTGAATACTGAGAAACCTGTACGCTATTATCCAGAAACTTCCCAGGAAGGCGTTCTCTTTAAAAATGCACAAGGCGGGGGGAGAGTGAGAGCATAGGACAAAGTATAAACAGTTAGAAGTTTCAGGAAGAATTAAAATTATCGACATAACTTTTTAGAATGATAAAGAGGAATGACAATACACTCTGATGGTAGGACAAAATACACGAAATTAATTTACTCTCTCTACACAACATCAAGGAATATGCATTTTTTTTTTTTTTAATGTGGGTTCCAGGAATCGACCTCAGGACCTCGTCCTTGCCAGCAAGCACTTGTGCTGCTAAGCGATATCACCGGCCCCTTTTTTCCTTTATGTGCATTTCGGGAGTCAAACTCAGGATCTCGCGCTTGCCAGGCAGGCGCTTATGCCGCTGAGCTATCTCACCGGCCCCCTGCATATTTCTTAAATTTGAGTTATGGAGAGGGAAAAGAATGAATATTAAAAATGAAACATTAAGTGCCTTTGTTCTTATTCACTTAAATAATTCACTTAAGAGTAACACAAATGCACAAAGAGACACAATCTACTTCTGCTAACCAGATGTACCTAGTAATATAACAAATTTCTAATGTGTCTTTCTGTATGACAATAATGGGTGGTAATGCCCATACCACTTATAATAATTAAATGTGTCTTCATAAGTGTGCAAATTTTCTTTCCATAGGAATCAAATATTCACTTTCTACATGTTCATATCTTCATAATTATCACCAATTAAATTATTATTTCAACATATTACTTTCACTTGAAAAACTTTCTGAAATCTACTCGATGGATATGAAGAACAGCTCACTGATATCTGAGTTCATTCTGTTAGGACTCACCAGCAGCTGGCCACTAGCAATTTGCTTTTTTATCATATTTTTATTGGCTTATGCAGCAATCATGGGAGGAAATCTTTTAATTGTAGTCACTGTAACCTTTGACTCTCACCTTTATTCCACACCAATGTACTTCCTCCTTGGAAATCTCTCCTTTCTTGATATGTGTATTTCCACTATCACAACCCCTAAAATGGTCACAGATTTCCTGAGGGAGAGCAAAACTATTTCCTTGTGGGGCTGTATGGCTCAGATGTTCTTCCTTCACTTCTTAGGGGGCAGTGAGATGACTCTGCTCATAGTCATGGCTGTGGATCACTATGTCGCAATATGCAAACCTCTGCACTACACAGCCATCATGAGCCACAGGGTGCTCCTGGGCTCTGTGCTGCTGTCATGGGCGGTTGGCTTTGTGCATACCATGAGCCAGATGGTTTTCATGGTCACTTTGCCCTTCTGTGGCCCCAATGTAGTGGACAACATATTTTGTGACCTTCCCCTAGTTGTAAAGCTTGCTTGCACTGAGACCTATGTACTGGAGTTGCTGGTAATCGCTGACAGTGGGCTTCTGTCTTTCATCTGCTTCGTGCTCTTGCTCATTTCCTACATTGTGATTCTGGTGACTGTGCGACGTCAGTCCTCGGGTGGACTCTCCAAGGCTCTGTCCACACTGTCTGCTCACATCACAGTGGTCACTCTGTTCTTCGGGCCATGTATCTTTGTTTATGCTTGGCCATTTAGTAGCTTCCCAGTGGATAAATTTCTTTCTGTGTTTTATTCTGTTATTACACCCTTGCTGAACCCTGTTATTTACATGCTGAGGAATCGAGAGATGAAATCAGCCATGAGCCGACTGAGTACTCAACACGTCAGCTCCAGATAAATCTAGATAATTGTCATCAAGTGAAGAGTTTTTGTGCAAAACCTTTGTAAGTTACATTTCAAAATAGATTGCTATTTGTTTTATTTGTAAATTTTAAAATCATATTGTACATTGAAATTATCAAATATAATCTTTCATTATATTTCTAGGATACATTTGGTTTTACTGAAAGAATAATTATTTTCATTGAAATTTTATTCAAATTTGGGTTAATGAATTATTTTTAAATATAATAATTAAATAGAAACACTGATTCATCAACTATATTTTCAAACTCAGAAATATCTAATATTAACTTTCTGTAAAAGAAATCAAATACAAATTCGTATACTTCTAGTTAGGGATCTTTTATCTAAATTGTCTTGACTACATACAGTATAATTAAAATTATATGAGATATTCTGAACCCACAGGGATATATATATATATGTCATATATATAACCTTATATAATTATATGTATACCTTATATATACATAACATTATATATATACTATATATATATAACTTATATATACATAATATTATATATACATATACCATATATATATATATGTATATACCATTTTTGTGGTCCTAGTATATAAAAGTCCTTTTTTTTTTGTGGGTACCGGGGGGTCGACCTCAGGACCTTGAGTGCCAGCAGGCGCCCGTGCTGCTGAGAGATATCACCGGCCCCTTTTTCGTATGTGGGTTCTGGGAGTCGAACTTGGGCCCTCACGCTTGCTGGGCAGGTGCTTAAGCCGCTGAGCCATCTCACCGGCCCCCAAAAGTCCATGTTTTTAAGAAGGCAAAACAGTTATTTCTTATGAGAGGATAGATGGATATAATAATGATATAAAATATTTATTTTTTTTGTTAAGAAAACAGAAATTCTACCTGAATGGGTTCATAATGTAGCTTCCTTTTCAATCTTTCATTTATTTTTGCTTCATACATCTTTTCAGAAACAAATAGAGGCATTACTATTGTATTAGTCCTCTGGACAAAAAATAGTGAAGTAGCTTAAATGTATTCCTGGTATGCACATCAAAACAAAATAAGAATTATGCAAAGTGGTAATTTTCCTAAAGAAAGCACTAAATTATAAATTTATATCAGTTGTCCATGAATATTATAATAGACAGTCTATGACCTCTTTGACATCAAGTTCAAATGTTCTTCTCCATCAAATCCCCAGTGATCTTTTATAAAACTATATCCAATACTTCTCCATTGCTGTCTCCTAGGCAACATGTATGCCATACTGATCATAGCTAAAGAGTGCCATGACCGTGTATTCCTAGCCGTATGCTCATGGAATATAAGAACAGGGTCTCTGGATATCACCAACTATTCTTGTATTCATTTCTTATGAACTACTTAAATCACGGAGTTAAATGTAGATGCTGATGCAACACATTACTTTATCATGTTTCTAAGATGTTACCACAGTTTGTTTTAGATTTGCTTTTACTGTTGGGTTGTTAGTGATAAGGAAGAGCCTAAGCAACCCTCTGCATCCAATCATTTTATCTTGGGAAAGATAACGACTACCATCAGCTCCATAAATGTCATTATTTAGATGTTTTTAAATTATTTTCCACTGTGTATGCATTACTCATAAATATCTCACTTTGCATATTTTTAAAAATTGGTAAAAATAGAATGCACGTCAGTGATGTTAATCTAAATTTTATTTTTCAGTGAGTTTATGTTTTAACAGCTTAACTGTTTACGTACTGCTTTAGTTCCTTCATTTAAATGGCTATAGTGACTTTTATTTTATAGATATGCTAAAATGTATTTAAAACTCTATGTCTTTGGAGACATTTAGTATCTTTTAATTCTTTGATATTATGTTGCTATGGTTTAGTTGAATGAAACTACATTTTTTATTGCACAAATAAGATAATGTCACTAAAATTTGTACTTAGAACTGGAAATAACGAGATATTTTGTATCCTATAGAGGGGTCAAATTTCTCCACCTTGCTTTTGCAGAACTATGTAAAGTGGGGGTTTTTTGCCATTTGAATGGTTATAAAAATATGTTATGTATTTATTTCAATTCCTTGGTTAATAAGAAATTTGGATATCATCTCAAATTATATTTTGGAAATTCTGTTGAATCCATTGACGAATCTATTGAATAGAGTTTCTCCTCTTATCTTCTCTGAATTCTTATGTTTCAGGTAAAGCTCCAACATGATATTCTTAGAATGGGGTTACCTAATCCTCCAAGCTTGAATGAGATCCTTCTATGGATCCACAGTAGTCTATATTCTTTTGCAATATCTGTCACTCATTACATTATTTATTCAATAGTAATGAGTATCTGTCTATATTTCCTGTTAAAGCATAAAGAAATCCCAAAGTAGGTACTAACAAACACTGTTTTACTGACAGATTAGTTTTTTGCATCATTGACTTTCTTAGTCAGATAAAGAAGCTTAGTCCTTTATGAAATTTTAAGGAATATTCATGATGAAATATTTGGTGGAAACTCTTATTCATGACAGGATGTAATTATTTTTTCTTTACATTATGAAATAAGATATGATTTAAAAGTCCAGGTGTCATGTATCAGTATATCATCCAATTTTTTCCCCTACAATGTACATGCAAAGTCAAGATAAAAGATGATTCTAAAGTTTAATTTGTATTCTAGTACTACTAATATTGTCATTCAATGTTTGTAATAGTGCCCCTTTAAAAATGCCTAATTATTTTATCAATATAATGAAATTTGCATAAATACTACTCTATTTTCTTCTGAATACAATTCATTTTGTTTTGATAGAGAGAATTCATTGCTTCAATGTGATGCTATTTTTCCAAAATATGGATGAAAATAAATTACTTTTTTCTCCAGTGAATAGTTAAAATGTTTCCAATTTCTGATTAACATAAGCATTTTCATTATTAGTGTCTTTATACCATACCAGTATGTAAACCTGCATAAGAATTTCTCTAGCATAAACACCCAGGGGAAAAAATACCTGGATCATCAGACATTTACACATTTAATTTCATTATTGAAATATTAGTTCTTCACTTACATTAGACTGATTTCAAATGTTTAATAGCTCATAGGTAAATGTGGCTACCATATGGAGAGAGACAGATAGAGAACATTTCCATCCTGCAGGAATATTTTGCAGCAGTGATCTTCTGGATTTTATATGCTATGAGTATTTCTTTTGAATGTGTTTGTTAAATTTTCTCCTAGTATTTTCCATTAGGCAGAAATTTTTATTACTTCATCTTCATTATTTATAAAAATGTGTTTTTACTCATTTTCTTAACATTTATTTATAGATGTCTTTTGTCAATAACAGGTTTCAAATATATTGTGTAACATTTTATTCTAGCATAGTCCTATTTTTTTTTTTCTGACGTTTGTGATTAAATGTTTCTGGAATCCACCTTTGTATACATGGAAAATAGGGACCCAAATTTATTTATCCTATTTTAATAAACAACCATTCCCAGCAACATCTCTACACTAATCTACCCTTCCTCCATTGATTTCTTTGGGTCAATGTAAAACTAAATCACATATATGTCTCTGAGTGCATTTCAGCTCACTTATTTTCTAAGTTTTCCATTCAGTTCCATTTTTATGCATTTTAATTTACCTTTAGTCAACATAATTCTCTTTTGTAGTAGGCTACTGCTTAGCTGCTCAACGTGACTTCATCAGTGCTAAGGCTGTGTGCCAGATTAGAATTCAACAAGGTCGTCCACCCTGCAGCTTGACAGTGCTTGCTGAGAGCAGCAGAGGTCCTGATACAGATTGTGTTGTGGTTTAGATATAAGACGTCCCTTAAAAGTCTCCTGTGTTCAAAAGAGGAAATTTTGGAAGGTGATTGAATCATGGGGATCCTACATCCATGAGCAGATTGATCCATTTAGTGATTTCATTGCTAAATGTGCAGTTAGGAGGTGGAGTCTGCTTGGAAAAATGGTATCCCTGGGGGTGTGGCTTTGAAGGGTGTATCACTTTCAAGGCCGACCCCTCCCTTCTCTTTCTGCTTTCTGGGTGCCATAAAGTGAGCATATTCCTGTGCTCTCCCCTTCTACTGTGCCACTTTTTCCTAGGAGCCAGCCATGAGTAAAATTAGACCTTCCCTCCTTTAAGTCATCTGTGTCTGACATTATGGTCAGCAGTGAAAAAGGTGACTAATACAGATGGAATGGGAAAGGAGTCCATGTAACTTTTCCCAAGGATCTTGTCTTTTGCTTCTGCTTTTCACTGCTGTGATGGATAAATTTTTGTCAACTTGATGGGCTTGGGAGCTGATGAGGGGATTAGTAAAGCACACTTCTAGTGTTTCTAAGTGGGATAGGAAGGTGTGACCTTGGATAGTGGTCACTTTCCTTTTCCTTTCTGGCACTGTGCTCATGCTCTATTTCCTGTCCACCATCAACTAAGCAGCTCTGCCATTCATTTCCACCATAATGTTCCTGCCCTGGAGCCAGCTGACCATGTAAAGAATCTCCTGAAACTCTGAGCCAAATACTACCTCTCCTCCTTTAAATTATGAGTATCAAGTATCAAGTCTCAGTAACAAGAAAGTTGAGTAATACAGAAAATCGGTAATGAGAATGAGGTCATTACTGTGACTATACTTCATCATAGGGTACAGACATCTTTGAAACTGGTTTTCTAGAAAAGTTTAGAGAGGTTTGGAGATGTGGATTGTAGAATCCCTATAATTCTGTAAACAGAACCTGACTTGTTCCTGGTTAGAGTTCAAACAGCAGAATGCTGGTTGGAATATGAATAGTAAAGTCCAGGTTTAGGAGTTTCAGTTGTAAACAAGGACCTCATTGACACTCAGACTAGAGGCCACTGGTGTTACACTCTGACAAAATTCATCTACATTTTGCCCATGTTCTGAGACTTTTTGGGAAACTGAGATCAAGGACAGTGAACTACTTGATCTGGTGGAGAAAATATTAAGACAACCCATTGTTCAGTCTATAGATGAGTACTGTTGTCTGCTTTTGGTAAGATGTACAATGAGAATCAGGTCCCAAAAGCAGAGAAGAACAACTTAAAATACAAAGTTTGTCCCAAAATCATATATAAAATTGGGGAAAATTGAAGTATGGGTGCTGAAGAGATTAGTGCCATTAAAAAGAAACCAAGTATTGTATACAGGGACAGGAAGGAAGATGGCTGGAAGGCATCTTAGAAATCAGCAACTCCCCACACACCCCAGGCCCAAAGATGCAAAGTGCAAACTTTTTATTTTAGAAGAGTCCCTGGGACCGTGCTGAAGAAGATCTTCCTAGGCAATTTGTTCTCCAAAATTCATATCACTGTAGTCAGCCATCCAGGCACTCAGAGTCTGCTGTTGCAGAGGTCCAGGGAGCCATTATGATTACTCCTCCTGACAGCACACCGTGGCTTCATCCATGTGATGCTGGTTTTACTGGCATCCAGAATGTAAGAGTTGTTGGGCAAGGAAGGCTTACACCCAGATATCAAAGGAAGGCCTGAAAGGCCAGGCCAGGAGCCCTTGAGAAGGCAGTGTGTGAAGCTGTGGGAGTGAAGCTGCAGGTTCAGTGGGAATCTTAGGAAGATGGAGATGTGAGGAACATGGATCATTTCCCAAGGAAAGCTGCAGACTTTGAGTGGAGCAAGCCCAAATGAGAGGCCATGTGGCTCCAACTAGCAAGGGCATAGGGTCACTCCCTCAGGCCCTCTGAGACTCACATCTTACCACCATACTTCCAATGCTGGACATGGAGCTACGAGACCTAATGTTTGCCTTTAGGGGTTTCAGTCTAATTTTAGTTCAATTCTTTTCTATCCCTTTTTCTTCCATTTTTAGAATAGGGATGATTTCCCTGTGCCATTGTACCTTAAGATTATATAACTTGATTTTTATTTTTAAAAACAGCAGATAAGAATTTGCCTTAAGTCTTAGAAGACACTTTGATGTGGACTTTTGAAAAATGCTGGAATTGTGAGGCTTTGGCAAAGGGATTATTGTGTTCTTGTTTATATGCAAGATAGTTGCAAAATGTTAGGCAGAATTACTAATTTGTTATTATAGTTACTTGAAGATTAAATATGGTTTAAGATGATGTCCTTGAGTGACAAGGGGCAGAATGTGGAGGTTAAGTTTAATTACCTTGAGAGTATTGAGGATATTAGCAAAGTATATTTCTTGTTGTGTTTGGTAGGTCATGAAGCTGTGATTTGAGGTAGTATAATCGATCCCTTTTTTTCTGCTCTGCTTTCCAACTATGATGAATTAAGCAGCTTTGCTCTGCCATGCCCCTCCACTACAACATTCTTGTCTTAGAACCAGCCAACCATGGATTGAATGCCCTGAAAATATAAGCCTAATTAAATCTCTCCTCATTTAAATTGTTGGTATTGGGTATTGTGTTTCAGCAACTGGGAAGCTGACTTCCAGCAGCTGTTTTCATTACAGCCCTGTAAAACCAGTAATTTAGCAAAGGGGAGTTGGTGATTTATAGCATCACAGCCCACATATCATTCACCATGTTCTCAGTATCATCTAATAAACTCATATATTCTCAAGGTGGACTTGTCAAAGTCATTCTTTGTACTATTATCTCCCTCTCAATTCAGAGGTAGACTTTCTTTTTATGTATCACTAGGAAATTCATGAAACATATTATTTTGGGGAATTTTACTTTGTACATGGGTTCCACATATGAGTGAGACCAGGCAGTGCTTGTCTTCTTATGGCTGTTTTATCTCACTTAAAATAATGATCTCCAATTCAACCCATTTTGCAAATGACAGAACTTCATTTTTATGGCTGAATAGTACTCTGTTATGTATATGAACCACATTATCGGTATCCATTCACCAGATGGTAGACAGGTTGTTTCAATTTCACGAATACAGCAAATTTTGCTGCAAGGAATAATGGGAGTCCAGTAGTTTCTATAACATATTGACTTTATTCCCTCTGGACATGTACCCAGTAGTGGGATTGCTGGATAATTATGTCTTATCTTCCTTCAGTGTGATTATGTTATTCATTTTAAATACCATTATATTTATTTAATTCTCTTTATTTTCCATTTTAGAGCATTTATTTTCTTTCTCAAATACATATGTATTAAATCTCAGTGCATTCAAAAATAACATATGCATGGGTATATACATTGACACATACCTGTGTGTATGTGTATGTGAAGTATTATAGCAAACTGTAAACTCACAGTGATTTCACTCCAGTCCTCTTCCAAACCATTCCAGTCACCCTTACTTTCCATTTCATCACCACTTCTCTCTAGAAAGAAACAAATTTAATTATTGTGTAATTTTATCTGCACAAATATGCAACTATGTAGTCTTTCTCCCTTTTTTCTTTTATTTTACAATAAGCTGCAAGAAGTAGGTTATTTTTTACATTATTTTTCTCTTTTTATAAGACAGTCCTGCAAATATAGGGTCATGTGCTCTCCAAATAGGCCATCTTGTCTTCTCTATTCTTCTTCAAAATGGTATCATAAATATAATGTGAATGACAAACAAAAAAGGACACAATTCAAATGTTCTGGCAGCTTAACATGAACTGCCTTGGCAAGTCTTCCCATGGCTTCCCTCATCAGATTGCTGCTACTACATACTTCAACAAGAAAGTATCACAGTTTTTGCTAGTTCCTGAGGTGATTCACTGTCTGCTTATATCGGTATCATTACTATCATTACTATCATTACTATTCTGGACTTTGATTAAAGAGCCTACATCTCCAGATGACTTATTGATTTGGTAGGGTGATTAACTCACCCTTTGGATGGTCATGATTTTAATCTATATTTGAGTCACTTGAATACATGCACATAACCTGATCACAGCTTCCCCGAGGTATACACTGAACAAGTGGCCTATGTCTCCTTTTAAATCTAAAATTATTAGCAACAATTACAAACACACAGATCTCTTTTGGGGGGGTTTTAAAAAACTTTTGAACAACCTTTTCATAGTTTGATAAGCATCCTACAGAAGAAGAGAAATGAGAAATGGCATGGAATATAGTTGCCATGTCATAATTAAACTCCAGATCCACACATGCCTCCTTCTATAAATCTATTCTCTACCTGTTAGAGAATATCTCATGCTGTTTCTACCTCCCATGCTCTTTCTAACTTTCTATAAGATATTGTCTATATATTCCTGTCTCCTTACATTGAACCAGACAATAACTGCTGGTAAAGATGTGATTTATTACACCAGAATGTGGAGGTATTAGACTATCTCAGTGCCCTCTTATTTTCATACTCACTTTCACTAAGGTTTAACTCATGACTTAGTAACCTAGAGGAAAAAATCAAACGGTCCCATAACCAAGCCGGGACAAGAGAAGATGGCAACTAGCCCCAGGTCTAATAACCTATTCAGTCTTCCCAGTGGGACTAACCTTATGGTATTCAAACTGTAGTGCTGAAAGACCAGACCAGTACTTTGTATTTCTGAATCATTATTCCCTGAACAAATCAAATTCCCATTAGAATCACCTATGAGAGTGCCAAATATCTTCCAGCACTTATTAGCACACTAAATTCTGAAAGAGACTGTATTAGGGAGTCCACGGGTAGGAGTTTAAATGTTTTAGTGACTTATACTCCTTGTAGAACTATGGACTCAAATGGACCATGTCCACCTAGATACTTTCTCATCAGAACACATATCATTTACCACATCTGAACTGGTAAGAAGACATCGTTAATCTCTTAAAGCCTGTGCAGTTGCCTGTTAGAGTTCACATGAAAAAGCAGATGAGAACCATATTTATTGTGATTGACATGTAACAGGACAGTCTCAGGTTTCAGAAATTTCTGCAGACATTCTAGATAATGTGACGAAAGAGAGTTGAACTTGGAGTGATGAATATTAAGTGAGATGATTTATGTGAATTTCTTAGTACCAAAACCTGGTACATAACAATGAATGATTGAATTTGTTACAATTGATGAAAGACTGCTGAATCTCTGTTATGTATGAGGCAATGTGCTAGGTCAAAAAGTGCAACAATAATAAATCAAAGAAGTCACAATCTTGTCAGAAAGAAACATATACACTTAAGTACATCACAGATAAGGGCAGCACATGACACAGAGAAAAGACTCATGAATTCTGACTCAGTATGTTACAAAAGATAACACTGGTAACATATTGGTTTATGTACTGAGGTTGAATACAAAGCATTAGAAAGCAAAAGGTGGTTCACTGATTAGGTTGTATATGTTTATTCTTAATAGGGACTTATATTTCCTGAACCCATCCTTGAAGTTGTCTGAGGAGAGTCAGGTTGCTGATAAATCAGTTAAATCTAACAACTACAAAAGACTCTTGTGAATTTAAGAGATTCTAAGCATTTTTATTTTAGAATAGGCGGCACTACTTGGGCCTCTATTTCTTATTACTTTTGACTAGACAACAATTAGTCACAAGAGAGACATGGGTCCAACTACACTTGCTGATATTACAGCTTTTGCTGAGTGGCAGGGAAGAATAAAGAGCTTAGAAAATACAAGTATGTGCTAAATAAAAAGTGAATCATGTCCTCTGAGAGGCTGTGTAAAGCACAGGTTTTAGAATATCACCAGGACTTATCTTTGCTGCAGTGTCCCACATAAACTTACCTACACTTCTCTGAGCCTTAGGTCCTTTAACCACAGCAGCCTATACAAATCATGGCCTTACAAAATTTCTCTAAAAATGTGGGTATCAGCCACAACAGAGCATAGCATATGACAGCCACAAAAGAAAAAAATAATTACTGCCAGAAAATTTTTCTAGGAATGAAGAGAAAAGAACCCTACTTATGGGATAGTGGAAATTCAGTGGGGGAAAGACAGCAGTCTTTGGTCCAAGCCCCACCAACTCACTTGTCTAGAACATCTCTGTATGTGCTGGATAACAACCCCTTCAAATGCTAGGGCTACATTATAAATAAAGAAAAATTCTTCAGGTTGTTAGTGGAGGACAATCACTCCTAGATATTAAAATTGAACATGGAAGAGGATAGTCTGAGACACTGTGAATAACAGTAAATTTGAAGCTCAAGAAAGGTAACTAAAAAAACCCAAAATGAATAATCTCCATTAACTCTGTGGTAGAAGTGATCTCATCTTTCTCTCTACAGATCACCTCAGAGCAAGCTATGTGATGGGGCCCATGGAACTACTAAATCAGTCTCAAAACTCAGAATTCATTTTGATGGGACTGACCAGCTTCAAAGATGTAGAGTTTCTTCTCTCTGGACTCTTCTCAGTTACCTACGTGCTAACACTTTTGGGTAACCTTCTCATTGTGGTCACAGTGTTTTTCACTCCAAACCTAAACACCCCCATGTACTTTCTCCTTGGAAATCTCTCCTTTGTGGATATGAACCTTGCTTCTTTTGCCACCCCTAAAATGATTGTGAATTTGGCAAGAAACAGAAAGACCATCTCTTTTGCTGGTTGTTTCACTCAGATATTTCTCCTTCACTTCCTGGGTGGAGTTGAAATGGTACTACTGGTTTCCATGGCTTATGACAGATATGTGGCCATTTGTAAACCCCTACACTACATGACCATCATGAGCAAGAAGGTCTGCGTTTTACTCGTTGTGATCTCATGGTTTTCAGGTCTCCTTCACTCAGGGCTTCAGTTACCCTTTGTTGTGAGCTTGCCTTTCTGTGGTGCCAATGTGGTAGACAGCATTTTCTGTGATCTCCCTCTGGTTACTAAGCTTGCATGTACAGATACCTACTTTGTGCAGATAGTCACCGTTGCCAACAGTGGCATGATCTCCATCAGCTGTTTCATTATTTTGCTTGTCTCCTACAGTCTCATCCTCAGAACCATTGGGAAGCACTCTTCTACTGGGCAATCCAAAGCCCATTCCACTTTGACTGCTCACATCACAGTGGTCATTCTCTTCTTTGGTCCATGCATCTTCATCTATGTCTGGCCCTTCAGCAACCACTCTGTGCATAAATTCCTTGCTGTATTTTATACCATTGTCACCCCTATCTTGAATCCAATTATCTACACTTTGCGAAACAATGAAATGAAGACAGCCATGAGGAAAATTTGGAGATCTTTTGTGATTTCTAGAGAGGAGACTTAGATTGAAAACAAAATTGTAGGGGCTGGTGAGATGGCTCAGCGACGTAAGCACCTGCCTGGCAAGCGCAAGGGCCTGAGTCCCACTTCCGGAACCCACATACGAAAAAAGGGCCGGTGATATTGCTCAGCAGCAGGGGTGCCTGCTGTCACACCAGGTCCTGAGGTCGACTCTCAGTACCCACAAAAAAAAAAAAAAAAAAGAAAACAAAATTGTAGAGAAACAGGTTTTTTTCAGATCTTTAAGTACATCTTTTAAAATAGAGCTTTGGGAGACATATAGAAGAAGGTAAACAAAGTATATAATACGGAAGTCAGATAGTTTCAAATATTTTTAATGTTTCACCACATAAAATGAATAGGTAAATGGATAATGACTTTTTAAATTAATGTTTATAGTAACTTTCTTCACAGTATCAAAAACCTGTCAACAACTAAAATATCTATCAGTGTATAAGTAAAATTTCATATGTTAACAAAATGAAACTACTAATCCATGCTGACAGACTTTATAGTCATTATATCGAGGGAAGAAGCTTATCCTACATGATTCTGTTTATGTGAATTTCAAGACTAGTCAAAAGGTCTATGGTGAAAAAGTCAAAATAGTTGTTATTTCTGGTGCAAAGACTAACTTAAAATAGTCAAGACGATGCTGGAATTTTCTTGTATATTTCTTGGCATTTATTGGGATATGTGTGTGTAAACATGTAAATGCACTCATATATATGTAGATGTGAAAATTCACTTATCATTTTCATTTAAGATGAGTGCATATATTTTACATTATTGACTATTTTTTATATTTAAAGAAAAATGTTAAGAATGAACTATGGAAGTTGAAATGATGTTAGCTTTTATTAATAAATTTCTCTTGAGTCAACAAAATGTACATGATGTTTTCCCATCATTCTTACTTTTTTTTTTCTCTAGTGCTGGGTGTCAAACCCAAGGGCCTTGCTCAACATGCTAGTCAAGTGCTTTTTCAGTACTATTGTCACTTCTTAGAAAAGGAAAAGGTCATGCTACTATTTAGTGCCTGGCTCCCCTATTACCTAGGTGTAGTATAACTTCATTTCCTAGTTTATTGGTTAGTCCACATGTTTATCGGTTTTCTTCTTTTTTGATTTGTATATGATTGTGACACACAATAATTATATTCATCTCAGGGAACTTGTACATATATGTGGGGAGCAGCTGAAGCTGGAAATTGATCACACATGTGCTCCTGCTCCACCTCCCCAGCCTCAGGCCAGATGGGCCAGCCAGAGAACAAAGAGAAGTGGAGCTGAGCTACTTAAACAAACTGCTCCAGCCCAGAGAACACCTAGCCCCAAGGCAATCCAAGCAATGGGTTGCTAGGAAAAGGGGTGTCACCTACCACCAATTTGCTAAATGTATACATAAATGCACTGCTTTGGTTGAGCAGTTCCTTTCCTCCCATCAGGAGAGAGTGCTCCACCTGACCTCAGATTTTTTTCTGATCTTTATTTCTCCATCATCTCGCCGTCCTTTCCCCTGGGAACTTTGAGTGCTGTGCAGGATGCGGCACATATCCATATTGCATCTTAATCATTTTAATTTCCATTCTACCCCCCACCCTCTTGTCTCATTGAACGCATATAGAGGAAGAATGGTAAAACATAGCAAGATTACATAATTCCAATATTTCAGAATATTTTAATATTTCACCAACAAAATTTATAGATAAAATGCTACTGATTTTAAAATGATGTTGACTGAGATAAAAATTATCAAATACTTGTCTTTCAGAGCAGTTTGCTAGATATATATTTTAACAAAGTATTGAAGTGGATTTGTATGAAAGACATATAAAATGAATCCTCAGAGAATATTTGTCACTTTTTCGTGTGTACAATTTACACAATTTGCCATTCACAGTGGAAGGAAGTTTGGTGTTCTATCTTCTGAAACACATTAATATCAGAGTCAGGAATCATGTGTTGTGCCTACTGAAACATCACTATTTCTGAGATTTAGTATCTACTTGTATGATCAACACACACTCATTTTCTTATAGTTTTTAAATAAGAGTTGTGTAGATAACATGAATATGTAAACAGTATTAAAGCTTATTACAGTCTTCCTGCTCCCAATATATTAATTTTAGAAAACTATTCCCATGACTCAAAAAATAAAGTTTCATGGTCCAGAAAGCCAAATCCTGTTTGTGGAGCCAGGATTTTTCTGTGTGTTCCTTCCAGGCCAGATTCAGCTAAGATACCATAGACAGTTAGTGCCTACTCTGACTCCAGAGCCACCTGTACTACTTTTCCTGGCTCCCTGACTACTTAAAAAGCATCTGTGTACCTCACATACCATTATCAGTTAGGCAATGAGAATGCCTGACCCCAGCTATCACATTAATACCTGGGAACATATTTATGTATCTTTGCACAAACCCGTGCGTTTGGCCTCAGTTGCATCCCTTCTCCAAGAGCGCCTTGGAGAATGTCCTACAGACACCCATGGTACCATCACCACCAACAGTTCATCAAGCTAGATAATAGGCATTGAAGGATCCGCTCAGCCACAATGCATCAAATAGGAGGCAAAGCAATTGAAAAGATTTTAACTGTCACCACCACAGAGTCAATCACAATGAATTTAGACATCCAAGTTGTTTCCATGGAAGATTCTTTAGTTTTTCCCAACACTATCTTCAGTTTATATGAGCTGTGAAGAAGCTATAGAACTGTACATTATGGTAGTAAGAACAGTTATACTGCACCCATCTAGTGCCCTCACACCCCCAACACAGGGTAAGATCTTTCTTGAACACAATCAGCATGCAATATCTGGAAGAGGTGACTGTTCCATCAAATGCACAGAAATCTACTTCAGATAACAAGGAATATAAAATCCGAGAAGACATACCTCCACCAAAAGAACAGTAAATGCCTGGTAGTGATGTAGAACAAGTGAAGATTTATGAAATATTGGGCAGTGAATTCATAGTAATTGTTTTAAGGAAGTTCAGCAAACTTTAGCATACAGGGAAATAATTCAACAGCATCAAAAAAAATCGTGCAAAAATAAAGAAGAAAGTAAGCAACTTGACAGAAAGGCTGAAATAATTTTTAAAAATCCAGAAATTTGCTAAAGGATTGGCAATATTAAAGGATGTAAATTATGGTATCAAAAACATAGATGGAGGCTTATAGTTGTAGCTCAGTGGTAGAATACTTTAGATTGCGCAGGTTTTCATCTCCAGCACCAAAAGAAAAATCTCAGAACAAATAATACTAAAAAATAAAGAAAGAAAGAAAATGGTGGTTGAGTTAAAGTGTAATTGTATGGAAATCAAAACTGAGTATTAATTCACCTAAAAGAGTGTATTATAAACATAAGGTATGTGCAAATGGAAAGCAAGAGAACAGGAATAGTTATACCTATATCAGATAAAATAGACTTAACAGTAAAAAGGGATATAGGAGCTCATTATATGATGATAAAAGGGTCAATTCATCAAGACAATATAAAAATTATAAATATTTATGACCCCTACATTGAAGAAAATATTTTGAAGGAAGAGAGAGAATGTAACACAACAAAAATTGGGGAATTCAGTACTGTACTTTCAACAATGGAGGCATCACACAGACAAAATAATTACTGAAACATCAGACTTTCATGAAATGGTAGACTAATTGAGCCTGAAAACATATACAGAACATTCCATCCAAGAGCAACAGAAAACACAGTTTTCTCATGTGAACACAGAATACCTCTTAGGCCACAAAGGTCGTACTTTGTGCCACAAAACAAGTAATGCAAAATTTAGCTTTTAAACTATATCAAGTATCTATGCAGAATACAATGACATAAAATTAGAAATCAGTCAATAACAAGAAAAAATTTATATAATTTCAAGTGGATGAAAATTAAGTAACCAGCTCCTAAATGAATAATGGGGAAAGGGAAAAATTAAAAGGAAGGTTTAAAAGTAAATGGACAGGGCCAGTGAGATAGCTCAGCGGCATAAGCGCCTGCCTGGCAAGCACGAGGTCCTGAGTTCGACTCCCAGTACCTACATTAAAAAAAAAAAATAAGTAAATGGATATGCAATATTTCAAAAGTAATGGGATGAAGCAATTATAGTTCTAAGAAGAACATTTATAACAATCAACACCATCATAAAAAAAAATCCAAAGATTTAAATAACAATGTAACACTTCAATTAGACAAGAATAAATAAGAAGAAAAAATCCACAAAGATCAGAGGCAAAATTGATGAAATACAGTGTAGAAAAACAATAGAAAAAATCAACAAGAAGTAAGTGATGGTTTTTTGAAAAGATAAAAATCAATAAATTATTAGTGAAACAACTCCAATAAATTAAATCAGAAATAAAACAGGACACTTCAAATTTCTGAAAAAAAATTATAGAAGAGAAATATTGTAAACTAATTTTTAAGGCCAGCATTACCCTGAAGTCAAAGCCAAACTAGCACTCTAAAGGAAAATAAAATCACAGATCAATATTCTTGAATAATAGATACAAAAAGTCCCCAACAAAGTACTAACAAACTGAATACAATAGCATATTAAACCAATAATTCATGATGACCAGATGAAATTTATTCTAGGGACCAAAGTGTGGTTCAAAACATTTATATCTACCAAGGGGACTCAGCATGTAAGCACAACAAAGGAGAAAATTATCATAAAATCCTATCAATACATGCAGAAAAACATTTAACAAAATGCGATATTCCTTCATGGTAAAAATAATAACTAGGACAGATATTGCAAGCCTGTTAATATTATACTAAAGGATAGAAAGTTAAAACTTTCTCTAAGATCAATAACAAGATAAAGATGCCCAGTATTACCACATCTATGGAAACATAATATTGGAAATCCTAGTCATAATAGTCCTCCCATAGTAGGGAGGAGGAAGAAATAAATATAAGGCATCTAAATTGGGAAGAAGTTAAGTTGTCTCTTGCAGATGACATGGATTATTACATAAAAATCCTACAAGTTTCACCACACAACTGTTAGATCTAATAAGTGAATTTGGTAAATTTTCATGAAACAAAGTTACCATACCAAAATAGTTCCTACATACAAAGATGATTTATTTGTAAAGACAATCAGTAATACAATCCAAATGACAACTTAGTTATAAATATAAAATACTTAGGAACAATTTAACTGAGGAACTGAAAGATCTTAGTGGAAAATATTTAGACACAATAAATGGAAAGACAGCCAGTATTGAGAGATTGTAAAAGTTAACCTAGATAGGGCCGGTGAGATGGCTCAGCGGCATAAGCGCCTGCCTGGCAAGGCGAGGCCCTGAGTTCGATTCCGGGAACCCACATATGAAAAAAGGGCCGGTGATATCGCTCAGCGGCACGGGCGCCTGCTGGCACACGAGGTCCTGAGGTCGACACCCGGTAACCACACACACACAAAAAAAGTTAACCTAGGGCCGGTGAGATGGCTCAGCGGCTTAAGCGCCTGCCCGGCAAGCGCGAGGGCCCGAGTTCGACTCCCGGAACCCACATACGAAAAAGGGGCCGGTGATATCGCTCAGCGGCACGGGCGCCTGCTGGCGCGCGAGGTCCTGAGGTCGACCCCCCGGTACCCACAAAAAAAAAAAAAAAAAGTTAACCTAGCTAAAATATCCATATTTTTCAAAGAAATCTAGATTCAATGCAATCTCTATAAAAATTCCAAATCTTCTATTTGCTTGAGATTGCTTTGAGTTTTCTGGGTCTTGTGTGATTTTATATGAATTTTTCCTTCTTTGTGAAAAAAAATGCAACAAAGCTGGAATTAACTTATTTCCTGACTTCAAAATATACTGCAAATCTGTAATAAGAAAGCATGATAGTAGCATATACACCTAGGCCAAAGGGACAGAACAGTGAGCACAGGAGAAGTTCCATGTGTATTTTGTCAATTTATCTTTAAATGAAGATACCAAAAACACAGAAAAGGAAAAAGACTCTTCAATTAAAAAAAATTAAAATACATATAAAGATAACACATATAAAAAATAAACCATATCTAGCTTAGTAACATGTAAAGTATGCTTCAGAACAAAGGTTATTATGAGAGATAAAAATCATCTCACATAAAGCAGGACAACATAACAATTTTATTTTTATACATGCCTTATCATAGAGCTCTAAGCTATGTAAAAAACTGCTAGTACTACAGGCTGAAAGAAGCAAACACAAAATTATGTAATCAAAAATGCCAAAACACCACTCTCTATAATTGATAGAAATAGAAAAACTTCACTACAGATTAATTAATGTAATAAGGTCGATATTTACATAACACTTTCACAAAATTATCACAGTTCTCTTTTTGAAGTAGACAGAACTTTGCCAAGTTAGACAATACTCTAAGCCACAAAATAAATCTCAGTTTTGAAGTATTTACATCACCTAGATTTGTACACAATAGAAATTTTGTTTACCATAGTCCCAAATTGCAAATAGCACATACATCTTTCAGAAGATAAATGGATAGCAACATTTTGGTATGTAAGTACTATTTAACAATAAAAAGGAATACTATTCAGCAACAAAAAGAAATGTTTTATTGATTTAAAACTACATGATAAATATAAAAATAGGTCTGATGAATGAAAGAAGTCACTTTGAAACAGTACATCCTACCTGAGTTCACGTACACAAAACTCTGGAATATGCAAAATGAGTAATAGCACACATATCAGCGGCTTTCTGGGGATGGAGGATGTATGGAAGGACTGGAGGGAGGGGATATCAAGGGATAAGGGAAATTTCAGAACTGAGTCATATTTAACTACCTACATTTTCATAATAATTTTGTGGTTGTTTTATGTGTGACAACACTTATCAAACTGACCATTTTAAAATTGAGCCACTTACTATATGCAATTGTACTACAACAGAGTTGATTTTAAATCTGAGATCAATGAAAATTGTTTTAAATTCAGATCAATGTTGCCTTTTAAAAACTTAAAAGTATCATAATAATTTGGCATACAGTTAATGACTGTATAAATAATTTTCCTTAGAATCATAGAATTTTTGAAACACATCGGTCATTTGACCAAGTTACCTCCCTATGTAAACAACTTTGGTGTGCATTAGGACACTGCATATAAAGCACATTTGCCTGTTTGTGGTCACATAGCACACTGTTTAGAACACAATCTATCTTCTAATTCCAAAGAAAATTTTACTTCATCTGATTACATAGATAAAGTTGCAGGTCAATACTGCAGAGGATGTCTCCATACTACTTATTAGTCAAATGAATAATTTTTGAAAATTCAGTAATTTTTAATGGACTGATTTTTATAAGGCTTTACTTATCTACCTGCTCTGATTTCAAAAGAATCCAACATTTGACATCTTCTTAACAAAGGCATCCCCAGGAGTTGCACAAGATCATTATTTCCATGATTCTTGGTTTCTTTAGAGCATAGAATAGGTAAATTTGCCCCAGGAGACAGCTTTGGGTGGTAAATATATGTGAGGCTGAGGAAAAGCACTTCCACATAGCCTGGCTCTACCCTACATGGATTCCTTAAACACAACAGAAGACTAAAAGAGAATGTTGTTTAAGAGAAAAAAACTGATTAGTAAGTCACCTCATCTCTCAGAATTTCTTTTTTTGTATTTCTTAAAATATTTCTCTGTACCTGGTGCTCATCACGTTTGGGGTTGAAAAGAGCCTCTTTAGCTTCTGACATTTTCAGAAGGCAAGCCATAGGTTTTCTGTGGCTGTCCTATTTCTACTGGAATTTCTGTGATCTTCATAACAGTACACACACCCTCAAAATTCATGACCTCAGGGATGCTCTGAGGTTGGCTTAGGAAGATCACAATTCTTTGCTTGTTAATGACTATGAGCAGCTCCCAGGTTTCCTGTTCAAATGGTCTCTATCTTTTATGCAGGTAAAAGTTTTTATATCACAGAGTGAATAGTATTTAAAATAACTTTTAGCACAGAGATAGAAGTAAAAAGAAATAAAATAAAAGAATTACAAATCCAATGAAAAGTGATCCAAAAATCCTACAGAAATAGGATTAAAACTGACATGATGATAACAAAGGAAGGCATCAAGTCCTGGAATAGGCCCATTTGTTTTATCATTATATATCATAAGCAATCCATTGAGTTGTCTAAATCCTAGAATATGACTGCAAAAAGAAACATATTGAGACTACTATAGGGTTAAGTATTTTACAGTGAAAAATAATTTATAGGGCATTACATCTAGAAGGGATTGATAATTTACTGATTCTCCTAAATATTGGTTAATTTTCGTATAGTAATATAACTACTCAGAAATATTTGAATAATGTCAATTACAGGACTGGTTTTTAAAAAGCTCTATATTTTCCTGTTGGTCAAATGTCTCCTAAGAATGAACATAGTTATCTCTGAGCAATTTGCTAGGAATTTCTCTCTCCAACACATTTGAAAACCTTCCTTTTTTGCCATCAACTGTCATCTGTGTAACTTATCTTGGTAAGTATAGAATTAGCTTTTTTTTTTTTTTTTGTGGGTACCAGGGGTCAACGTCAGGACCTCACGTGCCAGCAGGCGCCCGTGCTGCTCAGTGATATCATCGGCCCTTTTTTCGTAGGTGGGTTCTGGAAGTCGAACTCAGTACCTCGCACTTGCCAGGCAGGCACTTATGCCACTGAGCCATCTCACTGGCCCAGAATTAGCATTTTTTTAACATTTATGCTGGAAATTTTTGTATTGATATGAAATTAAGTTAGTAGCAAATGATTAGATTGTTCAAATTTTACAGGGGCATAAACTTATTGGGTATAATATCAGTTCACTTTGCTTAGATATCTCTAAAATCTCTATTACCCATGATATTCTTATTTGTAACTTATGAGTCTATTATTATACATCTCATTTTAATAAAATGAGAAAAATGAGAAACACAAGCTGAAATGTTGCCAAGGGAATTAACAATGGGGCAAAGAAAACAAACTATTATTTTTCAACCATTCAACTTGAGAAGTATTCTCAACTTATTTAGAGGTCACTATTAATAATATATTTAGAGGTAAATAATTGTGTTCATTGAAGATTAACTTACATTCACGCAGCAATAACAGTAAATGATGTATACTTTGCTTATATGCATATGTAATTTCTTCTAATTTTAGATATAACGTATAGATGATAGGTAACATTTGTAACTTTCATGGTTTAGAGATTACAATATTTCAAGGCCTAGAGATTTCATAGCCCATTTATATAATTAAAGGTAAACATTTTTTCTTAAAAAGTTTTAATTATAGGAACTCTCTGATTTCAATTTCAATCTGAGTAAACTTTCTTGTTGGTTAATGTATTTATACATGATTCTACATTAATTTTTTATTATTCGTGTAGCTTGATAAATAATTTTTGCTACATAGGTTTAAATTGATTATAAATTGTGTCCTTAGTTTTCATAAAAATCTTCACACCTTCTATAAACCCTCTTTCATGAACATTTAGTTTAGAGAATAAGAAAACAATTTTAATATTGTGATGTAATAAGGAAGCAAATTCACCAAGGCTTAAAGAAATCATTATACAGAGTATAAAGAAAATACAACATTATATCCTACCATTTGTAGTGAAATTCAGTATCAGTTCACCATCATCTTCCCAACTACATGACTTAATATTTGCTACATAGTGGAATGACTGTTGGTGCTACACTCCTTTCTTTTTTTTTTTTAGTTCCATTGTTAACCAGAAACTACTTCCAAATCAAAACTGTCAGCTTTTAGCCTTTTGCTTTGGTTGATTGCTTTGGTCACTCCATTCCTTGTGAGAGTACTTTCCTGGTAAAGCATATGCATAACAATCCCATCTTACACTCTGCTCTGGGAAAAGTCAATCTTCCTCAGTTTGCTCCTTTTTGTGGCATAAAGCCATTTAAGTTTGGCTAAGATTTCTCATTGTAATTATACTTTTCACTTGCAGATACGGACTTTCAAAAAGATAAATACCACTTTGTATTCAACTAAATGATCAGCTAGCTTTCTCTCTAGGTTAATTCAGAGGACACACTGAATAAAATGGACAAAGGAAATCAGTCTGTAGTGTCAGAATTTGCGCTTCTGGGACTTGGACATTCATGGAATATGCAGACCTTACTCTTCACGGTATTTTTGATGCTTTATCTGATGATTCTATCTGGAAATATTACTGTCATGGTCTTAACCATCCTGGACCCTCAACTCCATTCTCCCATGTACTTCTTGTTGGCCAATCTGTCATTTGTTGATATGTGGCTTTCCTCAGTGACAACTCCTAAGATGATCACAGACTTTCTCAGGGAGAACAAGACCATTTCCTTTGGAGGATGCATGTGCCAGATCTTCTTTGCCCATTTCATTGCAGCAGGTGAGATGGTGCTGCTGGTGGTAATGGCCTATGACCGCTATGTGGCCATCTGCAAACCCCTGCACTACTCCACCATCATGAGCCTGCACAGGTGCACTGGGCTGGTGGGGACTGCATGGACAGCTGGCTTCATGCACTCCATGAGTCAGCTGGTTGTGATTGTGAAGCTGCCTTTCTGTGGGCCCCGGCAAATAGACAGCTTCTTCTGTGATATACCACTGGTGACCAAACTGGTCTGCATGGATTCCTATAATTTGGACATTTTAATAAACGTAGACTGTGGGCTTGTGGCTGTAACCTGCTTTGTTCTGTTGCTGATCTCCTACACATACATTCTTCTCACTGTCCGCCTAAGCTCTAAAACAGGTGCCTCCAAGGCTCTGTCCACCTGCACTGCCCACATCACAGTGGTGGTGATCTTCTTTGTGCCCTGCATCTTCATCTATGTGTGGCCGCTAAACATCACTTGGCTGGACAAATTTCTTGCTGTGTTTTACTCTGTTTTTACTCCGCTCCTAAATCCAGCTATTTATACACTGAGAAATAAAGAGATGAGAAATGCTGTGAAAAGATTCAGAAGCTATTATATGGATTTCAAGGAAAATACATAAGGCTCAGCAACCTCTTTGTGAGTACCTCAAATTGACAATATCCTGACTATATAACATAGGTCAAAATTAAGGCAATTTAGTTTATATCTATAATTTATCGTAGTCTATACATGCACATATGTATTATATTATAGTGCAGGCATTTATGACTTACTAATAAGCCAGCAGAACACCGTGAAATTTTTTCTTAAAATCCAAGAAGAAATTATCTTTTTTTATTGGGATAGTATCTAATTAGTCTTTCTTAGTTTTAACAATATAAAGAATTTTTTTTTTTATGTGGGTACCAGGAGTCAACTTCAGGACCTTGTGCTTCCCAGCAAGTGTTTGTGCCACTGAGCAATATCACTGGCCCTTTTTTTCATATGTGGGTCCCGGGAGTCGAACTCAGGACCTTGTGCTTGCCAGGCAGGCAGTTATGCCACTGAGCTATCTCACCAGCCCAATAATATAAAGAATTTAAAATTTGTTTAATAAACTCATACGTCCATTCTGAGTGATAATATTGTAATGAACTGCTCTTGAACATACTTTGTACCTTGAGTCTGTCCCCATAATGTTCACTCACCTTATGTCAAAGGCATCTTCATTACTATTTTGCTTTATCCCAGTTTTCAATCAAAGTATTAACAGTGTATAGAAAAAAACAAGAGAATTAGATATTATTTCTAATTAGCTATTATTAGATATCTAATTATCTAGTAGATAATTTGTTAGATATCTAATAGATATTATCTAATAAATATTATTAGATATCTCATTAATTTGATATCTATTATTATCTCTAATATCTAATTAGAATTAGGTATTAATTAGATATTAATTAAACAAAAGAGAATTAGAAATAAAAATGACAAAGTAAATAGGGAATATCAGTGTAGTTAACTCTATATGGTTTTTCATTAAATAGGTTTAAAATAAATACTACTTAATGCTATTTTTAAATCTCATTCTCAAGTACTAAGCTTATTTTAAAATTATTATTTACCATCTGTGTAAAATTTGAAATCTATCTGCTTGGGTGCAGTGTTCAGGACTTTGCTGGTTAATTTTCAAAAAAAAAATGCTTGATACAGTGGATAATAGATAATAGTTAACAATTATACTCTAAAAAAATGCATGCCAATTGTTAGATTCAATTATTTATAAAATTTAATTTTTAAAGTGTATTTTCATATTTTTTTGTTTGTACTTTAAAATATTCATAAGGGGCTGGAATGTCTATATTAGTGGAAGAGTGCTTGCCTAGATAGTGTGGCGCTCTCTACAAGCACAGCAAAAAACAATGAAAATATTATTAAAAGTTGAAAACAGAAGATATGACCTATGTAATTTCCATTTTTCTTTCTTTCTTTCTTTCTTTCTTTCTTTCTTTCTTTCTTTCTTTCTTTCTTTCTTTCTTTCTTTTTTCTTTTTGGTTCTTTGAGACAGGGTCTTGCTATGTAGTCCAGGCTGGCCTTGAACTCTCAATGTAGTCTAGGCTGGCCTTAAAAACTTGTGGCGATTCTCCTGTCTCAGCCTCCAAAGTGCTGGGATTACAGGTGTATGCCACTATGTAGTTTCTAATTTTCTTAATGTGGAAAAAAAATAGTAAAATAAAAATTTATCATTCTTGGCTGCCTGTTCCATATCACCATGCTATATGTATTATAACCTTCAATACTGTTATAATCTACAAATTATGAATAATTAAAGAAAATTTGGAGATATATTAAATTTATTTAATGTAGTTTTATGTTTTCTTTAATTAAAGGATTCAAAAACAAATTTATTCCAATATGGTTCATTTATTACATGGCATTGCATGATGCAACACAATTACTATTTTCTAAAATGAAAGAGTAACTCATGCACAAATATCCCTATACCCACAAAAATTGGTGGAATATTGTAACCCACATTCTTGTGATCTTGCAGTCTGAATTGTGAACCTAAGCACACACCAGCACATGTGCAGCATGAAAGGAGTAGCAGCAACTATTTGACTCTTTGTATCTGACCTGTAACCTCAAGTCTTCCTCAAGGTTATAGCAATTCACCCATTTACTTGCAATCACTGTGTATTGTAAATATATTTATTACTAGCTAATATGCTGAATATTTTTATTTCATTATATATCCTTTCAGTGCAATCTGAGTGTTATGGATAATCCTATATGTGTTCAGATTGGTGAATCACACATCATCAGACAATTGCTTCATTCATTGGACTATAAAATAAATTCCTTGATCTAAACTAATTTTGTACTGAATTTTCTATGGTGAATAAGTCATTGCTTAACTCTATAAAGGGTGGTACAAGCTGAGGTAATGCAATAAAGGAGAAAAATCACATCAATCATATGTATTTACTTCATTGAGACAAAATTTTACTTTTTCCCTGATAATCAATCTGTAGCTAAAAGATCCATCAACGTATTAAGCCAAATTAATGGCTTATAATTAAAGAGACTTATTAGACCTAATAGCCAGATCATGCCTCATGAAGAACCCATGTTGTTTACCAATATCTACTATCTGACCAAATAGATGGATGGTCAGGAATAGAGAATAGAGAATCACACACAATAATTCTCATTTGTTTACTTGGTTATTAACGTTTCCACCATAATGAATGCTCTTGGAAAGTATTCAAAGGAGATACCTGTATTTTCACAATGTGTTTTCATTCTAACAGCTGTCACCAGCATTCTTATCAGGCTTCTTTGTCACCAATGTTCCAATTCTTTTTCTAATTCTAGGATCTGTAATCAAACCATTAGCAACAGTTCATGAATCAGTACAAACCCATGCTTGCTTCAAGCCAAAGTGAACAAATGTACTGCTTCCATTACTTCCTGGTGGATAAGTTTTCCATACCACTGTCCTCAAGCCACTAATATAATGCTAATCATAACTATTATTTTATTGTAATACCTTACTTAGTGACATTCTGAGACTGAAGACTTTTATTACTGGTCCTAACTTGCAATCATTAACAAAACTCTATATCCAGGCCCAAGATTTTACTTATCACTCCGTAAAGGAACTTTTTATGATATTAGATGTACATAGTAAAGAACAGAAGGTGATCTACTACAGATGGTGAGAAGGAGAGTTGAAGTATAAATTAATGACCTACCAAATTTGATCTATTCTGTACCATTTCCACTAGATAATATATCAAAATATTGTATCATTATTATACAGTTTGAAGAGTAATATTGTATGCAGGTCATAATATATAGCTCAGGTCACAAATTACTTGGTGTCCAAGTTGATATATTCAGTATGTAACAGATCCCTATAGAATGTTGGCAAGTGAAATTCAAGAAAAGTTACTGAGGTGCTTTAACTCTCACCGTATGTCCAACACATCTCAAATACTTCCTTTTTCCTGATCATTAGGTACAAAAAGAACAGTAATATCAATGCAGGTTGTTAATATGATGTTTTCTAGACTGCCAAGATGATTAACATATTTGAAAGAATTGACAAGTGGGAAAATTTTATCTCATTATATCCCAATGCAATTTTATATATGTATATATATATATACATATATATACTATTTGATAGTTATAAATATGTTAATTCTTCCAATAAAATGTATCCTCTCATGTAAATACATAATCCAGTGTATATATGCCTTCACAAGAAAATCACAAAGTATTTTACTAATTATATTATTAACTTCATGAAACTCTTTTAGTATACTATCAAGAAGAATTACTTGTCAAAGGAAAGACAATTGCGTTCCTTCAGTCTGATTTGACATAAGTAATGTAGAATGTGGATTGTGTGACTTTTTTTCCTAAATTATTGATGCTATAAATTATTCACAGGAGAAAGAAAAGCTTCTACACTGGATCCTTTCACTATTGTCTTTCCTAGGCCTACTCTGTGCTTTTTGTATCATATTTGAGTATTAGATTTAGTACATAGAATATACAGTCCAGTAATGAGAATAATGAAATTTAGAATAAATAATGACTCAAAATGATAACTACACAGTTAAATTCAGAGTATTTTAATATGGTAAGGGTGGTATTTTAAGTCACATTTAATACTAGTATACAGATTAAAAGACAAAAGTTTTATAATTATTATTTTTTAATTAAAAGTAAAGAAAGTCTTGGCTTCAAAACTTAAAATGTGGGACTGGGGTTGGAATGAATCTTATCAGTTTAAACTGTTATTACCATTAGAATTTTCAGGCAAGGCCCATGATAAATGCAATGCAAGAAGTTTACAGTAGATGCACAAAAGGTAAAGACAAAGGAATCAAAGTCTACAGTGCAGAAAAGTCAATAAATCAAAAGAAAAAGAGAAAGGAAGAAAAGAACAAGAGAAGTACAAGAAAGTCAAAATACACAATAAAATGGCAATATATTTTGTCTATTGACAAACAACTTTAAAAATAAATGTATAAATAATTCAATTAAAAGATATAGAATGGAAGAATGAAAATAAAAGAAGAACCATGATATATTACTCATAAAAAATACACTTTAGATTTAAGAACACATAGGCTAAAGTAAAACTGAAGGGAAATGATAGCCCATGCAAATGGAAACCAAAGAGATCAGGAAAAATATACTTATATCAGGCAAAATAAGATTTAGGTCATAAAGGAAGTAAGTAACAAAGAGGTCCTTCTTTTGAAGTGCACACAAAGCATTCTTCAAGAGAGCTCCTTTTTTAGGTTAAGGTATAACAGAGAAAAGAAAAACTAGTTCTTGCTAGTTTACTCTATCTATCTTATTTGATTCATATATTCTTATAATTTAGACCCAAATTTATCCCCTGTCTAAATGGATATGTTATGTGTAGTGCCTAAGTGACATCTCCAGACTTTTCAAACCCTCTAATGAGCTCCTTATGTATGTTACAGGTCCCTAGATAATAAAAATCTTTGGGGAGAATTTTTGAATAAAACCCAAGTCTTTTGTACAATTTCTTTTCCTGTTTTCCTGATCTATCAGTAAAGGTGGAATTAGCTATTTGCAAAGAACAAGGAGTAGTTCTGTGTCAGATTTCTGTGGCATTAGCAAGGACACCAAGATTACTTGCTGACAGAATACAGAAAAGACCTTCCAATCACTGGTGGTTCTGACTATGGGGCAATGTATTAGGTCTAAGAATGCAATAATAATAAATCAAAAATTCAAAATCTTAGAATGAAGAAAGAAACATACAATTAAGTACTTCATAGATAATAATGGCAGCACTATGGAGGAAGAGAGAAGAGAATCGTCAATTCTGACTGTTATGAAAAACGCCACTGTTTTGGATTAGACCCTGAAGTTGAACACAAACCATTAGAAAAATAAAATGTGATTCACTGATTAGGTTGTATAGATGTCTTCTTAATGAAGACTTATATTTTCTGAACTCATCCTTTCTTGAAGCTTTCTGAAGAGAGGCAGGCTGTGATAAAGCCATTAAACCTGATAACTCTCAATGACTCCTGCTAATTTATGAGATTCACGTCTATGTTCAAATAGGTGGCACTCCTGGGGTCTCTGTTTCTTATTATCCTTGACTAAACCACTAATCACAAGACACAAATGGGTAAACTAGAGTTGCTGATATTACAACTTTAACTGAGAGTCAAGGAAGAATGAAGAACTTATAAAATATAAGTATGTGCTGAATAAAAAGTGTGTCCTGTTCTCTTAGTCTCTGTAAGGCACAGAAATTGGAAGATCACTAGGATTTAGCTTTACTCCAGTGTACACAAATATAATTACCACCACTTCGTGGAGGCTTAGGTTCTTTAACCACAGCAGCCTTTGCAAATCATAGGCTTACAAAATTTCAGCAGATTTGAGGTGTAAATAAGAAATAATTATTGCCAGAATATTTTTCTAAGAGTAAACAGACAGGAACCTACCTATGGAACACTAGAAGTTCTTCCCTTCTGAAATTCTAGTGTTCCGTTGGTAAGTTCCTGACTGGCCCTTCAGCAATCACTCTGTGGATAAATTTCTTGCCATATTTTTACCATTGTCACCCCTATCTTAAATCCAATTATCTACACTTTGTGAAACAAGGAAATGAAGACAGCCACAAGGAAAATTTGGAGATCTTTTGTGATTTCTGTAGAGGAGACAGGTTGAAAACAAAATTGTAGAGAAACAGGATTTTTTCAGATATTTAAACATGTCTTTTAAAATAGGGCTTTGGGAGACACATAGAGGAAGACAAACAAAACAGAATACAGAGGTCAGATTTTCTCAAATATTTTTAATATTTTATCACATGATAGGTAAAGGACAGCTAAAGGACATTAAATTTATTTTTAATAATGTGCATAGTAACTTTCTTCACAGTATCAAAAACCTGGAAACAACTAAAATACCTATCAATGGATAAGTAAAATTTCATTATTAACAAAATGAAATAAATAATACCTGCTGACAGATCTTACACACATCATATTGAGGGAAGAATCCAGATAAAAAGGAGCTTATCCTGCATGATTCTGTTTATGTGAATTTCAAGGGCAAGCAAAATATCTATGGTAAAAAAAAAGTCAAAATAGTTGTTATTTCTGGGGTAGAGATTGACTTGAAACTGTCAAGAAGATGCTGGAAATTTCCTGTATATGTAGTGGTGGGTACATTGGGATGTATGTGCATATACATGTACATTCATTCACATATATATGTACATATGAGAAAATTCACCGATCTATATTCATTAAAATGAGTGTATATATTGTACATTACTATTTTTTATACTTAAAGAAAAGTGTTAAAAAAAACTATCAAGGAAGTTAAAATGATGTTGTGTTTCTACTGATAAAATTCCCTTAAGTCAACAAAAGGCGAAAATTATTTTGACATTATAGTTACCTTTTTATTTGTGGTGCTGGTTATGAAAACCAGGGCCTTGTACAATATGCTAGGCAAGTGCCTTCCCAGGAAATGGTCATGGCAATGTTTTGTACCTGTCTCCCCTGTTACCTGGCTATAGTATTATCTTTCCTAATTTATTGGTTAATCTACATGTTTATTGGTTTTCTTCTTTTTTGATTAGTATATTTTTATGATACATAAGAATTACATTCATCTCAGGGAACTGGTACATATACGTATTGCATCTTAAACATTTTTAATTTCCCTTCCACTCCCTACTTTCCTGGCTCACTGGAGCCATATAGAGGAAGGAAAGTAAAACACAGTAGGTTTACAGGAGTCTTATATTTCAGAATATTTTCATGTCCTACCAACAACTCTCATTTAAAAATTATAAGAAAGATGAGTGTGCCTTGATAATAGGGGTAGGTACTGAAACTCAGAGTCAGTGATTTTTCAGAAGGTACAACACATTAAGTATGGACTAATGTGGTTCAGAAGACAGAACACCAACCTTAGTTCCACCGTGGGTGCCAAATCGTTTAATTGTGCACACAAAAAGTGACAGATATTCTCTGAGGATTCATTTTATATCCCTTTCATCCAAATCCACTTCAATGCTTTGATAAAATGCATAAATTACCAGCACACACAAACACTCACACTCACACACACACACACACACACACAAAATAATAAGATTTAAAAAGAAAACATAAAATCCTGGTTGAATTAAAGTATATTGGTATTTCAATGAAAATTATTAATTCACCTAAGAGTCTATTATATCCATAAAGTACATGAAAATGGAAAGCAAGAGAATGAAAATGGTTATACTTATAGAAGATAAAACAGACTTTAATGAAAAAACTGTAAAAAGATATATAGGAGCTCATTATATAATGATAAAGAGGTCAAGTCATAGAGACAACATAACAATTATACATATATATGACCCCAACATTGAAGAAAATATTTTGATAGAAAAAAGACAATATAATATAATAAAAATAGGGGACTTCACTACTGTAGTTTCAACAATAGACATATCACACAGACAGAAAATAGTTACAGAATCATCAGACTTTCATGACATGGTAGACTAACTGAACATAACAAACATACACAGATCATACCATCCAAGAGCAACAGAAAACAGTTTTCTCACATGGACACAGAATATCTGTCAGGTCATAGTTAAAGGTCATACCTTATGTCACAAAACTATTCCTAGAAGATTTAGCTTTTAAATTATATCTGGTATCTATTCTGAATGGACTAATAAATTGGAAATCAATAACAAAAAAGTATATAATTTTAATATCACTGATCATTCGAGAGATGCAAATTAAAACAACACTAAGATTCCATCTCACTCCAGAAAGAATGGCTATCATCAAGAAATCAACCAATAACAAATGCTGGAAGGGCTGTGGGAAAAAAGGAACCCTTCTCCACTATCAGTGGGAGTGTTGACTGGTGCAGCCACTGTGGAAATCAGTATGGAGATTCCTCAAAAAACTAGGATTGGTGGTCCCATTTGACCCAGCTATTCCCCTTATGGGTATCTTCCCAGAAGAATTAAAAACATCATACCACAGTGGTATATGTGCACCCATGTTCATAGCAGCACAATTTGTAATAGCTAGATCTTGTGAACAACCCAAATGCCCATCAACCGAGGAATGGATTAAAAAAATGTGGTATTTTTATATAATGGAGTACTACTCAGCCATAAAAAAGGATAACCTGGAGACTTTTACAGGTAAATGGATGCAACTAGACATCATACTCATAAGTGAAATAAACTAGATGCACATGTGTAAACATCGTATTATCGCCCTAGTGTGAGAGGCTGAAAAAATAAATAAGATCCAAAATGTACAATAACTATTATAAAATGGAAGGAAACTGTTGAAAAGGAAAGAGAAACTGGGATGGGGGAATGGAGAATAGAAGGAAGGGAAAAGCAGAAAAAAAAAATATATATATAAAAGATGGTTAAGATAGATACACTACTAATTTCTCTTAGTTCATTGAAAAGAAAGGTTTGTGCTAATGTTGTTTGGACAGTTGAATGCCAATGTCTTGTACCCTGAGTAACTAATTTAAAGGTAACAATATGCAATGCATTAACCATTGTTACCCTCCTATTATGTTTTGAAATTTTATTCTATTTTTTTCTTTTTAAAATAAAAATAAAAAAATAAATAAATGTATGAAAATTAAGTAACATGCTCCTAAACAAATAATGGGTAAAGTGAAAATTTAAAAGGAACATTTAAAAATGTCTTTAAAATGATTAGACATGCAACATTTCAAAAGTATTAGGATGAAGCAATTGTAATTGCAAGTAGAATCTTTATAGACACTATCAACATAAAAAAGAGAAAAACATTTCAAAAACTTAATGACACATCTGAAGCAAGTAGAATGACAAGAATAGTTTAAGGCCAAAGATATCAAAAGAAAGAAAATTCACAAATATCAGAGCAGAAATTGATGAAATGCAAGCTAAAAAAATAAGTAAATAAATAAAGATCAACAAGATATAAGGGTTATTTTTTAAAAATATAAAATCAATAAGTTATTAGTTATGCTTGTATAAAATGTGAAAAGACTTAAATTTTTCCAAAAATTTTATAAAAAGGAATTACTGCAAATTAATTTTTAAGGCCAGAGATACCCTGAAACCAAAGCCACACTGGCACTCTAAAAGAAAAGAGAATTACAGAAAATTATAGTTGAGTAGTTTTGGTAGACTTAACTAAAAAATGTCTCCAGTAAATTACTAACAAAATGAATACAATAGCACATTAACCCAATCATTCCTGATGATCAGGTGAGATTTATTCTAAAGACAAAAGTATGGTTCAAAATACTGAAATCTACCAAAGGGATTCAGCACATTAACACAATGGAGAGAATTATCTTGAAATTCTATCAATACATGCAGAAAAACATAAAAAATTCAGCATCCACTTGTGGTTAAAATGACACACTGGGGAGGTATGCCAAGCCGATTGTGAATATTATTCTCAGTGCTAGAAAGTCAAAAGCTTTTCCCCTAAGATCAGTAACAAGACACAGATGCCCAGCCTTAGCTCATCTATCCAAACGCAGTGCTGGAGCCTCAGCCAGAAGAGATGGGGAGCAGGAAAAAATCCAGGGCACCTAAACTGGAAAAATTGTTATTGTCCCTTGCAGATGATATGAACTGTGATGTAAAAATCCTACAGGTTTCACCAGAAAACTGTTACATTTAATAAATGAATTCAGTGAATTTGCAAGATACAAAATACCGCACCAAAATTGATACAGGTGTTACATACTAGATGATTTATTTGTAAAGACAATCAAGAAACCAACCACAATTACAATGTAGTTATAAACATAAATACTTAGGAACTAATTTAACGGAAGAGTTGAAAAATCTTTGTTGAAAATAATTGAAGACAAAAATAAATGGAAAGATATCTCACATTGATAGATTATAGAAGCTACATATCTAATCTAAATATCTATATTTTTCAAAGAAAATCTTGATTCAATGCAATCCCTATAAAAATTCCAAATGTTCCCTTTGGTTGAGACTGCTTTGGTTTTCTGAGTCATTTGTGGTTTTAAATGAATTATAGAAGTTTTCCTTCTTTGTGATAAATAAAAAGCAGAACAAATCTGAAGTTATCTTAATTCCTGACTTCGAAGTACATGTACTGCAAATCTATCATAATCAAAACAGCATTATACTGGATTTAAAAAATACACATAGTTCAATGAGAAAGAATAATTAGCACAGGAAAAGTTCTGTGCACTTTTTATCAATTCATATTTTGTTGATTTCTGGGGACAGGGTTTCACTATGTAGCCCAGGGTGGCCTCGAACTCATTGCAGTCCTCCTGCCTCAACCACACTAGTGCTGGGATTACAAGCATGAGTCACCACTCCTGGCCTGCCAATTTATCTTTATCAAATATACCAGAACCACAGAATGGGAAAAAGTCTCTGGAATTAAAAAATGAATTAAGAAATACATATAATGATAACACAAATCCAAGAAAACCAGTAATTTTAGTAACATGCAAATTGCATTAAAGGACAACTATTACATGGGACAGAGAATATAATCTCATGCAGAGAAAGCAGGACAACATACCAATTTTAATTTTGTATGTGACATATCATAGAACTCTAAGTTATGTAAAACCTGATAGGACTGCAGGGAGAAAGAGGCACACATGCAAAAGTTTGCTATAAAATTGTCAAAACTCTACTCTTAATAATTAACAGAATTAGGTAAAATTTCTGAAGACCTAAACCAATGTAATATAGTTTATATTTACATAACACTTTCACCAAATTATAACAGTACTCTCCTTTTTGAAGTTGACAGGCATTTGCCAAGTTAATCAATGCTCTGGGCAAAAACAACAAGTCTCAATTTTAAAGTAGTCACATCAGATTTCACACAATAGAAATTTTATTTATCATAGCCCTCAACTGCAGATAACACAGATATCTCTCAGTAGATAAATGGATAGCAACATTTGGGTATATAAGTATTACCTAACAATGAAAAGGAATATTATTCGGCAGTAAAGATGAATGTTTCACTGATTTAAAATTACATGTTAAACATAAATATAAGTCTGATGAGTGAAATAAGTCACTTTGAAACAGTACATCTACTTAAGTTCATTTATACAAAACTCTGGAATATGCAAAATGAGTAATAGAACACATATCAGTGGCTTTCTGGGGATGGAAGATGTATGGAAGGACTGGAGAGAGGGGCTACCAAGAGATATGGGAACTTTAAGAATTGAGGCACATTTAACTACCTACATTTTCATGATGTTTGTATGGTTGTTTTGTGTCTGAAAACACTTATCGAATTGTGCATTTTAAAGATGAGCTGCTTACTATGTGCAATTTTACTATAACAGAGTTGCTTTTAAATCTGAGTTCAAAGTAAATTATTTTAAACTTCGATCAATATCCTCTTTTAAAAACCTAAAGGTGGGCCGGTGAGATGGCTCAGCGGCTTAAGCACCTGCCCGGCAAGCGCGAGGGCCTGAGTTCGACTCCCGGAACCCACATACGAAAAAGGGGCCGGTGATATCGCTCAGCGGCACGGGTGCCTGCTGGCGCGCGAGGTCCTGAGGTCGACCCCCCCGGTACCCACAAAAAAAAAAAAAAAACCTAAAGGTATCATACTAATGTGACTTACACTTCATACCTGGCCATGCTCCTTATAATCATAGAATTTTTGAAATGCATCAGTTATTTGATCACGTGACTGTCCATTTAAGCAACTTGGATGTGCATCAGGGTGCTGGGTCCAAATCACAGTTTCTTGTCTGTGGTCACATATCACTCTATTTAGACTACAGAGATCAGGAGATAGACAAATAATAAACAGCTAGGATGGAGACCTGAGTAAACTAAAATTGGCCCTTAGAAAACAGAAACACAAGGGGAATAATGAGCTCATTGAAATATGCCGTGGGAAGCTGGGGGCAGAGGAGCAGGGGAAATCTGTTCTCCTGATACCAGAGGCCTAGGTTCAAAAAAATGACAATCCATTGTTTTGAAGGAAAGGGCCTGGGAAGCAGGGGAGCAGGGAAGTCTGTTCTCAGTCAGAGGCCTGGCTAAAAGCAGCACCTACAATGTTTCATTTTTCACCAGCTCTCCCCTGAATTTGGGCACCTCTTCAAGACTCCTTGGAGGCCCTCTAAGTAAGCAAGAGCTTTGTATTTTCTTTCCGAAGAACTATACTCGGTTTCCCAATGCTGTGTCCCTGGGCTTCATTCTTCATGGTCCTTAGGACATGAGCCCAGAGAGAAGAGAAAATTGGTTACATTATGATCTCTCTTGTAATTGTAAAAAAATCTTTGCTTCATCCGATTATATAGATACAGTTACATGTCAAGATCGCAGAGAACTTCTCCATACTACTTATTCATCAAATGAATAATTTTTGAAACCAGGAATTTGTAATGCTGGACTGATTTATATAAGGCTTTACTCATCTACCTGTTCGGATTTCAAGAGTATGCAACACTTGACATCATTCTTAACAAAGCCATCCCCAGGAGATGTCCAAGATCACTATTTCCATGATTCTTGGTTTGTTTAGGGCATAGAATGAATAAATTTGACCCAAGAGACAACTTTGGATGGTGATGTATGTCAGGCTGTAGAAAAGCACTTCCCCGGATCCTGTCTCCACCCTACGTGGTGCGCTAAGCACACATCAGAAGAGAAGACTAAGAGAGAACGTTGTCTAAGACAAAAAACTGTGTTTAGTAAGTCATCTCATCTCTTCAATTTTCTTTTTTAAGTATTTTAAAACTATTTTCCTGCATCTGTTTTAAAGATGTCCACCATGCTTGGAGTTGAAAACAGCCTCTTTAGCTTCTCATATTTTTTAAGGCAATCCATGGCTTTTCTTTGGCTGTCCTATTTTTACTGGAATTTCTGATATCTTAACAGTGTGCAGACCAGCAAAATGCATGGCCTGGGGTTGCTCTGAGGTTGGCTTGAGAGATCACAATTCTTTGCTTGTTGATGAATATGAGCAGCTTCAAGGTATCTTGTCCAAATGGCCTTGATATTTCATGAAGATAAAACATTTTATATCACAAAGAGAACGCTATGTAAAATATGTTTTATCATAGAGAGCGATTAAAAATAAAAGGATTACAAATCTAGTGAGAAGTGATCTAAAAATTAGTTCCTACAGAACTAGGGTTAAGATTTATAATCTGAGTGTCCTGGAATAGGCCCCTGTGTTTTATTAGTATGTTTCTCAGGCAATCCTCTGAATTGTCTAAATCCTAGAATATGATTGTAAAAATAGAATTATGAAGATTATTATAGGTTTTAGAATTTTACAGTAAAAATATTATTTCCTTAAACACCCTGAATACTAGAAAACTTATGCTTTCTCTATATTTCCTTTTGCATTTTTGCAACATATCTATTAGATCATGTAAGCTCTTTCTGCAGATAAGAACATGAAAACAGGAATAGGATTAATACAATATCATGAGTTTAAAAGTAATGGAGTGAGATTGCTATCAGGCTGAACTAATTTAAAAATCTGTGGTAAAATCTGTGGTTGACTTATTCTCCTAAATATTCTTTAATTTTAATATAGTGATATAACTACTCAGAAATACTTAGATAATATCAATTAAACAACTGAATTTTTAAAAACTGTATATTTTCTAAGCCAATTGTTTTCTAAGAATGAACATAATCGTCTCTCAAAGATTTGCCATGAGTATTCTCTCTCCAATATATTTAAAACATGCTTTTTTGTCAATCTTTATCATCAGTATAACATATTTTAGCTAGGATAGAATTAGTTTTCTCACATTTGTCCTGGAAAATTTTTCTAGTGACATGAATTTAAGCTTGGAGAGAAGGATCAGATTTTTGAAATATTACAGGGATATAAAGTTATTGAGCATAATATCAGTGTACTTTGTATAGATATTATGTAAATGTTACCAAGTTATGAGGCTAATATCATATATCTCATTTTATCAGGCTTAAAAAATTAGAAACCCCAATTTAAATGATTGTAAAAAAATTAACAAACTGACAAAGAAAATGAGTGATTATTTTCAACTATCCAGCTTGATAAGTATTCAAAATTTACTTAGAGATCACCATAAGAAATATTATACGTACTGGTGAATAATTGCATTCAATGAAGATTAACTTCACGTTCATTCAAAAGTAACAGTAAATGATATATTTTCCTTACATGTATACGTAATTTCTTCTAATCTCAGAAATATTATATAGATGATAGATAGCATTTGTAATTCTCTTGGTTTAGAAACTAGAATATTTCAAAGAATAGAAATTCCACAACATCCATTTATAAAACTGAAGGCATAGTATATATTTTCTCTTAACAAGCATTATTTTATAGAACATTCTGAGTTCAAATTTGAGTCTAAATTAACTTCCCCTTTGGTCAAAGAATCTAAACATGAGTTTACATTGATATTTCATTCTTATTCATCTAGTTTGTTAAATTCCATTATATGATAGATTTAAATTGATGAAAAATTATGCCTTTGGTTTTTCATAAAAATCTTCATGCCTCTACAAAAGCTCTTTCACACAGATTTTCCAAACATTTATATTAGAGAATAAGAAAAATATTAATTTTATGATGTTTTCAGAAAGCAGTTCCACTAAAGCTTAAAGGAATCATTAGAGAGAGCATAAATAAACATTGTATCCTATCATTTGTATTGAAATTCAATCTCAGTTCACTATCATCTTCCCAACAACATGACTGAATATTGAATATATGCTATGAAATGATTGTTGTTGCTACACTCAATTTTTTTTTTAGCTCCATTGTTAAACAGAAGCTAGTTTACAGATGAAAACCCAGTTATCTTTTACCTTTTTGTTTTGGCTTCTTGCTTTTGTCACTCCATTCCTTGTGAGAGTACTTTCCTGATAAAGTACATGCATAACAATCTCATCTTACATTCTGCTTCTGGGAAAAGTCAATCTTCCTCATTTTGCTCCTTTTTGTAGCATAAAGCCATTTAAGTTTGGCTGAGATTTCTCATTGCAATTATACTTTTCACTTGCAGATACAGACTTTCAAAAAATAAATACCACTTTGTATTCAACTAAATGATCAGCTAGCTTTCTCTCTAGGTTAACTCAGAGGACACACTGAATAAAATGGACAAAGGAAATCAGTCTGTAGTGTCAGAATTTGTGCTTCTGGGACTTGGACGTTCGTGGAATATGCAGACCTTACTCTTCATGGTATTTGTGATGATTTATCTGATGACTCTATCTGTAAATATTGCCGTCATTGTCTTAATCCTCCTGGACCCTCAACTCCATTCTCCCATGTACTTCTTGTTGGCGAATCTGTCATTTGTTGACATGTGGCTTTCCTCAGTGACAACTCCTAAGATGATCACAGACTTTCTCAGGGAGAACAAGACCATTTCCTTTGGAGGATGCATGTGCCAGATCCTCTTTGTCCATTTCATTGGAGCAGGAGAGATGGTGCTGCTGGTTGTAATGGCCTATGACCGCTATGTGGCCATCTGCAAACCCCTGCACTACTCCACCATCATGAGCCTGCGCAGGTGCACTGGGCTGGTGGTGACTGCATGGACAGCTGGCTTTGTGCATGGCATGAGTCAGCTGGTTGTGATTGTGAAGCTGCCTTTCTGTGGGCCCCGGCAAATAGACAGCTTCTTCTGTGATATACCACTGGTGACCAAACTGGCCTGCATGGATTCCTATAATTTGGACATTTTAATAAACGTAGACTGTGGGCTTGTGGCTGTAACCTGCTTTGTTCTGTTGCTGATCTCCTACACATACATTCTTCTCACTGTCCACCTAAGCTCTAAAACAGGTGCCTCCAAGGCTCTGTCCACCTGCACTGCCCACATCACCGTGGTGGTGATCTTCTTTGTGCCCTGCATCTTCATCTATGTGTGGCCGCTAAACATCACTTGGCTGGACAAATTTCTTGCTGTGTTTTATGCTGTTTTTGCTCCCCTCTTAAATCCAGCTATTTATACACTGAGAAATAAAGAGATGAGAAATGCTGTGAAAAGATTCAGAAGCTATTATATGGATTTCAAGGAAAATACATACGGCTCAGCTACCTCACTGTGAGTACCTCAAATTGAAAATATATTGATCCTGTAACATAAGTAGATATTAAGGACTTTTGGTGATATCCACAATGTATTCCATTCCCTACATGCACATATACAAATTTTATATAATTCAGGCATTTTAATAAGTACAGGCACATATACAAGTTTACTATAATTCACAGATTTTAAAACTTACTAATGAGCCAGAAGTCCACTGTGAATGCTTTCCTTAAAATCTAAGCAGTAATGATCCCTTTTGGTAGGAATATATCTAATCTGTTTGTGAAGGTTTTACTAGTATAAGGAAGAATTTAAAACTTGTTTAACAAACTCACAGTTCCATTCTTACGGACCATATTTTAATGGACTGCTCTTGAATATTTTACTCATTCTGATTTAAAAAATGTATTTTATACATTGACACTCCTAACTTTTCCTCATCTTTTGTCAAAAGGCATCTTCATTACTACTTTTGACTTCTCCCGGCTTTCCATCAAAACACTAACAAGTGTGTAAAAAAAAAAAAAAAAAAGTGAATCACAGATGAAATAAAAACAACAAACAGAATAGCTATAATTACCTTGAGGTTGTTTTCATTCAAAAAGTTTTAAATAAGTATTGCATATGCTATTTTTAATCTCATTCTCAAGGACTAAATTTATTTTAAGTTATTTTTAACAATTGTTTAAAATCTTGAAATGTATCTCCCTGAAGGCAGTGATCGCAACTGTGCTAATTCTCAAAACTAAAATACTTAATGCAGTGAATAATATATGATAAACAATTATTTTCAAAAAATACCAATGATGCCAATTGTTAGATTCAATTATTTACAAAATTCCATTATTAAAAACTAATTACCTATACTTTTTGCACTTTAAAATATTGTTTGAAGGCTAGAAGATGGAATTTAATGGTAGAGTGCCTGACTGGCTTGTGTGAGGCTCTAGGCTCAATTACATTCAATGCAAAAAAAGTGAAAATATTCTTAAAAGTCTGAAATACATAATATTTTCTTTCTTTTATAATTATACATTAAATGGATTGAAATTGAATGATAATAACAATAAAATTTCATTTAAAAGTTTAAAGCAAGAAGATGTAACATATGTAGTTTCTATTTTTCTTAATATGAAAACAAAATACAATAAAATGGTAAAATAAAAATTTAACATTCCTAGCTGCCTGTTCTATGACATCTTGCTATACATATTATAAGCTTCAATACTTTTATTATCTTCCAAGTGTGAATAACTGAAGAAAATTTGAGATATATGTTAAATTTCTTTATTTAATATAGTCTTATGTTTTCCTTCATCAAAGGATTCAAAAACAAATTGATTCCAAGACTACTCATTTATTACACGCCATTGCACATTGCAACAAAATGATTCGTTTTTACAAAGAAAGTTACCAATTCATACCAAGGATATAATATGAAAACATCCCTATTCCCACAACAATATTGTTGGAAATGTTTAATCCTCATTTTTGTTGTGTCTAGCAATCTGAATTTTAAACCTAAGCACACACCATCACGTGAAACACTGAAGGAGTAGCAATCAACTACTTGACAGTTTGTATCTGAGCTGTAAACCTCAAGTCTTCCTCAAGGGTGAAGAAATTTACCCACTTAGTTTCAAACACTCTATGTTTTAAACATATTTATTACTAACAATTATGCTGAATATTTTTATTTCTTTATAGATCCTTTCAATGTAATCTAACAGCTGTGAATAACCCTGTGTATGTGTTCAGACTGGTGAATTACATGGTCATCAGCCCATTGTGCTATAAAATAAATTCCTTGATCAAAAGTAATTTTGTACTGATCTAAAGTAATTTTTGTTATGTCAAGTGAATAAGTCTTTGGTGAATAAGTCATTGCCTAAATCTATAGAGGGAGATGCAAGCTGAGGTAATGCAATAAAGAAGAAAAATTATGTCAATCATATGTGTTCACTGCACTGAGACAAAATTTTAGTTTTTCATGTAAAAGAAACCCATTATAATAACATGTGTTGAGAGATTTATCAGCATATTGAGCCAAATTAATGGCTCTAGCCTAAAAAGACTTACTAGACTGAGTAGCCAGATCATGCTTTGTGACTCCACTCATTGTACACAGAACAGGTATTTGGATGGCCAGGAATAGAGAGCAACACACACTAATTCTCAACTGTTTCCCTGATTATTAATATTCCCTCTGTAATGGATGCAACTGGTAAGTATTCCAGGGAGATTCCTGCATTTTCACAATGTATTTTCATTCTAAGAGCTGTCACCAGCATTTTTATTAGGCTTCTTTGTCACCCGTCTTCCAATTCTATTCTTTCTAATTCTGGGATGTCTAATAAGCCATTAGCAGCTCTTCATGAATCAATATGAACCCATGTTTACTTTAAGCCAATTTAAACAATGATATTCACTACTTCCATTTCTTCCCAGGGGATAATTTTTCCATACCACTGTCCTTACAGCCACTAATATAATGCTAATCATAACTGTCACCTTACCATAATACTTCACTTAGTGACACTCTGAAACTGAAGACTTTTAATTACTGGTCCTAACTTGCAATCATTAACAAAACTCTGTATATCCAGGCCCAAGATTTTACTTATGACTCTATAAAGGAACTTTTTATGAAGTTAGATGTATATGGCAAAGAACAGAAGGCAATCTAGTATAGGTGGTGAGCAAAAGAGCTGAAGTATAAATTAATGAAAGTTAATTATTCCTAGGACCTACCTAATTTGATCTCTCCATAACATTTCCACTGGTAATATATCAGTATACTTATATCTCAATTGTACAGTTTGATGAGTGATATTGTATGAAGGTCATAATTTGGAGTTTAGGTTATAAATTACTTGGTGTCCAAGTTGATATATTCAGATCCCTATAGAATGCTGGCAAGAAAAATTCAAGAAAATTTACTGAAGTGCTTTACCTCCAACCATATGTCCAATACATCTCAAATACTTCCTTTTTCCTGATCATTATATACAAAAAGAACTGGAATATCAACGCAGGTGGTTAATATGATGTTTTTTTCTAGACTGCTGAGATGATTGATATTTTTGAAATTATCATATGTCATTATATTTCAATAAAATTGTATATAAGTACATATATATAGTTTTTGATACTTACAAATATGTAATTCTTCTAATGAAATGTATCCTCTCACATAAATAATCAAGGTTACATAGGCCTCCACAAGAACATCACAAAGTATTTTATTTATTATTTTAAATCAATCTCATAAAACTCTTAGTATACTATCAAGACTTATTTGTGAAAAGAAACATAATTACCTTCCATCCATCTAATTTCACTAACTAATGTACAAGGTAGATTGTGTGAATTTTTTCTAAATTATTGATTCTATAAATTATTCCTGGGAGAAAAAATGTTCCCCAGTAGAACTTTTTACTCCTGTCTTTCCTAGCCCTCTTCCCATGTTTTATGGGGCTCTGTGCCATTCGTATCAGATTATTACATAGATTCTAAAGTCCATTAATGAGAGTAATCACATATGGAATTAAATAATGACAGAGACTGATAAATATATAGTTAAAATCAGAATATTCTAATATGGTAAATGTGGTGATGTAAATCACATTTTAACACTGGTATAAAGATGAAATGAGAAAATGTTTTCAATATTTATTAATTAAAAATTAAGTTTTGACTTTAAAAATTTAAAATGTGGGGCTGGGCTTGGAATGAAATGTATCAGGTTAAAATAAACTATTATAAACTTCAGATTTTTTAGGCACGGCCCATTATATGTGCAATGCAGGAAATTTAGAGTAGTCGTACAAATGATAGACAAAGGAATCCAAGCCAACCACTATAGAAAACTCATCATATCAAAAAGGAAGACAGAAAGAAGGGAAGAAAGGAACAAGGTAAGTATAAAGAGTAAAAACACAATCAATAAAATGGGAATATTAGGGTTTTTTTTTACAAATACTTTAAAAGTAAATGTATAAATTACTCAACTAAAAGACATAGAGTGAAAGGAAGAGTACAAAAAGAAGGACCAATGATATATTGCCCACAAGAAGGTGACTTTAAATTTAAGAACACATAGGCTGAAGCAAACTGGAGGGAAATGGTAGTTCATGCAAATGGAAACCAAGGTGACCAGGGACGAATACACTTATATCAGGCAAAATACAATTTAAGTCAAAATGGAAACAAGAAAGAAAGGAGGTCCTTCTTCTGAAGTGCACACAGAGCATTCTTCCAGAGAGCTCCCTTTTTAGGTTGAGGTATTCTAGAGGAAAGGAAAACTAATGCTTGCTTGTTTCCTCCCTCCATCTTACTTGGTTCCAGTATTCTTATAATTTTAGATAAAATTTACCTCCCAGTCCCAATTGATATGTTATCTGTAGTTGCAAAGAGTCATCTCCAGACTTTCCAAACCCTCTCATGAATTACTCATGTATATAACAGATACAAAGATCTTCAGAGTGAATTTTTGAGTAGAAAATTCTTGCGTACAATTCCCTTTGCTGCTTTCCTGATCTGTTGAGAAAGATTGAAATAGCCATATGCCAGGAGCAAGGACTCTAGTCCTGGACGTAAGCAACAGATTTCTGCGTCATTAGCAGGGACACCTGGACTATTCAGTGACAGAAGACAGGGAAAACCTGTTGATCACAGTGGTTCTGACTCTAGGGCAATGTACTAAGAGTGCAATAATAATAAATAAAAAATTCAAAATCTTAGAATGCAGAAACATGTACAATTAAGTACTTCACAGAAAATAATTGATAGCACTATGGAGGAAGAGAGAAGAGAATCATCAATTCTGAATGTTATGAAAGATGCCACTGGTAATATATTTGATTACACACTGAAGTTGAATACAAAGCACTAGAAAAACAAAAAATAGTTCATTGATTAGGTTGTATGCATTTCTTTTAAATAAAGACTTATATTTTCTGAACCCATCCTTTCATGAAGCTTTCTGGGATGAGGCAAGTTGTGATAAATAAAGCCATTAAACCTGAAAACTCTTAATGACTCTTGCTAATTTATGACATTCTATGCATTTTTATGTTCAAATAGTTAGCAGTGCTGGGGTCTCTGTTTCTTATTACTGTTAATTAGACTCCAGCTAGTCACAGGAGTGAAATGGGTGCACTAGTGTTGCTGACATTACAACTTTAGCCAAGAAACAGGGAAGAATAAAGAGCTTAGAAAATACAAGTATGTGCTAAATCCTGTCCTCCCAGAACCCATGTGAACACAGAATTTGGAAGAGCACCAGGGTCCCGCTTTGCTCCAGTGTCCCCACATGTAATTACCTCCACTTCTCTCAGTGTTAGGTCCTTTTACCATGGCAGACTATGCATCTCACAGGCTTAAAAAATTTCTCTAAAAATGTGGGTATCAGCCACAGTAGAGCATGGGGAGTGACAGTGATAAAAGAAAAAATGATTAGTACCAGAAAATTTTTCTAAGATTGAGAAGAAAAGAACCCTACTTACAGGAAGCTGGAAGATCATGAGGGAAAAGACAGCAGTCTTTTTAACTCCAACCCTCACTGACTCACTTATCCAGAATGGCTGTATCTGTGCTGGATCACAGCACCTCCAGAATCTGGGGCTGTTTTAGAACTAAGACAAAATTAGTTAAGGTAGTCATTGGAGGGAAATCAGTCCCACATAACATCATGTTTGACCTTGAAAGAGGCTAAGCCGAGCCACTGTGAATAACAGTAAATTTGAAGCTCAAGAAAGATTACTAGAAAAATCCCAAAATGAAAAAGCACCACTAAATTTATGGTAGGAGTGATCTCATCTTTCTTTCTACAGATCACCTCAGAGCAAGCTATGTGATGGGGCCCATGGAACTACTAAATCAGTCTTAAAACTCAGAATTCATTTTGATGGGACTGACCAGCTTCAAAGATGTAGTTTCTTCTCCCTGGACCCTTCTCAGTTACCTACATGCTAACACTTTTGGGTAACCTCATTGTGGTCACCCCAAACCTAAACACCCTCATGTACTTTCTCCTTGGAAATTTCTCCTTTGTGGATATGAACCTTGCTTCTTTTGCCACCCCTAAAATAATTGTGAACTTGGTAAAAAAACAGAAAGACCATCTCTTTTGCTGGTTGTTTCACTCAGATATTTCTCCTTCACTTCCTGGGTGGAGTTGAAATGGTACTACTGGTTTCCATGGCTTATGACAGATATGTGGCCATTTGTAAACCCCTACACTACATGACCATCATGAGCAAGAAGGTCTGCGTTTTACTCGTTGTGATCTCATGGTTTTCAGGTCTCCTTCACTCAGGGCTTCAGTTACCCTTTGTTGTGAGCTTGCCTTTCTGTGGTGCCAATGTGGTAGACAGCATTTTCTGTGATCTCCCTCTGGTTACTAGCTTGCATGTACAGATACCTACTTTGTGCAGATAGTCACCGTTGCCAACAGTGGCATGATCTCCATCAGCTGTTTCATTATTTTACTTGTCTCCTACAGTCTCATCCTCAGAACCATTGGGAAGCACTCTTCTCCTGGGCAGTCCAAAGCCCATTCCACTTTGACTGCTCACATCACAGTGGTCATTCTCTTCTTTGGTCCATGCATCTTTATCTACGTCTGGCTCTTGAGCAAGCACTATGAGGAAAAATTCCTTGCTGTATTTTGTCACCTTTACTTTAAATGCCATTGTCTACATTTCGAAAAAACAAAGAGATTAAGATGACCTCCTTTTGAGGAGATATTTAATGATTTCTAGAGCGGAGACAGGTTGAAAACAAAATTGTAGAGAAACGGGGTATTTCTCAGATCTTAAAACACATCTTTTAAAATGGAGTTTTGGGAAACACATACAGAAAGGCAAATAAAACATAGAAAGATTACACATGTCAGATATTTTCAAATATTTTTAATGTTTAATCAAATAAAATGAGAGGTAAAGGATATTGGCTTATTTTTAATAATGTGCATAGTAACTTACTGGCAGTGTCAAAAACTGTACACAATTAAAATACCTATTAGCGGATAAATGAAATTCTATGTATAAACAAAATGAAAGTAATAATACGTGCTGTCAGATCACACAGTCATCATTTTGAGGGAAGTTTCTAGACAAAAAGAGTTTATCCTGCATAATTCCATGTATGTGAATTTCAAGAGCAGGCAAAATTCTATGGTGAAAAAAGTCAAAATAGTTGTTATCTCTGGGACAGAGATTGACTTGAAACTGTTGAGAAGATGCTGGAAATTTCTTGTATCTATACTGTTGGGTACAATGTGGTGTCTTCATAAGTGTACATGCATTTATATATATATATATATATATATATATATATATATATATATATATATATCTGTATGTATATATGTGAAAATTCACTGCTCTATACTCAGGTAAGGTAAGTGTATATGTTGCACATTATTATACATTCATTATTAATGATATTTTACACTTAAAGGGAAATGTTAAGAAAAAATTATCTAGGGAAATTGAAATGATGTTGGATTTCTGTGAATAAATTTCTGTTGAGGAAAGTCTTTTTTCTGTCATTCTTACTTCTCTTTTGGTAGTGCCAGGCCTTGCACAACATGTTAGGCAAGTGCTTTCCCTGTGCTACTGTCATTCCTTTCAAAAGGAAGTGGTATGGCAGTGCTGTGTACCTGGCTCCCCTATTAACTGGCTGTAGTAGAAAAAGTTTCTTAGTTTATTGATTAGTCTATATTTCTATTGGTTTTCTTCTTTTTTGATTAGTACATGTACATACTTCTTTTTTGATTAGTATATATATATATATATATATATACATCTTATATATTATATTAGTATATATATATATATATATATATACATCTTAATCATTTTTAATTTCCCTTCCACTCCCCACCCTCCTGCCTCATTGTAGTCATAGAGATGAAGGAAAGTAAAATATAGCAAGATTACAGAATTCCAATATTTTAGAAAATTTTCATGTTTCACCAATATAAAATTAATGGTTACATTGTTATTGATTTTAAAATGATGTTGACTGTAATAACAATTATAAACTACTTTTCCTGCAGAGCACTTTGCTAGGTTTATAGTTTATTAAAATATTGAATTGGATTTGCATGAAAGAGATATAAAGTGAATCCTCAGAGAATATCTGTCCCTTTTTTGTGTGTACAGTTTACACAATTTGCCACTCACAGTGGAACTAAGGCTGGTGTTGTATTTTCTGAAACACATTAATATCTGAGTCAGGACTCATGTGTTGCACCTACTGAAAAATCAGTAATTCTGAGTTTCAATATCTATCTGTATCAGCAAGGTACACTCAGTTTTATTATAGTATTTAAATGAAAGTTGTATAGATACTTTGAAGCTGTAAAAAAATAACACATCTTATTGCAATCTCCCCACTCCAATATTTAAATTTTTCAGAACTATGCTCCTGATACCAAAAATAAAGTTTCATGGTGCAGAAAGCCAAATCCTGTTTTCTGGACACTGGATTTTTCTTTTTGTGTCTTTCAGGCCAGATTCAATGAAGCCACCACAGAAAGCTAGTCCCTGGTTTGACCCCAAAACCACTCTACCCCTCCACCTACCCATACTAATTTTCCTGGATCCCTGGCTCCTTCAAAGGGATCTGTGCCTCACATACCATTACCAATCAGTCATCAAAATGTCTAGCCCCAGCTATCAATATCATTATTACCTGGGAATGTAAATATAACTTTACACAAACTTATGTATCTTGGCCTCAGTTTCGTGCCTTCCCCACTCACTTCTAGCCTTTCTATCTCCCCTCCACATTCCTGACCTCCATGTGACTCTCCCTCTCCTCTTGGTCTTCCTGCTGCTTGTCTCCCTCCACTACTGGCTTCTTGCCACTGCCTCCACCTCCTCTTCCTCATGGCAGCCTTGGTCTTTTTCTCCTCTCCCATAAAAACTTATCTTTGGTCCTAGTGTTAAAATGATTCAAATTTGGCTCAGAGGCACTCTGCATCTGTGCCCAGCCTCTAGCATGATGACTCCTTCCAAGGAGCAGTTTTGGGTTTGAAATTCCAACATGGCAGAGGGTACCATTCATCTTCCTTCAAAATCTTAGAATGATGTCAATTCATAGGCACCATCACTTAACCCCAGCTTCCATTCATCAGTAAAGACATCGGATCAATGCTACTCGAACCTAATCAATCAGGTTCTCACCCCACACAGTCAGGTTAAATGAATAATTGATTAAAGGGCTCATATTTCAAGGCAGTGACACTTGATAGCTGAGAGGAAAAGTGACTTTGATGAAAAGCAACTTTTGGAATTGCTGCTTGCGAAAAATCCAATGCAGCTTTTCATGCTGCCAAACTAGTGTTTGGACTTGAACATGCAGTGGATACTAGAGCACGCCCAGTAGCCAGAATGGCATTTTGCTTTCACCTCCACCACTCTCTCCTGCCCACAGAGTAGAATTCTGCAGAGGTACCTATCAGTGTGCCTGGACAAATGGTAACATATCTGCCCTGGCTGCATCCAAACTCTTGAAAAATGCACAGACAAATATTTTGGCATCTTGGAGGGTTCTGAGGAAGGACTCATACTCAGCAGCTATTCAGATGCTCTTGGGACTAATGAGCCATCAGAAAAATGAAAGTGAACCCTGGCAGCCTTCCTTGAATTCTGAAGTCATATATCTCATGAATTGTGCTCTGGATATTATCACTGCCAGCAAAGCCAGAGTCAGTTTGGCCTCCCCTTTGCTAGATGTCTCTGAAAGTGTAGGGAGCTCTCTTGGTGTGGCCAGCCACCTGCCTGTACCTACTACCTGTGGAAGCCACATTGTACCCAGTCTTCATGCAGGGCTCCCATCTCAGGAATATGCCTCAGAATACAACAGATGATATTTTCATTCTACTAACAGTGGCCAGCACCTGCACTTCCTTCATCTCATCCACCCCCTTTCAACAGCTCTGGGCTCCCAGAACCACCACCACTAATCCTGAACCACCAGTTCTGGTCCCAGAGTACAAGGACACTTCTAACTCTCGAGTTACAGCTATCCCCCGTGTGAGCCATCCTCTTCAGACTGCTTGCAGGTCTGGTAGGACTGAAGGTGGGCAGTGCCTCTTCTTCAGCATACCTGCCTTTAGGAATTTCTTCTCCCAACCCCTATGTTCCAACAGTGCTCCTGGCTAAAACTACAAATGTCATAGTTTGACACCTAATGCACCCTCTGCTCAGACAAACAGTTCTGCAAGTTCTGTCAAAAGGAAAGCTTTCTATATGTCAGGGCAATGAGATATGGACTCCATTTATGGAAATTACAGCTATGGCCAACAACGATCTACACAGAGTCCCATGCACAGGATACCTGTCAAAAGCATTTTAGATAGAAATCTGGGAAACGGCTTTGACAAAAGTGCTGAAACATCATTCTTAGTATTTGAGCCAGCAAAGCAGTAATTTTCTTTGGACATCAGAGGAAATTCAGCACACAGTCCCGTAGACCTCTGACCCCTCCTTCCTATAACACTGCTAAAAATTCTATTTGGATCAAGATCCAGTGAATCTTTGGGATGTACATATCACCCATAATGAGTGAGCATGGGGAAAAGCACAGGAAGTTTCCCTTTCACCCAATGAAAGTCCACAAACTATATTAATCTACCTCTTCCAACTACTCTTTGTATGAACAAGCAAAGAATAGTGACACACACCTCACTGCCCTGGCAACCAATGAGATAATCACCCAAGTACCTCCAGTGGACTGGAATGTCATCACTACCATTACTCTGATTCCAAAAGTAGACAAGGACCCAACCAAAAAAGAAAGCTATAGACCAATGTCCTTAATGAATATAGATGTAAAGGTCCTACACAAGACTCTTTAAAGCAAAATGTATTGAATCATCAAAAAAATCATTGATCATGACTAAGTAGAGTTCAACCCAGGGATGCAATATTGGTTCAACATATGCAAATCAATAAACATAACATGTTGCATAAATAGAAGCAAGGACAGAATCAAAAGAACTTTTCAATAGACACAGAAAAGCCTTTGACAAAATCCACATCCTTTCATGATAAAACCACTCTAGAAATAGGTATAAAATGACCTTACCTGAATTTGATAAGTGCTATGACAAACCTAGTAGCAACATCACATAAAGTGGGGAAAAACTAAAAGCTTTCCTCTAAATAAGGAAGAAGACAAGGATGTCCACTATCACTACTCCTGTTCAAAGAAGTACTTAAAATACTAGCAAGAGCAATTACACAAGAAAAAGTAATAAAATGTACATGTAAAAGAAATAGAGAAATCAAATTGTTATTATTTGCAGATGACTTCATACACTACATAGAAGACCTCAAATTACTCACCAAGATTCTTGTAATTAATAATCAAATTCAGTAATGTAGCAGGATACAAAACAATACAGAAAAAAATCACTAACATTTCTGTACACTAATAATGAACCCATTGAGAAAGAATTTAGTAAAAAACTACCACTCACAATCGCATGAAGAAAAACAGAATACTAAGGAATTGCCCTACCTATGGAAGTGAAAGCCCTCTACAAATAAAACTACAGTACTTTGTAAAAGGAAATTGAAAAGGACATCAAACAATGGAAAGATATTCCCTGTTCCTGGATTAGCAGAACTAGTATAGACAAATGCCCATACTTCCAAAATTGATTTAGAGATTTAATTCAATCTCAATCAAAAAGCCAACAGTATTCTTCACAGAGCTAGAGAAAACTATCCTGAAGTTAATATGAAACCAGAAGAGACTCAGAATACCAAAAGCAATTCTGGATAACAATAGCAAGCAGGAGGTATCACAATACCAGAATTAAAGTTATACTGCAAAGCTAGTATGACAAAAACAGCATGGCACTGGTGCAAAAACAGACATAAGGATCAATAGAATAGCATAGAGGATACAGAAACAATCCAAAGCAAATCAGCTGTTTGATCTCTGACAAAGGTACTAAAATATAACCGAAGGAACACTACCCTCTTTAACAAATGGTGTTAGGCACACTGGCAGAAAATTACAAAAAATTGAACCTAGACCCCTATCTCTCACTGTGTACTAATCTTAAATCAAAATGGATCAAAGAACTAATGCTAAAATAAGAACATTTAACCTGAAGGAAGATAAAATAGGTAAACTCCTGAAGTCATAGATTTTCACAAGGACTTTTTGATCAGAACTTTGGTTGCAGAGGAAATACTATTTAAAATCAAAAAGAAGTAAAAGCTGGTTTTTTTGAAAAGATAAAAATCAATGAATTATTAGTTATACTAATATAAAATGTGAAAAAAACTATATATTAAATCAGAAAAAAAAAAAACAGAAGGCTTAACAATTTCCAAACATTTATAGAAGTGAATTATTGCAAACTAATTTTCAAGGCCAGCAATTCCCAACTGAAGCCAGACTAGCACTCTAAAGAATAGAAAATTACAGACTGATACTTTTGGTAAACATAGGTTAATAAATTCCCCAGTAAAGTACTAAAAACTGAATACAATAGCCTATTAAGCCAATCATTAATGATCAGGTGAGATTTATTCTAAAGGCAAAACGATGGTTCAAAATATTCAAATCTACAAAGGAGATTCAGCATGTTAGCACAATGAAGGAGAGAATTATCATAAAATCCTATCAATACATGCAGAAAAATATTTCACGAAATTCAATATTCCTTTCATAGCAAAAATGATAAGCTAGATGAAATATGTCAAGACAATCATTAATAACATTCTCAGTGCTAGAAAGTTAAAAGCTTTTCCTCTCAGATCAATAACAAGACACAGATGCACAGTTTTAGCTCATCTGCCCAAATATATGCTGGAAGCGTTAGCCAGAGAGTTAGGGAGAAGGAAGACATGTGAGCCATCTAAATTGGGAAAAGTAAGTTAAATTTTCTCTGGCAGATGAAGTGAATTTTATATAAAAATCCTACATGCTTCACCAGAAAACTGTTAGATTTAATAACATTTAGATCAATTCAGTGAATTTGCAGGGTACAAAACCATACCAAAATTGGTACTGATATTACATAGTAAGATGATTTCTTTTTAAAGACAATCGAGAAAAAAATCCCAGTTACAATTTAATTATAACTATAAAATACTTAAAAGGAAATTTAACTGAGGAACTGAAAGATCTTTGTTGAAAATACCCAAAGACACAAATAAATGGAAAGATATCCAGTATTCACAGATTGTAGAAGCTAATCTGGCTGAAATACCCGTATTTTTCAAACAAATCTAGATTCAATGCAATCCCTATAAAAATTCCAAATGTTCCATTTGCTTGAGATTCTTTGAGTTTTCTGGGTCTTTTGCAGTTTTATATATATTTTTAGTATATATGCTGCCAAAGCAAGCACTTTTGTGGTTTTATATAAATTTTAGAATTTTTTAATGAAAAAAAGCAGAACAATGTTGGAGTTTATCTTATTTTGTGACTTCAAAATACATATACTACAAATCTATAATAATCAAAAGAACACAATACTGTACTAGAATAAAAACAAACAAATAGGTCAATGGTACAGAATAATGAGCAGAGGAAATGTTCCATGTATTCTTTGTCAATTTACCTTTGTGGGGGGGTTCAGACAGGGTCACACTATGTAGTTCATGATGGCCTTGAACTCATGGCAATCCTCCTGTCTCAGCCTCCTCAATGCTGGGATTACAGGCATAAGCCACCAGGCCAGACCTGTCAATTTATCTCTATCAAAGATACCAAATGGGAAAAAGATAGTCTCATCAACTAAAAAGGAATAATTAAGAAACACATATAATGATAACAAAAAATTAAAAGAAAACATATCTAGCTATTTTATTAACATGCAAATTATGTTTCAGAACAACAACATTGCTAGAGAAAAAGATCATCTCACATCCTAAAAGCAGGACAACATACCAATTTTAATTTTGCATGTGACTTATCATAGAACTCTAAGCTGTGTAAAAAACTGATAGGCCTACAGGGAGAAAGAGGCACACAGACAAAAGTTTGTGATAAAAATATCAAAGCTCTACTCTCAATAACTGATAGAATTAGACAAAATTTCAGCAGACCTAAACCAATATAATACACTTTCAATAAATTATCACAGTACTCTTATTTTTGAGATAGTATTGTAGACAAGGTTTGCAAGGAAAACAATACAATACAGGACACACAACTTATAGGATTATTTTGTAATAGTCATCCAAAGAGTCATATACAAAAAGTGCAGGAAATCTGTCCACACACTAAAGAACCAAAGAATCCAGCTGAAGGCCTGGATTCTAAAGCAATGTCCTGCATGAGTCCAGCTGAAAACCTAGAGCCCATGGCAATGCCCCCACGAGTTCAACTGGAGGCCCAGAGCCCACAACAATGTCTCATGCAAGTCTGTTTCACAGATCTGCGCTGGAAGGCCCAAAGGTCAGTGGTGGAAGCTAGAAAGTCTGTGCCAGCGGGATGACGGATCTGTGCGAGAGCCAGGAAGAGACACTCAGAGAAGGCAGAGCTCCCCCGAAAAGTACCACAGCCATCCCCAGCAACAACGATGTCCCAAGCTCCTCTGACGACAAGAACAGCCAAGTTCCTCTCAGGAAAGCCAGCATGACAAACTCCTCGAGGAGAACCAACAGCACTAACTCTTCCTCTCCAGTTCTCCTTTTTATGATGTTGACAACAGTTCTCAGGTGTGCCCTCCACACCCAGCACCATGCTGATTCAGTTCAGCTGGGTGTTACAAGTTGACCATCAGTTGTCAATCCACCACAGGTAGGCAGATATTTGGCAAGTTAGACAATACTCTGGGCCACAAAACGAGTTTCAGTTTTAAAATAGTCACATCACCCAGATTTGTACACAATAGAAATTTTATTTACCCTAGTCCCAAACTGCAAATAACACAAATATCTTTCAGTAGATAAATGGATGGCAACATTTGGGTATATTAGTACTACAAAACAATAAAAAGGAATACTGTTCAGCAATAAAAAGGAATGTTTCATTGATTAAAAACTACATGGTAAACATAAAAACAAGTTTTATGAGTGAAAGAAGTCACTTTGAAACAGTACATCCTACTTGAGTTCATTTACACAAAACTCTGGAATATGCAAAATGAGTAATAGAACACATATCAGTGGCTTTCTGGGGATGGAGGATGTATGGAAGGACTGGAGGGAGGGGATATCAAGGGATAAGGGAAATTTCAGGACTGAGTCATATTTAACTACCTACATTTTCATAATAATTTTATAGTTGTTGGCGAAATGCTTATCAAATCACTCATTTTATTATATTTATTTTTTTCTTCATGGCAAGTTTTTAAATTTTTTAATTAATTAAGTTTATTGGTACATTTTAGGTACACATAATAATCACTTTCATTATAAGAAATTTGTGGGCCAGTGAGATGGCTCAGCGGCGTAAGCGCCTGCCTGGCAAGCGGGAGGGCCTGAGTTCGACCCCCGGAACCCACATACGAAAAAAGGGCCGGTGATATCGCTCAGCGGCACGGGCACCTGCTGGAGCACAAGGTCCTGAGGTCAACCCTCGGTACCCACAAAAAAAAAAAGAAAGAAGGAAATTTGTACCTGTACATGATATAACTTGATTCTTTTTTTTTCCTATTCCCCTACCCTTCCTTCAACCCCTCTACTCTTCCTTATTTACAAAAGCTATTTCCATTTTTCCTTCTTTTCTCATCAATAAATTGCTCATTTTAAAGATGAGTCACTTACTATATGCAATTTTATTATAACAGAGGTGTTTTTAAATCTTAGTTCAAAGTAAATTATTTTAAACTCATATCAACGTCCTCTTTAAAAACTTAAAGATACAATAATGTAACATACATTTTGTAACTAGCGATGCTCCTTATCCTCATAGAATTATAGAAATGCATCATTAGTTTGATCACATTACTGCTCATTTAAACAACTTTGACATGTATCAGGGTACTGCATCCAGAGCCCAATTTCTTGTTGTTTTATATATATATATATATATATATATATGTGTGTGTGTGTGTGTGTGTGTGTACACATATGCATGTATATATCATACATTTAGATATTGAGACCAGGAGATAGACATACAATAGACAGCTAGGTTGGAGCCCTGAGTATAGCAAAATAGTTTCTGGGAAAATGGGAACACAAGGGGAAAAATAGGCTCACTGAAATATGCCATGGGAAGCTGGGAGCAGAGGAACGGGGAAATCTGTTCTCCTGATATCAAAAGCCTCACCAGAAATGAAACAAAACAAAACAAACATACAAATAATGGCCACCCACTGTTTCGAAGGAAAAGCACCTGAGCAAACTGAGAAAGGCCCTGGGAAGCAGGGGAGCCAGGAAAGCTGGTTCCAGTCAGAGGCCTGGCTAACAGCAGCAAACACATTGTTTCATTTTCACCAGCTCATCAAAAAAGCTCACCAAACTCTGTACATAAATCCCTGAGCATGGGCACCTCCTCAAGAGTCCTTGGAGGCCCTCTAAGTTAGCCAGAGCTTTTTATTTTCTTTCTGAAGAACTATACTCATTTGGTTCCCCAGTGCTGTGTCCCTGAGCTTCATTCTTCATGGATCTCAGGACATGAGCCCAGCGGGAGGAGAAAATTTGTTACATTATGATCTCTCTTGGAAATGTAAAAAAAATTGTGCTTCATCTGATTATATAGATACAGTTGCAGGTCAAGATTGCAGAGGACTTCTCCATACTACTTCGCAGTCAAATGAGTCATTTTTGAAACTTCAGTACTTTGTAATGCTGGAGTGGTTTATATAAGGTTTTACTTATCTACCTGTTCTGATTTCAAGAGTATGCAACATTTGACAACATTCTTAACAAAGACATCCCCAGGAGATGTCCAAGATCATTATTTCCATGATTCTTGGCTTGTTTAGAGCACGGAAAAGGTAAATTTGCCCCAAGAGACACCTTGGGTCATGGATATATGTCAGAATGTGGAAAAGCACTTCAGTAGTTCTTTTCTCCACCCTGCTTGGATGCCTTAAGCACACACCAGAAGAGAACACTAACAGAAAATGTTTTCTAACAGAAAAGAAACCAAATTTAGTAAGTCATCTCATCTTTCTGATTTTCTTTTTTATGTATTTCTTAAAACATTTCCCTATATCTGTTTTAAGGATGCCCACCAAGCTTGGGGTTGAGAGTAGCCTCTTTACATGTGATATTTTCAGAAGGCGGTCTATGGCTCTTTTTTTTTTTTTTTTTTTTTTTTTTTTTTTTGGCTGTCCTGTTTTTCCTAGAATTTCTGTGGTCTTAGCGACAATACACAGACTGCCAAAACACATGGCCTCAGGGATGCTCTGAGATTGGCTCAGAGACATCACACTTCTTTGCTTTTTAATGAATATGAGCAGCTTCCAGGTATCTTGTTCAAATGGCCTCCATCTTTTATGGAGATAAACCTTTTTTATATCACAAAGAGAATAGTATGTAAAATACCTTTTAGCTTAGAGAGAAAATTAAATGATTACGAATCTAATGAGAAGTAATGTAATAGTTGGTTCCTGCAGAACTAGGATTAATGGGCTGGTGAGATAGCTCAGCAGCATAGGCACCTACCTGGCATGTGCAAGGTCCTGAGTTCGACTGCTGGAACCCACATAAAGGAAAAAAAGGCCGGTGATATCGCTCAGCGGCACAAGCACTTGCTGGCAAGCGTGAGGTTCTGAGGTCGACTCCCGGTACCCACATTAGAAAAAGAAAAAAAGAAAGAACTAGGATTAAGATTTATAACCTGAGGACAAAGGAAGGCATCTGGAGGTACTAGAACAAGCCTCTTTGTTTTATTAGTATGTATCACAGGCAATCTGTTGAGTTGTCTAAATCGCAAATATGATTGCAAAAATAGAATTATTGAGAATACTATATAGTGTTTAGTATTTTACAGTGAAAAACAATTTGTAGGGCATTACATCTAAAATGGAATGAAAATTTTCTTGCTATCTTTCAATTTTCCTAAAAAATAATTTTGCTTTGTCCCTTTTCCAAAATATTTTAATGCCAGTGCTAACATTAGCTCCTTTTATGAGAGACATTGTGAAGGTAATAATTCCAAAGATGCTTAAATATAATGTCATATTGTCTCCAGGTCCTCTAAAATATTAATCATCCTTCTTTGGCAGGTGAAATGAAGGGTGAAATAATTGTTAGTTGTAAGCAGCCTGTCTACACCATATGGTTCTTGAATAGATGCAAGACAATTTAGAGAAAAATCTAAATAGTAGGTATTTTAAAGACTGGGTGATTGTATATATTTTGGTTGCAGAAAGAGTATAGATGAAAATTAAAATTTTTCAATACCTTTGAAAATAATCTTATTTCCAGAGCTACCATAAAAGAAACAAGAAAAATAAATAATGCTTATTAAAACACTCTGAGTAATAGAAAAGATATTTTTCTTTATATTTATTTTTGCATCTATGCAACACATCTATTAGCTCATGTACACTCTGTTCCAGATAAGAGCGTGGAAACAGAAATAAGAGTAGTACAATTTCATAAGCTCAAAAAATAATGAAGTGAGATTGCTATCAGGTAAAACTAATTTTTAAAAATCTGTGGTTATTTTATTGATTCTCCTAAAAATTGGTTAATTTTAACATAGCAATATAAGTAATCAGAAATATTTTGATAATATCAATTAAAGAACTGATTTTTTAAAAAACAGTATTTTCTAATTGTCCAATTGTTTCCTAAGAATAAACACAATCCTCTCTCACCAATTTGCCAGGAGTTTTCTCCCTCCAATACATTTTGAAACCTGCTTTTATTTTTGTCATTAACTTTCATCTGTGTAACTTATTATAGCAAGTATAGAATTACGTTTTTAACATTTATCCTGGAAAATTTTTGTATTGACATGAAATTAAGTTTGGAGAAAAGGCCAGATTGTTCAAATTTTAAAGGGCATAAACTTATTAAGTATAATATCAATACCCTTTGCTTAGCTATTATGAAATATTACCAATGTATTCTTATTTGTAAGTTACAGGGCTATTATTACATATCTCATTTTAAGAAAGTATTAAAGAACTATAAACACCAATTGGAATTATGCCAAGACAATTAACACAGCAGTAAAGAAAACGAATATATTTCAACCATCCAGCTTGACAAGTATTCTCAATTTGCTGAGAAATCAATATAAGAAATATCATTATATTTTTGGTGAATAATTGTATTCATTAAAGATTAACTTCTCATTCACTCAAAATTAACAGTAAATGGTTTATTTTGCTTACATGTGTATGTAATTTCTTCTAATCTCAGAAATAATATTTAGCGATAGATAACATTTGTAGCTTTCTTGATTTAGAAACAAGAATATGTCAAAGCCTAGAAATTACACATCATCCATTCATATAATTGAAGATACAGTATATATTTTCTCTAAATAAGCTTTAATTATGCAAAACTCTCTGAGTTCAAATTTGATTCTAAGTTAACTTCCCCTTTGGTTAATATATATAAACATGAATCTACATTGATATTTTATTCTTATTCATCATTTGTTAAATAAATTCTATTATATTATAGATTTAAATTGATGATAGATTGTGTCTTTGGTTTTTATAAAAACCTTCTTGCATTCTATAAAAGCTCTTTCATACAGATTTTGCTAACATTTATTTTAGAGAATAAGAAAAAAAAATCTTAATTTTATGATGTCTTGAGAAAGCAGTTCCACTAAGGCTTGAAGGAATCCTGATAGAGACTTAAAGAAAATATAACATTGTATCCTGTCATTTGTATTGAAAGTCAATGTCAGTTCACTATTACCTTGCCAACTACATGACTGAATCCTGAATATTTGTCATGTTGTGAAATGATTGTTGTTGCTACACTCAATTGTTTTTTGCTCCATTGTGAAACAGAAGCTAGTTTACAGATGAAAACCCAGTTATTTTTAATTTTTTGCTTTGATTTCTTGCTTTTGTCACTCCAGTTCTTGAGATAGTACTTTCCTGATAAAGTATCTGCATAATAATTCCATCTCATGTTCTGCTTCTAGGAAACTTACTCTTACAAAGTTTGCTCCATTTTTTTTTTTGCATAAAGCCAAATAAATTTGGTTAAGATTTCTCATTGCAATTTGCTTTTCAGTTACAGATAGAGACCTTCAAATAGTTAAATACAAGTCTGCATTCAACTAAATGATAATCCAGCCTTCTCTCTATGTTAAATCAGAAGACACACTACATAAAATGGATAAAGGAAATCAGTCTGTAGTGTCAGAATTTGTGCTTCTGGGGCTTGGACATTCATGGAATATTCAGACCTTACTCTTCATGACATTTTTGATTATTTACCTAATGATTCTATTTGGAAATATTGCTGTCATGGTCTTAATCATCTTGGACCCTCACCTCCATTCTCCCATGTACTTTTTGTTGGCCAATCTGTCCTTTGTTGATATGTGGCTTTCCTCAGTGACAAGTCCTAAGATGATCACAGACTTTCTCAGGGAGAACAAGACCATTTCCTTTGGAGGATGCATGTGCCAGATCCTCTTTGTCCATTTCATTGGAGCAAGAGAGATGGTGCTGCTGGTGGTAATGGCCTATAACCGCTATGTGGCCATCTGCAAACCCCTGCACTACTCCACCATGATGAGCCTGCACAGGTGCACTGGGCTGGTGGTGACTGCATGGACAGCTGGCTTTGTGCATGGCATGAGTCAGCTGGTTGTGATTGTGAAGCTGCCTTTCTGTGGGCCCTGGCAAATAGACAGCTTCTTCTGTGATATACCACTGGTGACCAAACTGGCCTGCATGGATTCCTATAATTTGGACATTTTAATAAACGTAGACTGTGGGCTTGTGGCTGTAACCTGCTTTGTTCTGTTGCTGATCTCCTACACATACATTCTTCTCACTGTCCGCCTAAGCTCTAAAACAGGTGCCTCCAAGGCTCTGTCCACCTGCACTGCCCACATCACCGTGGTGGTGATCTTCTTTGTGCCCTGCATCTTCATCTATGTGTGGCCGCTAAACATCACTTGGCTGGACAAATTTCTTGCTGTGTTTTATGCTGTTTTTGCTCCCCTCTTAAATCCAGCTATTTACACACTGAGAAATAAAGAGATGAGAAATGCTGTGAAAAGATTCAGAAGCTATTATATGGATTTCAAGGGAAATACGTAAGGGTCAGCAACCTCGTTGTGAGTACCTAAATTGACAATACACTGATCATATAACGTAAGTAGAAATTAAGGTAATTTAGTTAATATACATAATTTATGCCATTCACTACATGCACATATATGAATTTAATGTGATTCAGGGATTTTTTTTTTAATTCAGAGATTTTGAAACTTACTAATAAGCCGGCAGACCACTGTGCATTTTTTCCTTAAAATCCAGGCATGATGATCCTTTATGCAGGGATAGTATCTATTCAGTCTTTTTATGTTTGAAGACTATAAAGAATTACTTAAAATTTGTTTAAGAAACTCATAAGTCCCTTGTGATGGATAATATTTTAATGAACTTCTCTTGAATACAGTAATTTGTTAATTTCATTTAAAAATATATTTTGTACATTGACTCTTCTCATACCTTTCCCTCACCTTTTGTCAAAAAGCAAATTCACCACTACTTTTGACTTATCCTTGCTTTCCATCAAAGTGCTATCCAGTGTATAAAAAAAGAGACAGAGAATCAGTGATGAAATAAAAGCAACAACCTAAATAGCTAGAGTTAGCACTATGTTGTTTTTATACCAAAAATTTTAAATAAATATTACTTAATGATAATATTAAATCTCACTTTTGAGGACCAAATTCTTTTTTAAGTTATTGTTTACCATTTGTGTAAAATCTTGACATGTATCTCCCTAAAGACAATGACCATAACTTTGCTAATTCTCAAAACTAACATACTTAGTATAGTGGATAATAGATAACAGACACTTAATTATATTCTAGAAATATCAATGCATTCCAATTGTTAGATTCAATCACTTATGGAATTTAATTTTTAAGGACCAGTTCCATATGCTTTATTTATTTATTTTTTTGCACTGTAAAATAATCTTAAGGGGCTGGAAGATGCATTTTAGTAGTAGACCACTTGCTTGAGGCTCTGGGCTCAATACAGCACAACAACAACAAAAAAAAAAAAACAGTGAAAATATTCTTACAAGTTTAAAATATAAAGTATTTTCTTTTTTTCTATAACTATACATTGAATTGAAAAAAATTGAGTTATAAGAACAATACAATTTCTTTATAAAGTCCTAAAACAAGAAGTTGTGACCTACATAGTTTCTATTTTTCTTAATACAGGAACAAAATACAATAAAGTGGTAGAAAAAAAATTTATCATTTTTGGCTGCCTGTTCTTATTATAACTTTCAATAGTTTTATAATATTCAAATTATGAATAATTTAAAAAATATGGAGATATATATTAAATTTATTTAATGTAGTCATGTTTTCTTGCATTAAAAGACTCAAAGACAAATGATTCTAAGACTGTTCATTTATTACAGGGCATTCCACAATGCAACATAGTGATTATGTTCTTACAAAAAAGTTAGAGTAAATCATGCCAAGGATAAAATACCAGAACATCTCTATTCCTGCAAAAAATTCTTGGAAACTGTTTGATCCATTTGATCCATTCCTGTTTGATCTTTCAGTCTGAATTGTGAACCTAAGCACACACCAGCACATGTGCAGCATTGAAGGAGTAGAAGCAACTATTTGACTTTTTTTTATCTGACCTGTTATCTCAATTTTTTCTCAAGGTTATACAAATTCATCCACTTATTTATAATCACTGTGTATTGTAAATACATTTATTACTAGCTAATATACTGAATATATTTATATATCCTTACAATGTAATCTAAATGCTGTATGTGTTCAGATTGATGAATCACATGGTCATCAACCCATTGCTTCATTCATTGTGCTATAAAATAAATTTCTTGATCTAAATTTGTACTGAATATCACTATGGTGAATAAGTCATTGCCTAAATCCATGAAGAATGCTATAAGCTGAGGTATTACAACAAAGAAGAAAAATTGTATCAATCACATATGTTCACTTCATTGAGCAAAATTTTATGTTTTCCATGCTAGAAGGAACCCATTAAAATCAATTTAGGGTTACCCTCCACCAGCAGGCCCACAAATACAAGCTAGGGTTCTTAGTCACTTTTCTCACCAATGAGGCATAATACCCAGCCTAAGCAACTTAATGGAGAAGAGGTTCATTTTTGCTCAGAGTCTTAGTGCTTTCTGTTTATGGTAAGCAGGGTCACAGACAGAAAGCATGATAGAAGGCAGAAGACAGCTGTCATAGGCAGAGGACAGCTGTTCAGAGAAAGAGGCAGGAAATAGAGAGAAGGGAGAAGGCAAAGAGGGATATATATCCTTCCAGTTCACACCCCAGTGACCATCCTCTTCTAACCAGCCTCCATCTCCTAACAGTGCATTCAGCTAGGAATTCATCAGTGTATTAGCCCTTGGATGAGTATAACATCCCATGTGCCCATCACTTTCCAAACGCTCCATCTCTGAACACATGGGGTTCTAGTGGATTTTTTTTTAATCTAAAATGTGATATATAGTCAGATGAATTAGCTGGCAAATTCTATCAAGTGTTTAAACAGGAATTAATATAAATGTTTGTTAAAACAATCCCCAAAATAGAAGATTAGAAAATGTACATTCTCATTCTATGGGTATCCTTGACACCAAAAATAGAAAAATGTGTTATAAATACAGACTAATATGACATATGGATATAAAAGTAAGATTACTCAACAAAATACTAATAATCTGATCTAGCATCCATATGTAAAGAATTATGAAGTATGTCAAAGTGAGATCTTTTCCAAAAACAAAAGCTTACTCTAACTTACAAAATGTAACTACTATATTCTTCATGAAAATAAAATAATATATGTAATATCAAAAGAAGGGCACAAGAATGCAAAAGAACCTTTTGACAGAATTCAAAATCTTTCATTATAGAAGCACTCGACAAATCAAAACCAGCAGGGTATATCCTCAACCTGACAAAAAAACAGATTTTTTAAAAATCAAAGATATGGGCCGGTGAGATGGCTCAGCGGCTTAAGCGCCTGCCCGGCAAGCGCAAGGGCCCGAGTTCGACTCCCGGAACCCACATACGAAAAAGGGGCCGGTGATATCGCTCAGCGGCACGGGCGCCTGCTGGCGCGCGAGGTCCTGAGGTCGACCCCCCGGTACCCACAAAAAAAAAAAAAAAAATCAAAGATAAAGGTGATCCTATTTGTTACAACATAAGATAATATAAAGGTCATTATGCATTATTCAAGTGAAATTATCAACATACAGAAGGAAGGACTGAATGATATCTCTTACAGGTAGAATCTTTAAAAATATAGTTCAATGAATAGACACACAGAATAGAACAATGGTTACCAGAGAACAGTATGGGTGACATAGTGAAAGGCCACTCTGGGCAACAAAGACAAGGCAGGGGGCATCACAATACCCTACTTGAAATTATACTACACAGTGATTGTGATAAAAACAGCATGGTACTGGCAAAAAAAACAAAACAAAAAAAAAAAAAAAACAAGGATCAGTGGAACGGATTAGAAGATGCAGAAACAACTCCAGACATACTTAGCCATCTTATATTTGACAAAAGTTCCAAACACTTCCACTGGAAGAAAGACAGCCTGTTTAATGAATGATGCTGGAAAAACTGTCTTTCCACATGCTGAAGACTAAAACTAGACCCATGTCTTTCCCCAGGAACTAAACAAAAATTGAAAAAGATCAAAGACATAACATTAAAATAGAAACATTAAATCTGCTGGAAGATAGAATAGGTAGAATTTTTGAAGACAATGGTGTAGGAAAAGAATTTATGAGCAAAACCCCAATTGCACAGGAACTATCGTAAAGAATCAACAATTGGGATTTCCTCTTATGGAAAATCTTTTGCACAGCAAGATAAACCACCAACAGAGTGCACAGAAGTGCACAGTGTGGGAAAAATCTTTTGTCAGCTATTCCTCAGACGAAGGACTACTATCTATAGTATGTAAACAGCACAAAAAAATCAGACACCCCTCCCCCGATTTAAAGACCCAGTTCAAACTGGGCAACTGAAATGAATAGACAATTCTCAGATGAAGAAGCAGAAATGGCAAATAAATATATGAAAAAAATGTTCAACATCATTGGTCATTTAAGTGATGCAGATTAAAATAACACTGAGATTTCATCTCACTCCAAAAAGAATGGCTATTATCAAGAAATCAACCTGTAACAAATGCTGGCAGGACTGTGCAGAAAAATGAATCCTTCTCCACTGTTGGTGGGAGTGCAGACAGGTGCAACCATTGTGGAAATCACTGTGGAGATTCCTCAAAAAACTATAACTAGAAGTTTCATTCGACCCAGCTATTCCCCTTCTTGGTATCTTCCACAAAATATTAAAAGCATCATATCAAGCTGATATATGCACACTCATGTTCATAGTGGCACAGTTTATAATAGCTAAACTTTGGAAACAAGCCAAATGCCCATCAACTGATGAATGGATAAAGAAGGTGTGGTTTTTCTATATAATGGAGTATTAATCTGCCATAAAGAAGGATAAGCTTGAGAAATTTCTAGCTAAATGGATGGACCTTGAGACCATACTCTTCAGTGAAATAAAATGGACACACATGTAAATATTGCATTGTTTCTCTGGTGTGAGAAACCAAAAGTGTAAATAAGGACCAAAATGTATAATAGATATTGTGAAGTAGGAAGAAAATGTTCAAATATGAAGGGGAGCTAGGGAGTGGGGAGAGGGAAAGGAAGGACGGGAAAAGAAAAAATGAGGAAAGAAGAAGAAAATGGAAGAAGAGTTTTGTAAATGAGGAGGGGAAGAGGGGTTAAAGAGAGTGTTGTAAAATGGAAAAAAAAAAAGAGTCAAGGTATATCATGTGCAGGTACAAATTCCCCATGATGAATGTGATCGTTATGTATACCTAAAATATACCAATAATCTTAAGTAATAAAAAAAGGAACTACCCAATTGTTTATCTCCTGACGAATGAACAAAATTTGTTATACTGATAAAACAGAATATTATTTCGTAGTAAAAATAGTTAATACAAATATGTGCTAAAACTTGAATGAATCTTGAAAATTCCAGACCAATTGAAAGGACATGGTCAAAAAAGATTGCATATTGCATAATTCTATTTATATAAATCATCCCAAATGCACAAATTCTTAGACGCAGAAAGTAGATTAATGATTGCCTCAGGCTATGGGAATAGGGAAAAGTGTGGTCTTTTGAGACTGGTTTATTTTGTTTACTCTAGTGTTTTCAGAATTCATCTACACTGTAGCATGCAATAACAATCTCTGCCAAATAAAATTCCATTTTAAATATGTACCATATTAGGAGTCTCTGTAAAAATATGGATCTTCTTTTGATAATATTAAAATATTATAAAATTAAATTGCCATGTTTGGCACACAACTATGAATATAGTAAACACAATCTAGATGAACACGCATGTGGGCAGATTTTACAATATGTCAATTTTATATCAATAAAGCTGTAAAAAATAAAATTCTAGGGGCACTCATGTAGTTCCGTCAGTTTACAAAAGCTATTTCTTGCAACTACTTTATGGAATAGTCTCTTTACTTCCTTATCAGAGATAGCATGTCCCAGGGGTTTTGTTGAGACTTTGGTTGTCATCATGGAGAGGAAGTTATGCCAGAACAAAGGAGTCACATATTGCCTTGTAGGATAGAATCCTCTAAGCATCTTTAGGAGGGAGAGTTTCTAACTCCAGTAAGGGGTGGGGTGGGGAGGAGATCTGTAGAGTCAAAACATTCAGAGGTAAACATACAGCTGTACCCTTCTCAAATTACAGATATCTAGATTTTTTCTGACAGTGCTAGGACTTTAGAATAATTTATATGCCATCACTGTGCATTTACATATTCCTGGAACTTTGTAGCTCTATTAGATATTCAATCTACCAGTAGTACGTACCTGTTCACTACAAGAATAGTGGTATCTTGTAAACTACCAAAGAGTTCCTTAATCTCTTACACTGAATCGTTAACTACTGTACCTGTCTTTGGCCTTATGCATCATAATTATCCTCTGCAACTAGTACATACAACTTACAATAAACAAACAATTTCACTGTGAATATTACTCTCATCTCACAAAATCTGTATCATTCTTCTGTAATGATATTCTTTTCCAAAAGAATGCTTTCCCCAGATCACCAGTAAGAACATCTTTAGCACTGGGGTCTCTATCTAGTGTAGTGGTCTGCATACCACCTATTACTCGAAACTCAGTCCTATTTGCTCACCAGTCCTATTTTTCCCATTCTCAGAACAATACACTTTTTAATCAAAAGTCACCATTTTTCACCTGCTTTCTCAGATTTCTCCAAGTACAGGAGTGTCAGTTTCTGTCACCTGAGAAGTAGACATAAAATAGGATCCAAGTGAAAAAGCAGTGAACAAAACCAGGACTGCCACTTGAACAACACAGAGACACCTCTGAAACATTATTTATTTTTAGCGGAAGACACTAAAACCAAATAACACAGCCTGTGAATGAAATTTAAGTGAATGAAATTCAATTAAAGGAAAAATTAATATTTAATAATAGAAAAAAGAAAAGTCATTTTCTCTGATGGTATTAACTAGAAAGTGTCCAAGGAAACCTTAAAGATTCAAATATATTTAGTTGTCTGGTAAATGCATCGATTCTACATATAAGTGCATAGGGGAAAAAAACATTTGATTCATCAATTTCAAATATGTTTACCTACCTGTAAATTCTCACATAATAAGAGAAATTTTAAAAAATACTGTTGAAAAAATGAAGAGCAAAGCCAAGGAGTATAGTGGTTTAAGGAGTATTCACAGAACTATATTTCAACAATACTGGCAATAAAATAAAATGTTGTGGCACATTGTGCAAATGCTATTAATTACTTAAAAAATTTTCTTTGTGTTTTTTTGAAAATGCTATTAAATATCTTAAAATAGTTTCTTTATATATTTTTTTAACCAGGCACCTCTTTCTTATCTCTCTTGAAGGACTTTCTAGCCAACTGTACATTCTGATATCCAGTGTCTAATATATTCTCCAAGACCATACCCCTATGGGAAAAGAATTCTAGGTTGGCTGGGCTTAACAAAACTCTTGTTAACTTGTTTTTCCATACCATCCTTTTTTTTTTTTTTTTGCTCTATTTTACAAATTACTTGTCTCTAAATTTTTAAGGAGAAAAAGTAATAAAAACAATGATACAGAATTTCAAAACAAGATAATAGGAAATTAACAATGTTTAATATATTGTATATTGTTATCTTCAAAGTAGTTGCTCAGATTACAAGATACAGGCATGCAATATGGATCAAACAATATAAGCACAAACTGTTCTTTTCAATGAACTAAAAGAAATTAGTATTATAATTATCTTATCTGATCTTGTCTTGTGTTAAAATAATAATGCCCTATATATTAGTATTTTATAGTCTGCCATTTTCTTTTCAACAATCTAAATTTTGATGCACATTAAATCATTTATTATGTAATCTTTTCCTTTCTCACTAGATTTCAATAGATAACTGTGTCTTATAACAGAACATATATTAAAACATGTGATTTTTAATCTGTGTACATATATCAATTTTCAATTTTAAACTAAGAAACAGATTTACCAAAGAAAGAACTTATTTCCTATGATTTGACAGAGAAGTAATCTTATTTGAATGAGTAAAGTGTGCATATTTTGAGGGAAATATATTTGTACTACAATTTTCTTATGGATGAAAAAAGATGAGCATCTATTTTTCTAAAGATACCTTAACAACTAATTAAGAATTTACTTTGCACCTAATGGTCCAATGAGTAATGGCAGTACACACAGTTGTTTGTTGTGGATTAAACTGTTTTGATGATGTGCTACTTTCCTCCTACTGAGGTGACTTCTATTTTAAGAATTAACCATAAGCTTGGGTTTGCTTATGATTCCTAGGCAAAGATAACTCCTGGAAATGATAAAACAATAGTTTCCATCATAAGATCAATCCTCCATCTAAAAATAAATAAAATAGAAAAACTAAAAGAAAGAAAAGATGTACATGTAAGATAATAAGTGGTGGGTGCTACTTTTTTACCTGATGTCTCATTACTTTAATATTGCATTTCTGCATTAAAGGAAGAGACAGCCTACACATTAATAATATTCAATAATAGATGTTATTTTGTACATTATGTCTTATCACATTACTATTACATTTCTTCACATAAAGAAGCTGGATGTTTACTTATTTAGCCTCCCTATGTTTCATATAAGTAAGATTAAAATCACAAATGAAGACACTAGGAACCATTCCATCCTCAAACACTAGTTTACTGAGGCTGCATAGCATTATTTCCTCAGAAAGTTCTGCTTGAACTAAGCAAAAATAATTGTAGAGTAGTGAAGTATGACTAAGCTCAAAGTCACAAATGAATACAGAAACCACAAAAGAAGTGAATGAAAATCTTAGAAAGCAGTGAGCTAACCTGCATCATAAAGGACAAGGTTGGAGTTGAGGTTGTGAAAGGAAGACACAAAGGCAAACAGTTACAGGTATTAGAATAGAGCCTCCCTTCAGCTTTCCCTTTAATATGTATCACTATGGCCATGTGAGCCACTAAATACCAGATTTGAGAACTGCCTCTCTACTGTCTCCCTCAGCTTTCAATGTGACTTTAATTGTCTTTTGTTTTTTTCTCTATTTTTTTAAATTTCAAACTTCTGATTGCAATCTGATTTTAATATCAGTAACGTATTGTTAAATAAAGTAAGATTTTGAGTCTTACATTATGTGCTAACAAGAAGTCCCTGATTTGTCAAAAATACTACAATCTATTTGCTATCCATTCATGCTGTGTTTGCTATCCTGAACAAAATCAAAGACAATATTACGTGAAAAAGTATATCACTGCTGAAATCCTGCCCAAATACACAAACTCATAAGTACAATAATTAAAAGTAATTTTTGTTTAAAGCTATAAATTATGGAGTGATCTTCATGTAGCTAATAATAAGTGAAATTGAACTAGGTACCAATATTGGATGATAATGTAACAAAAAAATTAATGTTATTTAGTTTGTGAACAAGAAACAAAGAAAGTCTGGACGGATAGGGAGGAAATGATTGGTGGGGTAGAAGAGCAGTGAAGAAGTTATTAATGGAAAGTGGAAGGAAACAGTCCTTCTTACATAATAATAAAATGTTAGAAGAAATCCAAGATTGTGGTTAGGAGCAGGCTGTAGTTCCCAGCCTCACTGTGACTAGGAATTAAAACACCCAAGTAAAAGCTACTCAGCAATGTGAGTGAAGCAATTAATACAGAGAGGTTCAGTATTGGACAGACAGAAATTTGGAAGGAACCGGAGATTCAGGTTATTGGAACAGAGATCTAGAACAATCACCTTGATGGAGGCTGTGGCAACTGCTGCTTGGGGAGGGGAATGAGAAGCAGAGTAAAATAGGCAGCATCTTAGTGGACAAAATTTTGTATGAAAACAGACCCAGAGGGAAAAAAAACTAGCCTGAACTTTCTTGGGTGATCTGGGAGCTTCATATATGGATAGTACTTAAGCGTCCAACATTTTTCAGCAAATAATCCTGGTGCTGTTGTGAAGAGTTATCCTGTGAAAGTTATGCCTGAGCTTGTAGCCTAGGGAAATATGAGTGTCTGCATTATTCTTTCCCCTGAAACTGTGATATTGCCATACTTTTCTGGCTAGAATTCCAAGTAGAATGCCACAGAAATAGGCCTATTGAAATATACATATTGTGATATTTCGGTTGGAATTATGACAAGGACTGGAGCTCCATATACCTTTGTAGTCTGGTGAGTCTGTCTGCAGTAGAAGTGGATCTGGAGCCTGAGCCAAAGCAAATGATTGCACATACAGACTCAGCTCAGGAAAGAATGTCAAGGATAATGGATTATACAGAACCCGCTGTAATCCCTCCACACAGGCCAGTTGCTTGTCCCTCCCACCCCTACCCCTGTGGACCTCTCAAATCTCTCCACAAGCCTGAATGAACCTTGGCTTCATTCCACTCCTGGCAGTTTCCTGAACAAATCTGTCTGAGTGATCTCCACACAAAGAAACTTCCCTTTGATGTAAACTTGTACTTGATGACTAGGGAAGCTGAAAGTTACTATGGAATTCTCAAAAAGATGTCAGACAGAAATATCTGAGATAAAAAGAACTGTATAGAATTCATAAATTGCAGAAATGACAAATGTGGAGACACAGTGTCTGATATTGAAGACAAACCAGTGAATTACAATGAAGATCTCAAAAATAAAAAACAAACAAAAAGAAAATAAGAGAAGACTATCCACCAGCTACTACATGACAATGAGAAGACCAACTTAAGGCTAATATGAGTTAGGGGAAAACTAAAACATTGCACAGATGGATTTAAAAACATGCTTACAGGGCCGGTGAGATGGCTCAGCGGCGTAAGCGCCTGCTTTGCAAGCGCAAAGGCCTGAGTTCGACTCCCGGAACCCACATACGAAAAAGGGGCCGGTGATATCGCTCAGCGGCATGGGTGCCTGTTGGCGCGCAAGGTCCTGAGGTCGTCCCCCCGGTACCCAAAAAAAAAAAAAAAAAAAAAAACATGCTTACAGAAAAGATGGAAGAAAATTTCTCAAATATAAGAAAAGTGTTTAAAATACCAGGAAGCCATGCTTAAAGAACACCTAACAATTATGATGAAAAAAAGAGCTCACCAAGGCACATCCTCATTAAATTACCAGATAATCAGCCAAATATAACAAAAACAAAAACACAAAACAGAATTTTGAAAACAACCAGAGGAAACAAAAAGTCACATGTAAAGATAAACCAATTAGAATCACGGCAGACTTCTCAACACAAAACCTAAAGTCCAAAAGAGCTTGGAGTGAAGCATTTAAGCCTTAGGAGTAAATAACTTCCAACCTGTATTAATTTACCAAGCAAATCTATCTTTCAAAATAAATGGAGAAATAAGGTGTTTCCATGAAAAATATCAGCTCAGAGAATATGTGAGTACTAAATCAACTCCAGCAAAAATACTCAAGAGTATTCTCAATAGAAGCAATAAATGAAACACAGTTAAAAACACAGAGGAAATTAGTGAGGTCAATGGATAAATAGCAACAAAAAAATCAGAAAAAAGAAAAGCAAAGATACAACAAAAGATAATTCGTAAAGAAGGCAATGATAGTAAATAACTGTGTTAGTTACTTTTCTCTCATTGCTGAGACAAAATACCCAACACCCAAAATTAAGGAAGGAAAGGTTTATTTACCTCACAGTTTGTAGAGCTTTCAGTCCATAATCAGCTGGCTCCAAAGCAGGGTGCCAGGGCAGAGGGGCAACAGTTCAAGGCAGTGGAAGACAGAAAAAGCAGCAAAGGCAAAAAAGCAGCGGAGCAAGCCTCTTTTCCTCCCTTATATTGTATGCAGGCTACATGCCCTAGGGCTGGTGCAGCATTCACACTATCTCTGTGTCCTCCTTTTGCACAGGCTCAGGATGTTTACAATGTGAGAACCCTGGCCGCCTGCTGAGTCACTCAGTTAAACTTCTAAACTTCTCAAGTTGACACAATGAATCAACCATTACAACATCCTAGAGCATAAACAGATACCCTAGGGCATTTCCTCTACACCCTAGGATGTAGAACTACTGAGTTACTTAGTTAAGCTTCTAGACTCCTCAAGTTGACACAATGTATGAACAATACAATAACTGACACATCTCAGTAACATCTGTCAATGATAGTGGCCTCAACTCTCCAATTAAAAGACACAGACTGGCAGACTGGATCAAAAAACAGTGTCCAACAATCTGCTGCATTCAAGAAACTCATCTAATCCAAAAAGATACTCATTGAGTAAAAATTAAATGATGGAAAGCAACACTTTGTGCACCAGGATGCCCCAAAAAAGCAGGGGTAGCAATTTTAATAATAGACACAGTAAACTTCAATCTAAAACTGATTAGAAGAGACAACGAAGATTACTACATAAAAAATAAAGGAACAACCCAACAAGAAGAAATAACATTTATGAACATATATACACCAAATACTGGAGTACTTATCTTCATAAAACAAAAACTGCTGAAATTAAAAGATCAAATAAACCCTAACACAAACACAGTAGGATATTTTAACACCTCAGTTTTGCAAAGAGACAGATCAACCAAACAAAAATCAGTAAAGAAATATAGGTGAACCACACCCTTGAACATATGGCTTTAACAGATACGTACAGAGTAGTACACTCTACAACAGAGTATACATTCTTCTTAGCAGCACATGGTACTTTTTCCAAAATAGATCACATACTAGTCCACAAAACCTCCTTAAAGAAGTATAATGGAATAGAAATTACCCAAATGCATACTATCACACCATTATGCATAGAAATCAGTGGCAGAAGAAATTTTGGAAAAGGAAAATCTCCTGGAAAATTAACAATATAGTCCTAAACAACAAATGGGTCCCAGAAGAAATCAAAAAAGGAATTTAAAAATTTCTGGAAGTTAATGACAAATAGTACAACTCATCAAAACCTCTGGGACAGTATGAAAGCAGCTCTAAAAGGAAAATCCATCACATTCATTGCTCACATTAGGAAACCAGAGCAAGCTCAAATGGACAACCTTATGAGACCTCTGAAGAGCCTTCAGAAACAACAAACCACCCCAAAATGGAAATTAAGAAGAAGATTATAAAGATGAGAGTGGAAATTAATGAAATTCAGACTTAAAAAAAAAAAACAAAACAGTGAAGACAGTCAATGAATCTAAGAGCAGGTTCTTTGAAAGAGTACACAATGTAGGTAAGCCCCTAGCCTGACTTAGCATGAGAAAGTGAAAAAGACTCACACCAAGGCAATTAGAAATGAAAAGGTGAAATCACAGTAGATACTGTGGAAATCCAGAAGATATTAACTACTTTGAAAAATTATATTCCAACAAATTAGCAAATTTAAAGAAATGTACAGATTCCTAGACATATACGAACTACCACAATTAACACAAGATGTGTTATGCTCAACAAACCAATGATAATCAATGAAATTGACACAGTAATAAAGATTCTACCAACTACAAAACCTAGGACCTGATGGATTCACAGTTGAATTCTATAAAACCTTTAAGGATGTTGTATCACAAATCCTCATTGAGCTCTTCAAAGAAAATGAAAACGATGAAGTCCTCTCAAACTTATTCATGAAAGCCAGTATCACCCTGATCCTAAAACCAGGTAAAAACCCAACAAAAAAGAGAACTACAGGCCAGTCTCCTTAATGAATGTAAATGCAAAAATCCTCAACAATATATTAGCAAATAGAATGTAGCACATTAACAAAAAGATCATACATCATGATCGAGTAGATTTCATCTGATGCAAGAATGTTTCAACATATGTATGTAAATAAATGTGATACATCACATACTCAAAAGCAAGGTCAAAAATCATATTATCGGGCCGGTGAGATGGCTCAGTGGCTTAAGCACCTGCCCGGCAAGCGCGAGGGCCCGAGTTCGACTCCCAGAACCCACATACGAAAAAGGGGCCGGTGATATCACTCAGCGGCATGGGTGCCTGCTGGCACACGAGGTCCTGAGGTCGACCCCCCGGTACCCACAAAAAAAAAAATCATATTATCATATCAATAGATTCAGAAAAGGCTTTCGACTAAATCCAACACCTCTTCATGATAAAAATTCTGAAGAAAACAGATATAGAAGGACCATACTTGAATATGACCAAATCTATATATGACAAATCAATAGCCAGCATCATATTACAATGGAGAAAAACTAAAAGCATTTTTCTTAAAATCAGGAACAAGACAAGGATGTTCACATCACCTCTTCTAATAAGCTATAGACCACTATGCATGAAGAACATAGGTGAAAAATCCTCAATAAGATTCTGGCAACAGAATAGACCAGCACATTGAAAAGATCACACGCCGTGATTAAATTGGTTTACCCAGGATTGCACTCACATAAATAGAAACGAAGATATAGATGCAGAAACAATCTTTTGATAAAATTCAACATCCCTTCATGACTTTTAAAAAGCCCTGAAGAACTAGGTGTAGAAGAATACTATCTCAATATAATTAATGCTTCATATGGCAAACCCATAACCTACATCATATTCAATGTGGAAAAACTGATAACATTTCCTCTAAAATCAGGAAAGAGACAGAAAAAAAGCACTCTTACCGCTTGCGTTCAACATGTTTTTTTTATGCGGGTACCGGGAGTCAAACTCAGGACCTCACGCTTGCCAGCCAGGCACTTATACTGCTGAGCTATATCACCAACCCTCAACATGTTACTTTAAGTTTTAGTCTGACCAATTAACCAAGACAAAGAAATAAAAGGGGCAAAAAAGGGGAAATAAAAATGTCAAATTATTTCTATTTGCAGATGATGTGTTTCTATACTTAGAAGGCAAGAAAAAGTCTACCAGAATACATTTCCATCAAAGAAATTCAATAAAGTGGAATGATGCAAAGTCAGCATGCAAAAATCAGTTGTTTTTCTATACAACCAAAATGCACATACTGAGAGAGAAATCATGGAAACAATTCTATTCACAATAGGTTTTTAAAAACCTATAGATAAGACGAACAGAGCAGGTGAAAGGCCTTTACAATGCAAATTACAAAACACACAAAAAAAGGAATTAAAGACAACACTAGAAGATGGAAAGACAACACATGCTTACAAGTCGGCAGAATTAATATTGTTAAAATGTCCCCATTATTGAAAGTGATCTATATATTCAATGCAATCTCATCAAGATACTAATGACATTCTTCACAGAACTAGAAAAAAAAAGAATCCAAAAATTCATATTAAAGTACAAAAGACACAGAATCTCAAAATCAGTCCTGAACAAAACAGCAGTACTGGAGGTATCGCAATACACAATTTCAAAATATTCTACATAGTCCTAGTAACAAAGACAGCTAGGTTTTAACACAAACAATGAAAAGGATAGAGGACACAGAAAAAAATCCCATGCAACTACAGCCATCTGATTGTTGACAAAGTGGTCATAAATAAATGTTACAGAAAAGACTGTCTTTTAACAAATGGTGCTGGCAAACTGTAAATCCGTACAGAGAGATTGTAACTAGATCATTAAATATTACTAAAAGAATTAAGGTCAGCCTTTTATAGAGATACTACCTACTCATGTATATTTCAGAGATACTTAGAATAGCCTAGAAATGGAATCAGCCTTCATGTCCATCTGCAAATAAATAAATACAGAAAAAATGTCTACATATATAATGGAAAGTTAATCAGACATAAAGAAGAATGAAATAGTGTCACTTGCAGTGAAATGGGTGGAAGTGGAGACCATCATGTTAACTAAAATAAGCCAGATTTGAAAAGTTAAAGCATCACTGTTTTCTTTCATATGAGGAATCTAGAAAATGTATTTTTTTATTTAAAAAAAAAAGGTAATGTTTATGAAAATAGAGGGAGACAACGAGAGAAGAGGAAGGGGATCTAGGGATAGAGCAGAAAAGAAAATGTGGATGATGAAGGAAATCATTATATTTGTGAACGTTAATATAACAAAATGGTAGCCACTATTCTGTATAACTAATGTGCATTAAAATTTTCTAAAAGGTTAAAGAAATGTTAGGAAACAGCCTCACCAAAAATATTATGGCATGCAGAAACATGTACCTTTATTTGAAGGTATGACTCAGCAGGTTTCTAAGCAGCCTTTGATGTATTAGAAATAGTGTACATAGATGACAAATAGATCAATGATTGATAGAGTGATAGATAATAGATAACAGATAGAGCTATAGATATTGATCTTTGTACTGATCAATAATTTTGTCATGCTTTAAAGTCTTTTAGGTATACTTTTCATATTGCATATGAAAACCAAAATGTTTCATAATATACTCTTCAAATATTTAAAAGGTAGAGAATTTGTTTCCATCTATTAAAAAAACATACAATTTTTTATTCTTTTAAAGTGAACTAAAATGAAGGAAACATAGTGGAAATATTTCTTGAAGTTGTATTTGCCAAATATTTTAGACAAGACCTTCAAAAGAGAGAAAATAATATAAAACAGACAAGTGTGACTACAACAAAATAAGAAGCCTTTCAGAAAAAGAAGCATCAACAAAGGACAACTTACAGAATGAGAGACAAAGTTTGCAAACCTGACAAGGGGTTATATAAAAATATGTAAAGAACTCAAGTACTCAGTAGTAAAAAAGAAATAACCATATTTAAAATTTAACAATAGATATAGGAAACATTTCTCAAAAGAAGACATAGAAAGGCAAATGAGTACATGAAAAATTCTCAAGAATAGGGATATAATGTCATGCCATTAAGAATAGCTATTTTCAGAAAGACTAAAGATAGCAAGTACTGGTGAGTGCGGGACTAAGGAAACACTCGCACACTCTTGGTAGAAATGTAAATTAATGAAGTCATTTCAGAAAACAGTATCAAGTGTCTTTAAAACTGAAAAGTAGAACTACCAAATTATGTAGCACATTTTAATCCTGGGTATAAATTCCATGGACATAAATCAGTATGTCGAAGATGCATCTGTATTTCCATATTCAGTACAACACTATTCATAGTGGCCAAAAAGAAGAAACAATTTATGTGACCATTAACTGTTGAATAGCTGAAGTGTGGTATATACACACAATGGAACACTATGAAGACACAAGAAACATCTGCCATTGCAATATGGATGGAACTGTGGATCACATGGTTTTGAATTAGGTGAGGCAAATAAAGAAAGTACTGCATGATCTCATATTTGAAATACAAAATATGTATCTCATGGACATTGACAGTAGAAAGGCGGTACCCAGACCCCAAGGAGAATAGGGGTCAGGCAGAGGTGAGAAAATGTTGATTAATGGTCACTAAGATAGTTTTTGGAGGGAGCAAGATGGTCTGGTATGATATTGCAGTACCTTGACTAAAGATAGTATTAATGTACTACACATTTCAGTTGAGAATAATACACTTTATATTTCTAAAAGCTATAAAAAAGGATTTAAAATTTTTCAACACAAATAATGTAAATGTGTGATAGATAAGTATATTTAATCCTATTAAGTATTGGGCAATGTATATATATGGAGAAAATTACATGCTACTACACTTATGTATAATTTTTATGTTTTATGTATCAGTTAAAATTAATTAAAACAAGAAACGATACCTCTCACAGACTGTACACAAAAGTTCCATCTTTGTTTAACACTGTAAGTTCAACTAAGAAGACAAAGTTTTCTGGGCAATCTAATTTGGCAAGTTAATAGCTCCATTATTACTTTTACTAATTCTAAAGCACAGTGTAACACTGAGAACTGACATTCCTCACAAAACAATAAGGATATTAAAATTAAAATAATAAAACAAACAAAAATTTAAAAACAACAGATTGGGCTGGTGAGATAGCTCAGCGGCGTAAGCACCTGCCTGGCAAGCGCAAGGTCCTGAGTTCAACTCCTGGTACCCACATAAAGGAAAAAAGGCTGGTGATATTGCTCAGCTGCACAAGTGCCTGCTGGCAAGTGCGAGGTCCTGAGTTTGACTCCCAGTACTCATATAAAAAAAAACAAAAAACAAAAACAAAAAAAAAACAGATTTAAACTTCTTAGGGTCTTTTCCTCCCTCACTCCCTATATTCCTCTTTCCCCTCTTTTTCTGAATCTCTCCTTATGATCTTGTGGGACTTTCTTACCTGTGGACAAGGTTGTTCTTTCTCTTCATCTTTGTCCCTGCTTTTCATAATGTCTTTCTAAACATTTCCCCTGTTCTCTCTTTTCCAGTTATCCTACATTTCTAATTTTCTTTTCTCCGTGATTTATCCTCTAGATACATGTCCACAGGAAAATAACATATGCTCCAATCTTTTCTCCCTTTAGCACAGACTCTAATAGGAAAAATTGCCTTAAACACTATCTTGTTTCTTTAGAACTTTCACTTACTTTTTTTGATCTTCTATTCCACCACTGGATTAAATGGGCAAAATCTAATGGAAGTGTACTTGGCCATGAGTTGTATTTATTTTGTAAAATTAAAGTTTATTATTTTAATTTTAATGTGACTCAGTAATGCCATATTTCATTTTTTATGTAGAAGAGAAACTAAAGTGGGGAGATTTTATGTTGATATATTTTATTCTACTTAATAGTCTTAATGAAAAATAGAAACCAACACATGAACTATATTTTGGAGAAAATGAATAATTATCCATACAAGATCACAATAGGTTATTCCTTTTTTTCTTTGAGAATATATTTCCTTAGAAGAACTGGAATTGGAGACAATATGAAGGCCTCTTACTGAAGCAAAATTTTTCATAAAAAATATTTTCTCATTATACTATGATTTTTCTCTATGTAAATCTTCTAAATAAAAAATGTATAGATGCAAACATACTTATTAGCATAATCTTAGGATTCATCAAAATTGAATTTATATTGGACACTATAATTGATGTTAATTTTATTACTAAAGCCAACGTGACATAGCTATTTGTATTGTTTGGTTTTCTTGAGATGCCAATATCTGGTTGATTTGGGTTTATAAATAATGTGACCCATTACTGGGGAACCGGGTACTTGGCCATATATACAGCAACCTCCCATCCAAAGTAAAGAGAGGTGGATAGATCCCGGGACTGGGATAAAGGGCCAATATTTAGCCAAGCACAGAGGATACCACTAGAAAGTAGAGATTACTTAAGGAGATCTCCATACTAGTAAGAAAAATTTCCAATACTTCAACACACAAGCCTCAGCACAAAAAACAAAAATATAAATATGAGGAAAAAAAGCCAACAAAACACCTCCATAAATTTTCATCTCCTCAAGAACTGATCTATAGGGCACCAAAGGACAGGAAACCAAAAGCTACAAACCAGAATCATTCAAAATGTTATGATAGGAGGTAACATAACAGATCAAAAGGGCATTTGACAAGATCACAGAAGATATAAGTAATAACATATTGGGCCAAATAAGCAAAGCCATTAGAGGGTCTACAAAAACAGTAGTAAAATGCTGGCTGAGGTAAACAAAATGATGTCATGAATGTCAAAATGATGTCAACATGAATGTCAGGGTTAGAAAATAATTGGAGTCCATTGAAAAGTTCCAATCAGACATTCAGAGATTAAAACTTCATGTGAAAGTATGGGCAGCAAAAGTGAGCAGTGTGAGGACAGAGTGTCAGAACTAGAAGACAGGGAAGGTCACTTTTCCTTCCTCAGGCTGCTCTGACTCAGTGCACGCAGGGACACCCCTGTCCCTGCATGTGTTGGCCACCTGAGCACGGTGGTGAGGGTAGGCCACAGGCCCAGCCACAAAGCATGACCTGAGTCTGGCCAAGCAGCCAGAAAGGAGTGGCCACTGAGCCATCCCACTCCATCAGTCTCTGGTGACTCCTGACCCAATCGCCTCCAGTCTCTCTGCTCCCTCAGCCTCTCTATGTCCCCTCCAACTCCCTGGCCTCCATGTGACTCTCCTCTCCCTCTTGGTCTTCCTGCTGTTTGTCTCCCTCCATTGCTGGCCTCTTCCCACTGCATCCCACCTCCTTTTCCTCATGGTAGCCTTGGTCTCATTCTCTTCTCCGTTGAAAATTTTTCTTTGGCTTAATGTGAAAGTGCTTAGAATTTGATTCGGAGGTATTCTACTCCTGTGCTCAGCCTCTAGCATAATGACTCCTTCCAATCAGCTATTTTGGGTTTGAAATTCCAACATGACAGTTCATCTTTCCTTCAAAACTTAGACTGACTGACGTCAAATCATAGGCACCTTCACTTAACCCCAGGTTCCATTCATCAGCAAAGACATCAAATCAATGCTGTGCTACACTAACCTGTCAGGTTCTCACTCCACATGGTCAGGTGAAATGAATACTTGATGAAAGGGCTCACATTTCAAGGCAGTGACACTTGATACCTGAGGAGAAAAGTGACTTTAATGAAAAGCAACTTTTGGAAATCCAATGCAGCTTTTCATGCTGCCAGCAAGAAATGATCAGTAGCACCAGTGTTTGGGCTTGAATGTGCAGTGGATACTAGAGCACGCCCAGTGACCAGAACAGCACTTTGCCATCACCTCCACCACTCTATCGTGCCTACAGAGTTGAATTCTACAGAGGTGCCTATCAGTGTGCTTGCAAAATGATAATATATCTGCCCTGGTTGCATCCAAACTCCTGAAAAATGCACAGACAACTATTTTGGAATTTTGGAGGGTCCTGAAGAAGGACTGATACTCAGCAGCTATTCAGAAAAACTGTTGGGACTAATGAGCCATCAGAAAAATGAAAGTGAGCCCTGGCAGCCTTCCTTGAATTCTGAAGTCATATATCTCATGAATTGGGTTCTGGATATTATCACTGCTAGCAAAGCCAGAGTCAGTTCTGCCCTCCTTCTGCCAGATGTCTCTGCAAGTGTAGGGAGCTCTGTTGGGGTGGCCAGCCACCTGCCTGTACCTACTACCTGTGGAAGCCACATTGTACCCAGTCTTCACGCAGGGCTCTCATCTCAGGAATATGCCTCAGAATACAACAAGATGATATTTTCATTCTACTAACAGTGGCCAGCACCTGCACTTCATCTCATCCACCCCCTTTCAACAGCTCTGGGGTTCTACAACCACCACCACTAATCCTGAACTACCAGTTCTGGTCCCAGAGTACAAGGATACTTCTAACTCTCGAGTTACAGCTATCCCCCATGTAAGCCATCCTCCTCAGACTGCTTGCAGGTCTGGTACAACTGAAGGTGGGCAGTGCCTCTCCTTCAGCATACCTGCCTTTAGGAATTCCTTCTCCCAACCCCTATGTTCCAGCAGTGCTCCCGGCTACATCTACAAATGTCATAGTTTGACACCTAATGCACCCTCTGCTCAGACAAACAGTTCTGCAAGTTCTCTCAAAAGGAAAGCTTTCTATATGGCAGGGCAATGAGATATGGACTCCATTTATGGAAATTACCGCTATGGCCAACAACGATCTACACAGAGTCCTATGCACAGGATACCTGTCAAAAGCATTTTAGATACAAATCCGGGAAACAGCTTTGACCGAAGTGCTGAAACATCATTCTTAGTATTTGAGCCAGCAAGCAGTAATGTCCTTTGAACATCAGAGGAAATTCAGCACACAGTCCAGTAGACCTCTGACCCCTCCTTCCTACAACACTGCTAAAAATTCCATTGGGATCAAGATCCAGTGAATCTTTTGGGATGTACATACCTCCAGTAATGAGTGAGCATGTAGAAGAGCACTGCCTGTTCCTCTGCACACCCAGTGTATGGCCCTGAACCACGTGAAGCTACCTCATGCAACCACTCTGTAGACGAACAAGTGAAGTACAGTGACATACACCTCACTGACCTGACAACAAATGGGATAGTCACACAAGGACCTCAGGTGGGCTAGAGTGACTTCGCTAGCATTACTCTGATTCTAAAGCCAAACAAGATTCGAACCAAAAAAAGACAACTACAGAATGATCTCTTTAACAAATATAGGTGCAAAGATCCTGATAATATACTGGCAAACAAAATGCAATTAATCATTAAACAATCATACATCATGACAAAGTAGACTTCCAACCCAGTGATGCAAGATTGGTCCAACTTATTCAGATCAATAAAGGTAACATATCACATAAGTAAAAGCAAGGACAAAAATCACATGATCTTTTCAACAGACACAGAAAAAGACTTTGACAAAATCCACAATCTTTCATTAAAAACACTCAAGAAATAGGTATAAAAGGATCTTACCTCAGTCTGATAAAAGTCATTGATTACAAACCTACTAACAACATCCTATTAAATGGGAAAGCTTTCCTTCTAACATCAGGAAGAAGATAAGCATGTTCACTATCACCTCTACTATTCAACATAGTATTTGACACATTAGCAAGAGCAATTCAGCAAGAAAAAGTAATAAAATGTATATGTTCAGTGAAGGGAGAAATCAAATTATTATTATTTGTAGATGACTTGATCTGCTACATAGAAGACCCAAAAAATTCACCGAAAGACTCTTAGAATTAATAATCAAATTCAGTAATATAGCGGGATACAGGAAAACACAGAAAAATCAATAGCTTTCCTCTATACAACTATTCAGTAGCTTTCCTCTACACAACTGTTCAGTAGCTTTCCTCTACCTACTGAGAAAGAAATTAGGAAATAATTATCACTCACAGTAGCCCCCCAAAAAATTGAATACAAAGCAATTAACCTTTCTAAGATAGTGAAAGATCTCTACAACGGAAATTATAGTACTCTGGAAAAGGAAATTGAAGAGGACATCAGAAAATGGCAATTTATCCCCTGTTCCTGAATACACTGGACCAATCTAGTTAAAATGGTCTTACTGTCAAAATTGGTATACAGATTTAACACAATCTTAATCAAATTTCCAAGAGCATTCTTTGCAGAATGGTAGTAAACAATATTAAAATCCATATGGCACCAGAAGTGACTCAGAAGAGCAAAACCATCCTGGGTATAAAGACAGAAACAAGGAAATCAAAATCCTGCATCAAAATTCTAGACCTGAAGTTATATTACAAAGTTACTGTTATATAAATAGCATGGTACTGGCACAAAAACAGACACGAGGGCCGGTGATATAGCTCAGCAGCATAAGCACCTGCCTGGCAAGCGCGAGGTCCTCAGTTCGGTTCCCAGTACCCACATAAAGGAAAAAAAAAAAAAAAAAAAACAGACGTGAGGATTAATGGAACAGAATACAACCCAAAGTACATTCCACTATTTTATCTTTGAAAAAGGGGCCAAAAACACACACTGGAGGTAAGATAGTCTCTTAATATATGGTGTTCATAAAGCTGGTTTTCCACATGCAAAAGATTGAATTTGGACTCATTTCTCCCAACATGTGCTCCCAACATACGATCAAAATGGATTAAGAACTAAATGTTAAACCAGAAACACTTAACTTGCTTGAAGACAAAGATGTAAAACTCTTCTTTTTTTTTTTTTATGTGGGTACTGGGAGTCGACCTTAGGACCTCACACTTGCCAGCAAGCACTTGTGCTGCTGAACAGTACCACCGGCCCTTTTTTTCCTTTATGTGGGTACCAGGAGTCAAACTTAGGACCTCGTGCTTGCCAGGCAGGCACTTATGCCACTGAGCTATCTCACTGGCCCTGTAAAACTCTTGAAGTAATTAACGTAAGTAAGAATTTTCTGAACAGAACACTAGGTGCACAGGAAATCGTTCTGAGGATCAACAAATGGGATCATATCAATTTACAAAGATTCAGCACAGCAAAGGAAACAACCAACAAAATCAAAAGACAATGTACAGAATGAGAAAAAATTTCAAGCCATTCCTCAGATAAACACTCATGTCAAGAAATTATGAAGAACTCAAAAAATTAGAGCCCCCCAAAATAATAGACCCATTCAAAAATGGGCTCACAAAATGAATAGATACTTCAGAGAAGAACTTAAACAGCTAATAAATACATGAAGAAATGTTCAACATCACCATCCATTAGAAAACTGCGAATTAGTAATGCAGAGATTCCATCTTACATCAAAAAGAATCACCATCATCAAGCAATAATAACAAAGAAAGAAACAATAACAAAGGCTGGAGAGGCTGCAGGTAAAAGGAACACGTCTACACTATTATTAGGAATGCAAACTAGTACAACAATTTATGGAAATCAGCGAGAGATGCCTCTAAAAACTAAAATAAAATTCCCATCTGACCCGGTTACTCTTGTTGTAGGTGTCCTCCCAAAAGAGTTAAAAACATCATATCACAGTGATACTTGCACACCTATATTTATAGCAGCACAACTCATAATAGCTAAATCTTGGAATTCACCTCTATGTCCACCAAAAGAAGAATGAGTAAAGAAAATGTGGTATTTACACTCAATGGAGTAGTACTCTGCCATAAAGAAAGATAAACATGAGTCATTTGCAGAAAAATGGATGGACCTTGAGACCTTAATGTTAAATGACATAAATACATATAAACTTAAATATCATATAATTTCTCTTATGTGAGAAACTTGAAGTAAAAATAAAGAGCAAAATAAAAGACAAATACTAGGAAGTAAGGAGATACATCTTTTTCAAATAGGAAATGGATGAAGAGATGGGGGAGGCAGTGGAGTGACAGGGGATGAAAAAAGGAATTAGAATGTTTTATGTACATGTACCAACTCAATACAAGGAATGTAAGCATTATGTACTGCAAACATGTACAAAAAATATAAAAAGGGAAGGGAATCAAGTGATGAGTAGAAGATGGAGGAAAGGAAGGGAAGGAGGTTGAAAAAAGAATTAAAATATATTATGTACATGTACCAACTTCTCACAAGGAAGGTGAACATTATGTACCACACACATGTATTAATAAAATAAAATTTAAAACAAAACACAACAACCTATGGAAAGGGGTAACTATTTGAGAACAATGAGGTTGTTAAGACGTAGCCTAATCATCTGTATATTAAATGTGTTTAGATGTTTGGAATTTTTCACACATATCTTTCTCACTAAAACTTTTTTTCAAGCTGAAGAAAGTATCTTTCAGAATGTTGATAGAGAACTTGAGGTGATGCACAGAAGGTAAAGTTAATGATGATTTTCATCAAATTTCATAGAGAGGAATGTGGAATAGGGTTGAATATAATGAAATGTAACTTCTCTGCTACTCTACACCTCAGCGATGTTACTCCAAGCTTGGGACAAGTTTCATTGCCAGAATCACAGCTTTCCTTTTATTGCCAGAGAGAAAAAACTTTTCATGTACTTAAAACATCAAACAAGTCTGGCCAAATCATTTCATTTGATTCTGTCTTTTCATTATGTCAAATGAAAAATCCTTTAATAAAAAAAGTGTAAAACTCTGAAGTAAATCCCAGCATGTTAGTTTCAGAGGGAGTAGAATATAATTACATTAAAAGATGTTTTATGCTGTTTATAGAAGCATTGACATGTATTGCCTTCCACTTTTGTGTATTTCTTTTGGGATCTGACTTTGGTTACTACATTAGTTTCCTATTGCCATTCCTCCTTGTGACATTAACTTCATCTGACCAAATTATATTTATTTAGAGTAATAAATGGACATAAAAGAGAAGACTTAGACGGCTTCTCTACATTCTTGAGCTATTTACAACTTCTGTTAGAAACACTGATTAAGAATGAGGAAAATCTGTTGCTTCCTTAGTTTTGTTAGTGTGTTTCAGTTGATGAGAATCTGATTATTCCTTCATGAGCAATAAACCTGAAACTATCTGCAAGATTATCTGCAAAAGTGCTTTGGTAAATACATCATTTGGGGCTGACATCCGAAGCTCCCTGGCTACTGACAGTCTGAGCTCCTCTGTGGAGTGCCTATGCTGCAACGTGTTAGGAGCTGGCACTCTCCAGAACGTCTGAGAGTTTATATTCTGGCAGCTGCAATGGACCCGACTGTGTGGCGCGGTGGGTCTCAGCAGTGGTGCTACTGCTCAGCCTCCAAAGCTCCCACGTCCCATTCCCCCATCTTCCATTCGTAGGTGCCCACATCAAGGAAATTTCAGCCTTCAAAGCCCATCATAGTCATAGCATTGCATTTTCCTCTGTTTTTAAAAATGCTAATTTAAAATACAATAAAATTTTATTCTATTTTTAAAAATTGCTATGTGATTCATAGAAGCCATCGTAATAAACAGTTCTGATTCTAGTTACATGAACAAGGCTTTGGATTTTTTTTTACATGAATTCATTCCCTGCTCTGGAGTCAATTATAAATTTCAATTCTAAGACAAAAATTTCTTTTTCAACTATACAGTCTCAAAGGGAATACTGACATATTTTACTACCAAAACATTTATTCAGGGTTTCTTTTATGGAAAAAAAAGTAAAACAAAATTTCATACCATAATGATAGGATAATAACAATAGTTAATACATTGCATATTGTTATCTTTAAAGTAGTTTCTCAGAATAAAAGATACAGGCATAAAAAATTCTCCAATGATATTAGCACAAACCTTTCTTTTCAATGAACTAAGAGAAACTAGTAGTGTAACTATCTTGTATTTTTTTTCTTTTTCCCTTCCTCCTTTCCCCTTTACTCCATCCTAGTTCCCCTTTCTCTTTGAACAATTTCTTCCTATTTCACAATATCTATCGTACACTTTGGACCTTATTCACTCTCAGTTTCTCACACCAAGGAGACAATATGATGTTTACACCTGTGAATCTGATTTATTTCACTCATGGTCTCATGTTGTATCCATTTACCTATAAAGGTCCCAAGTTTATCCTTCTTTATGGTTGAATTGTACTCCATTGTGAACAAAACCACATCTTTTTTATCCATCCTTGGTTGATGGACATCTGGGTTGTTTCCAAGATTTAGCTATTTCAAATTTATTCAGGTTCTAATAAGTATAAATACTAAAGAAAACCAATTTGGAAAATACGAACAAAAAACAAAATCTCAATGCCTATACAAAATACAGAGCTTTTGTAAATATCCCCTAAACACCCAAGAACCCAAAGATAATTCACAAAAGAAAAATAAAATTACACAATTTTTTAACAATTCAATCTTACTTTGAAATAATTAAGGAAATTGCAAGAAAAGGAGCATTAAAATATAATTTTATAGTTATTAAAACAAAAAAGGATTGACACCTAATTTTGATGTGATGAAACTAATATATTTTTATTCCATTGTGAAACTCTACAGTTGTCTCTCTGGCAGCTCTAACTGCAAGCTGATAATTGCTAAAACTCATAAAATATTCCTAAGTGATTCAATAGAAAAAGAACAGCTATCCAAAGAAAGACAGTCAATATAGTATTATCAAAAACAGTTCTCAAAAATATGAGTAAAAGAGTGATAGGGAATGTGAAATAAATAAATCACAATAAAATACCTAACCGAGTACTATGCAGTTCCTGACAATAATTATGGAATCACTAAGAAGAGTTAATACAGGAATCTTAATGAAGAAACACAAAAATAAATAAATAAATTCCAACACGATGAGTAAAGTGCTGAGCGGACCATCATGTTCAATAAACTGTTATAAATTACCTCTCTAGAGAGACACTTCTCAGAGACGCTCATCAAAAAGGTGAAGGTCTGCTGTTCAATGGTTCTTTTGATTCAGTCTGGACAGTGAGAGCTCATGATTCTCTCTCTACTTCTCAAGTTGCTTATCGCCTTTTTCACTCACATTAGCAAACAGGCATCTCTATACCTGATTTATTTGTTTGTTTGTTTCTTTATTGTGGCACTGGAGATTGAACCCAGGGAAGTTATGCTGAGATTCTTCTCCAGGCCCTTTTTTATTTTTATTTTCAAATAGGTTTTCACATTAGCCAAGCTGGGCTCACACTTGGATCCTCCTGGCTCAGCTTCCCAGAGCTCAGATTACAAACTGTGTCACCACACCCAGCCTTGATTTCTTAATTTCTTAATGTTCTTGCTCCTAAAATACTCCTCACCAGTTCATGAGTCTCCACACTAACCCCTGGAGCATATCCCATGTCATGAGACTACAGCTGGAACCTGATGTGCAAAATGACATTCAACCGGGGCTGGTGAGATGGCTCAGTGGCGTAAGCGCCTGCCTTGCAAGCGCAAGGACCCGAGTTCGACTCCCGGATCCCACATACGGAAAAGGGGCCGCCGGTGATATCGCTCAGCGGCACGGGCGCCTGTTGGCGCGCGAGGTCCTGAGGTCGACCCCCGGTACCCACAAAAAAAAAAAAAAAAAAATGACATTCAACCGCACAGATTTCTATGGTGTTCCCCACGAATCTTCAGGTAAGGTGTAACTCACAAGTCACTAACTTTCCCTATTACCGTCCCTCCATTCTAGTCCAGTTTTATATTCTACTGTGTAGCATGTGAATTTTAAATGCATTGCTTCTCCAGAAGCAAAGCCATGGGTTTTGAATGAGAGCTTCTAAAAATGTAATTTCAAATATTTACTGGAGCTCTTCTCCCTTCTCCTTTTGAATTCTAGAATACATGATAGAGTTTGGACCCTACGTCAAGGGAAAGTTTCAGAAAATGAAAGTGAACATATGTTCCTTTAGTAAAATGTTAAATCATATATTGCATGGGTCCTATTGCCTTCGGTGACCTTTAGGAATTAGAAGGCAGAAGATTTTATTCATATTTTGATTGCAAATTTGGAGGGACAGACTTTGTGAACATGTAAAATTTAACATATACTTGTAAGTGAAAAACATTTAACTTAGATATATACTTCACTAATCTATCTCCACTAGACAGTGAAGAAGAATATCATACAAAGAATTGAGTTTTATTGAAGGACAATGTTATTATAGAATGCAGTTCCACGCATGGTTTTTTGGTAGAATACATTGGATGGTCAGTCCCTCTTCAAAGAGGTACTGAGTGACACGGGCACACTCTTCTAAAATATTCTTTTTCTGTTAATTATTAAATTGCAGCACTCTTTTGGTATTCTATGTGCTTTTTCTTTATTTCTAATTATTTTATGTATTTCTTTATGCATTATTTATGACACATTTGGACTGTCAGATAAGTTACATTAAATTTATATCAACTTTTTTTCTGGTCCTAGTTCAGCACATTTTTAAGTGATAATACCAATACTAATATTCTCCTATGCCCTTTTATATTTTCTGTTCATTTTATGAATTCCAAATGGTTTTTTTTCAATGTTTACTATGTTTGTTGGTTTTATTTTTTATTTTTTATTTTTATTTATTTATTTATTTTTGTGGGTACCGAGAGTTGACCTCAGGACCTCGCACGCCAGCAGTGCTTGTGCTGCTGAGCGATATCACCGGCCCTTTTTTAATATGTGGGTACTGGGAGTCAAACTCAGGACCTCGCGCTTGCACAGGCAGGCGCTTATGCCGCTGAGCTATCTCACCGGCCCAGTTTGTTGGTTTTATGTGGAAATTTTCTTGTGTCAAATGTAAGAGTTATTGTATATATTAGTGTCTATTTTTAACTTTTTTTGTCTTTTGAAAAAAGACACCAGCATATTGTATATTTTTCAAAAACATTTTATAAAAAGCTATTCAATAAATATAAAAATATAATACAGATTTCATTTTCATATATAATCAGCTAATGTGTAAAAACAGCATAAGAAGGGGACTAGATACCAGGAATTTGTGAAATGAAGTTTGAATAAAATATATTCAAAATGAACTAAGTATAAAAATAGAAATAATTACAAAAAAATATACACACACACACACACACACTTTAGGGGAAGAAACCAAATGAAACAAATATATACACAGAATTATAAAGGCAGATCCTACTCAAATATGTAGAAATAAGCAGTGAGTGAAGTATGATTTGAAAAACCTGAAGAATGAAAGCTCAAAATTATCAACAAAGGCAACACAGAAATTCCAAGGACGTGTGTGGACTGGCATCAAGAAATTGTCCCTTATTCACTCAGTCTACAGCATTGCCTATATTATATATTATTGCACTGAATTTTGGATAAAGTGACCAATTTCAAAAATTTTCTACAAAACTCTTGCTTTTCACATTTGAAAGCTTCTTTTAGAAAATGCACTAAAAAATTTTATATTTTCAGAAGTTCCAAGTATTTGATTTTGTATAAACACATGAATTTAAGAATAGGGATCAATTTACTTTCAATTTAGCTTGCATTTCTGTTAAACAAAAACAAAACAAAATGAAAGAAAAACAATTCAAAAATAATACTATAGGACCGGTGAGACGGCTCAGCGGCTTAAGCGCCTGCCTTGCAAGCGCGAAGGCCCGAGTTCGACTCCCGGAACCCACATACGAAAAAGGGGCCGGTGATATCGCTCAGCGGCACGGGTGCCTGTTGGCGCGTGAGGTCCTGAGGTCGTCCCCCCGGTACCCACAAAAAAAAAAAATAATAATAATAATAATACTATAATTATTTTGTTTCCTACTTCTTGCAAACCAAGGCTTCATCCTTCCATAATGTCCAAATGTGGAATATAAATTTGCTTATGCTTTACTTACTAATAGTAATTTTTCTCAAAATCAAATTGCTATACACATGTAAAGCCCATTCATATTACCCAAATAAAGTGAGATCAAAGATCAAAGAAAAATTGAAACAAGTCAAGGATTACATGAAGTTTTTATCTAAACTACAGTTTGCTTAGACTGCCTAGAAAAGGAATTAGTTATTTTTCAAAGGGAAGTGTTTATCTTAAATAATTGTTTTCAAGCATTTGGTTTCAGTACCACTTGTAATCAAATAAATTATCAAGGATTCCAAATAGTTTTTGTTTATGTCTGTAACAGCCAGGAAATATTTGTTTATAAATTTAAGAATTTAAAATAACAACAACAAATGAATTGTGAATATGGTAACATAAATGATGTTTTTATGGAGAAATGGCTTTATGTAAAAAAAAAAAAAAATACTAGCAGTCGTGCTGGCACACCGCTGTAAATCCTAACACTCTGAGACACTGAAGCAGAGGGTCACAAGTTTGAGCCCAGCCTAGGCAACTTAGCAAGACTTTGTCTCAAAATAAAAAATAAAGGAGTGGGATGTACCTCAGTGTGAATTTCCGGTGTTCAGTCCCTAGTCCTGAAAAAAAAATACCGAGAAGAATTTCATTTTATAACTTTTAGTCACTACATTACTGTTTGTCTTAATACAAAACAGATTATTGTATCCTTTTCTCTGAGTAGTCTGCTGTGATATCACATACCATGCACCCATGCAAACTCCATTAACTAAAAGAAAAAGAAAAAGAAAAAGAAAAGAGCAAATACTATGTTAATGCTACTATGAAAATAGTTTTGACCTAGTTGCCCTAAAAGAGTCTGAAAGATTACCAAAAGTTCCTGGATTACATGTTGAGAATCATTACTTTTTAATAAAAAATTTGATTATTTACTTTTTTCCATACAAAAATCATCCAATTGCTGATTGTCTACCTTTCATTTCAATTAAAATGATTTGAAGAGGTTTACTATATAATATGCCTCATCTCATGAATTTATATTAAGTTATTCAAAGGATTCATTGATGGGGACAATCATAAGTAATACTATTTCATATGATTTCAGTTATGACATCAGAGAACCAATTGAGATACAAATTTTCAAGCATTATTTATCATTATATCTAAAATAAAGATTGTGAAATCTCCTCTTTATAAGAGTGCAAACAGCAAATGTCTTTGCAGACAACAGTCATCTATCCAGATCTCTTTTACATTTTAGGGAGCATTTCAAGTAGCAATTATAGTTAACAGTTTTTTAAATGTACACATAGCATTATTAAGATTACGTTTTTATTGAAGCGATGAATTGATGTGTAGAAACTTCTATTAAAATTTCATAAATTTTATTCTTAGTATTAAAATATTTTAAAATGAATTTAGAAATATATCCCTTAACCTAACAGAACAAAATTAAAATGATATCCTATGTACACATTTAAATTCTATAAATTCACCGAAATACCATTCTCGAATCAACTTGATAGTACTTATTTATCACAGATGGAGCAAAGAACACTAAAAATCAATCTCTTTAATATCTTTGTACATCAGAAACACTGAGTTATCTCTTTGTTATATTTATTTAGAATTTATTTTTCAACCAAAAATTGTAGGTCTGTATATAAACTATTTTTTCCTTTTTTATCAAAACCAACAAATTGATTGTCAACCTTATATAAGAGCAAAGGGTATCTGTTCACTTTGTGTTTAGTGTGTCTATAGTAGGACAAAGAATATTTGAAAGTTATAGAAATAGTTCTGCATGAATCATAGTAGTTTCCTACTTATTGACATGAATATCAATGTGACCCTAGGCAAGGAATCTACCCTATTGTGTCATATAAGACTGCTTCCAACCTAGAAATCTTTTTTCTTTGCAGCTTTAGAAACAAATGCAAATAACTGCTCAAGCGCTGTGAGTAAATTCATCCTCTGAGGTTTCTCCTGCACCTAGGATATTCAGATCCTTCTCTTTTCAATCTTCTCTGGAACGTACATCTCGACCCTAATAGGAAACCTGTGCATTATCTGTGCGGTGAGATGGAAATATCGACTACATACTCCAATGTACATCCTCCTGGCCAATTTTTCCTTCCTGGAGATCTGTTACATTAACTCCACTGTCCCCAGTATGCTGGCCAACTTTCTCTCTGAGAGCAAAGCCATCTCCTTCTCTGGCTGCTTCCTGCAGTTCTACTTCTTCTCCATGGGCACCACTGAGACTTTCTTCTTGTCTGTCATGGCCTTTGACAGGTACCTTGCCATCTGCAGGCCCCTGCACTACAGCACCATCATGACTGCTCAAAAATGCTTCAGAATGAGAGCTGGCTGCTGGGTGTGTGGCTTTTTGTACTTCCTTCTGCCTGTTTACTTAATCTCTCAGCTCCCATTTTGCTGTCCCAATAAGATAGATCACTTTCTGTGTGACCCAGGACCCCTCATAAAACTCTCCTGTTCACCAGCTCCTTTCACTGAATTGACCTGTGCCCTCTATAACTCAGTTCTCATTTTCTCCACCTTCCTCTTCATCACCAGCTCCTACATGTTGGTCCTCAGAGCTGTGCTCAGGGTCCCCTCAGCGGAAGGCCGGAGGAAGGCTTTCTCCATGTGTGGCTCCCATTTGGCTGTGGTGTCCCTCTTCTATGGCTCCATCATGGTTGTATATGTGAGTCCCACAGCAGGTAATCCAGCAGGCATACAGAAAATGGTGAATGTGTTCTATTCTGTGCTAACTCCACTTTTCAACCCTGTGATCTATAGTCTACGAAATAAGGATGTGAAGGAGGCACTAGGGAAATTAGTCAGAGCCATGGAAAAAGTTTTGAAGAACTTAGTCCATAACTGAAATATATGTAGGAAATAAATGATTAAAATATGATTGCTAATTGTATTAAGTGAATTAGAAAACTCTCTTTACTGGGGATAAGGAATGTATTTAATTTCAATAGATTGTTTAAAATGTTAAGCCATTCAATTATCCATTTTTATTAGAGAAAATTTTTTATTAGCAATAAAATTTTTCAAAATAAAATAAAAGTAAATAAAAATGACAACACCATTCAGGCTTTTAGAATGGTAGTTATTATATTTCTGTCAAAATTATATAGTAATATTGTAGATAATTTGTCCTATACTTACATTGATTTCTAAAATTTTCTGTGGTGAGTTAAAAATTATACATACTAAATTCACAAAGCAACATTTATATCTTAATTTCTATGTCAATAATAAAAATTTTATGAGATGCATACATTTTCTTATAAAAGTTGACATCATAATTGTAGATCTTCACATTATTTTACCAAGGTTTAGTTAAAATATTCTTATTATTTAGGACCAGATGATTGCCATTAGTTTTTTCCAATATCCATTAATCTTCCAGAACTGTCTTTTAAAGAGCTCTGTATAGGATGAACCATTCCGTGTCTTTTCCTCACATGACATTTGTCCATTAAGAGGTAAGAACAGACGTTTTGCTAGATGTGACTTCTGGCAACATTCTAAAGAACACTCGTAACTTTAACCTTTTTTTTTTTTGTGGGTACTGGGGGTCGACCTCAAGACCTCATGCACCAGCAGGCACCCATGCCACTGAGCGATATCACCGGCCCTTTTTACGTATGTGGGTACCGGGAGTTTAACTTAGACCCTCGCGCTTGTCGGGCAGGCGCTTATGCCACTGAGCCATCTCACTGGCCCATAACTTTAACTTTTAAAGGAAATTTTCCTCATCTCACATACAAATCCTCTACCCATTAACAATCAGTCTCCACTCTTTCCTCTTGCTAGTCTCTGACTCCACTATTTTCCATTCCTATGAATTGGTCATTCAGGACATTTAGTATAAATGGAATCTTACATTCTGTGGCCTCTTGTAACTGACTTCTTTCACTTGACAATAATGCTTGCAATGATCATTTATGTTGTAGCAATTGCTAGTACTCTACTCTTTTTGGTAACTGAATATTATTCAATTGAATGGCTGTACTACAATTTTAGTAATCCATTCTCCTTAATTAATGAATACTTAAACACCTCCAATTTAGGAATATTGTGAATACCATATGAGCAAGTTTTTTGTGAACATGTTTACACTCCCTAAGATATAAAAGCAGGACTGTAATTACTGGGTTAACTCGTGTGTAACATTTTACAAAGTGACAAATTTTCAAGGGAACTACATTTTATTATCAAAACAGCAATGAGTACAATGTATTAAAAACACAATTTCTCTGCATTCATATTAGCCCTTGTTATCTTCTGTATTATTACCAAGCAGATAAATGCGAAGTGTTATGTTATTGTGGTTGTTACTGGCATTTCCTGAATAACTGATGAGGCTGATTATATCGGACACCTGTAAACTACTCTTTGGAGAAATATATATTTAAATCCTCTAACTGTATTTTAATTGGGTTATTTTTCTTTTTCTTTACATTATAAGTCATCTTTATGTATTCTGGATACAATTTCTTTATCAGGCATATAATTTGCAAATATTCCAATTTATCTGTTTATTTTCCTTTATCATTATTGATTTTGGTGTTATAGAGAACACAACAATTCTTAACACAATTTGTAACACAAAAATCACTCCTATGTCTATAATACTTTAAATACAAATTTTTAAAATATATTTTAGTTCCTATATAAAAATAAAACTTTTGCAGATTAATGGGGTGCAGTTATGAAACAGGTATTAATTACAATATTTGACTCCAAGTAAATATATCCATCTTCCCAAATATTTATCATTTCTTCATAATGAAAACATTCAAAATACTTTCTTTAGCATTTTAAAACATTCAGTATAAAATGGTTTTTGTAGTTACCCTACTGTGCAATCTTAACACACCAGAACTTATTATTATTCTCTAATTATAATTCAGTGGCCAAAGGTCAACATATCCCAGTCCCTCCCTCCTTTTCCTCTCCCCACACCCTGCTAATCACCATTCTCCTCTCAACATCTATGATTAAATTTTTCAGAACCCGTACATGAATGACTATATATGGTACTTCTCTTTATGTGGCTGGTTAATGTCATGTAAAGTAATGTCTCCAGTTCCATACATATTTCTCCAAATGACTAGATTTCATTCTTTTTTGTGGCTATGTATTTATTCTGTTGTGTATATACACCACATTTTCTTTACCCATACATCAGGTCATAGAAACTTCAGTTGTTTTCATTTCTTAGCTATTGTGAATATTGCTGCAGTGAATGTGGGAGTTCTGATGATTCTCTAACATGCTGATTTCATTTTCTTTGTATATATACCCAGGAGTCAAACTGAGAAATCATGTGGTAGTTGTATTTTAATTTTTTGGGAAAATGTCTTACTGATATCAATAACATCTCTATTGATTTACACTCTCACAAACAGAATGAAGGAGTTCCCTTTTTTTTCCACGTCCTTGCCAGCACTTGTTACATTTAGAGTTTTTCATAATAATCACTCTTCCTGGAGTGAGATGGTATCTCACTGCTGTTTTGAATAGTATTTGCCTAAGGACCATGATGTTGAGCATTTTTTCATGTTGCTGTTGACCATTCACATGTCTTCTTTTGGAAAATACCTATTTAGGTTTATGTCCATTTTTAAATCCGGTTATTTATTTTTGTTTTGATTGCTATTGAGTTTTTGGGGTTCTTACCTTGTCAGATTTATAGTTGGAAAATATTTTTCTCCTGTTCTATAGGGCATCCCTTCTTTTCAACTATTTGTCACACAAGCTATATAATATCTATATATAGGTTGGTTAAAAGTTAAAATCAAATTAGCAAGTATGTAATACAACTCTAAAATAGTCTAGAATACTAGATCCATAAAAGGATAATAATGGACCATTATTGATAGGTCAATTCAGCTTTAGGGCTGAGAAGAGATTCAGAGACAGAGCTCAACCACTTTGCTTTATGGTTGTGAAACTGAGACCTAGAGGGAAAGATGTGCCAGCTCTAGGAAGTGAAGCTGGTTCCCAGTCAGGCTGATTCTTCTCATCCCACATCTCATGGTGAATCCATAGTTTTTAATCTGATCTCTCTTTTCTGTACGAGAAGAAAGGATTCTATTTCTTACTGTGTCAGCATATCTTAACACGTCACACATAAACATGGGGTCATTATCCAGACTGGATAGCAATGGTCTCCTAATTTTGTCTGTATTATCGCTTAGAATGGCACCTATTAGACCATGAAAGGGACACTAAGACCCATAATGTTCATCTTTGCTGCTTAATCACATCAGCCTTTGCCACACGCATGGGCTGCATAAAACTTCCTTTGGAATGTGGATATCAGCCGCAGCAGGTCATGTGGAGTGGCAGTCATGTCAGAAAAATCTCTATCAGAAAGGATTTCCTTGAGTTTGGAACCGAACAGAATTTTCTTTAGGGGTTCTTGAATGTGTGCTAGGATAAAGAACAGCAATCTGGTCCACTCCAGCCTAAAAACTCACTTAGACAGACGAGCACTGTTTCTACTGCACCACACTTCTTCAGTATTCACACTGCAAATGCTTCTTTTTGTGTGGTGTAGCATGATCACCTCTGCGGCAGTTATCTATGATCTGTAAAACAGATGTGAAGACCATCATGAAGGAAGTCTTGAGATTTTATGAAATCTTGGGGGAAATTTTAGGTTAAAATAATAATTGGGAGAGGAAGATTTTCAGACTTGTAAGAATTTCTTTTTTTTTTTTTGTGGGTACCGGGGTCGACCTCAGGACCTCGCGCGCCAGCAGGCGCCCGGGCCACTGAGCAATATCACCGGCCCTTTTTCCGTATGTGGGTTCTGGGAGTCGAACTCGGGCCCTCGCGCTTGCCAGGCAGGCCCTTACGCCGCTGAGCCATCTCACCGGCCCAAGAATTTCTTTTAAAAATAAATTTATTGTGTCAATATAGAGTAAAGCAAGAAAACACAGCAGAATTATAAAAATGCCAGTTTTCAAGAGTATTTTGAATGCAGTGCAAACAATATAAACAGATGGATTGTATTTTACAAAAGATATTGGCTAAGTTATAAAAACCTTCAAAGAAGTTAGGTACAGATAGATGATAGATGATACATACATACATACACACATATATACATAGATTTGTTGAAAGGGAAAATAAAGTAATGAATTGAGTGCTTAGGAAGTATGTCTCATTTTTCCTTTCAAGATGAATGATTTGGCCTTTTCTGTGGTCTCAAGCCTGGTTTTCTCTTTTCTCAACAATATTGATATATGTGTCAGCACTCATATATGGTGTTTTCTGAAACAAAACATAACAAAAGTACCCTAGATTCATCATTTTTCAGCAGACTCAAAGTATTTTCATTTTTATTGCCATCAAAATGAGGGATTTTAAAAATGCCTTTTTATTTGTCACCTTCCCACTGCTGAGACAAAATAACCACAGTTTAAGGGATAGGTTTATTTTGGCTTATGTGTTCAGAGAGTTCCATTCATGGTTATCTGGCTCCAAGGCAGAAACTGCATGGTGAAAGGGTATTGTGGAGGAAAGCTGCTCAACACATTACAGGAAGAAGAAAAAGATGGGAAGAACTGGAAACAATGATACCCCTTCAAGGTCAAGGCCCAGCTCTTCAGACCAATTCCCACTTCCTAACAACACATTCATCCATGAGCACAGTGCTCCCATGATCCAATCGCCTTCCAAAAGCTTCACTGATGAGCACATGAGACTTCGTTGGACATTTTGAATCTAAACCATAATCTACCATGCCTTATCCCCACAAGTCATGTTCATCTCATGCAAAATGCAGTTAGTCCATCTATAAGAGTTTCCAAAGTCTAAACAGTTCCAGCATTGTTGAAAAGTCTAAGTCAAAATCTTCTCTGAGACAAAAAGCAAACTCTTAGGTGTGAGCCACTGTAAAAATCAAACAGAAATTTGAATACCTCCAATGTACAATAGGACAAGGCAAATATCCCCACTCCAAAAGGGAGGAATATCAGAATAGAAAGGATTTTCATCAAAGCAAGACTGAAAACCTGCAGGGTACACGTTAAATCCTGTATCCACAAGTCCAGTGCCCAGGGTATGTGGTGGTGAGATATAAGCTCCAAAGGGTTTGAGCTGCCCCATCCTCATGTACTTGCTTGTTGCAACCCACATGGACTCCCTCAGGCTGGCTCTGCTCGCTCACTGCCTGTGGATTTTCTCAGCAGAAACTCCATTTCCCTGGCATCTTCAGTACCCTGGGATCTCTACTGCAACTTTGGCTTCACACTTAGTCCTTTATACATTGCCTTCTCTTGGGTTCCTGAGAAGAAATGTGACCCTGTCACATCACCCTGTTTGACTGCCCAGGCCTTCTTTTGCAATCTGTGTGGAAGCTCCCACGAGAGTGTAACTCTTACATGGACCTGAACATGCAACAATGTGTGGGTGATGCCAAAGTCATCTGTCAGCTTAACCAATACTCAGGCCCCCTTGAACCATGCTTTCAGTGGCCTTGGAGTAATTGGATAGCTGAAAATGAGGATACAATTTTCCAATGGTGGGGGCCTAGTGAACAGTTTCTCTAGGGCTCTCAACTCGAAGATTTGTCTTTCAAAGGAATTTATCCTTTTACACCATTAAGCCTATGGTGTTAGGAAGAACTAATACAGTTAAAATGGCCATATTTCTAAAATTGATATGCAGATTTAATGCAATACCAATCAAAATACCAATAGTATTCTTCACAGAGCTGGAGAAAACTAACCTAAAATTAATATGGAACGAGAAGAAACCCAGTATAGCAAAAGCAATCTTGGATAACAACAGCAAAGCAGGAGGCATCACAACCCCAGAACTGAATTTATATTGCAAAGTTACAGTGATAAAAACAGCACAGCACTGGCACAAAAGCAGACATGAAGATCAATGGAATAGCATAGAGAATACAGAAATGACAACTGAAAGCATATTAACTACTTTACCTTTGACAAAAGGGCCAAAAAATATACCCTGGAGCAACAATACACTTTTTATTTATTTATTTATTTATTTATTTATTTATTTATTCATTTATTTATTTTTTATATGGGTACTGGGAGTCAACCTCAGGACCTCATGCTTGCCAGCAAGCATTCGTGCCACTGAGCAATATCACCGGCCCATTTTTCCTTTATGTGGGTAGTGGGAGTCGAACTTAGGACCTCTCGCTTGCCAGGCAGGCGCTTATGCCGCTGAGCTATCTCGTTGGCCCACCCTTTTTGATAAATGGTGTTGGTCAAACTGGCTATTCACATGCAGAAAATTTAATCTAGACCCCTATCTCTCACTGTGTACTAACCTAAAATCAAAATGGATCAAAGAACTAAATGTTAAAATGGAAACATTTAACCTGCTTGAAGATAAAATAGGTAAATTCTTGAAGTCATAGGCATATTCAAGGACTTTCTGATCAGAACCTCGGTTGCACAGGAAATAGTACTGAAGATCAACAAGTAGGATCACATCAAATTAAAAGTCTTTTGCAAAGAGAAATTGGGATGGGGGAATGGAGAAAAGAAAGAAGGGAAAAGAAAAAAATATATATATATGATATTTAAGATAGATACACTAATTTCACTTAGTTCATTGGAAAGAAAGGTTTGTGCTAATACTGTTTGGACAATTGAATGCTGATATCTTGTACACTGACTAACGAATTTAAAGATAACAATACAGAATGTATTAACCATTGTTACCCTCCTATTATGCTGATTTGAAATATTGTTCTATTTTTTTCTCTTTAAAATTAAAAAAAATAATCTTTTGCACAGCAATAGGAACATCCAACAGAGTAAAAAGGCAACCTACAGAATGGGAAATTTTTTTTCCACTATTTCTCAGACAAAGGGCTTATTTCTAGAATATATAAGGAACTAAGAAAAATTAAAACAACAAGATTACATCTTGCTCAAAAAAGAATAGCCATCATCAGGAAATCAAATAATAGCAAATGCTGGTGAGGCTGCAGGGAAAAGGAACCCTTCTACATTGTTGGTGGGAACGTAAACTAGTACAACTACTATGAAAATCAGTATGAAGATTCCTCTAAAAACTAAAACTAGAAATAATATTTGACTGAGCTATTCCCTTTCTAGATGTCTTCTTGAATTAGTTAAAGACATCATATTATAGTGATTCATCTAGACCCACGTTTACAGCAGCAAAATTTCCAATAGCTAAATCTTGGAAGTAGCCTGTATGTCCATAAACAGATGAATGTATAAAGAAAATGTGGTATTTCTACACAATGGAGTATACTCCGCCATACAGAAAAATAAACTTGAGTCACTTGTAGGAAAATAAATGCACACTGAGACCATAATTTTATGTTTGATAAATCAGACACACAGCTGAAATGTCTCATGCTTTCTCTTATAGGACAATCACATATCATATATAAAGAGCAGAATAAAGATAAATAATAGGAAATAGGGAAATAGATCTTTCTCAAATTGGAAAGGAATCAGAGATGGAGGGAGAAGTGAGGGAAAGGAAGGAAAGGGGTTGAAAAAGAAATTAAGATGTGTTATGTGCATGTACCAACTACATACAAGGGACATAAATATTATGTAATGTAAATCTGTACTAAAAATAAATAAATAATTTGACATGCAGTTCATAACTGTCAATTCCCATTTTTATCATGTTTTGAAGTGCACCAGTCATTTGACCTAAATTATCTGCCTATTTAGACAACTTTGACATTGATTATGTTATTTCACCCAAACCACATTTTGCTGTTTGTGGTCATTCAACATATGATCTTTCTTGCAACTAGAAATAACATTTTACTTGAATCTGATTACATATATATAATTACAGGTCAAGACTATACAAGAATCTTTTAATACTTACTAGCTAAATGAATAATTTTAACAACTGCACTATTTTTTATGCTAGACTCATTCACATAAGGCTTTACTTCTCTGTTTGTTGTGATTTCAAAATTTATAATACCTGCTATCACTCTTAACAAATACATCCCCAAGAGATGTCCAAGATCATTATTTCCATGATTCTTGTACTGTTCCAAACATAGAAGAGGTAAATTTGACCCAAGAGACAGCTTCAGGTGGTGAATATGTGTCAGGCTGAGGAAGAGCACTTCCCCAAACATGGTCTCCACCCAATACGGATGTCATCTCAAGCACACATCGGAAGAGAAGATTAAAACAGAATCTGATATAAGACTATGAATTGTGTTTAGTAAGTCATCTCATGTCTCTGACTCTCTTCTTTTTTTTTTTTTTTTTTGTGGGTACCGGGGGTCGACCTCAGAACCTCGCATGCCAGGCAGGCGCTTATGCCGCTGAGCTATCTCACCGACCCTGACTCTTTTCTTTATGACAATTTTAAGCTATTTCTATGTATCTGTTTTAAGAATGCCCATGATGTTTGGTGTTGGGAACAGCTTCTTCAGCTTCCAGTATTTTCAGAAGGCAGCTCATGGGTTTTCTTTGGCTATCATTTTCCTACTGGAATTTCTGTAGTCTTAACAACAGTGTGCACACCCAAAAACACATGGCCTCAGGGTTGGCATAGGTAGATAAATCACAGTTCTTTGCCTGGTAATCAATATGAGCAGCTTCCAGATATTTTGTTTAAATTGTTCCTATCTTTCATGAAGATAAAACTTTATGTCAAAGAGTGATTAGTAAGTAAGTTTTAGCATAGAGATAGAGGTAAAAAGAATTATAACTCCAATGAGAAAGGGTCTAGAACTTGCCTCCTACAGAAATAGGGATTAAAATTCACAACCTTAGAACAAAGGAAGGCATCTCAAGTTGCTGCACTAGGCCTGTGTATCTCATCAGTATATATCTAAGGCAATCTCTTAAATTTTCTAAGCCCTAGTATATGCTTGAAAAATACAAGTATTGAAAATTCTACAGAGTTCAGTATTTTACAAAAGATCCCCAAATCTTTATGAATGAAATCTACAAGGGAATGAAAATTTCATTGCTGTATATTAATAGTCTTAATGGAGCAATTCAATTAGCATCCTTTTCCTAAATATTCAATTTCTGTAATCCCAGAGCTAACATTAGCACACTGAAGAGAATTATTCTTCATTTTTTTTAGAGGAGAATAATCATGTCCACTGAAGATTAATTTCACATTCACTTAGCTCTAACATTAAATAATCCACTTTGCTTTCATGTTAATGTATTTCCTTCTCATCTTACAAGTAATACATGGATAATATGTGTAACTCTTGTGACTTAGAGACTGAAATAATTTTTAAAATTTTTATTTTTTATTAGTACATGCTTCAGTACATAAAGATTACACTGTGGGGAATTGGTACATGTATGTAACATGTCTTAATTCTTTTAAAATATTTTAGATCTAGGGATTTCATACCATCCATTTATAATATTAAAGATAAAATATTTTCTACTGGTAAGCTTTAGTTATATGGAATTCTCTGAGTTCATCAATTTGAATCTTTGTCTAAATTGTCCTCCACTTTTGGTAAACTACTTCCACATGATTGTACATTGATATTTTCCTAATCCATCTTACTTTGCCTAAATAAATTCTATTATGGATTTTAATTAATGATAAATTATATGCTTTTTTTGTGCATCATGCCGAAGGTATTTATGGTATGACTTTATATAAAACTTCTTTCATAAAGATCGTCACAACATTTTTATTTTAATTTTATGATGTCTTATGGAAGAAATACTACCAAGGCTTGAAGGAATTGTTTATGCAGACAAAATGACTGGTAACATAGTTTCACATTATTTGTATTGAAATTCAATGTCTGTTCAACATAATTTACACAACTACATGACCTTATGCTTCTTATGTAGTGTAATCATTGTTAGTGCCACACTCAGATTATTTTCCTCCACTAGAAGACAGAGCTAATTTCCAGGTGAAACTACAATCATTTTTTTGCCTTTTGCCTTGGTGCCTTGTTTTCCTTATTCCCTTCTTATGAGAATAGTTTCCTAGTAAATCATTTGCATAACAATCCCATCTCATTCTGTGCTTCTAGCAGTTAATCTTATTCAATTGTCTTCTTTTGGTGGCATAAAGCCATTTATATTCAGCTAAAATTTCTTTTTTTTTTTTGTGGGTACTGGGGGGTCAACCTCAGGACCTCGCGCACCAACAGGCACCCATGCCGCTGAGCGATATCACCAGCCCCTTTTTCGTATGTGGGTTCCGGGAGTCGAACTCGGGCCCTCGCTTGCCGGGCAGGCGCTTAAGCCGCTGAGCCATGTCACCGGCCCTCAGCTAAAATTTCTTGTTTCAATAACAATTTTGAGTTGCAGATATAGATGTTAAATACCAAATTGTAAAAGTTAAGAACCTTCACTCCTCCTAGTAATAACCTATCTTGTCTAGTTTATTTCAGAGAACACACTGAATAAAATGGACAAAGGAAATTACTCTGTAGTGTCAGAATTTGTGCTTCTGGGACTTGGACACTCATGGAATATTCAGGTCTTACTATTTGTGATATCTTTAGTTCTTTATCTGATGATTCTGTCTGGAAATATTTTCATCATGATCGTAATCATCACCGACCCCTTGCTACATTCCCCCATGTACTTCTTGTTGGCCAATCTATCCTTTGTGGACATATGGCTTTCCTCAGTCACCACCCCTAAGATGATTGCAGACTTTACCAGTGAAAAGAAGACCATTTCCTTTGGAGGTTGCATGTGTCAGATCCTCTTTGCTCATTTCATTGCAGCAGGTGAGATGGTTCTGCTTGTGGTAATGGCCTATGACCGCTACGTGGCCATCTGCAAACCACTCCACTACTCAACCATCATGAACTTGCAAAAGTGCATTGGGCTGGTACTAACTTCCTGGAATATAGGCTTTGTGCATGGCATAAGTCAAATGGTTGTGATTATGAAGCTGCCTTTCTGCGGCCCCAGGGAAATAGATAGCTTCTTCTGTGATATACCATTGGTAATCAAGCTGACCTGCATGGAATCCTATAATTTGGACAGTATGATAAACATTGACTGTGGCCTTGTGGTTGTAACTTGCTTTACTGTGTTGCTGATATCATACACATATATTCTTGTCACTGTTCTCCAAACTTCTAACAATGGTGCCTCCAAGGCTCTGTCCACCTGCACTGCCCACATCACAGTTGTATTGCTCCTTTTTGTTCCCTGTATCTTCATCTATGTGTGGCCACTAAACATCATTTGGTTGGACAAATTTCTTGCTGTGTTTTACTCTGTTTTTACTCCTCTCCTAAATCCAATCATTTATACACTGAGAAATAAAGAGATGAAAAATGCTGTGAAAAGATTCAAAAGCTACTACATAGATTCCAAAGGAAATTAATGCTTCGGTAACTCGTTGAGTACCTCAAATTTGGCAATACACTGACTACATAATATAGGTAGAGATTCAGGAAATTTAGTTTACATCCAGTTTGTCCCAGTCCTTGTATGGGAATATACATGTTTAATATAGCTCAGGTAACTTAACATCTTTTAATAAACCAGTACTCCACTGTGAATTATTTTCCTAAATTCCAAACAGGGATTATAGTCCTTTATTGGGATCAGCTGGTCAGTCTTTCTATGTGTTAATAATGTAAAGAAGAATCTAAAATATGTTCAACAAACTTCTTTTGTTCATCTAGATGAATTTTAATGTACTTCTCTTGAATATTTTGCTCATTCCATTTTAAATAATTAATTACAGCTCCCCTGAAAATTTTTACTTGCCTTTTGTCAAAAGGCAACGTTAGGGCCAGTGAGATGGCTCAGGTGCATAAGCGCCTGCCTGGCAAGCACGAGGTCCTGAGTTCGACTCCTGGTACCCACATACAAAAAAAGGGCCGGTGATATTGCTCAGCAGCACGGGTGCCTGCTGGCGCACAAGGTCCTGAGGTCGACCCCCGGGACCCACCAAAAAAAAAAAAAAGGCAACATTATTACTACTATTCCCTTATTATATTATCCAGCTTTCCATCAGAATACTAACAGAGAGTAGAAAAAAATAGAAAAAATGAAGAAAAGATAAAATAAAACTTATAAACTACATAGGGAATAAAAGTGGATCTTCCTCTGTTGGACTCTTTTAGCTCAATTAAAATTAAAAAATGAGTAAATAAATAAAACCTAATGTGATTTTTTAGTGCACTCTTAAAGATTAATTTTTAAAGTTATTACTTATCATTTGTGTAAAATCTTGAGATATAATCTCTCTAAGATCATTGACCATTACTTTATTGATGGATTCTAAAAACTGCAATATTTAGTACAGTGCACAATTGACAATACATAGTTAAATATATTCTAAAAATATCAATGCATGTCAGTTGTTCCTTTGAAATACTTATGTAATTGTTAAGTATTATTTACATGTACTTTATTTTCATTCAAAAATATTTTTAAGATGCTATAGAGTGTATACAAGGGTAGAGTGTTTGTCTGTTAAGTGTAAGCTCCTGAGATCAAATTCCAGTATCACAGAAAAGGGGGGAAATATTTTTAAAAGTTTCAAATACTTATAATAAATATTTTATTTCTTCCAGAATTATGCATTAAGTGGATTGAAATTCAGTTGTAAGAACAATACAATTTCTGAAACAAAAATGTGTACATGTAGTTTCTATTTTTCTTAATGTAAGAAAAAAATACAACAAAATGGTGCAATAAAATTACCATGTCTATCATCCTTGGATGCCTTTTCTACATGTATATGTTAGTACCTTCAATGCCTTTATTATTATCTGCAAATTGTAAATTGTAAAGAAGATTTACATATATACTCAATTTCCTTAAGGTAACACTCATTTATATTTTCTGAAAGATTCAAAAACATTTTTATCTAAGACTGCTGACTTA